>CM066031.1:989301047-989901047 GCA_033557465.1 Ichthyophis bannanicus
TATCACACACCACCCTTGCTTCCCCCTACAGGCATCTGTCGTGAATTGGCAGCTGTGCGCCAGTCTATCGATGCCAACACGCTGGAGATTTGCCACTTGCGGCAGGATATCAGGGACATGCCACTTGAAAGAATGTGTGGCCCTGGAGGGGATAAGTGCCATACTGCAGAGTTATGCACAACCACCGCCACCACCACGCCACCACCTCCACAAGAGCACAACGATTAGGGGGAGGGTGCAGCACAATGTGGTTAGGGTTTTTGCGAGCGTGCCAGAAGGGCAGGCCACGCCCCGTGGTTCCTAGGGTGAGGTTGTAAATAAATGTTTTTGAACAACCATACATGATACTGTCATTGCAATTTGTGTCCCTTTTGGTCCCCTATGTGGTACACATGCATGTCGTGTCGCCTGATCAGCAGACGCCTTGCTGTCGCATTTAGCTGCTCCAACCAGGTGTTGCAGAACCGAGACGGCACGACATGCTATGTGTCAACCTACACACCACGTCAAGAGTCACAGCCCCTTGGCTGTAGGGGGTTCTCCAACACAGCACCTGACCATGTTGTCCTCAGGGTAGGTGTCCTGTTTCCCATACCTCATGGTCCTGTCGTCAGCGGCATCACCACCCCTCCGCCCCCCGCTCTGGCACAGCATACTGGTTCCATATTTGTGGTCATAGCCTATATCAAAGACAACAGTGGGAACATGTCCTGGTCACCCCCCCAAATGCATTGCATGTGGCGGGCACAGCGAGAGCATTGCGTAGACAGTGCGTGTTTGGCGTTCCTCCTCTCCGCTGACGACATTTGTGTAAGCAGTTCAATCCACCCAACCATGGCTGTTTGGCTGTTGGGATCACCTCACACTTCAACATCCCATGCGGCTTTTCCCCTGGCCCTTAGGCCACTGCACTAGTTTACACGCCCCATGACGGCATGTGTAAGCAGTCCATGTTCCTGCCAGCCATGTCAGCCTGCCACAGGCCTGCCCGGAGATGCATCAGACATATCCCAGGCATTCATCCATGGTGGGTGAGTTGAGGGGAGACACATTACCATGTTTTCCCACATAACAAAAACAAATGTTTTATTATAAGAACATTTGTAAACATTGGCAACATTCCACCACACAAACCATCACATTGTTGTGCGTGGAAACCAGCACAGCACAGGGGCACATTTGCCACATACAGACAGGTGTTGTCAGAGGTGCCTGTAGACGCGCCTGTCGGCAGATGCCACGCCGACCATTGCAGCTGCGCAAAACATACGCGCGACACCTGCCGGACAAGCCCCCGTCAAGGACACTTGGCCAGTTCATGGAAAGCGGGACTACGGCGTTACGTCGCGCAGCCGCCATAATCAATTGCCCCCAGCACATCAATGCACTGCACCTGCCAGCACATAGGCAAATGAGTGCCCGTGGTCTTGTGTGCTGGCATTGTTGCCATTGCAAGATAGCGGTGGGCCGTGGATGTACATGTTTGTGCGACTACGCCTATCCCCCCAGCTTCCACTGCAGTGTCCTAGACGTGGGGCCCACGTAGCCCTGTGTTGCTGGCTGTATTCCCCCCGCACCCCCCCCCCAAACCCTGTCCTCCCCCAAAACACTCTCAGGCCACCACTCTCTGCCACAACCCAGCACCCCCCACCCAACCACCGGTTGCACATTGCCCCCCCCACCCGCCAGCCGCTCCCTGCCACCGCAGCATCACCCTCTGGTGTGCCATGTGGGGGCCTCTCCTCCTCTAACACTCGTCACCCCCCCCACCACCGTCCCATTGCTCTCCGCCTCCCTCTCCCCTCCTCCTCCTCCCCCCGCCCCCTCCCCCATCGGCTGCGGATCCTCCTCCTCCGTCTCCTCCTCCCCAGCCTCGATCCTGGGATCACTTTTCTTTCCAACTCCGTTCCGGCTAGCTTTCCACCAACCACCCTCACCTCCCTTGCCCACGGTGGGTGGTGGGCCGCCGGAAGTGAGGTAGGCGATGTGTGGCCCTCGCCAGATGATTCTTTCTCTTACCCGCCTGTTAACGTTAACAGACAATATCCAGTAAACGTTTACATGAGTGTTACGTTACACATCTACAGATGCCATTAAACAGACAACACGTTGGTGGGACCAATGTGAATCATAAAATCTTAAACGGAAGAGTCATGCCTGTTCCAGTCTCACCATCATTGAGGGGTCTGTGGCCCCCTGCTATAGCGCGCCAGGAAGTTCTCCCATGGAACTTGCCGTAGTTCACAAACACCTTCTTAATCATATCCTTCCACCTGTTGATAAACAAACATTGTTTTGGGGGTCATTACCACCCTTCTGCACAGGTGGCTAGTAACATATCCCATATCATGGTTGGGTCCACTGTCACCCTGTCTCCGTGTGGCCCTGCCTGTGTGTTTCTGTATGTTCCCTGCGAAACAGTCCCACACACTTGTGACAGGTGATCCCTGGGAAATGTGCTGCATAGGGCCTGCCTATGAGTGTGAGGGGGAGGCGGGACCACGGCGCCTGTCGGGTCTGCAATGGCATCATCATATAGGCACAAAGGGGGTCAAGGACGCTGTTTGCTTGCAATATCAAGGGAGCCACAAAAGACACCAGCCAAGCAGCAGGACCCAGCAAATCCAATTTATTCTTGAAACACCACCCCACCCCAACGCATTTCGCAAAATTTGCCTAGGCGGCACGTCTGTTGCAATGGTGGGGGAGCATCTACATATAGATATAGCTTATATGTAAGTAATACAAACATGAACATAAAAACGTAAAAAGGGACTCAAATATAACCATAACATTTAAAATATATTATATATTAAATATAGTATTATGTAACCCAAAAGCGGGGGTAATGGTGAACCTATTATCATGTAATAAAAACACAGTGTATATAAACGCAGGACACCGAAATGTAAATAGTAATAATGATAATATTTATTAAAAATTATAAAATAAGACGGGAGGACAAAGGTGGTGGGTTATAATAGGGGGTGAGGCGAGTGGGAGAGGGACAGGGAGTAGTGTGCGGGGTGCGAGGGTTTCACATTCCCCTGGGGGCAATGTTGTGGTAGGGTTGACAGATCCCTAATTGTTCAGGGTTATCAGCTCGTGATACAGGTATGCTAGGAATGGTGCTTGGTACGTGGAGTTGTGGAACTAGTGGTTCCCCAGCTGGGGTGGGCCCCCTAGGTGTGCTGCGGAGCATGGAGAGGATCCCATTGTGTGGGGGGCCCCTGTGGAGGTGTTATTATTTGGACCATCCCAGTTGGTTTCCCGTGTGTCAACGCAGTTCAGTGGCGATTCAGAGTCCGGTAATGATGGGATACCGGTTGGACTGACGCCCCTGATCAAATATTGCACTCCCTGGTGTTTGTCTCCAACATTATTGACTGGCTTGTGGGGAGGGGTGAAATCATCACTATGTGATTTATCGTCAGCTGTCGTTCTCACAGGCCGACTGTCCGTGCACTCCCAGGAACTGTGGTGAGATGTGCCAACCTACCACCCATAGCCTAGAACCATATCCGACTGACATACCCTACCCTGTTCACCAGGAGTCTCGCTTTTCCTGTACCACCCCCCCTAGGTCTGGGTGTGTCCTACAGCACCACATCCTCAGCAAGATATACAAACTGAGAAACAGGTGGTGCCCAGGAATAATTAGGCAGACAGATCAGGTCCCCTGGTGATGGAGGGACAGGTTCCAACAGCCAGGCATAAACTGCATCCAGTCCCCATGGTGCTGTGCTTGCTGGGCTGCCCGAAACCCAGCTGGGCTCCGTTGTACCTCCTGGTGAGAGGGGGGCTGGTTGAACCCACATTGGCAAACAGCCCCATATCCACCGGGTGCGAGAGGTCCCACCTTTGAAGGCCTCGCTGTACTCCTGGGTACAGGGGATGATGGGTGTTAAACAACATTAGTACCCATCCCATATCGTCCAGGATGGACAGAGGGCCCACTTTTGAAGGCTTGCTCTGTACTCCTGGGGACCGGGATGATGGTGTTGGTAACACACAGTAGTAGACATCCCCATATCTCCAGGATGACAGAGGGCCACTTTGGAAGGCCTCTCTGTTACTCCTGGGGACAGGGATGATGGGTTTGTTAAAAACACCATTAGTAACACATCCCCATATCTCCAGTGATGACAGAGGGGCCCACTTTTGAAGGCTTCTCTGTACTCCTGGGGACAGGGATGATGGTTAAACAACACTTAGTAGACATCCCCATATCTCCAGGATTCAGAGGGCCCACTTTGAAGGCCTCTCTGTACTCCTGGGGACAGGGATGATGGGTTTGTAAAACAACATTAGTACACCTCCCCATAACTCCAGGATGACCAGAGGGCCCACTTTGAAGGCTTCTCTGTACTCCTGGGGACAGGGATGATGGGTTAAACAACATTAGTGGACATCCCCATAACTCCGGGTGGGTGGGAGTGTACTTTGAAGGGTTCTCTGTACCACCGGGGATAGGGATGATGGTTTAAACAACATTAGTGGACATCCCATAACTCCGGATGACAGAGGTCCCACTGTGAAGGCTTCTCTGTACTCCTGGGACAGGGATGATGGGTTTTTAAACAACATTAGTGGACATCCCATAAACTCCAGGTGGGTGGGAGTGTACTTTGAAGGGTTTCTCTGTAACCCCTGGGGATATGGATGATGGGTTTAAACAACTTAGTGGACATCCCATAACTCCAGGATGACAGAGGGCCCCACTTTGAAGGCTTCTCTGTACTCCTGGGGACAGGGATGATGGGTTAAACAAACATTAGTGGACATCCCCATAACTCCAGGGTGGGTGGGAGTGTACGTTGAAGGGTTCTCTGTACTGCCTGGGGACAGGGATGGCTGGGGGTTTGAAACAACATTAGTATACACTCCCCATAACTCCAGGCTGGACAGAGGGCCCACGTGAACCGGCTTCTCTGTACTCCTGGGGGGGACAGGGATGATGGTGATAAACAACATTAGTAGACATCCCCCTATCTCTCAGGATGACAGAGGGCCCACTTTGAAGGCCTTCTGTACTCCTGGGGACAGGGATTGTGGGTTGTTAAACAACATTAGTAGACATCCCCATATCTCCAGGATGACAGAGGGCCCACTTTGATAGGCCTCTCTCTACTCCTGGGGACAGGATGCTGGGTTAAACAACATTAGTCACCCATCCCATAAATCCAGGATGACAGAGAGGCCCACTTTGAAGGCTTCTCTGTACTCCTGGGGACAGGGGATGATGGGTTAGTTAAACAACATTAGTAGACATCCACCATATCTCCAGGATGACAAGAGGGCCCACTGTTGAAGGCACTCTCTGTACTCCTGGGGACAGGGATGATGGGTTAAACAACATTAGTACACATCCCCATAACTCCAAGGTTGAGAGAGGGCCCACTTTGAAGGCCTCTCTGTACTCCTGGGGACAGGGATGATGGGTTAAACAACATTAGTGGACATCCCCATACCTCCAGGGTGGGTGGGAGTGTACTTTGAAGGGGTTCTCTGTACCCCTGGGGATAGGGATGATGGGTTTTAAACAAGCATGTAGTGGACATCCCCATAACTCTCCAGGATGACAGAGGGCCCACTTTGAAGGCTTCTCTGTACTCCTGGGACAGGATGATGGGTTAAACAACATTAGTGTACATCCCCATAACTCCAGGGTGGGGTGGGAGTGTAACTTTGAAGGGTTCTCTGTACCCTGGGGATAGGGATGATGGGGGGTTTAAAACAACATTAGTGGACATCCCCATAACTCCAGGATGGAAGAGGGCCCACTTTGAAGGATTCTCTTTACTCCTGGGGACAGGGATGATTGGTGTAACAAACATTAGTGGACATCCCCATAACTCCAGGTGGGGGTGGGAGTGTACTTTGAAGGGTTCTCTGTCCCCCTGGGGAAAGGGAAGATGGGTTAAACAACAGTAGTAGACATCCCCATATCTCCGGGATGACAGAGGGCCCCCTTTGAAGGGTTCTCGGTACGCCTGGGGACAGGGATGAGGGGTTAAACAACATGAGTAGACATCCCCATATCTGCAGGGTGGGTTGGGAGTGTACTTTGAAGGGTTCTCTGTACCCCTGGGGATAGGGATGATGGGTTAAACAACATTAGTTGACATCCCCATAACTCCAGGATGACAGAGGGCCCACTTTGAAGGCTTCTCTGTACTCCTGGGGACAGGGATGATGGGTTAAACAACATTAGTGGACATCCCCATAACTCCAGGGTGATAGAGGGCCCACTTTGAAGGCTTCTCTGTACTCCTGGGGACAGGGATGATGGGTTAAACAACATTAGTAGACATCCCCATAACTCCAGGATGACAGAGGGCCCACTTTGAAGGCTTCTCTGTACTCCTGGGGACAGGGATGATGGTTTAAACAACATTAGTAGACATCCCCATATCTCCAGGGTGACTGTGTGCGCTCTTTGTAGGCTTCTCGGGACTCCTGGGGATAGGGATGATGGGTTAAACAACATTAGTAGACATCCCCATAACTCCAGGGTGGGTGGGAGTGTACTTTGAAGGGTTCTCTGTACTCCTGGGGACAGGGATGATGGGTTAAACAACATTAGTAGACATCCCCATAACTCCAGGATGACAGAGGGCCCACTTTGAAGGCTTCTCTGTACTCCTGGGGACAGGGATGATGGGTTAAACAACATTAGTAGACATCCCCATATCTCCAGGATGACAGAGGGCCCACTTTGAAGGCTTCTCTGTACTCCTGGGGACAGGGATGATGGGTTAAACAACATTAGTAGACATCCCCATAACTCCAGGTTGCCAGTGTGTGCACTTTGAAGGCTTCTCTGTACTCCTGGGGATAGGGATGATGGGTTAAACAACATTAGTAGACATCCCCATATCTCCAGGATGACAGAGGGCCCACTTTGAAGGCTTCTCTGTACTCCTGGGGACAGGGATGATGGGTTAAACAACATTAGTAGACATCCCCATAACTCCAGGATGACAGAGGGCCCACTTTGAAGGCTTCTCTGTACTCCTGGGGACAGGGATGATGGGTTAAACAACATTAGTGGACATCCCCATAACTCCAGGGTGGGTGGGAGTGTACTTTGAAGGTTCTCTGTACTCCTGGGGACAGGGATGATGGGTTAAACAACATTAGTAGACATCCCCATAACTCCAGGATGACAGAGGGCCCACTTTGAAGGCTTCTCTGTACTCCTGGGGACAGGGATGATGGGTTAAACAACATTAGTGGACATCCCCATAACTCCAGGGTGGGTGGGAGTGTACTTTGAAGGCTTCTCTGTACTCCTGGGGACAGGGATGATGGGTTAAACAACATTAGTAGACATCCCCATAACTCCAGGATGACAGAGGGCCCACTTTGAAGGCTTCTCTGTACTCCTGGGGACAGGGATGATGGGTTAAACAACATTAGTAGACATCCCCATAACTCCAGGGTGGGTGGGAGTGTACTTTGAAGGGTTCTCTGTACCCCTGGGGATAGGGATGATGGGTTAAACAACATTAGTAGACATCCCCATAACTCCAGGATGACAGAGGGCCCACTTTGAAGGCTTCTCTGTACTCCTGGGGACAGGGATGATGGGTTAAACAACATTAGTAGACATCCCCATAACTCCAGGATGACAGAGGGCCCACTTTGAAGGCTTCTCTGTACTCCTGGGGACAGGGATGATGGGTTAAACAACATTAGTAGACATCCCCATATCTCCAGGATGACAGAGGGCCCACTTTGAAGGCTTCTCTGTACTCCTGGGGACAGGGATGATGGGTTAAACAACATTAGTAGACATCCCCATAACTCCAGGATGACAGAGGGCCCACTTTGAAGGCTTCTCTGTACTCCTGGCGACAGGGATGATGGGTTAAACAACATTAGTAGACATCCCCATAACTCCAGGATGACAGAGGGCCCACTTTGAAGGCTTCTCTGTACTCCTGGGGACAGGGATGATGGGTTAAACAACATTAGTGGACATCCCCATAACTCCAGGGTGGGTGAGTGTACTTTGAAGGCTTCTCTGTACTCCTGGGGACAGGGATGATGGGTTAAACAACATTAGTAGACATCCCCATAACTCCAGGATGACAGAGGGCCCACTTTGAAGGCTTCTCTGTACTCCTGGGGACAGGGATGATGGGTTAAACAACATTAGTAGACATCCCCATAACTCCAGGGTGGGTGGGAGTGTACTTTGAAGGGTTCTCTGTACCCCTGGGGATAGGGATGATGGGTTAAACAACATTAGTAGACATCCCCATAACTCCAGGATGACAGAGGGCCCACTTTGAAGGCTTCTCTGTACTCCTGGGGACAGGGATGATGGGTTAAACAACATTAGTGGACATCCCCATAACTCCAGGGTGGGTGGGAGTGTACTTTGATGGCTTCTCTGTACTCCTGGGGATAGGGATGATGGGTTAAACAACATTAGTAGACATCCCCATATCTCCAGGATGACAGAGGGCCCACTTTGAAGGCTTCTCTGTACTCCTGGGGACAGGGATGATGGGTTAAACAACATTAGTAGACATCCCCATAACTCCAGGATGACAGAGGGCCCACTTTGAAGGCTTCTCTGTACTCCTGGGGACAGGGATGATGGGTTAAACAACATTAGTAGACATCCCCATAACTCCAGGATGACAGAGGGCCCACTTTGAAGGCTTCTCTGTACTCCTGGGGACAGGGCTGATGGGTTAAACAACATTAGTAGACATCCCCATATCTCCAGGGTGATGGTGGGCCCACTCTGATGGGCTCTCAAGGGTCCTGGTGATAGGGGTTTTGCCCTGACCAACATTGGCACATACCCCATAGCTCCAGGGTGGCTGCCAGACCATGTGATGCACGTTTCACACCCCCTGAGGGTGGCCAATGTGTGCAGCCCTGAGGATGCAGAACACGGCCAGTTGCACATGATGTCTCTGGACCCATCCCAGGCAGCTCTATGGGCTAGGTGTGTTACAGTGTTTTGTAGCACAGCAGCAGCAAGGACTCCAGGATGGCATCATGCCCTTTGTGACTACGTCCCTAAACACCTGGGTAGATGGCAAAACACTCATATGTGCTACATATAGACCTCTCTTTTGAATGTTTGGTGGTTTCACTATTTAGTATAAGCTCAATTTAGATGGTTTAGTTGTTTTCATTACATATAGACCTTGGCATGTGGGTCCCCCAGCTACACTTTACTGATCTGGAATACCTACACACAGCACCATTGACAGATGCAAACAACCCTGTCTGTGTCTATGGTAATTATGACCTGTGGCAATGCACTCATCTCCCTTTGGTTGTCTGCCACACGATTGAAACGCCTTTTGATTCTCTCCCAGGCCCTCTGGACCTTTTCTGTGTCTTTTCCCCTGGCGGCCCCTGGGAACAGCTTCTCCATCTTTGGCCCAACCAATGCGGCCAGGTGGCAAAGTTCGGTGTGGCTGAATGCAGGTTTGTGCATTCTGGCAGCCATTTTGTTTTCTGCCCTTCTGGACGTGACGACGCTGACGACGCAACCTCCGCATTTGCGCATTGCGGCTCGCGCACATGCACTCCGCATGGCTGTGCTCCAGACATTGTGTTGCTATTGCGTTCCTCATGGCTGCGTGGATGTTATGTTATACATTGGAAATGCACGCAACTTGCACACCCAAGGGTTAGGGTGTTGGAGATATGTATGTGTATTGATCTCAGCAGTCACACATGGCACCAATGGAGTATGTTTAGTGCACCCTGAGATTGTGCGGGGCCGCGTTGGTGTGCCTGTGCCATATACGGAGTGTGGGGTTCAGGCCGTGGAGATAAAACATGGGGTCGAACGCGGCCTGACTGGTGCGCCAGGCGCTAATGGCCGGGGTCCACATTTGCGGCCCGGAAGGCCACGTGGCGCGCTGTTGGACACACACGAAATGTAGCAGCAGATAAGCATGCAATAAATAAAACCAGGAGTCGTTTCAAGGATCAAAACCAGTTTAATGTGCACATGGCTCAAGCAATAAGCAATTTCAAAATGGCTGCGCAATGGTTTCTAGCAACACAACAACTTTTATAGCGTTCTTCTCCATTCTAGACATAGGCATACCTTTCATTGGTCCAAGTAACCCCTCTCACCCATCTATTGGTCCCGGTACTGATATGGCTACCCAATCGGGACCCTGGTCTGGGCTCAGCACCTGGTTGCCCCCCTTCTAGTCCCAATTACAATGGTCAGTGTCTCTAACTTGTTACATCTCTCCTCCAAGGTCGCTTAGCTTGTTAAAACATATGGGAAGCAGGGCACTGTAACCTTGCTTTTTGCAGAGTTCATTAATTCCATAGAAGCATAGCACACCTTATCAGTACCAATTAAACTTGTTTTTCTATATTTTCTCAGTTTCGTTTCTGCTTAGCTATGTTCAGTTAAACTGAGTTAAGTTTCAATTCTATGGTGTCATCATTCAGGGGGGTTTTCATTCCTCTGGGCCTTACTACAGGCCTCAGTTTCAGGTCAAGCTGCTTAGGCCTGTCTGCTTAGTTCAATTAGCATGGATCATAGGCCGTCGCCTACCACAATATCAACAGAGCTGTGGTACAATGGTGGGGACACCGACCAATGGTGCAGGGGCCATGTGTTCAAACCCCCTTTGTGCACAACGTAAACGCCTGACTGAGGCATCACCTTTAATAGGTAGAGGTGTTTTAGGGGGCATCTTACTTTTGCACGGCATAGGGCGGAGCAGTGTTAATTTTGAGCAGCAGCAGGCGGCGCACTATTCATTCTTGGCGGCATGAAGCGGCGCACTGTTTTTTGGGGCGGCAGTGTGCGGGAAACTGTTCATTGTGAGCAGCTTAGGGCCGCGAGCAGATGGCCATGAGGCGGCGTACTGATGTGTCAGCACAGTAACAGGGACACAGCACAATGGTGGGTACACTGACCAATGGTGCACGGATCAGGGGTTCGATCCCTCACAGTGCTCAGTGCACAGGGCTGGCTGAGGCAGTATGTTTTTGGTGAGTAGTGCTGTAGGGTGGCTTTTAGTTTTCCTTTATTTAGCACAGCTACCAAACGCACTCGCACATCATGTTGACATGAGGCAGCTCATGAGGCACATGTTAGAGTGCACTGTCCGCCAAGGCACCCTTGCATGTCCCCTATAGGGCACCATATATGTTTTGTCTCCGGATGGAGACTAGTGCACCTCATATGGACCTAAACTAACAGATGGCCTATTGTGTGCCCTATCAACCACACTCAAGGGCACCATGTGGGTATAGTACGCTGTGGGTTGATTTGCTGCCAGCAACATCTGCACATTAAATGTTAAATACCTGTGCAGCGCCCTACAAAATTACACCACTGTGGGTTTGAACCCATGACCTCTGACTTCACAGGCAATGAGGTACCCATTGGCCTACAGCTCTATAGCTGCCAGCAAGCCCCTGGCTGGCTGCAGAGAGCCTGCATGTCACCACACAGACAGTCTGTTGTGGTAGCCAGGATAGGGTTAGTCCACCCATACCCATGATGCACTGCACATGCAAATCAACTGTCCACGGATAGACACAGGATCGGGAATGCACCCCGGCATCTCCACAGCTTGGTAGGTGGGAGTGTCCATGTGCACCCACACATCACCTCGGCCTGGTAGGGTGTACTGAGTAGGTGTTGTACTGGCACAGAGTAGCTACACACCGTCACATTGTGCGGGTACTGTGCTCACCCTGAGTGTGCATGGGGGCACCCAGGACCAGGTCCACCACAACCTCCGTGGCAGAATGAGGCCATGCCAGAGCTTCACAGCACTATTACTCTGTGAGATAGGTTGTTTCTGCAGAGACACCTTGGATATCTCTGTCGGGCAGAGTCAGGGGCACCCCTTATGTGAGACCTAGGTGGGCTCTTTACCACCATTTCTCCCCCTCAGGTTGGATAGCAGGGTCTCTTATCATCATGCTACCTCCCTGCAATGGTAGCAGTAGGGTGGACCATCAACCCCAGTCCTGCTGTGGGAGAAACACCCTACAGCGCTGTCACAGCAACTCCATACACATCCATAACACAATATCTGACAGACATTAGGCCTTGATATGCTAAGTTGCACCCCACCACTATCTGATCTTCGCCTACAGCAAGCCATCAGCCACTGCACGGCGCTCCATCAGGACACACACCAGCTGACATATGTCTGCTAGTTAGTCCTGTTGGAAATGCATGCACCCAGAACTGGGATGGCAGTGCACACCAGCAGTTACGTCATTGACTGGGCCCCGACACAAAACCCATATATATCACATGGGAGACATACTATCATTCACTATGGGGGTGCCTAGCCATGTTGTCTTCACTGCACAGTCAGGGTGGAGTGCAACCCCAGCAGCACATACAGAGGCCACCATGTATGTGTAGGTGGTGGGCAACCACTACACTATCCCAGTCAGTGCCCTCTGCCCTGTGCAGATGCATCCTGGCCAACCCGCCCTGTCAGAGCTATACCCATGGTACCTTGCTGCTCATTATGCACATTGGCAGGCCAATACTGGCAACAGTGCTGGCAGTGTGGGCTGTGGAAGGTGTTTGCAGCCAACACACACTGTATAGACAGACACACACTCCCACACGTATGCCAGCATTGTGCTACTGTAGAGGCGTTTGTCAGCATTAGCCACCACACCAGTCCTGGGCACAGTACAGGCATGGATATGGTAGCAATACTGTTTTGAGTCACTCCCCAGGGTGGTAAACGCTATCAGAGACCAGACCTGATGCACCCACTGCAGTCAACAGACAGATTGTCATGATGGAGCTCAAGGAGCAGAATGTGCGTGACGTAGGGATATCTATCTGCCAATACTCAGAGCAAGTGTTTGGAAGCTGTGTACCGTATACCCAGGTGTACAGTGACATTGCTAAGGTATTCACATGCTAGTATTGTGAGATGCACACAGGGCCCGATGTCCTGCCTCTCGAGGGGGCATTGGCCATTGGGGCCTGTGGGTGTGGGTGTGGGTGTGGGTGTGGGTGTGTCTGCCCCTGTTGGCTGCTGCTTTACGGCTGAGGTTCCCAAATCCAGCCCAGGGTTGCAACACACTGTTCGCGTTTTCCTGCTGTCCCTCATGAATATGCATTAGCTACATCTACATGCCATGGGGGTGGTGCAGAGATATACAGCACTGGCATTTGTATGGGCGGCAGCATTGAACCTGAATGGTGTGTGGTCCTCTGGGACTGCATTTGTGAGACTCTGCTCTAGGTAATGCCCCTCATCATGGTGTCTGTGATCAGTGGGGTGTAAAATTGGCGTATGAGCAATGCGTATGTCCCCAGCAATAATGTTTTGTCCTTACTATCACGGATTACTTGTGGGTAAAGATATGTGGAGAGGATTGGCAGGGCTTTGAACCTGTGACCTTCTGTTCTTGCACACACTGTCTGTGTGCAGTGCGCCACTGTGTTGCCACAGATGTGCTTGATTCCCTGGGCAGTCCATGACTGTACATCCGACAGGGCCTGTCTGTTGCAGTGGACGGTGCCAGCCTGCACATGGCTAGGCCACTGTCTTCTGTGGCTAGCAGCCACTGCCCCCTCCACCACCTGTACTCGTCCGCCAACATGATGGCATTCCTACTCTCAGGGAATGCATATGCCCTGATTGCATTGTGGCACTCCGGGACTGGATGTGGGGGACTGGGCTGTGGGTAATGCCCATTGTTATGGGGTGTGTGCGGGGTAGGGCAAAATATGGGTGTTTGCACCATGCTTATGTTCCCTGCAATACAGGGGTGTCTGTGCTATCTTTGTTTAGTGGTGGGTAAAACATAGGAACTGGGCTGGCATGGGCCCCAGCTGGGATTTAATCCTGTGCCTTATGGTCCTAGAGGTAGTGGCTCTGTCCGCTGCACCACAGTGTGTCCACAGAGACAGTGCAGTCCCTGGAGATAGTTAACCTGGCAGGATGGAGTCGCAAACCCTGCTCTGCACATTTTTACTGTGGGCTCATTCACCCTGTCTGGTGACAAACGTGCAACTGAGCCCCGGAACTGACCACCGCAGACGGGGGTTGATATATAAACAAACTGGGCAACCTTGCTATTGATGGGCAACCATAAACACCACTCACAGGGAACGTACGTAACAAGGAAATGTGTGTTGGGAAAGGTCTCCGCTCCGTAGACCGTTCCATAATTCATTTATATGTTTGGTGCTTTCCTGGGTGTGTTTTTTGGTTTTGCCCTTTACTATCACTGTTCCCCAGCTGACCTCCTCTTTGTACTATTTCTGTGGTGGTCATTTGATATTTGTAATTGCACTTTTGTGCTGTGCACATGTATCACACTGCTCACGTTTTGACGGTTTCCCCGGTTTAGGTGTACATTGCTGACGAAAATGGTTTCCCTTCCCTTTACATGGCCTGTACCGCGAGTGTTTCACTCGCGCTATTTTTTACTTGCGATTTCAGCCCCGATAATGTGCGGGGCGCCTCTCCCCTCCCCTTCCCTGCCCATAAGCCCCGTCTCTCCGCCCCTCCGGAGCCTTCCTCCGCCCTCCGTTAGCCTTTCCACGCCTCTATCGGACATTTGCGGGCCCGTACTTGTGCGGGGCGCGTTCGTGTGACGCGCACGCGTGCGGTGGTGACCCGCACGTTTACGGGCCATTTAAGTGCTCTTAAGTACCGCTTTTAGTGCGCTATTTTGCGGCGCGCAAATTAGCGGTTTTTAGTAAACATGCCCCAGAGACTCTACCATCTGAGCAAAAAAATGAGACTCCATTTTCGTTCCAGCGGTAAGTTAAACCAAAAGCAATTTTCTTTCTGCTAGGAATTTGCACACAGAAGGGCTTGTTTTTCTGTAAATGCAGAGGCTGCCAAACAGTGAAATCTCAGAAAAGCAGAAGCAGTGACTCAATCTCAATAATTTATAGTTGGTTTTGAATGGAATTGCCATGCATTCATTAGACCATTTCATTTCTCTGATGATATTTTAGTTAGACATTCTAGAAAGGAGAGAAAGCTATTGTGAAAGTAATTCAAGACGCAGAATGCACTTTTTGATAGGTGGTCATTCCCAACCACAAATTGTGAGGTTGGATGTCGGGGTTGGATATCCAACCCGTGTTTAGCCCTGGAATGCAAGTCAGCCTCCTGTGCTCCCCCAACGTACAGAGGGTTTGTGCGGAGAGTGCTGAACATGGATGGGAGGAGTCAGTGAAGGAGCAGAGTGGGATTGTGGCTAGCCACTGAAACATACAGGGCCTATTTAGGTGAGGCCCCTGTATGTCCTGCGGCTCTCACCTGCATGCCCGACTTATTACAACCCAAGGGTGGAATAAGTCATGGGTGACCCCCACATCGAGCGGTGCACACCCCCGCAGCAGACACAGATGATCATGTTGTGCCCCTGCAGCCCCCCTTTGGCCCACAACGGCCACCGGTGATGGCCGGACAGAGGGCTGCAGGAGTAGTTGTCTGAAATGGCATTTCGAGCCGTTCTGTGGATGGTTTGTTGCCATGGAGCCAGGATCTGGCATCTGGATGGGCAGCTTCTCGTAAACCTTAAGATACAACCTTAAGATACAACCGTAAGATACAAGATACAAGTCTTAAGATACAACTCTACAACATCGAGCAGAGCCTTCAGTCTATGTGCCCCAAAACTTTGGAACACCCTGCCATCACACATTAGGGTCATCTCCGATCTCAGCCAGTTCAGGAAGGCCCTTAAACATCACCTTTTCCTCAAATACTTCCCAGGGAACAAAGAAACACAGTCACCCCCAAATATCAATAACTACATTCCAACCACGTAAACTTTCCTGTCTCAACAGCACATTACACTACTTCACCAGATTAACAGTTCGCTTTTCAGACACTATGACACTGCTATGTATATAGTTGTTTTGTAAATAGTTGCTCCTGTTATCTAAGTTGATCTTCCTGTTAACTGTAATGACCAGATAAATGTAACTTGTCTGAGGTTTCTTGTTCCATGTAAACCGCGCTGATAACGAATAGTGCGGTATATAAAAAATGTTAATAAAAAATAATAATAAAATAAAACCGATCAGTTTGGCTTATGGGGATCTCCCAGGCATCTAAGTCTCCGATTCTGCTCTTGTGCATATGTCCAGGCCCCGCCGTGGCAGAATTGGGTGCATTTCCCGCACGTCTGGTGTTTGCCCAGCCACTGCTGGCGGACATGCGGGAAAAAGAATCAGCCTCACATGTGTTTTATTTTTATTTTAATCTTATTTAAAGATTTTATTTTAATCTTATTTAAAGATTTTAAAGTATCATAAATTAATTTATATTAGGCATACTTCATTCTAAGGAGTAAGCAGATGAATTTTCATTGGATTAGGAATTAAAAGGGAGTTTTGTTAATTTTTTATTGTTAGAATGGGAGTTAAATTGTTCTAATGGTCAATGTTGGAGCAAAAAAATAATTATGGGAGCATCCAAGCATTTAAGATCATGGCCACTAGCTCAATATTTCAATTCCTTTGAGAATTCATCTAGTATCTCCTTGAGCTTGAAATGAGAAATCACAGAATTTTGATTTAGGCGCTGACATACTAAGCTGCTTTATTTATTCATTTTTACAAAAAGAGCTTCACACATTGGGAAGAATGTTATAAGGAAGTAAGTATTTCTAGGTGCTAGCCTATTCTGAGTAGGCCTGATTTCTCTCTACCATGTATTGTGCAAACCGATGCCTCGGAGGTGGGCCTAGGAGCCGTTCTGGCTCAGGAAGTCAGCAGTAAAGAATACCCCACTGCATTCATAGGCAGGAAACTGTTTTCTCAGGAGAAACTTTATGTAGTGATCCAGAAAGAGGCCATGGCAGTCAAGTGGGTGCTTGAAACCTTTAAATACTACCTGCTCGGCCCACCATTCATACCACTGTCGTCACCAGGATAGGGTATAAACAACAGTACCCATGATGCAATTCACATGCAGAACAGCCGTCTACATCTGCTCACCAGATGGGGTATGCACCTCTACAGTACGTGAGCTTGGTAGGAGGGACTGACCGTGCGTATTACTGCCAATGACTACTGTGATAAGGAAGCTTATCATAGCTCAGGAAGGAGCTATAGAAAAGGTGAAGTGACTCTGAACAAGCAACCTGTCAGTTCTGGTAGAAATAAGAAAACAGAATTTTCCCATAAAAGACTACCAGTCCCAGAATGCACCAGGTTTCCAACAGCCATTAGAGAAGCTGAAGTGGGGAAACGTGTGTTCAATCAGGAGGGTTATGAGGTAATCCCTAAGCACTCATCTCAAAGGGCAGGGCCTGATTCAGCACAGCTGCGCTGTGTTAGGGAGGAGCACTCATCTAAGCAGAATAAGAGTAGAGTTTATTCTACAGATGACCATCTTCATGATCACCTTGGATATCCAGAGAATTGTCCTCAGTATCCTGAGAATCAGCTTGAGTTTGATCATCAGTTTCATCTGAAGGATCATCAGAAGCAGAAGCCAAACCGGACGGACAGAGAGGGAAAGAGACCCTTTGGAAGAAGGAAGAGAAAAGCCTTTGAGAGGTCTAGAAGAGTCCAAAGCAGTACGTATACTGGGAGGTATTCCAAGGGCCAGCATATACCATTGGACTGGGGAAAGCCAGAGGAATGGTGCTGCAGAGCTAGGAATCACCAGAGGCTACCTGTGAGGGAGACGGCTGCACGTGGAAGGGACCCTAAGACCTGTGCCAGAAGGTATGTGAAGAGAGATCCAGTGTCCAGGGATCTGGATTGGAAGGCTGGACATAAGAACTGGACTACATACTGGCCAGGCTATATAGAGAGGAACTCTAGCAGCAATGGAAGCTCAGGTATGAACACTGATCTATGCCCTAGCTATAACCTTGAAAGACAGCAGGGAAACAAGTATTCTCCTGAAAATGCTCCATTGAGAGATTCATCTGTGCCAATCCATGATATTGAACCCATGCTTGTTGAACAAGGGGGAATAATAGCAGATGAGGATCCTGTTTATATGGACTGCTCTCTATCTAAACTCCGTTGGTAACTTTCTGTTATAAAGTACAGCAACCATCACAAAGAAATACAAATTTGTTCTTTAATCTACTCAGAAAAGCTCCTGAAGCAGGATTTGACCCACACAGTGGAAGGCAAGCCAGCTAAGGGGTTTCAGCTGGTAACTGCTAGCAATTAAACCTTACCTAATTGCTTGTGAGCTAGGAGAGAATCACTTCTGTATCTATGTGGGAAGTAATCAGAAGTTAACCTGAAAAGAACAGTTTGTTTCTTGCTTTGTGGCTTTTCATTTGTTGTTTTCCTGATTTTGACTTTGTTTTTTCCAAGTTAACACTGAAAGCAAGTAACCTAATTTATGTGCTACCAAGCATATCTGTGTTGGGAGAAATAACCCCATAAATAAATATCTTATTGGCTTTACCCAAGAGCACTAAATTATTGTCAGCAGCTGTGTCTGGTGTGAATGAACTACATTGCCCACAATACCTTGCAAATCATATAGAAATATGCACTTGCCAAGAGTGTGAAGATTCTCACCCAGGCAGCCGTCTGACACTACCTACAGGCCATGCCATTGTGTGTGTTCTGTGCTCACCCTGAGTGTGAGGTTGGGTGGCCAGCTCCAGGTTCGCAGTGCCTGGGTTGGCTGAGGTAGGCTTTGCTGCAGGTCTCCATCAGTGCTCGTGTGTAACACGTATTTGCAGGGACGCCTGTGAATGTCCTGTTTTTGTTTATATTTGCTAGTCATATCTGCCCCTTGTGGACCTTGATGCTACCAAAGTGGTGCAGAGCCAGTGTGCCTGCCATGGTCAATTGTTCTTGGAGCAGAGGTGTGTGTGGACTCAAACAATGCTGATGTACATATCACAACAGCCTGTATGAGTCAGGGTGGGGGACATCATCTACCCCCAACAGACCCACACTCTGCATATTTCCAGCAGGGGCAGCAGTGCAACATGATGACAAACTGTGGGACCAGCAGACACCTTCCTTTTGGGAACGCGACACTTGATACAGGTTGGTATCTGTAACAGGACCTCTGACAGACAGGTAATAGGCATTCTCAGCTGAGCTGCCCCCCCCCCCAACCCCAACCCCAACCCCAACCCCAACCCCAACCCCAACCTGCCATTCACCAGCAAAGAGCACAGCCAGTGTGTACCTGCTGCACCCTGCAAGGTGTTCCAGCCATGCACATGCTAACTGCAGACAATTTGCTAGTTAGTACATAATGCATGTTCCTGGAGAAACTGTGTGCACCCAAAAGTGGGATATAAACACACACACACACCAAGCAAGTATATCAGTGATTGGGCCCCATAAAAAAAAAAACCTCAGAGATATCACTTGAGAGAAACAGTGCATAGCACTATGGGGGAACCTAGCCATGCCATGGCCACTGCTCAGTCAGGATGAGAGTGACCTCCCAGCATGACATGCTGTGGCCACCCTGTCCGTGCAGGAGGTGGTCGGGCACTACAATGTCCCAGCCATTGCCCTATGCCCTGTGCAGATGCATCCTGCCCAGACCGCCATGTCTGGGCCATACCCACAATACCTTGCTCCTCATTATGCACATTGGCAGGCTAACATTGGAAACAGTGCAAACCTCGGGGGCTCAGTAAGGTGTAGGCAGCCACACAACACTGGATAGACATACACACTCCACACCTATTTCAGCATTGTGCAAAGATAGAGGTGGTTGGCAGCCCTGGCCGCAACGCATGTCCTGGGCACAGTGCAGGCATTGCTAAGGTATGCAGGTGCTAGTATTGGTAGCTGCTGCTCTGCGCAGGGCCCAACAGCGTGACTCTCCATGAGACTTTGGATAGTGGAGCCTGTGGGTGTGGGTGTTTGTGCTCCTGTTGGCCGATGCTCTAGGGCAGAGGTTCCCAACTCCGGTCCTGGTGGACCAAACACGATTCAGGTTTTCAGGCTGTCCCTAATGAATATGCATGAGATACATTTGCATACAATGGGGGCACTGCATACCAATGCATCTCATGCATATTTATTAGGGACAGCATGAGATCCTGAATGGTGTTTGTTCTCCGGGACTGCAGTTGGGAACCTCTGCTCTAGGGACTGCACATGTTTATGGTGCATGTGTGCTGTAGGGTAAAATATAGGGATATGGTCCGCAGCTGGGACTTGAACCTGTGACCTTTTGCTCTTGAACACACTGACTGTGTGTTCTGCACCAAACTATTGTCATAGAGGCAGGTTTTTCCCTGGGGATGCCATTACTGTTCATCAGACAGACCTTGTCTGTAGCACTGCACGCCACCCACCTGAACAGGGCTTGGCCTTGGTGTTCTGAGGGCAGATGCCACTGCCCCCTCCACCACCAGCACCCCTCCGCCACCATGCTGACATGCACTTATGCCGGTGGTGCGCAGTCCCAGGCCATCCAGTGTGCCGGTAGGTGGCTGCCTATGGTGTGGGATCTGGGGTAGGGGTGCCTACATAGACATCTGCGCTTCCCCCCGGCACTGCCTGTCAATGTTATGTGCCCTTTGGGGTACCTGCTGGGTACTGTCCCCTGGGACACCATGGGACACACCCTCGTGGGCATGTTTGACTTTGTTCAGTTGCTGGCTTGCTGATTTGCAGTTTCTGTGTTCCTATGTGCCACCTGGGCAACTGCCTAGTCCACCCTGTGCTCCAGCTGCCCCACTGCATGTCCCGCCAGCAGCCCCCTGTACCCCATTTGCAGCCTCACCGTAGTGCCCTTTCATACTTGGGCACTATGCTGTTGCTGCACATGTCTCACTACTATCACTTTTCTTGGTTTCCCTGCCTTTGCTGTACATTGCTGACTGAACTGGTTTCTCTCTCCTGCAAATGTGCCTCTAGCGTGAGGTTTTCACTGGTGCTAATTTTCAGACCTTCATTTCACAGTGTTAGTGTGCATGGAGCCTCTCCCGCCCACTCTCCGCCCATTGAACCCTTCTCTCCGCCCTCTGAGGAGCCTTACTCCACCCTCTGTGTGCCTTAATGCCACAGGAGATGTGTTCGCTTGAAACCTCACATTATCGCGCGGTAATGTTACTTTATTGCACGCTAACGTTACGTATTGCGCGATAACGTTACGTATCACGCACTAACTGTGCCACTGCAAAGTTATCACTGTTTAGTAAACATACCCCTTGGTCTTTCTGGTGACAGGCCTTTACCACTAGGCTAGTCCTCCATGCCCTTTGAATCAATACTTGATGGAAGCCCTTTTCACAGAAATAACAGCTGCATATCATCCAGGAATCATATCTACCAACTTTCTATAATGGAATGGCAGAGAGTTTGCCTGTTATTTTTGGCAGATCAAGCTCTTTCAAATCTGCAGACCTCAGTCTTCAAGTCTTGCCACAGATTTTCTTTTGGATATAGGTCTGGGCTCTGAATGAGCCACACAAGGACATTCACTTACCTCTTGATGAGTCACCCCTTCCCACTTCCCTCCGCCTAGAACCGTGCCACACAGCATTCAAACAACAGCTAAAAACCCACCTCTTTTCCCTAGCCTTTAACCTCCCCACCTCCCCTCCCCCCTTGTAGCTCTACTCTCCTTCCTCTGCTGTTCCTTAACCCACTTTGCTTTTATAAATTGTAAATTTCTTTTCCTTTTTCCGGCCCTGTGCCTTGCTTTTATTGCTTTTACTTATTGTAAACCGCTTTGATTTTACTGAAGGGCGGTTAATCAAGTTTTAATAAACATAAACAAACATAAACATTGCCTTTGCTTTGTGGTTAGGATCATTGCCCTGCTGAAAGGTAAAGTCTCCCCTGTCCCAGCTCTATGACAATGGCACTTTGGAACAGGTTTCCCTTCAGGATCTACTTGTATTGTGTGCCATCCATCTTTCCCTCAATCTTCACAAGTCTCCCTGTTCTTGCTGATCCAAAGCATCCCCAGAATATAATGCTACCCCCACCATGCATTATAGGTTTAGCAAGGTAATGTGCTGCATGTATTTTATATCACACATGTAAAGTCGCATTCTAGAGAATATGGAGACTAGAATTGGGATGTCAAGGTTGGTATGTTCACAGTTCCATCAGTATTTTAGGAAAGGCTCTGCCACACATGGAACCTTTTCTAAAATACAAAGAAGGAAATGGAGTGCACATGTATGTGCTCATACATGAAGCTGACATGTGGGTAAAATGAACAGAGGAAACATGGCAGCTTACATGTCTATGTGGACCATTTTGCAAAGCTACAGGTGTAAATGTCACCAATTAACTGCAGAGGCCTCTATCTTCATTTCATTAGAATTTAGAGAGGGAAATAAACCATGGGGGATTAATGAGGATAACCCAATTTAACTCCTCCTATAAAGAGCTGGCTGAAATGAGCATTTTAAAATATCAAGAAGCAAGTGTAAATCCCGATGTGAACATAATTTGTTTTGGGGACATAGAGTAGTTTGTTGATATTGAAGATTTTGGGTGGCACATTCAGCGACAACAACAAGCAGCTTTTAGACAAACTGGATATTCAGTGGTGGAGCATGCTGCTGAAGAACTGGGCGCACCTGACAGCAAGGACGCCATCTAATTAGTAGCACTCTTCAGCTACTAACTGGATAGCACTAATCAGTTAAAGTACGTTCTATCTTCAAGTGTTTACGCTATCTGATTAACAGCTGAATATTGCCACTAACTGGATAGTGGCCATCAGTCCCCCATGTGGACCCCAATCCACCCATTTGGGATATTTTTTATTTATTTACTAGTATTCAGTTGTGCTTTGTCCAGGAATTGATCAAGGTGAGTTACATTCAGGTACAGAAGTCATTTACCTGTCCCCAGTGGGCTTACAATCTGAGTTTGTATCTGAGGCAGTGGAGGGTAAAGTGAGTTGTCCAAGACTGTGGAAGTAGAGATCATGGGTTTGATCCCACAGTGGTGTTATTTAATAAGGCTGTCTGAGGCTTTTCCTTTTAATTTACATTAGTGCTGACAGCGAAATGCACCCTCACAGTGCCGTAGCCTAAGGTGCCTCATAGGGCACCCTATATGGCGCCCTATTAAGCGCCCTATAAGTCACATTATAAGGTGCCTTGGTGGACAGGGCACTTTATACTGTGCCCTCTGGCGTGCCTTATAGGGCGCCTTATTCGGCACCTTAGGTTACAGCGCTGTGAGGGTGTTTTTGATGGCAGCACTGATTTAAATTACAAAAAGGAAATGCCACAGACAGCGCTGATCTAAATTAAAAGGTAACTCCTCAGACAGCCTTCTTAGGTAACACCTCTGCAGGATAAAACCCATGACCCCTTTCTCCACAATCATTGCAGTAACCAGTGGGCTACAACATTATAGCTTCTAACACTGCGCTGGAATAAATTTAGGATTAACGTGTGTTAACTTGCCACGGTGCCCACTATCGCGTGATACAGATTCTTGCTACCTTGCCGCCGGAACGCCCACTCCTTATATGGCATCCTTCATATTATCACTACAACTAGCGCTGGTAACATTAAGACGGTTTAGTAAACATGCCCCTAAGTTATCTGTTTGTTTGTTTGTTTGTTTTTAAGTAGAATAACAACAAATTATTTTCCTTTCCTTATAGCCCAATGTGAATTGCCAGATGGTACAACTATATGATATTCTGGGTTTAGTCACATTGTTATTTGCATTTTTTATTGGCTTTTTAAAATTATTTTCTCTTTAGCCACTTACTTTTCTTGTTCCTAATTTGTTTGGTGGTGTTGCCCTTTCCCTTCTTGGTGTCTACATCATGTGCTTGTTAGCCTGTTAAATTTCAGAAATAAAATATCAACATTGTAAATAAAGCAACTTTTGTTTTAGAAAGGTTCAAATTTCACCTTCCTTCTCAGGCCCATCACATAGTCGCATGCCTAATCTCTAGTCATACAAATTTAGTTTCACTAACCCTGGGGAGCTGGCTTTTAATTTGTAACTTCAAGCGACTTTCTAATTGCCTGGTGTTTTAATATGCCCCTCCACAGGCAGCAGTCCTGCAAGACTGCCTGACATATGGGTTGTGTATGAAAGCAATGACTTTAAAACAAGCCAAGGCACTAAATATTTGCTTTCTAGCTAATAAGCACCTTGTAGACTGTTCTTAAACCATACTAAATCTATCTCTTTGCTGACTTCCAGTTTTCACTGCTATGATTCCTGTCTTGTAATTAGAGACATACTTCAGTGTGACCTTGTGACCAGTTACCATGAATGTCATCAATCTGTTCCACTCTATAATTAGTACGAATTGGCATTTTGTTAGGTGTTAATTACTGAATATTTAGCAACCCATAATCAGAAGCTTTACCTGCACAAAGATATTCTTAATCTTACCAGACTTCCCACAGGATATATAAGGAATTAGAACATTTATGTATCTTTCATTGTGGAGATGGGTAAAACTTTTCCCTGATGATTGAATGATTTTGCAAAGGTGTTTACTTACTCATTCATTTTAAGCTTAAAATTGGTAGCCTGAATTAAAAGTTGCATATTAAGAACATAAGAACATAAGAAACGCCATACTGGGTCACACCAAGGTCCATCAAGCCCAGTGTCCTATTTCCAACAGTGGCCAATCTAGGTCATACGTACCTGGCAGTTTCCCCAAAAGACACAGGTTCCACAATGGGTCAAACATTGATATCCTGGGTCCCTTCTTAATAATGGTTTATGGACCTTTCCTCCAGGAACTTGTCCAAACCTTTTTTAAACCCAGCTACACCAACAGCCTTTAAATCAATGCGCACAGAAGAGGGCAAATGTGAAGAAGGAAACTTTGATATCTGTTGATTTTGGAAGACACAATGACCTAAGAGTTATTCAAACAGAGGTAAGAGTCATATTGAAAGACCACGTCTACCTTTCAGTTATAACAAACCAGTCTTTCACAAAATTCAGATTCATGTTTTTTCACCTAATAGACAGATGTAAACACCCTCATTGTTGCCTGTCTAGCATGACTTCATGAAACAGAAGCAAAACAATTCTATTTATGCTCATTTTATTCCTCTGTAAAGGTTGCCTAACATTAAATTGCAAACTGTAAGCTGTGCAGCACTATTTTGCATAGCATTCAGTCAGCCTTTATGACTCTTTTTTAAATCACATGAAGTAGTAGATAGTTTTACATTTCTTCCAGCTTTACACATGTATCATAAGAATGTGCACAAAAAATCTGAAAGTATAGATTAATGATATCTGTTTAAATTATAATTCTAAGATGTCCTTCTTTCATTGAGTTGTCCTCCGAAAGTGTACAGTACAACTCCAGGGCCTTGAATTTTAAAAGTGATAATTTGATTAATCCTGAAGTTTGTCAATCAATGACTTAAATATTGGCCAAGAGGTATCCTTTGATGTTTTAATAGCTGAAGTATTGGATTTCATAGGTGGGTCAAAGGAAAAATAACCTCCATAAGACAAACCAAAAACAAAGCTAAACAAATGAAGGTAGATGACAGCTTCAAATGACCTTTCTCAGTTGTCACTGTCGTCTACCTCTACTTGTTAAAAGATCTTCTACAGTCAGGGATGCTATGCCACTATGTTCAAAATATGCTTTAGGACTAAATTTGGCAAAGCTTATGGAAAAAGGCGACCAATAGAATACCCTCTTATACATCTCTCACACAAAAATGTATCAGAAGGTATGTGTCTACTAGAGAGCTTAACCCATACCTTGCAAAGGTGCTTAAATTGTACCTAGCAGTATGTGAAAATGGCCATGCTGCCTTATTATTCAATATTTCTCAACCCATGAGATGTGGCATGACATGCATTATCTTGATGACTTTGTTTTTTCTGGACTTGCAAATTCTGGGGACTGTGAGAATCTATTGGACATTTTTCAGAGGCTAGCAGAGTCATTCGGTCTTCTGTTGGCTGATGAAAAATTATGCTGGCCTTGCACTTCTTCCACATTTTTAGGGATTGAGTTGGACTCATTCAGGATGGAATCCTCCTGACAAAATTCAGAAGCTTGAGGAGTTAATTCAGCAGAATTGAGTGAGGGATAAGGTGTCACTGAGGCAGATGAAGGAGTTGTTAGGGTACTTCAACTTTACCTGTCGTGCAATCCCCATAGGGCGATTACACCAATTTTTGTTTTGTTCCTGCTCTCTGTTACCGACGCTGATTGGGATGGTGTGGAAAGTCGACTAAGCACACAGAGGCTTCTATTGGAGAAGATGTCTGTTACCTGGATGCCGGCTAGCCCCAATTAGCCTCTGCACCGGGAAGCAGGAGGATGTTTTGTTCTACCCTCTGTTGCCGATGCTGATCGGGGTGGTGTGGAGACCACCCTAAATCCAGCAGACCCAAAATCCTATCAGCCAATCTGTAGCTTGCCATTTATCATGAAAATCATTGAAAGGTCTGTCCAAAAGCAGCTACAGGACCATATCAACCTGAATGCACCTCTGGACCTCCATCAACACGGGTTCAAGCCACAACACAATGTTGAACATTGCTAACCTCCCTATTTGATAATTTCATAAGAGGCATTGACAGTATCAAAAAAGGATTCCTGTTAATCTTTATGGACATATCAGCTAACTTTGACACGGCTTCCCACACAATGATATAATAGCTTTGTGAGTGATAGAGACCGATGATTGATAAGGAGGCACGTTTATCTGTCCACTATTGTCTCTATCTGATGGTCTCTCCTCATTTTTAATATATTTGTAAGTATATATTTTCTTAGAAGAAATATATTAGGTGTGTGTGTCTATACAACCACTTCTAGAACTGGGATAGGTTTTTTGTTGTATTCTGGAACACTCACGACTGTTGAGGTCATTGCTAGCTGTCGGTACTTGGAAGGCCAAAGAGGTGGGATGGTGTCACTTTGTAGACCCAGTACCAGGAAATAGAATTAGGAGGAGTGACCCCCATTAGTTTTGAACTAGTGCTGAAGTTCATTGCTCTGGCCAAAGAATTTGACAGGTCTTCTCATGCTGTATCGGTGTCATTGGTTAGTATGACTTTTGTGTCCAATGCTCATGGTTATAAAGATCCTACTGCTTAATTTTTTGTATGAAAATTGATGTAAGGGTTTAGGAGGTTACAATAGCTCAAACTGCAGTAGGACTTCAGGAGGCATGCATAACAAGTTATTTAGGCTTGTCAAAGCCTTTCCAAGGTGTGTTTCTCACTCTGTGAGGTTTGATTGTTCTGGGCAGCATTTTCTTTTGTCTTCTTTCCAGTATTAAGAGTCAATGAACTTGTAGTGTCATAAAAGTTATCTGAGGGCTATATGGGACCTTCATATGGTAATGTGATGGTATACAAACTGTCTTTCAGCATTCAGATAAGGCAATCTAAGATGGATCAGTGGGACACAGACATAGTTTTCATTGAAGTGTGTGTGCAAGCTGATTTCTTGCCTAGTTCATTATGCACAGGTATTTCTGTGAGTGAGACCTTTAGGGACTTGTTTAGGTTGAGTCACAGGGACAGTAAGATATTGACAAGGTTTGAATTTGAGGCAGTGCTGAAGAGAAGCTTGGCAATGGTGGTTTTCTCACTGCATTGCTTTGGCACACATTATTTTCACACTGGGGCAACTTCATTCATGGCTGTGTGTAGTCTGTCCACATATGACATTTAGTGATTAGGGTGTTGGTGCTCAGGCACATTCAAGCATTATATTTGTTAATGGGAATCCTTGGGCCTTGACTTTCTGTTTTTTTGTCTGCTAGCCTGTCCCGAGGTCCAGTGGGCCTTGAATACTTAGTTTACATGTGTAGATAAGATATTCTTGTTTTCTGGGCTCAGAAGAGAGCATAAGGGTTGAAATGGGGGCCTACATTTGGGGCTAGCAGTGGGAGGAGTGAGGTTGTTGTGGCTGGGTCAGTGAAGGATACAACAGGGTTGGGTCCTGCTTCTACTTTTGGAAGCTTGCCGTTCATGTCACCCTCAATCTGTATTTATCCATATGCTTAGCAAATGGGTGGAGTTAATCCAACAAAGGAAGTGCAATTTATTTTTGATTCATTGTTATTTTCTTTATGTCATCCTCATGTGGTGGGAGATGATTCTGAGGTGGGATGCTATTATGCCCTGTTGAGAGATTTTAGAAGCGAGTGAAAGGTGAGTCTCCAAATTTGTTGTACTGTCACAGGAACTGGTACTGTCCCATGACTTGATTTTAGTTAATTTGTCATGTATCAGCCAGGACATCTTTTTAAGCAATATACAGGATTTGTTGGAGAGGGAGTGGCAAAGATTTCAGAGCCGAAACCCAGTGGTGGGGGACCATTGGCAGTGGTGGAGGAGGAAGTGACCTCTCAAGGGGCTCTCTGAGCAGGTTGGAGGACAGAAGGGGCGGCTCAGGGAGTTTAGACTCCAAGTGCACAGCCATCATTTCTGTGTGAGGAGGAGGGTTGAAAAGGCTCTATTATATGTAGCATCAGCCCAATGGCTAGGAAGAGAAATATGCATATGTTGTTGGTGGACTATAATGTTACTGTCTGGTCCTGAATAAAGTCTACCTATTTGATTCCATTGTAGCCAGACTAGGATGTCAGCCTCTAGTCCTGGATAAAGACAAACTATGAGTAATAGATTCAGTTTTAATGTGTTGTGCCAGTTAATGTTAATAAAGCTGTGGCCAAATTTCCAAATTTTGCCAGTACTCCATGTTTCAACCTGAATGATTTGGAGAATGGTTTGAGCATGTGTAGGGTAACTGACTGGTGAAAGGGTATGCATATCAGTGTTAAAAGCAATCTTAAAGACGTGGGTCTTCAAGTGGGACTTGAAGAGGCTAGAGATGGAGTAATATACATTGACTTATGAAGGGCATTCAAGATACATAGTGCCACAAAACAGAAAGCACAAAGACAGGAGCTAGCAATGAGAGAAAAGCACAACTGGGAGCAGCTGGCCTGACAAACAGAGGTCACAAGAAGGGATGTACAGAGAGACAGAAGAAAAGAGGTAGGGTAGAGCTGCATAGTGAATGTATTGTAGTTGAGAAGACATAGAATGACACAAACACAGAAGCAGATAGGAAGCTAATATAGAACCATGAGAGAAGGGGTATCCTGTCCATGAAGATGTTGAAGGAAAATAAGTTGCCAGTTCCATGCTACTTATCTCCAGGTATTAGCAATGGTGTATGGACTTTTCCTCCCAGAATTTGTCCAAATCTTTTTTAAATCCAACCACACTACCTGCCGAAAATATGTTGAGAGAAATATTTTCTCCTTTCTGTAATAAATATACTACTTTATAGCTTCATAGCATGTCACCTAGTCCTTGTATTTTTTTTAAAAGAGTAGACAATCGCTTTGTGTCTATCCATTCCATTCCACTCAGGATTTTATAGACCTCTATCATATCTCCCTTGAGGTGTCTCTTCTCCAGGCTGAAGAGCCCTAACCTCTTTAGCCTTTCCTCATAGGAGAGTCGTTCTACCCCCTGTATCATTTTGGTGTCTTTCTATGTACCCTTTCTTATGCTACTATATCTTTTTTGAGATGCAGAGACCAGAATTGCACGCAATATTCAAGTTGTGGTTGCTCCATGCAGTGATACAGAGGCATTATGATATCCTTTGTTTTATTTTCTATTCCTTTCCTAATAATCATTCTGTTTGCTTTTTTGGCCACCGCCATGCACTGAACCAAGAATTTCAATGTATTTTCTACAATCACACCCAGATCCTTTTCTTGGGTGGCAACTCCTAACATGGAACCCAGCATTATTTGATTATCTCTCACCTTGATTATTGCAATCTCCTTCTTACCAGCCTTCCTCTGAGTCATCTCTCTCCCCTTCAATCAGTTCAAAATTCTACTGTGTGTCTCATCTTTCACTAGCCTCGCTTTACACATATAACTTCTTTTCTCAAATCACTTCATTGGCTTCCCTTCCATTACTGCATCCAATTCAAGCTTCTCCTTTTAACTTTTAATTGCATTCATTCTGTTGCTCCACTCTATCTCTCTTCCCTCCTCTCTCTCTACTTTACTCATCATGAACATCGTTCTTCTTCTAGCTTGCTCCTTTCCCTGCCCTTTTCCTCTTCTGCTAACTCCAGACTTCGGTCATTTCACCTTGCAGCTCCTTATGCATGGAACTCTCTTCTTGATGCTGTTCGTCAGGCTTCATCACTCCCTCTCTTCAAATCTTTGCTAAAGGCTCACCTCTTTAAGGCTGATTTTGGTCCCTGATCCCCATTCCTTATGTCTCCTTTGCCATTTTGTCTCCCTTCCCTACTCTATCCTCTTTCCTTCCTTGTCCTGTTTGTCTTGATTAGATTGTAAGCGCTAAGGAGCAGGGCCTGTCTTCTTTGTTTGTACAGTGCTGCGTATGCCGTGTAACGCTCTATAAATGTTTAATAATAATAAATTATGTATCTATAGTTTAGGATATTCTTCCCTACATGCATCACTTTACACTTGTTCAAATTAAATTTTATGTAATTTGGATATCTAGTAGTCCAATCTCAGAATGTCCTCCTAACGTTTCTCATAATCCACATGCAATTTAATAGCTCTTAATAATTTGGTGTCATCTGCAAATTTTATCACCTTTTTGTTGTTCCCAGTTCCAAATCATTTATAGATATGTTAAAAAGCACCAGTCCCGGGGAGGTGTACCAGCAGCCATGCAGAGTTGTGGAGATACAGGTGTTTACCTCGGACAGCCCCGAAGAGACCGGGTGCATGGATAAAGGCATCCGGTGCTTCTTGTGTGAGCCAGGAGGTGTACCAGCAGCCGTGCAAAGTTGTGAAAGCACAGACATTTACCCCAGATAGCCCCGAAGCCACTGGGGGCTATATTTATCTGAACCACCTAGGTGCGCGGTTGTGGCGTGTCCTAAGGGCTGTGTAACAAGGGGCTTGTATTTCCCCTTGTGAGGCCCTTAGGAGACCTTTGGAACCCCTGAGATTTGGGAGTGCAAGTCTGTTCAGACACTGTATCCAGACCCATGGACAAGCACCTGATATTCAAAGGAGTGCCAGATCCATTAGCAAGTACTGATTTCTTGACTCTTCAAGATTTGGGAGCATTGTTTAGCTCCTCAGCTCATACCCCACTCTCTCCCCCAGGGGCTTTGCTCACTCCTGCCTCCTTGGACAGTGTCAATCTTCAGTCCCAGAGTACCCTGCTTTCTGTTAATCCATCTTTCCAGGCGGTGATGTGGTTGCTTATTCTGTAAGCTGCTAATGAGATACCTGATGATAAGGGTCCGATTTTCATTTGGGCAGTGCTATGTGCCGTGTCGGCGCATAGCCAGCCCACCATCTATCTAACCCAGATTTTCAATGCTGGGGTCATATGTAGCCTCGGCATTGAAAATCTGTTTCATGCCACATAACCTGGAAGCTGCAGGAGCTAGCCAGGTAGCAGAAATTTTCAGTAGTACTGCTTAGCCCCTGCACCTTAAAGATAGGCGAGGAAAAACCTTGCCAATCTTTAAGGTGCAAAGGGCTAAGTGGGTAGCATTGAAAATTGCTCCTACCCACTTAGCCCTTTCCTCTGCCCCCACTCCACCCCGGAATACCCCCAACGCACCCTGATGGTAACCACACAGCATCTGGACGCATTAGGGACTTATCCGGGATTTTCAAAAGGCAGTTACCCATGTAAATGCCTTTGAAAATGCTGCCCAAGGTGTCTCTGGCAGATATTTGGAAAGTGGTGACCCGTACAGAGCAGAAACTGGCCTGAGTCATATCTTGGCAGTAGTGAAGCTGAATATGGTCAAGGAATGGATGAGTTCATTACATGAACAGTTTTCTAAATGAGAACTCACTTGTTCCTCTCTTCAATCCATGCATGTTTCCACGATTAAGGACAATTTGACTGTTCATAGGAGACTGGAGACATTAGATCATTTCCATAGAGCAAATAATGTGCGTTTTTTTAAATTTTCCCATTACGTAATTACTTACTTCTGATATATTACAGAGGAAATATTTTAAGGAAGCCCTGGCCCTGCCTAATGCGGACTCTATATTGTTTTCTAAATTATATTATCTTCCACGTGGTCGGGTCTCAGGGGAATCTACTGATGATTGTGATGTATTACGGACTAGGGAGGATTTCAACTTGACACAATTCTTAGAAGATTCTCAGGATACCATATCCACTAGGACTATGTTGCTTGTTACTGAGCAGGACAAGAGTTCTGTGTTTAAGAGCTATTTTAAAAACAATGCTTATGTATTTTGTGGGGCCAGGATTTGTCTAAAGCCACTCAGCTTTGGCAAAAGGCCTTTTTGGCCATTAAACCTAGGGCGGTCACTTTGTACAACTCTTTCTTTTTTGTGTTATCTATGTAAATGTTTAGTAAATCTTCAGGGTTCTAGATATATTTTTCTGGAACCTTCTGCATTGGAGAATTTTCTAATTGCGAGAGAGAATCAGACTTAGTCGGGGGGAGGGGGGTGGGCTGTGAAAAGGTGGGTTAGTTGATAATGGCTGCATTTTGGGGGATTTTTTTTTCTTTCCTCTATAGTTTCTTTGGTATATGAATTTTTCTGTATGATAGACTCCCCTAGATGTGGACTAAGTGGATAATAGTTAGTTTCCTGCTATATGTGGAATTGGCCTCTATATAAACTGGTTCACCTTTATCCACTGGTTCACATCTTCAAAGAATTGGAGATTAATGAGGCAAGACTTCCCATGGCTAAATCCATGTTGACCTTGTCCTATTAAACCATGTCTGCCCTAGTGTCCAGGAATTTTGTTTTTAATAATGGTTTCCACAGCCTGTGTGTCCTGGGGCAGAGGGTCACAGGTTCTGGTCCCAGCTGTGGATCCTGCAGAGCATGTCCCATATTTTACCCTACAATGCAGATACAACATCAAAATGTGCAATCCCCAAAGCAACGGCCAACAAGGGTACAAACACCCACTCACACAGGCTCCACTATCAAAAGCATCATGGAGAGTCAGGCTGTTGGCTCCAGCACGGAGCTGCAGTTATCACCAGAACACTACAACTAGCTCCTGCACACCTTAGCAATGCTGGCACTATGATCAGGACCAGTGTGGTGGGTGATGGTCAAGGCTGCCAACCACCCCTATCATTGCACAAAGCTGCAATAGGAGTGTGTGTGTGTGTGTGTGTGTCCATTGTTTTGTGGCTGCCCACCCCTCACTGGGCCCACAATGCTTACACTGTTTCCAGTGTCAGCCTGCAAACATGCATAATGAGGAGCAAGGTATTGTGGGTATAGGGTTGCCAACTTTTTCACCGAGAAAAACTCGACACCTGTGGCTCGCCATGCTCCACTCATTCTCCGCCCCTAGTTCCACCCCTGCCCCGCCCCACCCCGCCCCCAGCCCCACCCACAAAAATTACCGAGGATACGTGTAGGCTAACTTCCTTGGTCAGATAATAATTAAACTGGGAACCCCAAAAGCCAAACATGAAATGTACAACACTGGAGAAATAAAACTATAAAGTAATTTCCTCTTGCACTAAACAAAAACGCAAAGATGTTAGCAATACACACTTCCCAGACCAGACATATTCCAGTTAATAAATTCAAAATAAAAAGTATTTTTCTACCTTCTGTTTGGGCATTTTATTTTTCAGTTGCAATTGCTCCAGTCACTTTCTTCTGGTTTCTTCGTGTCTTCTGCGAGCTATCCATTTGTCCTTTCTTCTCTTTTAGATGTTTTCCATTCTCTCTCTATTTCTACTTTAACATACTGATTGTTTCCCTTTTGCTCTTTCCCCCAATTCTTTCCTTATTCCTTTATCATCCATTTAAATTTCACCCTTCCATTTTCAAGCCCCTCTTACTCTCCCAATACCCGGCCCATCATAGACTTTTCTTCCACACAAAATATCTTTTCCCCTTCCATTCTCATTCCCCATCCATTCTAGTCCTCCCCCAAAATCAGTTCCCTTATAGTTCTAGACCCACCCAGCATCCACTCCCTTCTAGTCCCATTCTCCCATGCCCCACATCAGCCCATTTCCAGTCCTATTGTAGCCCCCATCAGCCCATTTCCAGTCCTATTCCAGCTCTTCATCAGCCCATTTCCAGTGCTAGCCCTCACATCACAGGCCATTTCCAGTCCTAGCCCCCCCCCCAATCACAGCCCATTTCCAGTCCAAGTCCCCCATCACAGCCTCTTTCTAGCCCTAGCCCCCCCCCCATCACAGCCTATTTCCAGTCCTAGGCCCCCCACCATCACAGCCCATTTGCAGTCCTAGTATCCCCGCACCATCACAGCCCATTTGCAGTCCTAGCCCCCCTAATCACAGCCTATTTCCAGTCCAAGTTCCCCCTCCCTCCACCATAGCCCATTTCCAGTCCAGGTCCCCCCCCATCACAACAACATTTCCAGTCCAAGTCCCCCTCCCCATAGCCCTTTTCCAGTCCAAGTTCCCCTCCTCACAGACCATTTCCAGTCCAGGCTCCCCCCCCCCCCCCATCACAGCAACATTTCCAGTCCAAGTCCCTCCCCTAGCCCTTTTCCAGTCCAAGTTCCCCCCCTCATAGCCCATTTCCAGTCCAGGTCCCCCCACCCATCACAGCAACATTTCCAGCCCAAGGTCCCCCACCCCAAAGCCCTTTTCCAGTCCAAGTTCCCCCCCCCCGCCATAGCCCTTTTCCAGTCCAGGTCCAGGTCTCCCCCCCCCGCAGCCCATTTGTAGTCCTAGCCCCCCCCCATCACAGCCCTTGTAGCCCTTGGCCTCTCCCCCCCCCCCCCCGACCAGCACCGCGGCTGTCTGAGGGGCTTCAGAGGGAGCCGGAGAAGCCCGCGTGAGGCCCCGGCTCCCTCTGTACAACTGCCAGCGTGAAGATCCTTTTCCTTCATGCTGGCGGTTGTTTCTGTGAAGCCGCAAATGCTGGGAAAGGTTAAAGGGCATTGCCTTTAACCTTTCGCAGCAATCGCGGCTTCACAGAAACAGCCGCCAGCGTGAAGGAAAAGGATCTTCACGCTGGCAGTTGTACAGAGGGAGCCGGGGTCTCGCGCAGGCTTCCCCGGCTCCCTCTGAAGCCTTCCGGTGTGCGGGCTGTTTTTTTTTTAACTCCGCAGACTTCTTCGGATCAGAAGAAAAGCCGTTTTTTTGCTCTGGCTGCTTCCGATCTTGCGGCCAGAGCAAAAAAACGGCTTTTCAAGGGCAGGTTTTACCTCTGCGCCAGCAGCCGGCCTGGCCATGGAAAAACCGGCCAGGCCGGCTGAAAACCGGCCGGTTGGCAACCCTATGTGGGTATGGCCCAGAGAGGGCGGACCAGGCAGGATGCAACTGCAATGGTGGTAGGGCAATGGCTGGGACATCGTAGTGCACAACCACCACCTGCATGGACAAGGTTGCCACAGCACGTCTTGCTGTTAGGACACTCTCGCACTGACCGAACAGTGACCATGGCATGGCTATGTTCCCACATAGTGTTACATTGTATTTGTCTTAGGTGATATATGTGTGCCCCCCCTTTTCTGGAGGGCTAATCACTGGGGCACCTGCTGGTGTTTGTGCTGCACAACTCAGGTCTAGGTGTGCATAGTTTCTCTCTGAACATGCAATGTAGACTGGCTAGCAGACTATCTACAGTTAGTTTGTGCATGGCTGCAATACCTACTACTACTAAGCATTTATAAAGCGCTACCAGGTGCACACAGCACTGTACAATGAAAACATAAAAAGACAGTCCCTGTTCAAAAGAGCTTACAATCTAAAAAGACAAGGCTAGAAAAGGATAAGAATAAGGGAAAGAGACAAGAAACAGGACAAAGGAAAGAGGTAAGAACAAATGTAAGAGGAAGAAAGAAAGGTGAAATAAAAGAGGGGAAGGAAGGAGAACAGCAAAATCAAGAGCCAAAGGCAGAGGCAAAAAGATGAGCTTTTAACTTGAGTTTGAAGAGGGGCAAAGAAGATGCCTGATGTATAGACAAAGGAAGTTTATTCCAAGTGTAAGGAGCAGCAAGGTGAAAAAAGCGGAATCTGGAGTTGGCAATAGAGGAGAAGGGCATAGCAAGAAGCAACTGGGAAGAAGAACAGAGTACACGAGGGGGAAATAGGGAGAAATGAGAGAAGAAAGGTACTGAGGAGCTACAGAATGAATGCACTTATAGGTCAGAAGGAGAAGCTTAAAGTGAATACGGAAACGGATAGGGTGCCAGTGAAGAGATCTGAGGAGAGGAGTGATGTGGGCAAAACGAGGCTGACGGAAAATCAAACGGGCAGCGGAGTGCTGAATAGACTGAAGAGGGAAGAAATGAGACTGAGGGAGACCAGCAAGAAGGAGGTTACAATAATCAAGGCGGGAGGTGATTAGGGAATGGATGAGGGTTTTAGTAGTGAGCTCAGAGAGAAAGGGGCGGATTTTGCCAATGTTGAAGAGAAAGAAGCGACCGGTCTTAGCAATGAGTTGGATATGAGAGGCGAAAGAGAGTGAAGAGTCAAAAATAACACCCAAATTGCGAGCAGATGAAACTGGTTGGAGAACAGAGCCATCAACAGAGACTGAAAAAGAGGAAGGAGAAAGGGACATTTTAGGAGAAAAAACGAGAAGTTCAGTCTTGGCCATGTTCAATTTCAGGAGACAATGGAACATCCAGGCAGCAATGACAGAGAGACAGCAAGAGATCTGGGACTGGAAAGCAGAAGAAAGATCAGGAGTAGAGAGATAGATTTGGGAGTCATCAGCATAGAGATGGTACTGAAAACCATGAGAGGAAATAAGCACACCAAGGGATTGGGTATACAGAGAAAAAAGAAGGGGACCAAGACAGAACCCTGGGGAACACCAACCAAGAGCAAGGTAACAGAGGAGGAGGAGCCACCAGAACATACACTAAAGGAGCGATGGGAGAGATATGAGGAGAACCAGGAGAAAACAGAGTCCCTAAAGCCAAGCAAGGACAAAGTGTCAAGGAGAAGATCATGGTCAACAGTGCCAAAGGCAGCAGAAAGGTCAAGGAGGATAAGGACAGAGTAAAGGCCTTTAGATTTAGCCAGGAACAAGTCACTGGAGACTTTGACAAGAGCAGTTTCAGTAGAGTGCAAAGGATGAAAACCGGATTGTAAGGGATCGAGAAGGGCATGGGAAGAGAGGAAGTCAAGACAGCGGCGGTAAACTGCATGTTTGAGCAGTTTAGAAATGAAAGGAAGCAGAGAGATGGAGGCGATAATTAGAAGGACAAGAGGGATCAAGTGAGGGTTTCTTAAGGAGAGGTGTGACCACAGCATGTTTGAAGTCAGCCGGGACAGTGGCAGTGGAGAGTGAAAGGTTGAGAATATGAGAAATGGAGGGGACAACGGTAGAGGAAATAAAGGAGAGGAGATGGGAGGAGATAGGATTGGAGGAGCAAATGGTGAGCTTGGAGGAGGAGAGAAGAAGAGCAGTTTCATCAATAGAAATCGTGGCAAAGGAAGAGAGGGTAAGATGAGAAGGGGTGAAAGAATGAAAGCAGGAAAGGGAAATCGGGGATTTAGAGGGAAACTGGAGAGTGATCTTATGGATTTTATCATGGAAGTAATCAGCCAGAGCCGGGACAGAAAGGGAAGGAGGGACACAACACGCGTACGCCTCAATACTGTGCCACTACGTAACGCGCATTATATAGCAGACACGATGGCCACTTGGTGGAACATATTTGCATTGTGCTTGTTGTGGTTGTTTGGGACAGTGGTTGCAGACATGCTTTGGGCCACCATAGGTTGTGGGTTTGATTCCCACATTTTCCTTAACCTTCTTTTGTTCTGCTACCATACCATACAATGGCTGCAGCTTCGCCACTTCTCCAGATGCCCTTCCCTCTCTTCGCTGTGCACTACAGTGTGCCCTCCATGCAGCCTATCCATCCCATATTAGCTGTTACATATGGTCCCTTTCTTTAGTCTAATTTGGTGTGCAGTTGGTTCAGTGGTTTGGTATTGGTGTTGGTAAGCTGTGTTTGGACTCTTTGGTGTACTGGTTCAATTCTCACATACTCCTTTTTTGGTCTCTTGCCCATTTTGCCCTTGTACACACACCATCCACACAGTTGGCCCTTCCGACCGGCCCCTGACACCCTTTCAGTTTAATTTCTTTACTCTTCTGCCTGCTGTTTTCACTGCACACCATTTCAGGGTGTGTGTGCATGTATTTCTATGTGGCTCATGTCCCACTTACAAACTCTGATATCAGCTGCCTGTGGTCTACGGCCTTATTCGTTTCTTATGTGGCACCATGTCTGCACTACCCTCAGCGCGTCTTCTACTGTCTGCGTGCCTTTGCTTGCATCCCCTTTGGATGCACTGCTGTTTCCCATCGGGTGACGTTAACATGTGGTAATGCAGGGCGCCCTGTGCCGCACGTTACATGGCCAGGGTGCCCTGTAACGTGCATTACCGGACCAGGCTTGCCTTAATGCCGCACCGCCCACTTCCTTCTATGGACATCCATAACATTACCGGGGCACTTAGCAACGGTAACATTACCACACTTTAGTAAACATATCCCTAGGTCCTTCTTAAAAAAAAAATAAAATAAAAAATAACTAGTGGCATTATACATATAGCACAAGATATATTATAGACATACTATAGACATATTCTACTGTATATGTAGAAGGTTATTTTAAGAAGTCCTGCCTAGTTAGTCTAGTATTCTTTATAATAAATGTGCATTAATCTATTGATCGATCACTTATGCCAGCTCCAGAGCTCATGTAAATGCCCAAACCTACAGTAAATTTGTAAAGAGCATGCATAAATTAGGTGATTTTATGATTTGCCTGCATATTGTGAGCTCTATCTTTGCTATGCCCAAACTCTGCCCATTCTTACATGTGTTAATTGCACCTGTTTCATAAAATCAAATCTTCGTGGAACACTAGCATAAGGGGCCACCAACACATGTCAATTTAAATTGTGTTCACTTACACCAGCATTTCATCATATTTTATAAATTGCCTGCATGCTCTGCCCACACTCCACTCATGCGTATGCCCACAGTGGATGTATGTGCAATAGGCTCCACTCACATACTTGTAGAAATATAGCTGCACCCTGATTAAGAATCTTAATGACTAAAATACTGGATTCACCTGAATGAATGACATGTACAGTACATCTTCTTACAGAAATTATCCTCCAAATATATAGGAATCAATATTCAGGCCCTAGGGGGGTCATTCTGAACCACAAATAAGCTGCCTCTATATGCAGGATGCATGTGTTTCTCGCAAAAACATCTACAGCAAAAACGTATTCTGCACATGTGCAGCCCTGCCCTTACACAGCACATAAACGGGGATCCCAGAATGGGGGCGGGAAGGGGACTAATGGGGGCATGGCCAACCACAGAGATGTATAAAGCAAATTCTGGCACTACCTGTGTACGTCCACAGTAGTTCCCGCAGACATGGGATAAAGGTAAAACTTAGAAATATTTCTGCCCTGCACCTCAATGCAGCCCATAGTGATGAATGGATGTGTAACCTATGTTGTGCACTGTTGTGTCTGCAGGCTGGGAAACCACAGCATGCAGTGCTCCTGAACAGAAAGCAAAGAGGAAGGTATGAAGTTGCAGTAACAAAAAGAAACACCCTAACAAATGTATGGGGAAGAGCAAAGGTGTGCTTTCCGGCTGTGCTGGCATTTGCTGAGTGAGCTAAAGGGGCAAAGCGTGGGCCCCCTAACAATGCCCAGGTCCTCGAAATGATATTGGTGATGGAGGCCTAGGACTCCACGTGAAAATGTAACCCATCTGGAGTGTTGTGCTCCACACAGTGGATCTTTACAATATGACCTATGCAATGTGTACAATCCCCAGATGCAGAGAAAGTCAGATGCAAACCTTTTAGAACACAATAATTGAGAAAGTCTACATCAGTGGCCCTGTTTCATGTATTGTGTGCACAGGTCACTGTTGCGGTTGGGTACATATGTGGGCCTATGATTTGCAATGTGCATATGAGATCTGACCCTTGAGGCTGATATACTTGATGGGCTGTTTCGGCCTAAAGCAGCTCTGTGACTATTTGAGGTCCACTTGTGTAGGTATTGTGTATGTCTGTAAGCATCTTGAAATGTATTGATCAGGTATGATGATGGGTTCGAAATACTATTATCTATGGTTTCCTTTCCAACATCTATGTTATTCAGTGCAGGGCATGCTATTGGCAGACATCTGCTTCTGTGGGGCTGCAAGTGAGAGTATGTGTATGTGTGTGTGGTTGGAGGGCTGTATGAGGGGATCAAGATTGCTCATCCACATATCGGGGGGGGGGGGGGGAAGGTATGCCTGGCAGGTACCTGGACCATAGGGCTGACTGCAGCATCACCAGGTGCAAGAGAGAACAGACAGGGATGAGCAGGACAGGTCCTCATTCACTTACCTGTCCATACACTTCCCTATCACTATAAGGGGACCGAGCAGGAGGACGTGGAACAGGGCAGCACACAGTACGCCATGCCAAGATGCAACAACATTGCACTCCATAAATGTACACAGTTGTAGGGAGCAACGTTGGTGTCTCTGGGCATGTCTGTATGATGCTTGCACCGCTGACTGCTGTCATTCCCCTGGCCCTTTATTAGTGATAGGGAAAAGTTTGGCTGGTTCGCTATGGGGGGCCTTTTCTGCTGGGTTAATGTGCTTACTTAGTATTGTACAGACATGTTCCTGAGATGTCTATACCATGCATAGGTAGGGAGGTTGTCTACTGCCATGTATGTAGTTCTGTGCGGCTTCTTATGCCAGATAGATCACTCTCTACCCGTTTTCCTGCTACATTACAGTGCACTGCGATTGCTATGTAGTGTTCTGGGCATGCCACAAACTAGTTTCTATTTGTCTAGCTTGCATCCTCCTATGGGTACTATCAACTGACGTTGTAATTCTGCCTCCTAACAGCAATCTGTGGCCACAGTTGCTTAAAAGCTGCACATTTTAAAGCGGAGGTGTGGCCGTTTGGTGGCTATATTGTAGAGATGGTTAGGGTCACAGACGGCATCTTTTCAGAATACAGTGAGCACAGGGATGTCCACAGCCATTGTCTGCATATACCCATCTTCACACAGCACAACGTTTGGTGTGGGCTGCCCGCGGCTGTGTCTATCCCTGCGTGATGCAGAATCCAGCTCTATTCCTACACATTTCCATTCGGATGTGCTCGCTGCCCAGACATGCATGTTTTCATAATTGCCCTCCACATGTATAGCTACTGCATTTGACTTAGACACAGAAGAAACAGGTATAAGCTAGGTTGTCGAAACCAAATGCATAAGCTATACATATAGCACCAATATTTGCCACTTCCACATGTAGCATACCTGTAGACTCATAGAAACATAGAAACATGATGACAGAAAAAGACCACATGGCCTATCTAGTCTATCCTTCCATATCAACAACTACAACAGTCCACTTTTTACCTTTAGAGATCCTCTGTGTTGGTCCCATGCTTTTTTGAATTCAGTTACTGTCCTCATCTCTACCACCTCCACTGGGAGACTATTCCACGTATCCACTACTTTTTTCGTAAAGAAATATTTCGGCATATCACTCCTGAATCTATCTCTCTTCACCCTCATCCCATGTCCCCTCGTAGCAGAACTTGCTTTCAATTGAAAGAGACTCTCTCCCTGAACATTTATGCCACGGAGGTATTTAAACATCTCAATCATGTCACCTCTATCCCGCCTTTCCTCTAAGGTGTACATATTAAGATCCTTAAGTCTGTCCTCATATGCTTTATAATGAAGCCCACTAATCATTTTAGTAGCCACCCTCTGCACCAACTCCATCCTGTTCACATCCTTTTGAAGGTGTGGTCTCCAGAATTGCACACTATACTCCAAATGAGGTCGCACCAAAGACTTATACAGAGGCATTATCACCTCTTTTTTCTGCTAGCCATTCCTCTCCGTATGCACCCAAGCATCCTTCTAGCTTTTGCCGTCGCCTTTTCTACCTGTTTAGCTACTTTAAGATCATCAGACACAACCACGCCTAGGTCCCGCTCTTCTTTAGTGGACAAAAATACTTCACCTCCTATACTGTATTGCTCCCTTGGATTGCTGCAGCCCAAATGCATGACCTTACATTTTTTAACATTAAATCCCAGCTGTCAAATTCTAGACCATTCTTCAAGCTTAGCTAGATCCCTCCTCATGTTATCTACACCTTCCTGGGTGTCTACTCTATTGGTATCATCTGCAAAGAGGCAAACCTTACCCGACAGCCCTTCCGCTATATCACTAACAAAGATGTTAAAAAGAATCGGACCAAGGACAGATCCCTGGGGCACACCACTGGTAATATCCTTCTCCTCAGAGTGAGCTCCATTTACTTGTACTCTTTGTCGCCTCCCACCCAACCAATTTCTAACCCAAGCAGTAACTTTAGGGTCCATCCCTAGGGTGCTCAGTTTGTTTATAAGTCGCCTGTGAGGAACAGTGTCAAAGGCTTTACTGAAATCTAAATACACCACATCTAGAGCTCTCCCTCGGTCCAACTCCCTGGTCACCCAGTCAAAGAAATCAATCAGATTTGTCTGACAAGACCTGCCTCTGGTGAATCCATGCTGCCTCGGATCCTGTAATCTGCTGGACTCCAGAAACCTCACTATTTTCTCTTTCAGCAGCGTTTCCAATAATTTACTCACCACCAAAGTTAAACTAACTGGCCTGTAGTTTTCAACCACATTCTTACTTCCGCTTTTGTGTAAAGGCACCACATGAGCCTCTCTCCATTCCTTTGGCACCACTCCCGACTCCAACGAGGCATTGAAAAGGTCAGTCAGTGGAGTTGCTAGAACGTCCCCAAGTTCCCTCAGTATTCTAGGGGGTATCCCATCCGGTCCCATCGCTTTGTCTTCTTTAAGTTGAGCTAGTTTCTCACGAACACAGTCTTCTGAAAATTGTTCAAGATGTCCCTCGCTTCTGTTCCTATTTGTGGGTGTTTTCTGAGGTCCTGCTCCTGGTTCTTCATCTGTGAACACAGAACAAAAATATTTGTTAAGCAATTCCGCTTTATCCTTATCAGCTTCTACATATTCCCCCCCCCCCCTACACCCTTGAGTCTGACAATATCACTTTTGCCCTTCCTCTTCTCACTAATATATCTGAAAAATGTCTTATCCCCCCATTTTATTGTATTGGCTATTTCCTCCTCCTTTTGAATCTTTGCCTTCTTGACTACTTTGCTAGCTTCTCTAAGTTTTTCCAAATACAGATGCCTGTCTTCCTCTCTCTGTGATCTCTTGTATTTCATGAAGGCCTCCCTCTTTTTCTTCACTTTTTCAGCTACTTCCTTAGAAAACCATAGCGGTCTCCTTTTCCTTTTGCCTTTATTTACCATTTTAACAAAAAGGTTGGTTGCCCTTAAAATATCCCCTTTCAGTTTTGCTACTGTTTTTCTACATCCCCCAGCTGTTCCCATCCCACTAATGACTCCCTGAGGTATTGGCGATCTTCAGCACCTAAACATATAAAGGCACATTTTAGAAATAACATCTAGGTGCAATCTGGGGTATGCAGGTCAAAACATATGAAAAAAGGTTTGCCACGTGAAAGTTTCACCCTGATTTCAGAAATGGACAATGACAGCCATGGCCACATAGACATTCCCATGATTACATTTTAGAATGGGGACATCTAACTCATGCCGCATATATGTCCCCACCTGCTATTTTGCAAGCAGAGATTTATATCAGTGTGCTGACCAGAAACAAGTGCCCTCCTTCTTCCCTTCCATTTTCTTTATGATCGTGAGGAACCTTCTTCTCTACTCCTTCTAAATATTTTGGTGGCAGAACAAGAGCTTTTCTGATGCCTATTCATGCCCTGGAGTGGGAATAGACATGGATATTACTGCTTGTGGGTTTAGATGTGCTCACTATTTCTGAAATTGGGAGCACATGTTTATCTTTTCTGGAACACCCTAGAAATGTTTTTGCCTTATCCCCATGTGATATGAATGTGCTGATCCTGGAGACGTCCACATAGATAGCTTTGTAAAATGGTTCTGGAGACGTCTTCAGGATTTGCACATCTACAGTACATGCCCAAGTTAGGAGCAGAGAGTGAGCATTGCCTGCACATTGCAATTAGCATAAAAAGTTTACTATGTAAAAAGTTATACCACCGTTCTATGTAAAATGTTCTGGTCTTTGTAAACCGCCCCTGATTTTTGGAAGGGGTGGTATAGAAGAATCTAATAAATAAATAAACTAACTTGCCAGGAATGCTTTTGGTTGGCCATACCTACCAAGCTAATTTTTGACATTAAACAAACACAACGATGCTGACTTCTTAGAGAGGTTTTTTAAGCATGCTCCTATGCAGCTGAATTTATATAGGACACAGAGAGTTACGCACTTGAAACATGTAGAAGTCCCTATTCTGAAGGATTTATGTGTGTGAATGGGCACTTATGTGTATATTTTGGACAGTTTCTTTTCTGCAAGCATGCATTTAAAACCCACCTTGCATATTTACAGTTGGGATAGGCATGGGGGCGGAGTCTGGGTAGAACATAGATGGGGCTTAAATCTACATGTGTAAGTTATAGAATACTATGACTTATGCATGTCACTGCTCTGATCTAGGCATGACCAGTGTGATACCGCAAGCCCTCTGATGCAAGAAAGGAAACTTTTAAATCTTGAAAAAAACAGGATTTGCCTGCAATTACGAGAAGGGACACATAGAGGGAGCAGGAGAACAAACCTGAAAGTGGAAGAACCACACCTCTATGGGCAGGACTCAGAAGCAGCTGCTCTGGATTTAAGTAGGAACAGAGCACTGCAAGAGGGGGAGCCAAAAGAGAGAGAGCCAAGAGAGGCAAAGGTGCCAGGAAGGCAGTCAAGAGAGCCAGAAAGGCAACAGAGAAACCCCGAAGGGAAGAACCCAGAGGAGAAGCACAGGAGGAGGCAAGGAGCTTGGCAGAGACCTTCATGTGGAGAACAGGAGGCAGTGCCAAGGGAAGCTCCAGAGGCCAGACTCAGAGACCGAGGTGAGGTCACTGACAAACCCAGCAGAGCTAAAGGAAAGGAAGCTACTGGGAGAGCAGGCCTAGAGAAAGGCCATACACAACTTCAAGGGGCAGTATCACGGACTGCAGCCAAGGAAGGAAGTGCTTATCCCTCCGGTTGGAGAAGAAACCTTCAAGAGAAAAAAGGTACTTTTAAAAGCTTTTACAAAAGTAACTTGAAAGATAAAGGAAAAGTTCATAGCTTTGAGAGAAAGGATATACCTGGAGCACAAAACTCTCAGACTAGGCCTCAAGCCTTTTTCAAGAAGCCTAGAGAGGAACAAAGGGCTAGTTTTTATCTGGACAATAAGGACTGTTTTAAACCAGATATAACTGATAAGTTTTACAGGAAAAAGTTTAATGTTGCCAGAGAATGGAAGGAGCAAACTTTTAGTCCTGAAACGACAGCAAGCCCAGGGAGATATACTAGACCTAAAAGCCGACGCCCCAAACTCCCATGCCAGCACTGGGATACAGTATGGCATGTTTTTAGGAAACCAGGTTTTAATATCCAAGAGATCTCAGAGACCTCAGTTTCAGATCCCATAGACATGGAATGGCTGCCAGGGGAATCTGAGAGCACTGAAGATATAGAACCAATGGAATGTGACTTTTGCACAAGAAGATATCTCTGAGTAAAAGGCAAACAAATCTAAAGTGTGCAAACTGTACTGGAAAGTTTATGCTTTAAGTTGGTGAAGGAACCATGTTATTTTGAGTGTTTTGCTGACTCACGTTTTGATGCAACTGAATTTATGTTCTGTTACTCATTACCTCATATTTTGAATTTCTTCATGCGAAAAGGGGAAATAAAAGCCTTTTTGTACCCTACACTTGGCAAGAGTTACTTTTTTAGGTTGTTGACCCTGAGGCTGACAATGTGACCTGCTATCCCATTGACCCTCACAACCGATCAACCCTGAACCTTTTAATTCTTATGCGCTCCCCAGCCCCTGTGGAACCACTACGCCGCCACTAGAGGGGGCTGAGGGGGACACCAGTTATGCCTTTTCTAGAACAGGTGTAACTGTCGTAACTAGACTCAGGCACATCCAGATGCCCCTATTCTATAGTATAAAATCAATTTGTGTTACTTTAAACAATAGACCCAAAATACACACGTGGAAATGCACTTTGCTTGCTTATGAGATTATAAAATTACCTTCTACAAGGTACATGTATAGTTCTGCTAAATATTTGTGCACGGTTGCATATATAACATAGGTCATGCCTAAATATCTCCTTTAAATACTGACCAAATGAGGTTTGTTTTACTGTACTTCAATAATCTAAAATTTTAATTGACATGGTTTTGAATTTTTCACATTCATTTTAACATTGCTTCAAATGTATCTGAAATAGTACCAGTTATGTGGACACTTTTACTGTTTTACTGACATATATTTCCTAAATATGTTCTGAACAAGAGACATTAACAACAGACCAAGAAGATCCAATAATGACAACATGATCGGCACACCCGCAGGCTATCACAAAACCAAACAAACAACTTTAAAAAGAGCACCATCACTGCTGGCATCCACATTATGGAACTCCATCCCAACGAACCTGAGGGTGCTAGATGACCTCACAGACTTCCGCAAAGACCTCAAAACATTTTTATTTAGAGAAACCTATGAGCATTCAGGCAACATCCACTACCCAAACAATAACACTACTACTTCCACCAACTAAACACACATCCATACTACCCACACACACAAATCTTTCATACCACATTATTAAATACCTTCATGTTAAATGTTACCTCAACTATACTGTCTAAATGTTTACACGTACCCTAATGTTAAATGTAACCCTCCAATTGTGATGTGACGTGACCACCTTGATTGAAGGAAAAGGTGGCATACAAATCTATCTAAATAAATAAAATAAATAAATAGTGCTGCTAAATATTTGTGCACGGTTGCATATATAACATAGGTCATGCCTAAATATCTCCTTTAAATACTGACCAAATTAGGTTTGTTTTACTGTACTTCAATAATATAAAATTTTAATTGAAATGGTTTTGAATGTTTCACATTCATTTAAACATTGCTTCAAATGTATCTGAAATAGTACCAGCTATGTGGGCACTTTTACTGTTTTACTGACATATATTTCCTAAATATGTTTCTGAATACTAAATGCTATTGGTTTGATGCTTCCTGATGTTGCTCAGTGACAGTAATGAGGAATTCATAAAAGTTTTTTTTTCTTGTCTTGCATTACCAGAACTGCTTGCGACATGTCATAAAAAGTACAGCGAATTCTCCAAACAGGATAGAGGAATCATTCCTACATTTGTGTTTATGAGGACTGGAAATAAAATTTCAACTATGTGCTATAACATTTACTGCACAAGCAAGATTTATTAAAACAACTCCAGTGAGCACCACTGCAGAGAATTTATTAACTGTAAAACTGCTATAAAGGTCACTTGAGATGAAAAAGTTTAATTTAGAATATCATGTTTTGGCATAGTAGTTCTAAATTTGATGCTTATTTAAGCAAATAGCTGGAAGTTGTTTATCTCAAAACTATGAGGTTTATTACCTTCAATTAAAATAAAAAACTTTATGGGCTGGCCCAATGGCTCAGTAGCAGGGCTGCACACTATTATACAAAGGGCTCCCTGTTCATTTCCCAGATCAGCCTACTAAACCACAGGTTGACTGGTGCAGTAATGTAGTAGAGGCAGTAGATACATGCATTAGTTCTCAAATGAATAGACAAATTGATAAAAATCATGATACTTGGTTAGTTCCAGATCCAACTAACCAACTACACATGTTCAGCAAATCTCCCCAATCACCATTCATGAATTCTGTTTTTATTGTGTGTGCAGGCAGGGCCAGACACAATGGCGCCAATCTTTGAGTGGGAGAAGGTCAGAAGGGATAACCAGGAGCAGAATGAGGTACAGTACTTCAGCCAATCATGCTGCAAATTCTTGACAGGTAGCCAGAGAAACATATCCCTGTTTGAGTTATCCAAATCTCATGGGTTATGAGGATACAGAAGGGCTGCAAGATACAACTCAGCTCACACCCCAGAAAACCATTTGGTACCTAACTTTCAGAAAGTGAAGGAGCATTGGAGCTTAGGATTGCAAAGAAGAAAAAAAATGTTAAAAAAGCAGCAGTTTCAAGTCTATCTCTGAGGGACTGAGGAAGGGGTCATGAAACATCTGTCTTTGAGCCAGTGAGAAAGGGTTGATGGGACTTGCTACTTGAAAGCACAAAAAATTTGAAAAAAAAAACAGCTTGAAGGGAGCAGAGTGTTCCTGCCTCAGTTAATGTTGCTATGTCTGTCTGCTTTTACAACTAGGTGGTTGAACGTTTTAGCAAGTGCACTCTTCCTTTCTGCTTCTGCAGGGAGTGTCAGTCTGGGGTTGGAAGCAGGAGGAAAATCTAAGAGAGGCTAAGAAAATTCTGCCTTTACAATTTGCCATTGGCAATTACTTATTGTCCTAAGCATTGGAAGTAGACATCCACTTTGTTTGTACAAAACTTACATAAGATCCAGTGGTAATGGGGAAGATATAGTCCTGTATCTAATCTATCTATTCCATTTTGCAAGTAGAATATACAGGGAAGTAATTTTTTGTAACAAACTTGTTCACCTATGTTCTGTAACAGCATCTATAGGGATGGGAGGGAAGGGCACCTTACTATATCAATCTATCCCATCCCATGTTTATTTATTCATGTATTTATTTAACAACACTTCTATACCACCGTATCTACCAGTCATGACAGTTTAAATAGAACAAAAGTAACAAGGAATGTTAACTTTACATAGAACATGTGTTGGATGGTTTACTAGAATAAGGGGAATGTTTACTAAACCCTCTTAACGTGCGCGGCGCGTTAGTCTGCAGGATGCCATAAAAGGAGTGGGCGGTCCGGTCAAAAATAGCAAAATGGGATTAGCGTGCGTTGCACGCTCTTGTGCGCCGCGCACATTAGCGCATGAGTAACGCATGCAGGAAGCATAAGCAGGCACGCTGATGTACAAACAGAGGAACAGGGCTGCAGTACAATGGTAAAGACACTGACAGATGGTGCAGGGGTCATGGGTTCAATCCCCCACTGTGCCCAATGAATAAGGCTGGCTGAGGCACTACCATTTATGTGTAATATTGCATTATGAGGCTTTTTAATTTTATTTTAATTACTGCTGCTAGCAAACACACTCTCAAAGCGCTGTAACATAAGGTGTTGCATAAGGCACCCCATAAGGTACCCCAGAGGGCACATTTTAAAGTGCACTGTCCGCCACGGCACCCTACAATGTTGCTTAAAGGGTGGCCTATAGGGCACCATATAGGGTGCCCTATGAGGCACAGCAAGGTCATAGCACTGTTTTTGATGGCAGCACTGTGCATTTAAACGTATGGAAATCTTAAGTAGGTGCGCTGACATGTAAGGAGGAACAGCAGTGTAGCACAATGGTTAAGGCACTGACTGATGATATAGGGGTCATGAGCTTGATCCCCAGTGTGCCTAATACGTAAGGCTGGCTCAGGCATCAGCTTTGACATGTAAGTATTGTTTCCTGTGGAACTTTATTTGTATTTTATTAATTGCTGCCAGCAAACACACCCTCATGTGCCGTAACCTAAGGTGCCTCATAAGGCACTCCATAGGGCACATTATAAAGTGAACTATCCGCCACGGCACCCTATAATGTCCCCTATAGGGCACCCTATCAGTCGCTCCATAGGATACTGTATAGTGCACCTTATATGGACGGTAACCATAAGGTGCCCTATAGGGCGCCCTATAAAGCGCCCTCTGAGGCACCTTATGGGTACAGTATGCTGAGGGTGTTTTTGCTGGCAGCACTAATGTACATTAAAAATAGATAATGCTTTGGACAGCCCTCTCAAATAACCCCACTGTGGATTTGAACCCATGAACTCTGGCTCCACTGGCAGTGAAGTAACCAGTGGGCTACAGCTCTATAGCTGCTAGCAAACCCCTGGCTGGCTGCAGAAGGACTGCAAGTCACCACACAAACAGTCTGCTGTGGTCACCAGGATAGGGTTAACCCACCCATATCCATGACGCACTGCACATGCAAATCAGCAGTCTACAGATGATCACAAGATGGGGTATGCACCCCCACAGCACCTAGGCCTGGTAGGGGGAACTGACCGTGTGTGGTACTGGCAAAGAGTAGCTACACACCGTCACATTGTGCAGGTACTGCACTCACCCTGAGGGTGAGGTTGGGTGCCCAGCACCAGGTCCTCAGCAGTGCTAATATGTGAGATAGGTAGTTTCTGCAAACACACCTTGGATATATCTGTATGTCTCAGTCAGGTGTAGCCCCTATGGACTCCTAGGAGGATTATGTACCACCACCCTCCTCCTCCTCCACGGATGAGGGTGATAAACAGGGTCTCCCACCAACAGATCCACATTCTACCTCCCTGCAATGGTGGCAGTAGATGGGACCATCAACCCCTGTCCTGCTGGGGACCAGACACCCTACAGGGCAGTTACTGCAGCTCTGTACACATCCATAACGCAATAGCAGACAGACATTAGGCCTGGATATGCTAAGCTGCACGCCACCACTATCTGATATTCTCCTGCAGCAAGCCTTCAGCCGCTGCACCCTGCAAGGCGCTCCATCAAGACACATACCAGCTGCAGACAGTCTGCTAGCCAGTCCATAACGCATGTTCCTGGTGGAAATGCGTGCACCCAGAACTGGGATGTCAGCATACACAACAAGCAGATAAGTCAGTGACTGGGCCCCAAAAGGAAACCCATAAATATGACATGAGAGAAATACTATAGTGTACTATGGGGGAGCCTAGCCATGCTGTGGTCACTGCACAGTCAGGGTGAGAGTGATCTCCCAGCAGGACATGCTGTGGCCACCCTGTCTGTGAAGGTAGTGGCCAGGCACTACAATGTCCCAGCCAGTGCCCTATGCCCTGTGCAGATGCATCCTGGCCAGGCCACCCTTTCCGGGCTATACCCATGGTACCTTGCTCCTCATTATGCACATTGGCAGGCCAATACTGGCAACAGTGCTGGCAGTGTGGGCTGTGGAGGGTGTTTGCAGCCACCACACACTTGATAGACAGACACACACTCCCACACCTATGCCAGCATTGTGCCACTCTAGAGGAGTTTAGCAGCCCTGGCCACCACACCAGTCCTGGGCACAGTGCAGGCATGGATATGGTACGCAATACTGTTGGGGGTCACTCCCCAGGGTGGTAAACACTATCAGAGACCAGACCTGAAGCACACTCCACAGACATCAGAAAGGTCGTTATGATGGAGCTCAATCAACAAACTGTGCTTAACGTAGGAATTGCTATCTGCCAGTAATCAAAGCAAACTTTTGATAGCTGTGTACCGTATTCCCAGGTGTAGGGTGGCATTGCTAAGGTATGCAAGTGCTAGTATTGGGAGATGCACGCAGGGCCCAAAGTCCTGCCTCTCCAGGAGGCATTAGCTAATGGAGCCTGTTGGTGTGGGTGTGTCTGCCCCTGTTGGCTGCTGCTTTATGGCAGAGGTTCCCAACTCCAGTCCTGGTGTGCCAAACACTGTTCGGGTTTTCATGCTGTCCCTCATGAATATGCATGAGATACATCTGCATACCATGGGGGTGGTGCATAGATATGCAGCACAGGCATCTTTATTAGAGGCAGCATGGAACCTGAATGGTGTTTGGCCCTCCAGGACTGCATTTGGGAGACTCTGCTCTAGGTAATGCACCTGTTTATGGTGTCTTTGCTCTGTAGGGTAAAATGTAGGTGTTTTGGGCATGTTTATGTCATCTGCAATAAAGGTTCAGTCTGTATTAGAACGTTGTAGTAGTGGGTAAAATATGGGGACTGGGTTGGCAGGCACCATAGCTGGGACTTGAACCTGTGACTTTCTGCCTCCAAACACACTGGTTGTGTGCACTGCACCACCGTGTTGCCACAGAGACAGTGCATTCCCTGGTGATACCATGACTGTTTGTCCGGCAGGGCCTGTCTGTTGCAGTGCATGGCGCCCACCTACACAGGGCTAGGCCATGGTCTGCTCTGGGCAGCTGCCACCACCCCCCTCCACCACCAGTACCCCTCTGCCACCATGCTGACATGCCCTTCTGCTGGTGGTGCTGGTGGTGTGCAGTCTCAAGCCATCCAGTGTGCAGGTAGGTGGCTGCCTATAGTGCGTGTTCTGGTGTAGGGGTGCCTGCATAGGCATCCACGCTTCCCCCCAACACCGCCTGCCAATGTTCTGTGCCCTTGGGGGTACCTGCTGGGTACTATCCCCTGTGACACTCTGATAAACACTCTCGTGCCCATGTTGGGCCCTCATCATTTGCTGTCTGGCTGCTGTTCAGTTTCAGCATTCCTAAGTGCCACCTAGGCATCTGCCTTGTCCGCACTGTGCCCCAGCTGCAACACAGCATGTGCCGCCTGCAGCCCTCTGTATCCCCTTTACCAGCATCTGTACAGTTGCCCATTTCAACATGCCCGCCCTGCTGTTGTGGAACATGTGCATGCCATAGGTAACCTGTCCAATGGAGAGGGAAACCCTGATCAGTGCTATTTCACTGTGGGATCATTCACCTTGTATGGGGACGGACCGTAGACCCTTCCAAACTTCATATCTTTGTTTTGGGGCTTTCTTGGGAGTGTTTTTTGATGTTTCCCATTACTATCACTATTGCCCAGCTTGATTATGATTTTTTTTTAATTTGTTGGGGTCATTTTCAATGTTTATTTGCACTTTTGTTCCGTGCACATGTATCACACATATCACTTTTTTGTAGGTTTCCCTGGTTTTGCTGTACATTGCTGACAGAAATGGTTTCTTTTCCCTTTAAATCAGCTCTAACGCGAGGTTTTCACTTGCGTCATTTTTGGCCTCGAATTTCACATCGTTAGTGTGCGGGGAGCCTCTCCTCTCCCACTCTCCACCCATTGACCCCTTCTCTCCGCCCCTGGGGAGCCTTCCTCCGCCCTCCGGGAGCCTTTCCACGCCTTCAGCGCTCGTTTGTGCCGCTGCGTGCGTGAGCGCACACTAAAGCGCATTTTTGCCCCGTAAAGCGTCATTAGTGCATGCTAAGGTACCTTAGCTCGCGCTAATTGCACAGCGCGCACGTTAAGAAGGTTTAGTAAACATACCCCTAAAACTCTACAGTTCTGAACAATATTAACAAAGAATCGATTAACCTTTTTACATAGCAGATAATCCTATGTGTGTATCCAAATGCTGTTGAGGTTGTTATGTGATTGGGCTGAATTATTCTCTGAACAGAAATGTTTTTAGTCTTCGGTGGAAGATTACAATGACTGATAGTGAGCGGAGGTCAGGAGGAGAAGTATTCCAAATGATTGGTACATAGTAGTAGAAGACCCTGTTGGAGTTTGTGCTGTTAGCGTGGGTATTGTGAGTAGGCTGCTGTTAGCACTTCTGCAGGTTCTTTGGGTGTGCGGCTTGGTGAGCATAGACTGCAAGGTGTGGGCAGAAATTTGAAGATCATTAGAGCCACTTTGTATTTCACTCTGCTGAGTATTGGAAGCCAGTGAAGCTGATTTAAGATGGGTGTTACGTGGTCTTATTGTGAGGTACCCATGTTTATTATTTGCTGCTACATTCTGTGCCATCTGTAATTTTATTTATTTACATTCTCTTATATACCACGCTATTCTGCATCAGTGTGGTTTACATTGAACAAACTGAAATTACGTTGAACAGGGTATAACTTGGAGATAACTATTTTACAGGGAACATGGGCTATGGAGGGTTAAGTGGCTTGCCCAAGACCACAAGGGGCACCTGTGGGACTAGAAGGCCCAAGGTTGCTGTTCTTTAGTGGGATTTGAACCCCCCAACCTTCCAGCCTGAAGTACCTTGCCCCAACCACTAGGCTACTCCTCCACTCCAATGGTTGTAGTGAGGATTTTGGGAATTCTTTATATATGATGTTAGCATAGTCGAAGATGGGAGTGATGAGAGCTTGGCAGTTGTTCCTGGAATTGCTGTGATCTAGTAGTGGTTTTGAGTTCCTCAGTGTTTTGATGCAGTGACATACTGTTCTTATGCCTTGCTTGATTTGGACATTGAAGTTTAAGCTCTGATTAAGGATTATGCCTAGGTATTTTACTTGGTGCTTTACTTGCAGGGTGAGGTTTAAAAGAGTGATGGTGTCTGGTAGAGAGAAGGTGGGGTACCTGGTGACATGCAGGACCTCTGCTTTGTTAGGGTTAATAAACAGGTTATGGGTGGTAAGCCCTTGTGTAATTGCTTCCAGACATTTGCTAATTAGTGAGTTATCAGGTTGTTGATGGTAAATGGGGAGTAGATAGGGTTGTCATCTGCATAAAAATGGTATAGGACATTATGGCTTTGGATGATCTTGCATAGGGCTGGATAAAGATGTTAAAAAGTAAGGATGATAGAGTGGAATCCTGGAGTAAGCCTTGTAGTAGCTTGAAGGGTTTTGAGGTTTGTGAACCTGTATGGACCTATTATGAGTGATTGGAGAGATAGGACTGTAACCACAAAATTGTCTTAACCCTAAGACTGATTTTATGGAGGCGCATAATGAGCTGGCTGTGTGTAACTGAATCAAAGGCCGTGGATAAGTAAAAAAAAAAAAACAGGATGAATCCTTGGGTGGCTTTTTCAGTGCTTCTAATAAGGTTGTCGAGAAGTGAGGTTAGCAGGGTTTTGGTGCTATGGAACAGCTTGAAGTTATGCTGTTGCTCATCTAAGAGAGTGTGGGATTTGATTAAGTCCTGCAACTGAATCTGGATTACTTTTTCAATTATTTTGGAAGTGATGGGATGCTTGAGATGGGTCTTTGTGAGGATGGGGATGATAGGGAGGATGGGTCGAGTGTGGGAGATTTCAGTAGTGTGGTTGGCATTTAAACAAGCTCGGGGGTTGATTAGTTGATGAATTGGATTAGAAGTAATAGGTCCTGTTGGGCAACTTTGATCCAAGGGAATGGGCATGGGTCTAGTAGGGAAGTTGTTCTGTTCAGGTTAGTTCTTATACTCTCAAGTTGCTTAGGTGTAATAGGATAGAAAACTGGCCAGGTCTCAGAGTTGGGAGCATTGGAAGGAACATTCACGTGGCTGAGTGGAACAGTATGTGCTTGTTTGGCCTGCAGGTGCTGTGCCATCTTGTATGGTGAGATAGATGTATCAGATCTTGTGTTGGAGGGGGCTTTGATGAGTTGTTGTGCAATGTTAAAAAGTTCTTTGGGTTTGTTGAGTGAGGAATTAAGCAGTTTTGCGTGGTGTTCTTTCTTCTTTAGAAGTGTGAGGGCTCAGTATTGCTTTAGGAATCCAGCATAAGCCTCTTGGGTATCTGGATTCTTGTTACATCTACACCTACTCTATAGTCATCTGATATGTTTTTTTTTTCATCAGCTTGAGCTCTGGGGTGAACCATGGGGCAAGGTGTGATCTTGCCAAGTAGGTACTCCTTTTGTTCAGATCGTTGTTAGGTATAGTTGCATAGGACAAGATGAGGTTATTCCACTGAATTACAGTGTGATCTAAGTTGCATGAGTTAGTTACCTCTGTGTTTGATTGCATTAATGATTGAATGGTTGATAGAAATGATTGGTGGTAGAAAGTTCTGAATCTTTGTGTGGGTGTTGGAGGTTGAGAGGTTGTGTGGGGATTGTTGGTCCTGGGGAGGCAGAAGGAGATGAGTCTGTGATTGGACCAGGGGACAGAGGAGTATCCCATCATCAATGAGAGGTTATGGTGTGGCCAGTTTGCTGGTGTGAATATGAGGTCTAGTGTAGCAGCTTTGTTTTATGCCAATTCCGTTATTATTTGATTGAGCTGGAGGTCTTCCATGGCCTGCAGGAAGGAGGTTGCTTGTTTGTTTGACAGTGATGGTAGGTTGAGATATTCCAGTATAATAAACCATTTATTCTTATGGTGGGCATCATAAGCCTCCTCTTGGAGTGTTAAGAGTTCGCTGGGACCTGGGTGCGGGGGGGGGGGGGTCTATATGCTAGGCAGATCTAGAGGTGGGGTTGGAGATGGTTATTGTGTCCACGTTTTGTGAGGATGTCTGGTGTATGATCTTGAATTTAAGTGATTCCTTGGCTATGATGAGTACTCCACCTCCTCGTCTGTTAATTCTTGGCTGATTGAAGAGTTGGTTTAGAAAGACGTTGTCCGTGTCTTCAAGCCAGGTTTCTGTAATGCAAGCAATATCTATTTGATTGTTCTTTATGTGGTCGACCAGAATATGGATCTTTTGACATAAGGATCGGGGGTGGGGGGGAAGGGGTGGGAGGGAGGGTGTTTGGACCCATAGGCGGATTATGTACCACCACACAACCCACCCTCTAGGGCTCAGGGTGGGAAACAGGATCGCCCACCAACAGATCCACATTCTACCTCCCTGCAATCGTGGCAGTAGAGGAGACCATCACCCCAGTCTTGCTGGGGAACAGACACCCTATAGGGCAGGCAATGCAGAGCTGTACACATCCATAAAGCAATAGCAAACAGACAGTAGGCCTGGAAATGCACAGCTGCCCCCCACCACTATCTGACATTCTCCAGCAGCAAGCCTCCAGCCGCTACACCCTGCAAGGTGTTCCAACAAGACACATACTAGCTGCAGACAGTCTGCTATCTAGTCCATAGTGCATGCTCCTGGAGAAGATGCGTGCACCCAAAACTGGGATGTCAACATACACACCAAGCAGATAAGTCAGTGATTGGGTCCAAATAAGAGCCCACAAATATCACATGAAAAAAATAGTACATAGCACTATGGGGGAACCTAGCCATGCCGTGGTCACTGCTCAGTCAGGGTGAGAGTGACCTCCCAGCAGGACATGCTGTGGCCACCCTGTCCGTGCAGGTGGTGGCCGGGCACTACAATGTCCGAGCCATTGCCCTATGCTATGTACAGATGAATCCAGGCCAGGCCACCTTATCCTGGCTATTCCCACAGTACCTTGCTCCTCATTATGCACATTGGCAGGCCAATACTGGCAACAGTGCTAGCAGTGTGGGCTGTGGAGGGTGTTTGCAGCCACCACACACTGGATAGACAGACACACACTCCCCACACCTATGCCAGCATTGTGCAACTATAGAAGTGTTTGGCAGCCCTGGCCACCGCACCAGTCCTGGGTACAGTGCAGGCATGGCTATGGTATGCAATACTGTTGGGGTCACCCCTGGGTGGTAAACACTGTCAGACACAAGACCTGTAGCACACTCCACAGACATCAGAAAGGTTGCTATGATGCAGCTCACTCAGAAAAGTGTACTTAACCTCGGAATTGCTATCTGCCAGCAATCATAGCAATCTTTTGATAGCTGTGTACCATATTCCCAGGTTTAGGGTGGCATTGCTAAGGTATGCAAGTGCTAGTATTGGGAGATGCACACAGGGCCCAATATCCTGCCTCTCTAGGAGGCATTGGATAATGGAGCCTGTGGGTGTGGGTGTGTCTGCCCCTGTTGACTGCTGCTTTAGGGCAGAGGTTCCCGACTCCAGTCCTAGTGGGCCAGACACTGTTTGGGTTTTCATGTTGTCCCTCATGAATATGCATGAGATACATCTGCATACCATGGGGGCAGTGCATATAAATGCAGCACAGGCATCTTTATTAGAGACAGCATGGAACCTGAATCGTGTTTGGCCCTCCAGGACTGCATTTGAGAGACACTGCTCTAGGTAATGCACATGTTTATGGTGTCTGTGCTCTGTAGGGTAAAATGTAGGTGTTTTGGGCATGTTTACGTCATCTGCAATAAAGGTTCTGTCTGTATTAGCAGTGGGTAAAATATGGGGACTGGGTTGGCAGGAACCACAGCTGGGACTTAAACCTGTGACTTTCTGCTTCTGAACACAGTGTCTGTGTGCACTGCACCACTGTGTTGCCACAGAGACAGTGCATTCCCTGGTGATATCATGACTGTTCGTCAGACAGGGCCTGTCTGTTGCAGTGCATGGCAGACACCTACTCAGGGCTAGGCCATGGTCTGCTCTGGGCAACTGCCACTGCCCCCTCCACCACCAGTATCCCTCTGCCACCATGCTGACATTCCCTTCTGCTGGTGGTGCTGGTGGAGCGCAGTCTCAGGCCATCCAGTGTGCGGGTAGGCGGCTGCCTATGGTGCGGGTTCTGGGGTAGGGGTGCCTGCATAGCTGTCCACGCTTCCCCCAGCACCGCCTGCCAATGTTCCATGCCCTTCGGGGTACCTGCTGGGTACTATCCCCTGTGACACTGTGGGAAGCACACTCGTGCCCATGTTGGGCTCTCAGCAGTTGCTGTCTGGCTGCTCTACTGTTTCAGCATTCCTATGGGCCAGCTAGGCATCACCCTAGTCCGCACTGTGGGCCAGCTGCACCACAGCATGTGCCGCCTGCAGCCCTCTGTGTCCCCTTTTCCAGCATCTGTCCAGTTGCCTGTTCCAACATGCCCACCCTGCTGTTGTGGAACATGTGCATTTTATTTTATTTATTTATTTTCTCTTATATACCGCGCTATTCTGCATCAGTGCGGTTTACATTGAACAAACTGAAATTACATTGAACAGGGTATTATAACTTGGAGATAACTATTTTACAGGGAACATGGGCTATGGAGGGTTAAGTGGCTTGCCCAAGACCACAAGGAGCACCTGTGGGACTAGAAACCCCAGTCCTTCCGGCCCAAAGTTGCTGTCCTCTAGTGGGATTTGAACCCCCGACCTTCCGGCCTGAAGTACCTTGCCCCAACCACTAGGCTACTCCTCCACTCCACATGCCATAGGAAACCTGGCCAATGGAGTTGGAAACCCTGCTCAGCGCAATTACACGGTGGGCTCATTTACCTTGTATGGGGACGGAGCATAGACCCTTCCAAAATTCATATCTTTTTTTTAGAGCTTTCTTGGGAGTGTTTTTTGATGTTTCCCATTGATATCATTATTGGCCAGCTTGGTTATTTTATTTTTACATTTTCTTCTGTACATTTTCAGAGTTTATTTGCCCTTTTGTTCCTTGCACATGTATCACACTTATCACGTTTTGTAGGTTTCCCTGGTTTTGCTGTACATTGCTGACGTAAATGGTTTCTTTTCCCTTTAAATCAGCTCTAACGCCAGGGTTTCACTGGCGTTAGTTTTGAGCCTCAGATTTCACAGCATTAGTGTGTGGGGAGCCTCTCCCCTCCCACTCTCCACCCATTGACCCCTTCTCTCCGCCCCTGGGGAGCCTTCCTCCGCCCTCCGGGAGCCTTTCTCCGCCTTCAGCACTCGTTTGCGCAGCTGCGCGCGTTATCGCGCGCTAAGATACCTGTGCGCCCGATAAAGCACCATTATTGTGCAATAAGGTACCTTATCGCGCGATAACATCGCAGAGCGCACGTTAAGACGGTTTAATAAACATACCCCTATATTCCCTGCTGAAAAGTGCATGGAGATTGTCTTCACAGATACAGAATATGAGGCATCCACCTGGGATGAATTTTCATCTGACTCATCAGATATTGAAGAGAGTGTTGAAGAGATAATTGTTATGGTGCTAATGATGAGTAGGTAGACATTGATGCTGGTATTTTCAAGGCCAAGAGCACTACACAGATAGAAGGGATAATAGATAGCAAGAAGGATGCCATTCATCCTCTCCTCCATCCCAAGCCATGAGTCCAGCAGCAGCACCAAAAGCAGCAGTCTTCACCCCTCTCCCCCAAGGAAGTAGAGGGGAAGTTGTATAAACCCCCACATGTGTATAGATATTCTCACTTTATTTTTTAAAATTTATTTATAAGTTTTTCTATAATGCTCCTTCCAGAGGTCAAGGGTGCTTTACAATTAACCAAAAGGATTACATTAAACTCTTATTTATAACTTACATAATGTTAGAACCTAGTTTTACACAAATTACAGTAAACTTCATTTACACATCACAATCAACATATTATACAATCAACTTATTTACAATGGGGATATGAGCGTTTGTGAAGTCCACTGGAAAGATACCTTGGATTTTAATTTGCTGGTAAAATATAAGGGATATATTATAGAAGGTCAGTGTGTATATTCAAGGATATTCATTTTTATGTAGGGCATTTTTTGTGTAACTCTGTTGCGTCGCCAAAATACTCTTTGAATGGGTAAATTTTAAACTGTTGCAGAAATCTTTAAGATGTTTCTAAGATTATCTGGTAGTGCATTCCAGAGCATAGGTGAGAAATAAGTAAAAGCTCTGTTGCTTGTGGCACGATTTGTGTTACGATAGTTGGTGGGGACTGCTAGAGTGTTATTGTTACAACTTCTTCTGGATCTTATGTTAGGTGTGCTGTTAATTAGGGTGGATAAGAAAGATGGTGCAATTTCCCTCATAAGTTTAAATGTGGTCACAAGAATTTTGTATTTAATATGGCTCATTAAAGGCAACCAGTGTAGTTTGTGTAGTATTGGTGTGATGTGTTCTGTGGTGCTTGTCCTGTATATATGTGCAGCTACATGTTGGGCCACTTGAAGTTGATTAATGTTCTGTTTTGGTAGACCTTATAGAATACCGTTTGAGAAGTCATAGCGAGAATGGACGTCCCATTAGGATATTCATCCCTGCTATTCGTGGCTTGGAATGTCCCCCATAATGTATACAGTAAACCACAATACCTTGTTGTTGCATCTAATAGAGTACAAAAGCAGAGCAATGAGCAGGTTAATAGCAGATATTCTTGGTCTACACCTAAGGGCCACGCCAAAGGGCCCTCTGGCAAGGCCCTCAGGTGCAGGCTCACCAGGCGTGGACATGCCTGAGAAGCAGATTATTTTAAATGCTCTTATCAGCAGCTTGAAAAGGCAGAGCAGGAAGCAGCAAATGGTTAGCAAGACGAGGCTGCTTGTGAGAAGTGTGGGTGGGGAGGGGGATTTCCCTGCCTGCCTGCCCTAGCGTGCACTGCTTAAAACTGGTACTTCAGTTAATTGCTTGAAGACCTATATTATGCAGAATGTACTGTAATTACTGAAGGAAGCATATTAGTAGAGGGAAACTGATGGCCATCTTATGAACAATAGCATGCAGCATCATTTGGTGAAACAGCACCTTTTACAGTTCAGTACAAAGGAGGGTGCAGATCCTAAACTGGGGAATCCATCCAGGAGTAGAAATAGCAGTGATGGAAAAGGTACTGGAAAAATGAAATCATTTTCCCAATTAAGCCCCAGCCTTTTTCATCAGTTAGATGGAATGGCAGCAGGGCTGATGCTCCCCCAAAGCAAGCCACCATGAAAGAGATGGGGGTGGAGTTTGGCAGCACAGTCATGGGGCAGGTATAGCACGCTTTTCATCTTCTTCCTACCGTTCATCAGCTGCCACTGTTAAGATCTGACTGCCTACTTTAAACAGAAACAGCTGACTCCGATCACATCAAGCAGCCCATTACTTGATCGTGAGCGGGGCATTCTCTGACTGACCTGCCTGCTCCAATCAGGGCTGAGGGAGGAGCCTTCCTACCGTTCATCATCTGCCGCCATCAAGCACGCCCGCGCCTTGCAGGCCCATGCCTGAGGGCCTCGCCAGAGGGCCCTTTGGTGTGGTCCTTAGGCGTGGGACGCTTTAGCGGGAGAAATCATACGGCTATTTCAACATACAAACTACAAAAACAGCAGGGTGCTTGTGGAGTCTTTTTTGCTGAACTGCATCCACTGGCGGGGTCCGCAGGTGGTCTTTCTGCTCTGGATCTGTGGCTTTCTGCACCTTGGCCTTCTCCTGCTGCATCGATGTCTGCTCCCTCTGCTATTGTCATCCTCTCCTGGGATCCTCCGCTGCATCATTGACTGTCTGCTCCCTTTGCCTCCTGATTGTTTGGTATTTCATTGCCTGTTGTACTTATTGTATCCTTTGATTCCTCTGATGTTTTATTAACCTACTCTCTTCTCCTACCCCCATTGCTTTCATTCTCTCCTCCTTTCTTGTCCTTACTTTGGCTCCACTTTAGGTCTCTCTTCCTCCTTCCCTTTTGCTGCTCCCTTGACTTCTGCCTTCCTTTGTGATGCACATTCTGGCTAATCTCATCCATATCCCTCTAGCTTCTCCTTCTCCCTCTCCTCCACCTCCCTCTTCTGGTGATTTCACCCCTATTCCTTCCCCTCCTAGATGTTTGTCTCATTCTGTACTGAGTTCCTCTCACAACTTGACCAATCTTATTCATATTCCCCTTCTTCCCCCTTCCTCTCTCCCTTTCTCTTCTGCCCTTTGGAACACACATTCTGTCTCTAATAAACTCTCTTTTACACATGATCTTTTCCTCTCCAATGCTTTCATCTTCTTGCTTTAACTGAGACCTGGCTCCTCCCTGACGATACCGCCTCTGCTGCTGCCTTCTGCTTTGGTGGTCTCCAGTTCTCCCATACTCCTCGTCCTACAGGACGTGGTGGTGGGGTTGGCCTTCTTCTCTCCCCCTCCTGTCATTTCCAACCTCTTCCTCTGCCTCAGTTTCATTCCTTCCTCTCTTTTGAGGTCCACTTTATTCGGCTCTTTGCCCCACTTCCTTTCTGGATTGCTGTTGTCTATCGTCCTCCTGACAAGGCTTTTTCTTCTTTTCTCTCTGACTTTGACGCTTGGCTTTCCCTCTTTTTTATCCCTACCTCCCCTACTCTTATTCTTGGTGATTTTAACATACATGTTGATAACCCCTCTGATCCTCTTACTCTGAAGCTCCTCTCTCTTACCTCCTCATTTGGCCTTCAGCTTTGTTCCTCTGCCCCCACTCACCTTCATGGCCATTGTCTGGATCTGGTTTCTTTTCTTGCTCCTCTCCCTGTAACTTCAGTAATACTGTTCTTCCTTTATTTGATCATCACCTTCTCTCCTTTAATCTTCACCTCCCTCCCCCCCTGCCTCGTCCTGTCTCCTCCACTCTTTTTAGGAACCTTCTTGGTATTGATCACCTGGTTCTCTACCATTTCTCCTTCTCTCTCCTCTGTTTTGTCCTCCAAGCCTGTTGATATGGCTGTGATGTCCTATAATGCTGCGCTCTTCTCAGCTCTGGATGTTCTCGCTCCTCTCAGCTCTGGATGTTCTCGCTCCTCTCATCCCTCATCCTGTTAGCCGTTCCTTACCTCAGCCCTGACTCTCTCCCACTATTCACTATATTCGCTTCTGTGCCCGCTCTGCTGAGCATACCTGGCTCAAATCCCGCTCCCCTGAAGATTTCCTTCATTTCAAATTCATGCTCTTCTCTTTCAAATCTGCTTTAGCTCTTGCCAAAAAAGATTACTTTGTTCACCTGACTAATTCTCATGCCTCTGATTCTTGCCGTCTCTTCATTGCTCTTAATTCTCTCCTCAAAGTGCCTCCGCCTCTGATCCCTCCTTCCCTTTCTGCCCAAGCTCTGGCTGATTACTTCCATGATAAAATCCATAAGATCACTCTCCAGTTTCCCTCTAAATCCCCGATTTCCCTTTCCTGCTTTCATTCTCTCCCCCCTTCTTATCCTACTTTCCTGCTTTCATTCTCTCCCCCCTCTCCCATCTTCTGGGTGAAAGCAGAGCAGGGCATTCAAAGCTAAACAATAGATTCTGACACAGGTGGAGAGTGCGGCTTAAGGTTTGCCTAGCACACCAACACCTTGAATCAAATCTGGGGCTGGCCCTGTCCCTGGCTTTACATGCCAGTGGTCCAAGAACACCAGCAAGGGAAAATCTTTGATGAATGAAGCCCTAGATAGAATGCTAAGCTGCAGAGATCATTCTATGGATTCAGTGATATGCCACCTTACACAGCCCATCTAGGTCATCCACACAGATTGCTTTACATACTGAGCACACAAGTCTGAAGTCTGGCTAAACCTGCTAAGTTTGCACAGCATTTCTTGTCCTGCTCTCCAACCAGTGTGTCCAGTAAAAATATATGCTTCATGGCAGGGATATCACGTCTCCCCAACACTGAAAAACGCTTCCTCCTGCTGATGTTGCCAATCTCACTGTCCTGCCAAATCTGTCATGGTCTGTGCCTTTTTGCCAGTCTTGCTCTTGAAATCTGAACTATGGACTTATTTCAGTAATTTCAAATACTGCTCCTGCCTGCAAAGCTACTCTGCTGCCTGCTCTCCATTTAGGCCCACATAGAAAAACTGAAAAGAAAAGAGAGAGAAAAACAATGAAATAATCCCTGAAACACACATGAAGGGGGCCATACTGGACTTTGTGCTTACTAATGGTGAAAGTGTTTCTGATGTTATAGTGGGAGATCATTTTGCATCCAGTGATCACCAGATGGTGTGGTTCAGTATTAGGACTAGGGCTGATTGAATCCATTCAAAAGCGAGAGTCATAGACTTAAGGAAAACTATCTTTTCCAAGATGGGCCAATACCTCAGGGAGTCGTTAGTGGGATGGGAACAGCTGGGGGATGTAGAAAAACAGTGGGCAAAACTGAAAGGGGATATTTTAAGGGCAACCAACCTTTTTGTTAAAATGGTAAATAGAGGTAAAAGGAAAAGGAGACTGATATGGTTTTCGAAAGAAGTAGCTGAAAAGGTGAAGAAAAATAGGGAGGCCTTCATGAAATACAAAAGATCACAGAGAGAGGAAGACAGGAATCTATATTTGGAAAAACTTAGAAAAGCTAGCAAAGTAGTCAGGAAAGCAAAGATTCAAAAAGAGGAGGAAATAGCCAATGCAATAAAATGGGGGGATAAGACATTTTTCAGATATGTTAGTGAGAAGAGGAAGGGCAAAAGTGGTATTGTCAGACTCAAGGGTGAAGGGGAGGAATATGTAGAAGCTGATGAGGATAAAGCGGAATTGCTTAACAAATATTTCTTTTCTGTGTTCACAGATGAAGAACCAGGAACAGGGCCTCAGAAAACACCCACAAACAGGAACAGAAGAGAGGGGCATCTTGAAGAATTTTCAGAAGACTGTGTTCATGAAAAACTAGCTAAACTTAAAGTAGACAAAGTGATAGGACCGGATGGGATACACCCTATAATAATGAGGAAACTTGAGGATGTTCTAGCAGCAACACTGACTGACCTTTTAAATGTCTCGTTGGAGTCAGGAGTGGTGCCAAAGGACTGGAGAGAGGCTCACGTGGTCCCTTTACACAAAAGAGGAAATAAAGATGTGGTTGAAAATTACAGGCTGATTAATTTAACTTCAGTGTTGAGTAAATTATTGGAAATGCTGCTGAAAGAGAAAATAGTGAGGTTTCTGGAGTCCAGCGGATTACAGGATCCGAGGCAGCATGGATTCACCAGAGGCAGGTCTTGTCAGACAAATCAGATTGATTTCTTTGATTGGGTGACCAGTGAATTGGACCGAGGATGAAGAAGAGCGGAACCTTGGTGTGGCTGTGTCTGATGATCTTAAAGTAGCTAAACAAGTAGAAAAGGTGATATCAAAAGCTAGAAGGATGCTTGGGTGCATAGGGAGAGGAATGGCTGGCAGAAAAAATGAGGTGATAGTGCCTCTGTATAAGTCTTTGGTGTGACCTCATTTGGAGTATTGTCATGGGGTAGACAGCACAAAAAGTGAAATGCTAAAGGCTAGTGCAGAGAATGAGCTTAATTGCCAGGAGATAGATAGCACTAAGCCTGAAACACTAAGAAGCAATACACAGGAGAAGCTCACTTGTCAGAAGCCTGATAGCATTGAGCCTGAGATAGTAAAGGACAGTGTGGGGGAAGGGCTTAACTGGCAGGAATTATACAGCACAGATACTGAAACATTAGGAAATAAAATGGAGGAAGAGCTTACCTTGCAGCCTCAGGGGCAAGTGAGGCATTCACAGGCAGAGAGGCAGGAAGGAAGAAAGCAAACATTCCACAGGGTTGGTGTGATGCAGGAAGAATTGAGGGGGCTAATCAGATCCACCTGAACTCAGACTCACGTTCCACGTCAGGGGAGCTGAGAGATAAAGGCAGGTGGAAAATCTCACAGGAGAAGAGCAGGCATGGGAGGCAGTTGAAGGAGCATTGGCAGTTGGAGTCCGAAGCAGGACTGGAGCCAAAGTTTGAGTACCAGGAGGGAAGGAAAACTCCCAAGCAAGTGCTGATAGACACTTTACCGAGGAGAGCCAGAACTGAGGGAAGACCGGCTGGCCAATCCAAGAAGGGTAAAGAAAACTGCAGCAGGGTCTTCCCAGCCAGAGGGGTCCTCCTACCAAGGCAAGCTGCTCAGTCAATAGGAGGCAAAGGTCACATACAGGGAAGCACCCAGGAAACAGGAAGTAAGTTGCCATCAGTCAAGCAACATAACCAGATTTCCCTCAGAGAACCAGGAGGCAAGACAGATAGAAAGTCTTGGCGAGAAGCAGAGGGATTGGAGCTTAGCTTTGGCAGAAGAAAAGATAAGTACCCAGTTTTTACTAAAGAGAGGAAAAGGAATCCCAGATTTGGAGACCAGGCATATAGTCAAGGGGACTCCTATCTGTATAAACCGTGGAGAGAGATCTCCCACACCTCTCCTGATATCTGGGACTTACGAGGGCAGCTCCAACCAGTGACAGATGAGGTTTACCCAGGGCAAGATGCGGAGGGCAGCCTCCTAGGGGCTCAGTGTCCTTATACTGGAACAGGACCCAGCCCTATGCAATGGGAGAGCCATAGCACGGAGAATATCCCTGAAGCCATGGAGTATGAGGAGTATGTGCCTGAGGAGGCTAAGAATCTTTATTGAAGTCAAGCAAGAAGTAGTATTTTGTGCACAGTGAAAATACTAAACTGTATTGCTGAAGGATATTGTGCACAGTGAAATACTGGGCTATATTGCTGAGAATATTGTGCACAGTGAAATACTGGACTGTATCACTGAGAGATATTGTGCACCGGGTAAATACTGGACTGTATTGTTGAGAGAAAGCAGTATTATCATTTCTGGTTTAAAACCTTTTTGACCTGGTGAATTCAACCATTCATTTATGTTGTCCCTTATGCTGTAACATCCTAAAGGGAAGGGGAATAAAACCCATCTTTTCATTGGACCACAACTAGAGTCCTTATTTCTTCCACAACACAATGCTACCCGGCTCTAGGCATCCGCCTAGGACCGGCAAGCATTCACAAATGGCGTAGTTATTGGATATCAGCAAAAAGAGGACGCCGTGCAAGTGGGACGGAGTTACCAGCGCCAGAGGACGCGACCAGAAGGAGGTTGAACCACGCCCAGACAGCTACAAGAACCGGGAGCAGTCAAGGACCTTCTCAAGGCCAGAATCACCACCTGCCTCAGGTATTGGTATCTGGGACAGCCGGGGTGGGATTCTGAGGAGGTATCTTAGGGACTGAGAACCCCAGTGAGGAAACAAAAAGAAAAAAAGGGGGGAAAAAAAAAAAAAAAAAAAAAAGGAGGTTCCGCACTTGGTTTTTTTTTCTCTTCTGATTTTTTTTTAGGTTGCCAAGATGGAGTCTCCAGCAGAAATCCTGAAGTGGATGGGGCTTCAGTTTGAAAAACAGCGTGAACTCGCCCAGCAGTGCCAGGAACAAGCCCTAGCCACTATGCAGCTGCAGCAGAAGCCGCTAATGGACTTGTTGCAGGCGGTACTCCAGGAGCGGCAGAAAGGCGAAGGACACTGTGGTGGGGTAGGCCCACAGACATGTGGTATCTTGTCTTTTGGACAATGGTCTGGGAAAGACAATATCGATGATTTTCTGGAAGCTTTTGAGCGTGTGGCTCGTGGTGCAGGCTGGCCCGAGCAGCAGTGGGCGGTTCGCCTAGCTACCTCCCTGACGGGAGAGGCCTTGGCGGCCTACAAGGCTATGCCAGCCGCCCAGGCTAATGAATATGCTCATGTAAAAGCAGCTATTAGAGATAGGCTAGGCCTATTGCCAACAGTATATCGTAGGATGTTAAGAGCTGCAAAGCTACAACCAGGTGAGACTCCGAAGGCACTAGGCCACCGGATGCGTAGCCTTGTTGGGAAGTGGCTCATGCCGGAGGGAAAAACAATGGAAAGTGTTCTAGACATATTGGTGTTAGAGCAGTTTTGTGAAGCTGTGCCTGTAGAGATAAGGTCATTCCTCGCTCTGCAGAACTGCCAGACGACGGATGAGGCTACTCTCCTCACGGAGAGATTCCTGGAAGCTCAGATAGCCCATGGAGCCCAGGGAGAGGATAGCAGCTTGCGTGGTATGGCAATCTCTGCTAGAGTTATGAAGGACCCAGGTATAAGCATACCAGCTACTGGAAGAGGTAGAAGTAAAGGTATTGCATGTGATTCTCCTATAAAATGTTTTAAATGTGGGAGGAGGGGTCATAAAAGGTATGAGTGTGGGGCGCGCACAGCACTAATGAATGAAAAAGTGAGGTACAAACAAGGGGGTTTTTACCTGAGGGTGGAGGTACACGGGGTGCCGGTCGAAGCCTTGCTTGACTCTGGGGCCGACCAGACGATGATGTCGGAGCGGTTCTGGCAACGCTTACAGGCCGGTAACCAATCAGTCCCAAGTCAACCGGAAGGCAGGGCCAGGGTAAGATGCATACATGGGGCGGCCAACCCATACTACCTGTATAAATTATCTATAAAAGGGTTGGGGGCTAGGAAAAAGATTTTAGTTGCTCTAATTCCCCGTCTCCCGTTTGATTTAGTGTTAGGACGTGATTGGCCACTCTTTGAGGAAGCGATAGGCGAAGGTCTATTAAGTGAAGCAGGGAGCGTTCCCAGGGAGTCTTGCCCTCAGCAAGGGGCGAGCCGGGTTGAACCCCGGAAGGTGGATAAACGCGAGGAAAGGGGAGAACCTGAACAGCTGAAGGACAATGGAGAGGGAAAAGCCTTAATGACTTTAATTCCAGGGCCTTTATTTGGGAAGCCTAAAAAAGGAGGGGTAGGTAAAAACATCACAGAAAAATTGAAAGAGGGCTTTGTGCTGAAGTATTGTAAGGCTGTCCCACACGCCCAAGGCCCCCAAAGAGCAAGCGTGGCAGCAGCTGGGTACGATCTGTTCAGTGCAGTGGAGGAGGTCGTACCTAAGAGAGGAAAGGCGTTAGTAAGCACTGGGATACAAATTCAGCTGCCGGCGGGCTGCTACGGGAGGATAGCACCCCGGTCGGGGCTCGCCGCCAAACATTTTATTGATGTCGGGGCGGGGGTTATAGACCCCGATTACAGGGGGGTAGTGCAGGTTCTACTTTTTAACTTTGGGGAGCAGGATTTTCAGGTCAGGGTAGGGGACAGAGTAGGCCAACTTATATGCGAGCGGGTCGGTTTTCCAGAGCTAAAAGAGGTGCCCCACCTGACCACCACTAGCCGGGGAGAAAGTGGTTTTGGGTCCACGGGGAAAAATCAGGTTAAGGCAATGGCTGCGATTGCAGAGGAAAGAGTAGAGGAGGACTTGGGACCCCAGGTACAGGAGTGTGACGAAACATAACTCCAAGAATAGGGGAAGAATTGTCTCAGTGGCAGCAGGATCAACTGATGCATATGCTAGCCGGGTTTCGGGATGTCCTCACTTCATTGCCAGGGGAGACCGGATTGGTAGCCCATGAAATTCCCACTCCACCGGGAGAAATAGTACGGCAGAGACCGTATCGTCTGCCGGAGGCCCGTAGAAGGGAGGTGGTAAAGCAGGTAAGGAAAATGTTAAAAATGGGTATCATCGAAGAGTCCCAAAGCCCTTGGTGTAGTCCGGTGGTTTTGGTGCCAAAACCAGATGGGAGTTTACGTTTTTGTATAGACTTCCGTCGGGTCAATGCCATCTCCATCTTTGATGCGTACCCCATGCCCAGAATCGAGGAGTTGTTAGACCAGTTGGGGCAAGCCCGCTATCTGACCACCCTCGACCTAACGAAGGGGTATTGGAAAATTCCACTTACCCGTGCCTCTAGGCCAAAAACAGCTTTCGGTACACCCCTCGGCCTATTTCAGTTTAAACGAATGCCGTTTGGCCTGAGTGGGGCAGCCGCGACGTGCCAACGCCTGGTTGACCAGGTGCTACGGCCACACCATCAATACGCCATGGCATACATGGACGATATTGTCATCCATAGTGAGACGTGGGTGCAACATCTGCCTAGAGTGGAGGCAGTATTAAAAGCCCTACGGCGGGCCGGGCTGACCCTGAATCCGGCTAAATGTTTGTTTGCCGGGACGGAGGTCAAATATTTGGGACACTTGATTGGGAAAGGTGTGGTGAGGCCGTTAGCTAATAAAGTGGAGAGCGTTCAGAAGTTCCCCCGACCACTGACCAAGAAACACCTCCGTAGTTTTCTTGGGTTAGTCGGTTATTACCGCCGGTTTATACCGCGGTTTGCGGACGAGAGTGCGGTCTTAACCAACATGTTAAAAAAGAATGCCCCCAATAGTTTAGTTTGGTCAGTAGAAGCGGAGAGGGCGTTCCTTTTGTTAAAAGGGAAGCTTTGCCAAGCCCCGATATTGCGAGGGGTGGACTTCAATAGGCCGTTTATCTTACAGACGGACGCCTCCGAAGTAGGTCTCGGGGCTGTCCTATCACAGGAGTTTGAAGGCGCTGAGCACCCCATTTTATATTTAAGCAGAAAATTGTCTGGAGCGGAGTTTAATTATGCGACAGTGGAAAAAGAATGCCTGGCGATCAAGTGGGCGGTAGAGGCTCTTCGTTTTTACCTTACGGGTCGCCGATTTATACTGGTCACAGATCACGCCCCTTTAAAGTGGCTGGGGACGATGCAAAACCATAATCCGAGGCTCACGCGATGGCATTTAGCCCTGTAAGCATTTAATTTTACAGTGAAACATAGGGCAGGCAAGCTCCACCTCAATGCCGATGCGCTGTCACGTATTCCGTGCTGTACGGACGTTTGTCCCTCAGCCCGCAATAGCTTAAGGGGGGGGATATGTCATGGGGTAGACAGCACAAAAAGTGAAATGCTAAAGGCTAGTGCAGAGAATGAGCTTAATTGCCAGGAGATAGATAGCACTAAGCCTGAAACACTAAGAAGCAATACACAGGAGAAGCGCATTTGTCAGAAGCCTGATAGCATTGAGCCTGAGATAGTAAAGGACAGTGTGGGGGAAGGGCTTAACTGGCAGGAATTATACAGCACAGATCCTGAAACATTAGGAAATAAAATGGAGGAAGAGCTTACCTTGCAGCCTCAGGGGCAAGTGAGGCATTCACAGGGCAGAGAGGCAGGAAGGAAGAAAGCAAACATTCCACAGGGTTGGTGTGACGCAGGAAGAATTGAGGGGGCTAATCAGATCCACCTGAACTCAGACTCACGTTCCACGTCAGGGGAGCTGAGAGATAAAGGCAGGTGGAAAATCTCACAGGAGAAGAGCAGGCATGGGAGGCAGTTGAAGGAGCATTGGCAGTTGGAGTCCGAAGCAGGACTGGAGCCAAAGTTTGAGTACCAGGAGGGAAGGAAAACTCCCAAGCAAGTGCTGATAGACACTTTACCGAGGAGAGCCAGAACTGAGGGAAGACCGGCTGGCCAATCCAAGAAGGGTAAAGAAAACTGCAGCAGGGTCTTCCCAGCCAGAGGGGTCCTCCTACCAAGGCAAGCTGCTCAGTCAATAGGAGGCAAAGGTCACATACAGGGAAGCACCCAGGAAACAGGAAGTAAGTTGCCATCAGTCAAGCAACGTACCCAGATTTCCCTCAGAGAACCAGGAGGCAAGACAGATAGAAAGTCTTGGCGAGAAGCAGAGGGATTGGAGCTTAGCTTTGGCAGAAGAAAAGATAAGTACCCAGTTTTTACTAAAGAGAGGAAAAGGAATCCCAGAGTTGGAGACCAGGCATATAGTCAAGGGGACTCCTATCTGTATAAGCCGTGGAGAGAGATCTCCCACACCTCTCCTGATATCTGGGACTTACGAGGGCAGCTCCAACCAGTGACAGATGAGGTTTACCCAGGGCAAGATGCGGAGGGCAGCCTCCTAGGGGCTCAGTGTCCTTATACTGGAACAGGACCCAGCCCTATGCAATGGGAGAGCCATAGCACGGAGAATATCCCTGAAGCCATGGAGTATGAGGAGTATGTGCCTGAGGAGGCTAAGAATCTTTATTGAAGTCAAGCAAGAAGTAGTATTTTGTGCACAGTGGAAATACTAAACTGTATTGCTGAAGGATATTGTGCACAGTGAAATACTGGGCTATATTGCTGAGAATATTGTGCACAGTGAAATACTGGACTGTATCACTGAGAGATATTGTGCACCGGGTAAATACTGGACTGTATTGTTGAGAGAAAGCAGTATTATCATTTCTGGTTTAAAACCTTTTTGACCTGGTGAATTCAACCATTCATTTATGTTGTCCCTTATGCTGTAACATCCTAAAGGGAAGGGGAATAAAACCCATCTTTTCATTTGGACCACAACTAGAGTCCTTATTTCTTCCACAACACAATGCTACCCGGCTCTAGGCATCCGCCTAGGACCGGCAAGCATTCACAAATGGCGTAGTTATTGGATATCAGCAAAAAGAGGACGCCGTGCAAGTGGGACGGAGTTACCAGCGCCAGAGGACGCGACCAGAAGGAGGTTGAACCACGCCCAGACAGCTACAAGAACCGGGAGCAGTCAAGGACCTTCTCAAGGCCAGAATCACCACCTGCCTCAGGTATTGGTATCTGGGACAGCCGGGGTGGGATTCTGAGGAGGTATCTTAGGGACTGAGAACCCCAGTGAGGAAACAAAAAGAAAAAAAGGGAAAAAAAAAAAAAAAAAAAGGAGGTTCCGCACTTGGTTTTTTTTTCTCTTCTGATTTTTTTTCAGGTTGCCAAGATGGAGTCTCCAGCAGAAATCCTGAAGTGGATGGGGCTTCAGTTTGAAAAACAGCGTGAACTCGCCCAGCAGTGCCAGGAACAAGCCCTAGCCACTATGCAGCTGCAGCAGAAGCCGCTAATGGACTTGTTGCAGGCGGTACTCCAGGAGCGGCAGAAAGGCGAAGGACACTGTGGTGGGGTAGGCCCACAGACATGTGGTATCTTGTCTTTTGGACAATGGTCTGGGAAAGACAATATCGATGATTTTCTGGAAGCTTTTGAGAGTGTGGCTCGTGGTGCAGGCTGGCCCGAGCAGCAGTGGGCGGTTCGCCTAGCTACCTCCCTGACGGGAGAGGCCTTGGCGGCCTACAAGGCTATGCCAGCCGCCCAGGCTAATGAATATGCTCATGTAAAAGCAGCTATTAGAGATAGGCTAGGCCTATTGCCAACAGTATATCGTAGGATGTTAAGAGCTGCAAAGCTACAACCAGGTGAGACTCCGAAGGCACTAGGCCACCGGATGCGTAGCCTTGTTGGGAAGTGGCTCATGCCGGAGGGAAAAACAATGGAAAGTGTTCTAGACATATTGGTGTTAGAGCAGTTTTGTGAAGCTGTGCCTGTAGAGATAAGGTCATTCCTCGCTCTGCAGAACTGCCAGACGACGGATGAGGCTACTCTCCTCACGGAGAGATTCCTGGAAGCTCAGATAGCCCATGGAGCCCAGGGAGAGGATAGCAGCTTGCGTGGTATGGCAATCTCTGCTAGAGTTATGAAGGACCCAGGTATAAGCATACCAGCTACTGGAAGAGGTAGAAGTAAAGGTATTGCATGTGATTCTCCTATAAAATGTTTTAAATGTGGGAGGAGGGGTCATAAAAGGTATGAGTGTGGGGCGCGCACAGCACTAATGAATGAAAAAGTGAGGTACAAACAAGGGGGTTTTTACCTGAGGGTGGAGGTACACGGGGTGCCGGTCGAAGCCTTGCTTGACTCTGGGGCCGACCAGACGATGATGTCGGAGCGGTTCTGGCAACGCTTACAGGCCGGTAACCAATCAGTCCCAAGTCAACCGGAAGGCAGGGCCAGGGTAAGATGCATACATGGGGCGGCCAACCCATACTACCTGTATAAATTATCTATAAAAGGGTTGGGGGCTAGGAAAAAGATTTTAGTTGCTCTAATTCCCCGTCTCCCGTTTGATTTAGTGTTAGGACGTGATTGGCCACTCTTTGAGGAAGCGATAGGCGAAGGTCTATTAAGTGAAGCAGGGAGCGTTCCCAGGGAGTCTTGCCCTCAGCAAGGGGCGAGCCGGGTTGAACCCCGGAAGGTGGATAAACGCGAGGAAAGGGGAGAACCTGAACAGCTGAAGGACAATGGAGAGGGAAAAGCCTTAATGACTTTAATTCCAGGGCCTTTATTTGGGAAGCCTAAAAAAGGAGGGGTAGGTAAAAACATCACAGAAAAATTGAAAGAGGGCTTTGTGCTGAAGTATTGTAAGGCTGTCCCACACGCCCAAGGCCCCCAAAGAGCAAGCGTGGCAGCAGCTGGGTACGATCTGTTCAGTGCAGTGGAGGAGGTCGTACCTAAGAGAGGAAAGGCGTTAGTAAGCACTGGGATACAAATTCAGCTGCCGGCGGGCTGCTACGGGAGGATAGCACCCCGGTCGGGGCTCGCCGCCAAACATTTTATTGATGTCGGGGCGGGGGTTATAGACCCCGATTACAGGGGGGTAGTGCAGGTTCTACTTTTTAACTTTGGGGAGCAGGATTTTCAGGTCAGGGTAGGGGACAGAGTAGGCCAACTTATATGCGAGCGGGTCGGTTTTCCAGAGCTAAAAGAGGTGCCCCACCTGACCACCACTAGCCGGGGAGAAAGTGGTTTTGGGTCCACGGGGAAAAATCAGGTTAAGGCAATGGCTGCGATTGCAGAGGAAAGAGTAGAGGAGGACTTGGGACCCCAGGTACAGGAGTGTGACGAAAACATAACTCCAAGAATAGGGGAAGAATTGTCTCAGTGGCAGCAGGATCAACTGATGCATATGCTAGCCGGGTTTCGGGATGTCCTCACTTCATTGCCAGGGGAGACCGGATTGGTAGCCCATGAAATTCCCACTCCACCGGGAGAAATAGTACGGCAGAGACCGTATCGTCTGCCGGAGGCCCGTAGAAGGGAGGTGGTAAAGCAGGTAAGGAAAATGTTAAAAATGGGTATCATCGAAGAGTCCCAAAGCCCTTGGTGTAGTCCGGTGGTTTTGGTGCCAAAACCAGATGGGAGTTTACGTTTTTGTATAGACTTCCGTCGGGTCAATGCCATCTCCATCTTTGATGCGTACCCCATGCCCAGAATCGAGGAGTTGTTAGACCAGTTGGGGCAAGCCCGCTATCTGACCACCCTCGACCTAACGAAGGGGTATTGGCAAATTCCACTTACCCGTGCCTCTAGGCCAAAAACAGCTTTCGGTACACCCCTCGGCCTATTTCAGTTTAAACGAATGCCGTTTGGCCTGAGTGGGGCAGCCGCGACGTGCCAACGCCTGGTTGACCAGGTGCTACGGCCACACCATCAATACGCCATGGCATACATGGACGATATTGTCATCCATAGTGAGATGTGGGTGCAACATCTGCCTAGAGTGGAGGCAGTATTAAAAGCCCTACGGCGGGCCGGGCTGACCCTGAATCCGGCTAAATGTTTGTTTGCCGGGACAGAGGTCAAATATTTGGGACACTTGATTGGGAAAGGTGTGGTGAGGCCGTTAGCTAATAAAGTGGAGAGCGTTCAGAAGTTCCCCCGACCACTGACCAAGAAACACCTCCGTAGTTTTCTTGGGTTAGTCGGTGGACGGTTTATACCGCGGTTTGCGGACGAGAGTGCGGTCTTAACCAACATGTTAAAAAAGAATGCCCCCAATAGTTTAGTTTGGTCAGTAGAAGCGGAGAGGGCGTTCCTTTTGTTAAAAGGGAAGCTTTGCCAAGCCCCGATATTGCGAGGGGTGGACTTCAATAGGCCGTTTATCTTACAGACGGACGCCTCCGAAGTAGGTCTCGGGGCTGTCCTATCACAGGAGTTTGAAGGCGCTGAGCACCCCATTTTATATTTAAGCAGAAAATTGTCTGGAGCGGAGTTTAATTATGCGACAGTGGAAAAAGAATGCCTGGCGATCAAGTGGGCGGTAGAGGCTCTTCGTTTTTACCTTACGGGTCGCCGATTTATACTGGTCACAGATCACGCCCCTTTAAAGTGGCTGGGGACGATGCAAAACCATAATCCGAGGCTCACGCGATGGCATTTAGCCCTGCAAGCATTTAATTTTACAGTGAAACATAGGGCAGGCAAGCTCCACCTCAATGCCGATGCGCTGTCACGTATTCCGTGCTGTACGGACGTTTGTCCCTCAGCCCGCAATAGCTTAAGGGGGGGGATATGTCATGGGGTAGACAGCACAAAAAGTGAAATGCTAAAGGCTAGTGCAGAGAATGAGCTTAATTGCCAGGAGATAGATAGCACTAAGCCTGAAACACTAAGAAGCAATACACAGGAGAAGCGCATTTGTCAGAAGCCTGATAGCATTGAGCCTGAGATAGTAAAGGACAGTGTGGGGGAAGGGCTTAACTGGCAGGAATTATACAGCACAGATCCTGAAACATTAGGAAATAAAATGGAGGAAGAGCTTACCTTGCAGCCTCAGGGGCAAGTGAGGCATTCACAGGGCAGAGAGGCAGGAAGGAAGAAAGCAAACATTCCACAGGGTTGGTGTGACGCAAGAAGAATTGAGGGGGCTAATCAGATCCACCTGAACTCAGACTCACGTTCCACGTCAGGGGAGCTGAGAGATAAAGGCAGGTGGAAAATCTCACAGGAGAAGAGCAGGCATGGGAGGCAGTTGAAGGAGCATTGGCAGTTGGAGTCCGAAGCAGGACTGGAGCCAAAGTTTGAGTACCAGGAGGGAAGGAAAACTCCCAAGCAAGTGCTGATAGACACTTTACCGAGGAGAGCCAGAACTGAGGGAAGACCGGCTGGCCAATCCAAGAAGGGTAAAGAAAACTGCAGCAGGGTCTTCCCAGCCAGAGGGGTCCTCCTACCAAGGCAAGCTGCTCAGTCAATAGGAGGCAAAGGTCACATACAGGGAAGCACCCAGGAAACAGGAAGTAAGTTGCCATCAGTCAAGCAACGTACCCAGATTTCCCTCAGAGAACCAGGAGGCAAGACAGATAGAAAGTCTTGGCGAGAAGCAGAGGGATTGGAGCTTAGCTTTGGCAGAAGAAAAGATAAGTACCCAGTTTTTACTAAAGAGAGGAAAAGGAATCCCAGAGTTGGAGACCAGGCATATAGTCAAGGGGACTCCTATCTGTATAAGCCGTGGAGAGAGATCTCCCACACCTCTCCTGATATCTGGGACTTACGAGGGCAGCTCCAACCAGTGACAGATGAGGTTTACCCAGGGCAAGATGCGGAGGGCAGCCTCCTAGGGGCTCAGTGTCCTTATACTGGAACAGGACCCAGCCCTATGCAATGGGAGAGCCATAGCACGGAGAATATCCCTGAAGCCATGGAGTATGAGGAGTATGTGCCTGAGGAGGCTAAGAATCTTTATTGAAGTCAAGCAAGAAGTAGTATTTTGTGCACAGTGAAAATACTAAACTGTATTGATGAAGGATATTGTGCACAGTGAAATACTGGGCTATATTGCTGAGAATATTGTGCACAGTGAAATACTGGACTGCATCACTGAGAGATATTGTGCACCGGGTAAATACTGGACTGTATTGTTGAGAGAAAGCAGTATTATCATTTCTGGTTTAAAACCTTTTTGACCTGGTGAATTCAACCATTCATTTATGTTGTCCCTTATGCTTTAACATCCTAAAGGGAAGGGGAATAAAACCCATCTTTTCATTTGGACCACAACTACAGAGTCCTTATTTCTTCCACAACACAATGCTACCCGGCTCTAGGCATCCGCCTAGGACCGGCAAGCATTCACAGTATTTTGTGCAATGCTGGAGACTGCACCTTCAAAAGGATATAAACAGGATTGAGTCAGTACCAAGGATGGCTACTAAGATGGTTAGTGGTCTTAATTATAAAGCATATGAGGACAGACTTAAAGATTTTAATATGTACACCTTAGAGGAAAGGCAGAATAGAGGTGATACGATTGAAATGTTTAAATACCTCTGTGGCTTAAATGCACAGAGGGAGAGCTTCTTTCGATTGAAAGCAAGTTCTTCTATGATGGAACATGGGATGAGGATGAAAGGGGATAGATTCAGGAGTGATAGGCGGAAATATTTCTTGATGGAAAGAGTGGTGGATCCATGGAATAGTCTCCCAGTAGAAGTGGTAGATATGAGGACAGTATCTGAATTAAAAAAAAAAACATGGGATAAACACAGAGGATGTCTAAAGGAATAGAGGAGACTGTTGTATGGTTGATATGGAAGGACAGACTAGATAGAAACATAGAAAAATGATGACAGAAAAGACCTATGTAAATATAAAAGGATCTCCTTTCCCATTGCCTTTCTGCTGCTGCTTGTATCACTCTGTTGTCTCTGCTCTCATGGTTTGCCTTGCTGCTGCCCTTCTCCGCTCCTCTGCTGATGTGGGTGGTCCATGCCACACTTAATACTGCATGGCTTTATGACCAGTGTGCTTTTACTTTTTCTGGACTATCCCTCATCCTCCACCTGCTTTGCACCTTTGTAGGGTGCTTTTGGCTTGTCATTTCACGCCTCTTTGGGAGATCTGCCATCCACTTTTGAATGCAGTTCTTAGCAACACAAGTCCAGCAAAAACTGAACTCGGCACACTTTGGGGGACCCTGCCAGCCTACCACTATGAACAGACCTTGAGCTATCTCTTCAAAGTTCTTTTCAAATTTTCATTATTATACTTGTTTGGGGGTTCATGCAGGAGAGTTCAGTTAATGCTATACTCTTGAGGAAACAATAAAATTCCCTCTATCAGGAGAGATGAGGATGAAGCACTGATAGAGAAAGGGGACACCTGCCTAGTCAGCCAGATAATCGAATCAATCCTAGCTATCACAGAGTGACAGATTGCCTTCATACCTGTCATCCTCCATCACTGTACTTGTTGACTATTGGTCTTCTGCCTCAAGTATGATATAAACAAATGTGGTATGTTATTTTTACAATGTAATATAATTCTTGTATTCCACTCATTTACCACTCTGAAATATAATTCTGTATGTAATAGCTTTCTGACTCCCTTTGTTGTGTGTCTGCATCCTGGGAAGAGAGACTACATGGCTAATAACACATAGCTTGTCACAGGTGCGGAAGTACAAAGAAGTAGAGTGAGACAAGTATTAACCAATGACGTATAGACATGCTGGAAGAGGGAGAGGACACAGTGTAGTATGTAATGACTTTCTGACTTTCTTTGCGGTATGTCTGCATCCTGGGAAGAGAGACTACGTGGTTAGTAACACATAGCCTGTCACAGGTGCGGAAGTATTAATCAATGAGTTATAGACATGCTAGAAGGGGAAGAGGACATAGTGTTGTGGTAAGGAAGCCTATCCTAAGTTAGGGGAAAGGGAAAAAGGCAAAGAGTTCACCCTAGTAAAAGGGCCCCTTTTGCAACGTCAGGGAAACAAAGCCACAACCTCACCTAGGAACCAGAAAACCCCCAGCTGGAACAGGTTTCATGTTTCCCCTAGTGAAATAAGGGAGAGTGAATACAGACCTAAGGTCCAAGACCCTTACGTCAGTAAGCTCCCTGATTACTCAGGTGCCAGAAAGCAGAGTGATCTCCGTCACCTGGGAAGAGAGGAGGTGGGGCTAGAACCCTGGAGATATAATTGTTCCTGTTCCATGTAAAAAACAGATAATATGTATCTTATCTGATGTTTTCTTGTTATATGTAAACCGCGCTGATTATAAATAGTGCGGTATATAAAAGATGTTAAATAAATAAATATAAATAAATAAATAAGCCTATGCTAGATTATAGTAAAGGAGAAAGAGAGAGGGTGGAAGGAATGCCAGAAGCAAGGGCAGAGGCAAAGGAGGAGAAAGAGAGAGAGAGAGAGAAGATGATACAAGCCGAGGCACAGGTATGAGCCTAAGAAGCCTGATTAATGCTGAGCAAAGCAGGAGAAGCCTGACTTATGCTGGGCAATGCAGAGGAGCAGGAGACACTCTCAGCTCTAATGAGAGGCTGTTAGCCGAGCCCGGTGAGCCAGAAGGAGAGTCAGTCTATGCAACTAGGAGAGCCTGATGCTGAGCTGAATGAGGAAGACACCCTCATGGATTGCTCTTTGTGCCAAGCCTTAGCCACAGAAGGGTTGAAGGAAAGCCATCCCTGAGAGGAAGCCCTCCAGAGAAAGGTAACCATAAGAAGCAGGTAGATGGACTGTAAATTCCCACGTGGTAAAGAGGGGAAGTTTTACTAAGATGTAAGATGAAGCTGGAGTTGTGAATTGTGCTTATTAACCACCTGCTACCTGTGAAGTAAGACAGCAAGAAGCCAAATTAACTGTGAGGAAAAAGCTTTCTTTTTACTCTTGAATTTTCCTGAGAAACCTGAATAGAACTTTGCTTGCACGTTGAACGTTTGTTCCCGTTTGGAGTTTTTGTTTAGCTTGTTAATTGGAAAACAGCCTGGAAAGGTTTGAGATTGGAAAAGAAGGCAAACTGCCAGAGAAGAAAGCCTGTTTTGTGTTTTGTGCTTTAACCAGCAAGGCTAAAGGAAGCTGGTAGCCTTGCTGTTAAAGGCTATGTTTTTCTGAGCTGAAGAATACTTTAAGCTGCCACTTTGGTTTTGGGTTTCTGTTTTGCTTATAACCTGTTGTACTTTGAAGAAGCCTGGAGAAGTATACCTGAATGTGGTATTTATGAACCTTTTTTGTGCTCAATAAATTTCTGTCATTGCCTTACCCAAGGAGCCCGACTACAGCTTTCTACCTGAAGCCCATATATAGTGCCATTAAACTACATTTCCCAGAAAACATTGCAGGGAATTAGTCAGTGAAGGCTGAAAGGGGGAAAGTTCCTCATACAACCACGCCCCTCTAAGCTAGAGGCAAGTGGTGAGGGCATGACAGTTGTGACACAGCAGCTGGCACAGAGCCCATAGAGCTAGGGGAAAGTAAGGAACTTACCTCAGAATCAGCTGAGCAGCAGACAAACTCAGCTCAGGTAGAATTAGCTGAGCAGCAAACAAACCCAGCTCATGTAGAATTAGCTGAGCAGCAGACAAACTCAGCACATGTAGAATTAGCTGAGCAGCAAACAAACTCAGCACAAGGAAAGCAAAAAGGCATTAGAGTAAAATGTCCTTGCGCTAGTCCTGACGTAGCTAGAAGCAGGAAGGCTAATCAGGAACACCTGTTCTCAGAAACCCAGGCAGCATGCAAAGAGAATAAGGATAAAAGCTGCAGGGTAGAACCAGGGAAGGCCAGTAGGGGCAGCGACCTGGGAGGACTAAGCTAGCATCCAGTGAACACACGTCATGCTGGAAGAAATCCACTAAGAGAAGGAAGCAGTAGGTGTGGCAGCAGAGCAGGAAACAGCCAGCACCGTGCCCAAGACCCTGCTATGATTCCTGGTAGTTGGAGAGCCCAGGAGAGAGTTGCCAGAAGCCCAGAGATAAGAGACAGAACCACAGCTAAGAGGTGGGAACCTAGCTTTGCTAAAGAAAAGGCAAGAAGTTCTGTTTGGTTTGAAAGGCAAGGGCGTGGCACCAGAAGTAACTTTGATACTGAAAGTTGTACAGTAATTCCACCAACATGGAGAAGAAGGGAAAGCCAGAAGGAAGCTTTTAATATACCAGGCATTCAGAGCCCTGGATTTAAAGAGCCCTTTCTAGAAAAGCTAGCCCATGACTCACAAGAGAGTTTTAAGGAAGACAGCAGCTGTGAAGAGTGTGACCCATACGCAATTGAAGGGACTCTGAGTTAATGCAGTGGGAGAACAGCAGCTATAATTCTGACTCTGTGCCCATGGATTTCACAATTTGTTTATCTGACGATATTGTATCTTTATGTTGAACGTGTGCAAAGCAGCCACCTGATGGTGCCAGAGGAAAGAAGATATTATTCTGTGCAACAGTTCTTTTGTTTCATATTGTTTGTTGTAGCCCAGGAATATCCCATCAGGGCATGGAATAAAGCCCTAATATTATTTTTGCCTTACCACTTGACTACAAGACTCTTTTTTATATCAAAGGCAACTTAAATCTTAACACCCTAGGCAGCCGCCTAATAGGGTCATATGAGGTAGCTATCACTCACTATCTCTCACACAGTGTACTATAAAAGAACCGTGAAACAGAGGACAATTGTGAAAGCTTAGTCAAACATTCACCCTTTCTTGCAAGAATGTAATTAAATTAACCCTTTGCCTCACTGAGGAGTCTGTTATTGTGTAAAATGTTATGTTTATTACAGATTGGGGGATCGTCCGGGATTGTGTCATTGCTGGAGGAGACCACTGTCGCCGAGGATGGGAAGATGCATCCCGTTGAGTTCAACGGCCTCATGTATCGATGACAGGGGGCTCCAACATTGTACTGTCAGCAAAATCCCAAGACCATGAAGGAAAAATCAATACAGACTAAGTGAAGCAGACCAGGTATTGAGCAGGCACAAACGCGTCATCCAGGTAACTGCGTGCACGGACCAAGGTAAGAAACAAGACTGTAAAGTATTGCCTTGGTAGTTGGGTATGGAGACAGATTGTTGCATGTATGAGACATGTCCTAGACACGAAATGAGTGTGGAGTCTCAATCTGTGGTTCCGACACATCCGCGTGGAGTGCGGCCGGAGAGAGACGAAGTGAAAAGCACATTAGTGAAACAGGTCTCAATGGGATTAGGAATTCTAAAGGAAACTCGAGTAAGGACAGGGCTGGCAGTACAGGTCCCAGGGACATTCCTCCAGACAGTCTATTAGGGAGGATGTTGAAGTAAATGACAGATTAATGAACACTCTAAGAATAAGGATAAAGCAAAGAAGTGTTTTAAGAATTGCTGTTTTACATGGACAAAAGAAAGCATAAAGCTAGCTGCAGTCTTCTGGCTGAAATTTGGCAAAGCCAAAGGGTGGTTATGTCAAATCCTTAACTTATATGTAAACAGTGATAAGATTAATTCAGCAAGTGTTTGCTGCTGCCAAAAAGAAATAGCAGTGGTGCATGTAAATGGTAATCAAGCAGGAAATTCTTTTAAAGACTGAGAAAAATAGATTAGCAGATGAGTCTTCTTAGAGGAAGACTTAACCCATATATACAATTTAATCTCAGAAATAGGGAGTCAGGCAGCAAATCCCCATATCTTAAAAAGGATATAGCATTATTAGAAAAGGTACAGAGAAGAGCCACCAAAATGGTAAAGGGGACGGAAGGATACTCCTATGAAGAGAGTCTAAAAAGGTTAGGGCTCTTCAACCTGGAAAAGAAACGGCTGAGGGGAGATATGATAGAAGTGTATAAATTAATGAATGGAGTGGAATGGATAAACATAGATCAATTGTTTACGTCATCAGACTATAAAAAGACTAGGGGACATGCAATGACGCTACAGGGTAACCTATTTAAGACTAATAAGAGAAAATATTTTTTTTCACTCAATGTGTAATCAAACTCTGGGATTTGTTACCGGAGGATGTAGTAAAAGCTGTTAGTGTACCTGGGTTTAAAAAAGGCTTGGACAAGTTCCTGGAGGAAAGGTCCATAAACCCTTATTAAAAGGGACCCAGGATATCACTGTTTGACCCAATACAAGCATTGAGGAATCTGTCTTTTGGGGAGACTGCTAGTACTTATGACCTAGATTGGCCACTGTTGGAAACAGGATACTGCACTTGATGGACCTCGGTCTGACCCAGTATGGCATTTCTTATGTTCTTATGTTCTTATTTACTGAAAGGGAAAAATTAAAACTCAAAGATATAGGGGCAGTAGAAACTGAAAGGGGGGAAATGGGTTTTACCTGATGGCAGGCAGATGGTAAACAAATAAACAATGAGAGAAATTATGGATGTGTGTGTATGGGAATATACACAGTAGTCAAGCAAGTGTGTGAGAGGTGTATAATCTGTAAGAAAATAAATAAAATGGTCCTTAGGAAAGAACTGCAGGGAGGCAGAGACCCTGGTCTTCATCCATTCTAAAGTATACAGGTTGATTTCACTGAGTTGCCCCTGGTTGGGAGGGTAAAGTACGTTTTGGTAATAGTGGACCATTTGACGGGATGGGTGGAGGCATATCCCATGGTAGCTGCCACAGCAATAGGAGTTGAAAAAATAGTCTTGGAACAAATCATTCCAAGATATGGAATGATAGGTCACATTGACTTCGACCAGGGAAGTCACGTCACAGCCAAGGTATTGCAAAACATAATGGAAGCTCTGGGAGTATCCTGGGATTTCCATACTCCAGGGCATCCACCCTCCTCAGGGAGAGTGGAACACATGAATCAGACTATAAAGAAGCAGCTAGCCAAATTAATGTTAGAAACAAAATTACCCTAGACTAAATGTTTGCCCTTAGCATTGTTAAGAATCTGAACAGCTCCTTGGAAAGATTTAGGATTGTCCCCCTATGAAATTTTATTTGGATTACCCTATATGCGATAATTAAAGGAACCTCCCCAGTTTGAAACTAAAGGTAAGTTACTTAAAGAATACATACTTAGGCTATCCTCTTCTTTATCTGTTCTCAGGAATAAAGGACTGTTGGCACAAACCCTCCCATTGGAGTTTGCCGTTCACGGTCTCAAACCAGGATAGTGGGTCTTGATAAAATCCTGGAAGGAGTCCAAATTGCAACCAGGCTGGGAAGGCCTGTTCCAGGTCTTACTGAGTACTGAGACTGCTGAAAGAACTGCTGAAAAAGGTTGGACTCATTATAGACGAATTGAAGGTCTGGTCAAAGCTCCTTCAGACAAACAATGGAAGGTCCAGGGAACTAATGACCCTCTGCGCCTGAAAATAACAAGGAAAAACAGAAGAACAGGAGAGGAGTTGATTAAAAAAGACGAATAAAAAGAAAAGTGGATGATGTTGCTATGATGAGGGGATCACTTTCTCTGTTAAGGGGAATGACATGGGATCTATGACAGGGAAGGGATGGACGGATGAACAAATACAAACATAGACATGATGGTGGGGAAGGATGTACCCTAACATATTTACTGTAAGCATACCAGAAAGAGAGGGTCCAGTGAGCCTAGAATTTGATGCCTGCCAAGTGATAAGTTGTGAAGGGGGATACTACGAAAAGTTGTGGGGAAATAGTCATAAGTATATGTGTCCAGAGACTGCCCAAACACTTGTGTATGGGATGCCTTGTTGCGGGTGGTCACAAGTTTGGTGGAACACAGAGAATGGAGGCTGGGTCTCCCCAAAGGGGAAGGTGCACCCAGTTCAAAAGAAAAATAAAAATGATTAAAGCACAGTATTCTGCAATGTAACTCATGAAGTTGCAACTCCATCATGGTCACCCTCTCGGGAAGGGATGACTTACTGGATGGGACCTGTTAATGGGCAAGATCCCCTGGGAAGATTGAGGATAAAAATGCCCCTCAAGAATCAGACTCAGGTCTCCACACCATTCCTCAGTGTATCCTTTGAACCTAATAAGGACCCTAAGGTAGTCAAGATAGTGGAGATTAAAGATTTGAGGGACACTCTAGAGGTGGAAACGGGTTATGGGGATGTGAACGCCTGGGTGGAATGGGTTAAATATACCGTAGGAAGTCTCAACCATAGCAATTGCTACGCATGTGCCTCCAGGAGGCCCATTGCACAGGTTGTGCCCTTACCCTTAAGGTGGGATACAGATCCCGATGGAGTAAGAGGCCTCATATCTCTGTATCAGGAAAAAATGACTTGGGGAAATTACAGTTGCAAGTCATTGAATTTAATCTTTCCCCCTACAAACTTGAAGGAGGTAAAAGTTCCCCCCACATTTTCAGCAGTGTTTGGAAATCACTCCGCCTGTCTCACCAGGCGGGGGAAGAACTACACAAGAGAAGTGGGGGAACTGAAAGCCTGCATTCTAAGCTTGAACCTGAGAAGGATGGAAGGAGAAGAGAAGAACTACTCCACCTGGTAATCCCTAGGGCAGACCTGTGGTGGTACTGTGGAGGGCGGATGTTGAGACCAACATTGCCTATCCTATGGTTGGAAACATGTGCAATAGTTCAATTGGCAGTTCCTTTCACCCTGGAGTTCACAGAACAGGACAAGGGGCAAATACAAAGGGGAAGGAGGAGTACCTTGGGAACCTAATTTGATGACAAGATATATATAGACGCAATAGGAGTCCCTCGGGGAGTTCCAGATGAGTATGAAGCATGAAACCAGATTGCAGCTGGATTTGAATCCCTGTTATGAGTAATCACAATAAACAAAAATGTAGATTGGATAAATTATATATATTATAACCAACAGCGGTTTATCAATTATACCCGGGATGCAATAAAGGGGATTGCAAAACAATTGGAAGCCACTAACAGAATGGCCTGGGAGAACCAAATGATTTTAGATATAATGGCGGCTGAAAAAGGGGGGCATGTGTGTAATGTTGGGGGGGGGGGGAAATGTTGTATGTTCATCCCCAATAACACGGCCCCTGATGGCACTATCACTAAAGCCCTGCGAGGACTAACTACCTTTTCAGAGGAATTGGCAGAAAATTCAGGTACGGATACCACTCTCACTGGATGGTTGGAGTCATGGTTTGGGAAGTCAAAAGGGGTTGTAGTATCTATATTTACCTCTGTACTTGTTGTAACTGGAGTATTAATTACGGTGGGGTGTTGTATAAAACCGTGTATAGGAGGGCTAACTCAAAGATTGATAGAAATGGCAAGCACTAAACAAATGATTGTATCATCTCCAGTTCGCAAGGGTGCAATGTTATTAATGGATAATAAAGGGGAAGAGATAGAGTCAGGAAGGATGTTATCTAAATTAGAAGCTTCCTAAGGAACTGTAGAGTAAATGTAAAAAGTAACAAGAAAACTTTAAAAAGAAAGAGGGAGGGGTTTGATACAAACAAATGTGATATATTATTTTTACAATGTAAGATAATTTTTGTATTCCACTCATTTACCACTCTGTAATATAATTCTGTATGTAATGACTTTCTGACTCCCTTTGTTGTGTGTCTGCGTCCTGGGAAGAGAGACTACATGGCTAATAAAACTTAGGGGCATGTTTACTAAACTGCGTTAGTGTGATTCGCATTAGGATCCGCGGTAGAAGCAGAAATCCCAAATAAGAACGATTGTTAATGTCACATAACGCGCATTAACCTAAATTAACGATCGTAAAGTTCCGCGGCACGGTAAAACAACGCAGAAGGTGGAGAGAGGGCGGAGAGAAGGGGTCAGTGGGCGGAGAGTGGGCGGGGAGAGGCTCCCTTCACACTAACGCGCTGATCTGAAGAGCTGAATCCTAACGCGATTGAAAACCTGCCGTTAGATGCACATTTGCAGCGGAGAGAAACCATTTCAGTGTCAGCAATGAACAGCATAGGCAGGGAAAACTACAAAAAGTGATAAGTGTGATACTTGTGCCCAGAACAAAAGGGCACAGAAACATTGAAAATGACCCCAACAAACTGCAAAAAAAACATAACCAAGCTGTCCAATAGTGATATTAATGGGAAACATCAACCCCCCCCCCCCCGAGAAAGCTCCACAAAAAAGAAATTACTCGTGGAAGGGTCTATGCTCCGTCCCCATACAAGGTGAATGAGCCCACAGTGAAATAGCGCTGTTCAGGGTTTTCCCCTCCATCAGACAGGGTTCCTATGGCATGCACATGTCCCGCAACATCAGGGTGAGCATGTCGGAACGGCAACTGGACAGATGCCGGAAAAGGGGATACAGAGGGCCGCAGGTGGCACATGCTGTGGTGCAGCTGGGCCACAGTGCAGAATAGGGTGATGCCTAGGTGGCCCATATGAATGCTGAAAAAGTAGAGCAGCCAGACAGCAACGTCTGAAGGCCCAACATGGGCATGAGTGTGTTTCCCACAGTGTCACAAGGGATAGTACCCAACAGCTACCACCAAGGGCACGGAACATTGGCAGGCGGGGCTGGGGGGGAGCGTGGACGTCTATGCAGGCACCCCTACCCCAGAACCCGCACAAAAGGCAGCTGCCTACCTGCACACTGGATGGCCTGAGACTGCGCACCACCAGCAGAAGTGCATGTCAGCATGGTGGCAGAGTGATACTGGTGGTGGAGGGGGCAGTGGCAGCTGCCCAGAGCAGACCGTGGCCTAGCCCTGTGTAGGTGGGTGCTGTGTACTGCAACAGACGGGCCCTGTCTGACAAACAGTCATGGTGTCACCAGGGAATGTACTGACTCTGTGACAACAAAGTGGTGCAGTGCACAAAACCAGTATATTCAGAAGCAGAAGATCACAGGTTCAAGTTCCAGCTGTGGTTCCTGCCAACCCAATCCCCATATTTTACCCACTACTAACGTGCTAATACAGACAGCACCTTTATTGCAGATGACGTAAACATGCCCAAGACACCTACATTTTACCCTACAGAGCACAGACACCATAAACATGTGCATTACCTAGAGCAGAGTCTCCCAAATGCATTCCTGGAGGGCCAAACACCATTCTGGTTCCATGCTGCCTCTAATAAAGATGCCTGTGCTGCAATTCTGTGCACCACCCCCATGGTATGCAGATGTATCTCATGCATATTCATGAGAGACAGCATGAAAACCCGAACAGTGTTTGGCACCGGAGGACTGGAGTTGGGAACCTCTGCCGTAAAGCAGCAGCCAACAGGGGCAGACACACCCGCATTATCCAATGCCTCCTGGAGAGGCAGGATGTTGGGCGCTGCGTGCATCTCCCAATACTAGCACTTGCATACCTTAGCAATGCCAACCTAAACCTGGAAATACGGTACACAGCTATCAAAAGGTTGCTATGGTCACTGACAGATAGCAATTCCTAAGTTAAGCTCAATTCGCTGATTGAGCTGCATCATAGCAACCTTTCTGATGTCTGTGGAGTGTGCCTCAGGTCTTGAGTCTGACAGAGTGACCCCAACAGTATTGCGTACCATAGCCATGCCTGCACTGTGCCCAGGACTGGTGTGGTGGCCTGGGCTGCCAGACATCTCTATAGTTGCACAATGCTGGCATAGGTGTGGGGAGTGTGTGTCTGTCTATCCAGTGTGAGGTGGCTGCCAACACCCTCCACAGCCCACACTGCTAGCACTGTTGCCAGTATTGGCCTGCCAATGTGCATAATGAGGAGCATGGTACCGTGAGAATAGCCTGGATAGGGTGGCCTGGCCTGGATGCATCTGCACAGGGCATAGGGCAATGGCTCGGACATTGTAGTGCCCAGCCACCACCTGCACGGACAGGGTGGCCACAGCATGTCCTGCTGGGAGGTCACTCTCACCCTGACTGAGCAGTGACCATGGCATGGCTAGGTTCCCCCATAGTGCTATATAGTATTTTTCTCATGTGATATTTATGGGTTTCCTTTTGGGGCCCAATCACTGAATTATCTGCTTGGTGTGTATGCTGACATCCCCGTTCTGGGTACATGCATCTCCTCCAGGACCATGCACTATGGACTAGCTGGAAGACTGTCTGCAGCTAGTATGTGTCTTGCTGGAACACCTTGCAGGGTGCAGCGGCTGGAGGCTTGCTGCTGGAGAATGTCAGATAATGGTGGGGGGCAGCTGAGCATTTCCAGGCCTACTGTTTGTCTGTTCCCCAGCAGGACTGGGGTTGATGGTCCTCTCTACTGCTATCTTTGCAGGGTGGTAGAATGTGGATCTATTGGTGGGTGATCCTGTTTCCAACCCTGAGCCCCAGAGGTGGTTTGTGTGGTGGTACATAATCTGCCCCCCCCCTTTCACCTACAGCAGGTAACCATGGTACCAACACAGGATATGCACTATTCTGGGTGCATCATCGCCCATAAGGGCTAGACATGACTGAGAAATACAGAGGGACACAGATGTATCCTAGGTGTGTCTAAAGGAACTACCTATCACACACTGATGGGGACCTGCAGCATGGCGTATTTCAGCCATGAAAGGTGCTGTGGACCTGGTGCTGGGCGCCCCAACTACAACCTCAGGGTGTGCACAGTACCCGCACAATGTGACGGTCTGTGGATACTCTGTGCCAGTTCCACACACGGTCTGTTCCCCCTACCAGGCCGAGGTGCTGTGGGGGTGCATACCCAATCTTGTGCCCATCTCTCGACTGCTGATTTCCATGTGCCCTATAATGTGCCCTATGGAGAGCTTTATGGGGTGCCTTATGTGGCACCTTAGGTTATGCCACTGTGAGGGTGTGTTTGCTGGCAGCACTAATTAAAATACAAGTCAAATGCCTCAACAATCACTACTTAAATATAAAGGGTGATGCCTCAGCCAGCCTTATACATTAGGCCCACTGAGGAATCAAACCCATGACCCCTGTACCATCAGTCAGTGTAGTAACCATTGTGCTACAGCTCTGTTGCTGTGCTTGCATGCCTGCGCGCCTTCTTAAGATTAATTAATGCGCGGTTACCTGCCATGTAGCGCTCGTTAATTTATGGTGTCTTGTAACGCGCGTTATCGGTAACGATGTACCGCCCATGTCCTTATTTGGAATTTCTGCTTCTACCGCGGATCCTAACGCGAATCACACTAACGCAGTTTAGTAAACATGCCCCTTAGCCTGTCACAGGTGCGGAAGTACAGTACAAAGAAGTAGAGTGAGAAAGTATTAACCAATGAGTTATAGACATGCTGGGAGAGGGAGAGGACATAGTGTAGTATGTTATGACTTTCTGACTTCCTTTACTGTGTGTCTGCATCCTGGGAAGAGAGACTACATGACTAGTAACACGTAGCCTGTCACAGGTGCGGATGTATTAACCAATGAGTTATAGACATGCTGGAAGGGGGACAGGACATAGTATACTATAAAAGAACTATGAAACAGATGCCAATTGTGAAGGCTTAGTCAAGCATTCACTCTTTCTTGCAAGAATGTAATTAAATGAACCCTTTGCCTTACTGAGGAGTCTGTTATTGTGTAAAAAGTTATGTTTATTACAAGTACTACTTTTCATTATTGGGGCTTCAGTCTATCTTGCTCCTGTATTGTTCTTCCTCATCTCGTCTGGTCTGTCACTGTCAGTTCTGCAGCCCCTCTCCCACTTCTTTTGGAGTCTTCACCATGATAAATCTTCTGATTCTTATTGAAATCCCTCAGCATGTCATCTATGCAGTCCATAAATGGTTCTTCCAATCCAGGGGATCTTCCCCTGTACTTAAGCTTCCTATGCTGGAAACAAAGTCCTCAGTGCCAGGACTCTAAGTTGCCCCCCTTCCCCCCCCAGCTTAGCTGAACTCACCCCACTCCTGTGAACTGGGCTCATGCCACTTCTTCTGCTCTTGCATTGGCTCTCCTTCAGTGTTTTAGGGTGTTGCAGCATCTGGATGCTATGTTAATCCCTCTGGCATAATGTAGGGCCTTGCGGCCAATCCATATGATATTCTGGCCCTCCTGGCATTATTTAGGGACATACAGATTATTTGGGTGCTGTGCTGGTCTCCTTGCCACTTTGTTGTTGTTGTTGTTGTTAAGTGCCATTGAGTCGGTGATGATGCATGGCGACCCTCTGGATAGTTGTCCTAAATTGCGTTTGGTCTTCAGTAAGGCGGCTCATTGTTGACAGACTGGTACTCATAGCTCCTGTTATTGTATCGATCCATATCATTGCTGGCCTTCCTCTTTTGCATTGACCTTCTATCTTGCGAAGCATGATGTCTTTCTCTAATGATTTCTCTCTTCGCATGATGTGTCCAAAGTTTGAAAGTTGAAGTCTTCCCATCTGAGCTTCTAAAAAAAGCTTAGGTTTGATCTTCTCTAGTATTGACTGGTTTGTTCTTCAGGCAGTATGCACAGTATTTGCCGCCAGCACCATAATTCAAAGACATCAATTTTTTCCTGTCTATCTTTTTCACTGTCCAGCTTTCACATCTATATGATGTTATTGAAAATACCATGGCTTGAACGAATTGAATCTTTGTAAGGAGAGAGACATCTCTGCTCTTGAGAATCTTATCTAGGTTTTTCATAGCTATTCTGCCAAGAGCAATGCGTCGTCTGATTTCTTGACTGCTTGTTGCTTCTTTATTGATAGTTGATGCAAATAGGTTAAAGTTGTCCACAATTTCAATTTCTTCTCCTTCAATGATGAACTTATTGATTTTGCCAGTCATCATGATCTTTGTTTTCGATAAGCTGCAGGCCCATTTTAAGACTATGGGGTATATTTACTAAACTGCGCTAATGTGCGCTACTGTGCGCTAATGTGCTCTGCGCGAGGTACCTTAGCGCACGCTAATGTCGTGTACGAGGCCCAAATATGCACGCTCATGTGCGCGGCACTCATGTGCACGGCGCTCATGTGCGCGGCGTGCTAATGTTCGATAAAGGCGGGGAAAGGCTCCCGGAGGGCGTAGGAAGGCTCCCCAGGGGCGGAGAGAAGGGGTCAATGGGTGGAGAGTGGGAGGGGAGAGGCTCCCCGCACATTTGCGAGGCTGAAATCCGAGGCAAAAAATACAGCGAGTGAAAACCTCGCGTTAGAGCCGATTTAAAGGGAAGAGAAACCATTTATGTCAGCAATGTACAGCAAACCCAGGGAAACCTACAAAAAGTGATAAGTGTGATACATGTGCACAGAACAAAAGGGCAAATAAACACTGAAAATTACCCCAACAAAACATAGAAAAAACATAACCAAGCTGGGAAACAGTGGTTTTAATGGGAAACATCAAAAAACACTCCCAAGAAAGCACCCCCAAAAATATATGAATTATGGAAAGGTCTACGCTCCGTCCCCATACAAGGTGAATGATCCCACAGAAATAGCACTGATCAGGGTTTCCCTCTGCATCGGACAGGTGTCCAATAGCGTGCACATGTCCCGCAACAGCAAGGCGGGCATGTCGGAACAGGAAACAGGTCAGATGCCTGAAAAGGGGCCACAGAGGGCTGCAGGCGGCACATGCTGTGGTGCAGCCGGGACACAGTGTGGACCAGGCAGATGCCTAGGTGGCACATAGGAATGCTGAAACTGAACAGCAGCCAGACAGCAACTGATGAGGGCCTAACATGGGCACGAGAGTGTTTATCACAGTGTCACAGGGGATAGTACCCAGCAGGTACCCCCAAGGGCACAGAACATTGGCAGGCGGTGTTGGGGGGAAGCATGGACGCCGATGCAGGCACCCCTACCCCAGAACATGCACAATAGGCAGCCGCCTACCTGCACACTGGATGGCATGAGACTGCACACCACCAGCACCACCAGCAGAAGGGCATGTCAGCATGATGGCAGAGGGGTACTGGTGCCTTGGCGGACAGTACACTTTATAATGTGCCCTTTGGAGTACGTTATGGGGTGCCTTATGCAGCACCTTAGGTTATGCCACCGTGAGGGTGTGTTTGCTGGCAGCACAAATTAAAATACATGTCAAATCGAACCCATGACCCCTGTACCATCAGTCAGTGTTGTAACCATTGTGCTACTGCTCTGCTGCTGTGATTGTATGCCTGTGCGCCTTCTTAAGATTAACGCGCGGTAACGTGCCCTGTAGCGCTCGTTCATTTATGGCGCCTTGTAGCGCGCATTCTCGGCACATTCTTGGCAACCATGTACCGCCCATGTCCTTATTTTGGGTTTCTGTTTCTACCGCGGCTCCTAACGCAAATCGCACTAACGCAGTTTAGTAAACTTACCCCATAGTGCCACTGCTCCTCTCTTTCTTCCTACCCTGTCCTTTCTGAATGAAATATAGCCTGGTATAGTTATATCCCAGTCATGGTTTTCTGTGAACCATGTTTCTGTAACTGCCACTAAATCCAAGTCAGCCACTACCATTAAAGCTTCAACATCAGGGATCTTATTTCCCATGCTACGGGCATTTATACACACTGCTTTCCATATAGGTATTTAATGTTTCACTTACCTTGGGGCTTTCATTTACCTGGGGGCTTTCTTCACCCATCCCCAACGAATCTAGTTTAAAGCCCTCTTCAGTAGATTAGCCAGTCTACTACTGAAGATACGTTGACCTTTTTGGGCAGATGGAAGCCATCTTTATTCTGCAACCCTTGGAACAGCATCCCATGGTCCAGGAAACCCAAACACTCTCAATGACACTATCCATGCAGACATGCATTCATCTCCAGGATGTGAGCCTCTCTGCCTTGGCCTTTACCCTCAACAGGGAGGATTGAAGAGAACACCACCTGTGCATCTATTTGCTTCACTCTCTGTCTCAGAGCCATGAAGTCACTTTTGATACTCTCAGAGGGATACCTGGCAGTATCATTTGTTCCGACATGGATTAGCAACATTGAGTAATAGTCAGTGGGCTTGATGAATCTCAGCAAACTCTCTGTAACACCTCAGAATTTGGCACCTGGCAGACAGCATACCTCTCTGGACATCAAGGCTGGCCGGCAGATGGACGCCTCAGTACCCCTCAGAAGAGAGTTACCAACCACTACTACCCTTTGCTTCTTTGTGGTCACTGATTCTGCAACTTTGGGGTACTTGAGCTCTGGTTCTTCCCTTTCAAGGAATGCTTTCACCTCCTTCACTTCCAGGGCTGCATAATGGTTCTTCAATTCAAGGGCTGGAGAAGTTGGATTGGTGATTCTGCAGTCCCTGGTGACTTGTGTCCAACGTTCATCATTCTGAAGGCACCCATCTTCTCCTCTGCTGGAGAGCTTGATTGTTGCAAGAAGCATCTCATCAATGTACTTCTCACTGTCTTGAATGCTCCTCAACTTTGCTACCTCCTCTCTGAGTTTCTCCACTTGTTTCCTGAGAGCTTCAGCATGCAGGCACCCTGCACATGGAACTGGTCCTTCAAATGGCATTGGTATCTCTGTCTGGAAAGAGGCAGAAGCTGTAACGGAGGCAACAGCTTTAGCGATATGATTTTTCCCAGCCATTGTTTTGTTCGTGGAGCTTAGGTATCTGTTAAAGCAAAAGAGAGAGATCTACCAAAGTACCAGCCAGTTTCCCAGCTTTGTTTGAAATGTATAGCCCCTGTTAGGAATGCTGCTGATCAAATAGAAACTGACACCAACCCCAACTTGCAAACAGACTGCCACAGATTTTACAGGACATTTTTTATGCAATCTGTAGCAAAATTAGCAGGTACTATCTGAATAATGGCACTCAATATTGGGATTGATGCATGCATGCATTTATTTATTTGGTTAGTTGTCTATACTGCTCTATCATTAATTCAGATCAATTTACTTAGAATATAATAAACAACCAAAAACATTTACATAGAACAAGGGTATTAAACTTGGATGATTATAAGAGGTTCAAATATGTACATTCTGTGAACAGCGATGAACATTAAAGCAGCAATGATTTAAGAGAACTGAGCTAGGGAGGGGGAGATGATGGTATAGGGCTAGATGAGAGGGAACAGCTGTGATGCGAGTGGTCTTGGGAGAGCATAGGATAGACTGGGAATTTGTGTGGGTAGGGATGTGACATAGTGGAGGTGAGCTGGATGGATGGATGGATTGTGTTTGAAGTCGCTGTCACAGTCCATAGTGGTTGGATTTATGCAAGGTGTTCATGTGGTGGGTCCACAGTATTCCATGAAGAGAAGTTTTTATTGCTTTCCTGCAGTCCGATAAGTCCTTGATGGCTCTTATTGAGGTAGGTAGTTCATTCCATAATGGTGGAGCGTATATGGAAAAGGCTCTTTTACATGTTGTTTGCTTAGCTTTTATATATAGGGATGTCCAAAGTGTTATTATTGGTTGTTCTTGCTCTGTTTTCAGGTGTCTTTGTGATTGAAGGACAGGAGATGATAGGTTGTGGAGTATCCTGAAGATTATTATTATAGTCTTGTATTTGGAATGTTCAGTGACTGGGAGCCAATGTAGTTGTTGTAGTGTGGGGGTTATGTGACAATACCTTGCTTTTCCAGTAATTATGCGAGCTGCTGTGTTTTGTACTATTTGGAGTGGGAGTATTGTTTTCTTTGGGAGGCCCTGGTAAATTATGTTACAATAATCTAATATGGTCTAATATTCAATATGGTCGCTATCACAGAGTAGCGGTTTGAGTTTGTGTATGGTTCTTAGATTTTGGTAGGTTGTCTTTGGTAGTTGTCAGGCCTTCTAAACGCTTTGAATATGCCCCCCAGCTTTTCTAAAGTCCTTAATTTCTTTTGCAAGAAAAAAGAAAGAGACAATCACTGAATAAATTACCACCATGAATACTGGGCACCTTTTCAGACTACAGATACTCAATGGTCTTCAATACTTTATTCAGCAATGTAGGACATATCAGGGATGGTAATAAATCCATCGAGTATAGTATGATCATCGGGTGTAGACTGGCTGAGCACTAGAGGTGTGCAGGCCAAACATTTGCTTATTGTTTAGTTTCCTGTGTCATTTGCATAATTTTTAGTTTAGTTTTGTATTTTTATTTTTTTTTTACATTTTGTTTCAAGGGAAATGTCATTATTAATTGGTAGCTCAAAACAAGTTACATTTAATTTAGTTTAATATAGAATTGTATATTCTGCTTAACCATCACATTTTTAAGCAGAGTACAATACTGAATTAGTTTATCATATGAAAAAACTCATGACAATAAAAACAAACAAAAGAACAAAAAATCTAAATTAAATAAAAATGTTACAACTATCAAATTATAGAAGAGTAATTGAATATAATAAAATCACATAAAATGAAACTCCAGTAAATTAACTAAGGTACTGTCTTATTTCATTATGTTACATAAATTGTAACCCACAGGGGCTTGTCCAGTGTTGTGAAAGTTTAAACCTGAGGTAAATTTTATTTATTTATTTAAAAACATTTTATATACATACATAACATATATTAACAGGAATCACATGGCTTAGTGTGTTAACTTTATATGAGTGGAGGAGTAGCAAGAACAGTCACAAATCATATGAAATATTTGGAATTATTTACTTGTTCATATATCTACTAGTGTGTGATGTCCAACGTCGGGCAGGGCTTCACCAGGGCCGGTTTGTCCACTCCAGTCCTGGCAGTCCTGGTTTTGCACAACTTCAACAAACAATTTTTCTTAACCTATCTATTATTTGGAACATACTCTGACTGGGAAAACGTCCCACAAAAGTCCAAGACTCAAGACAGCGTGCTCTTCTGTACAGCAGTTCCAGAATGAGTCATGGCTTCAGACACTCCCCAACAGTACAGCAAATCCATATGTCACAGCACTACTATTGCAGCAAAGTCTTTTCACCTCTTTCTTAAAGTCCTCAGATAAGAGGCACAGTTCTCAGCTCTCTCCACCAGAATCTCACAGCTCTATTGGCTGTGAAAGCAGCCCTCCCTCCCTTTCTTCAAGTTCTGCACTATCCACCTGAAGCCTCCCACAGGCTGTTTCTTACAGTACCTTAAACATCCATGGGTTCAGTGGTATCTTGTTCCCCAAACTCAGCAGCTTCAATGGGTTCCTCCTGGTCTTCTCCTCCCTTGCACTGCCTTCCAATTACTGTATATGCCTGCCACACCCTAAGACCTTGGTTGTTTATTACTAGCCCTATCCACCTGTGTGTCCTCTCCTAATTGACTCTCGTGGGCCTTCCTATCCCAAGGGTTTCTGGGGCTTGTAGTGTGACTGACATTGTCACACGTGATGATAAATATCTAACATAATAGATATGTAAGACATTTGCAGTGGTTGTATACTTGTCCCTCTTATTATTCTTATAGACAATAATGCTTTCTTGTGATCATCAGTGATACTGATGTGTCTCTAGCATCTTCTGAACAGAGATTATTTATATTTATTGCACTTCTTAATTTTTCAACAAACCAAATAATATTTAGCCAGTCTGAAACACAATTCAAAAGGGAAATTAAAACTGAGGGGAGTAGTCTACAGGCTTATTCTGTCCCAGACGTAGATCCCCTCTGTATGTCCGGTTTGAGCCGACGTACAGAGGGGATCACAATCCTAATCCCTCGGGACACGTCTAGCCCCATGGGATCAGAATCTCAAACAGTCCTGTATGTGCAGGCTGGGACTGCGATTCAGTCCAGCCTGCACATACAGGACTGTTCCTGGCTAACTCAAGGCTCTTCTATGGAGTCGTGGCACCATGGCGTCATGTTGCCATGGCACCCCGGTTCCATTGAAGAGCCACGATGCCGGCCGCCAGAATTCAGGGACTCATTCCCCACAGCCCGACTCCTGATCCAGCCTCCTAAGGCCAGGGTCTGGCTGTGGGGAATGCCTTCCGGGCTCCCCCTGCCCAATCCAAGCTCTGGGCCACCGATCTTTTACATATGGGGATGTTATTCCACCTCAGAGGTGGAATAACTTTCCTGTACAAGTCGCCGGCCCTTGACATACAGGGCCGATATTATAATTGACCCTGCACATCTAGGGCCAGCGACCGCCCACTGCCCTCCCTGCCTCCGCCTCTGATCCTCCCCTTCTCCGCCCACATCTAACTTCCCTGTACAACCGGCAGGGAGGTTAGACATAGGCAGAGAAGGCACGAATAGCGGGGATGGACATTCCAACGGGACGTCCATCCCTGCTATTCATGGCACAGAATTGGGAACCTAGTGGTTAGAACAACTGTCTAGTACCCAAACAATCAAGAGTTCTCACTGGTATTCTTTGTGACCTTGGGCAAGTCATTTTACTTTCCATTGCCTCAAAAGAAGAGTCCTGGCAATCTACCTCCAGTGATACTTTGCCAAAAAAACCCAGAGGTAGCTGGGTTGAAAGGAGTCAGCACTGACTTGAGAGCAATTAAAAATTAACAAAACATTAATAGGTTACTATTTAAATGTTTCAAGATTTTTTTATATGCCGACCACAGTGTTTAAATTATCTAGCCATATTCAGTGTCGCTATCCATGAATTTTCAGCAGCATCACATGGTTAATGCCATTGATAATTTCAAGAGGTGTAAAGGCCGAGGTTAGCCATCCCCCATACCCTTAACATCCAACCTCCCCTCCAATCATCCCCTGATATCCGATCTCCTTCCTGATCTCCCATCCTGACTTCTGGATTCTTCCATTATAGCCATCCCAAAATCCATATTCCTGATATGTACCCCATTCCTAGAAGATCCCACCAACCCTCTATCAACATCATCCTCTCTTGGCTCTTACCAGCATCCCTGGTAGTCTGTTGGGAGCAGGGGTGATCCCAGTCACTCCTGCTTTTGTGAGCCAGGGGCATTTTGCGATATTAGAAAGGGTACTTTGCCCTTATTTGGCCAGCCTGGCTCCTAGCAGTAGTACAATGAAATTACTACTAGAGGTCACAGGTGCCAAGAGCAAAAACAACTGGGGTGAATACTCCTGCTCCCAACAGACTACCAGGGACCCCAGTAAGAACCATGGGAGGTGGATATGCGAATGTGCTAGGGGGACTTCCAAGAGGGGAGTCACCTGGGGAGTTAAGGAGTTTGAGGTTTTCAATGTGGGGTCTGAATATCAGATGGTTTCCCTTGTGGTAATTGATGCCAGGGGGTGAACAGCAGGGGGCATTGGATATCGAAGGGTGATTGATGGATAGGGGAATTGTGTTGCTCATAGGAGGGGATACAGGGTGCGTAAATATGGGGAACAATCATTTAAAAAAGTTGCTCCCAGGCACATTTGGTGGACAGCTGGATGTTTTGTTTTTTTTCTCCATGTATGTTTTGTGAGACTTTAGCCCGGGAGGGAAGAGCTGCTGGGCCTGCAGTGGAAGTAGCATGGCAAGCCACATACCACGTTAAGGTAGGTTTACTGTGCTGGCACCGCTGTGTGGGCCTTGCGGGGATGGTTGCATTGTGCCATGAGGAGGGGCACATGTGCTGTGTGGGGGTGCCTGCTGGGTTTGGAACACCACTGACCCTTCTGTCTATAAGGTTCACAGCTGCTAGCAGACACTGTTTTGTCAGTCAGCCATTTCAGAGGTATACTTATAGCACACCCAGGGGACAGAGGCCCCAACCTTTAGCACAATATAGTAGCCTGGTTATGCAGCAAAGTTGGTATAGGTGCAATATATAGGTACCTATACATTTAGACATGGTGTTCTCAACCCAGTCCTTAGGACACAACTAGCTACTCTGGTTTTCAGGATAACCACAATAATATACATGAAAGAAATTTGCTGGCCACTGAATGCAAATCTCTCTCGTGCATATTCATTGTGGTTTTGCTGAAACCCTGACTGACTAGGTGTGTCCCAAGGACTGGGTTGAGAACTGCTGGTTTAGACTATGCATTTGGTTAAGTGTTCCAGGTTAGACCTGGTTTTGTGGTTCCTATATCAAACTCATAGTCAAGACATTTAGGTGCTGATAGTTACCCTCCCAGCCAAACAAACAGCAGTAAACCTAGACCGGGATATTTAAAAACTGCTTTCTGTATGCTGTCACCAATAATTGGTAAGGACAGGCACTTTGGCATTGAGCACAGCACTGAACATCAAGGTGCCCTTAAACATGGACCACAGAATGTCCTTATGTGGTCTGTTCTGTGGTTCTGCTTCACTTCTAGCCCTACAAGGTAGATTTAGAGGAGTTGACTAACAGAGAGACAGAGATCCTTAGTAGAGTCAAACTGACCAGAGGTTTCAGTTCCCAGATCTGTATGAAATTATAAGGATGCCTATATGGGTGTATTCTTACAGCTTATCTGTTGAGGTGAGACTTATGACTACTTATTTGGTTACTGGCTCATTCTAGAGACAAAACAGGCATCAGTCAGTCCCCTACCTCAACATGAGAATCTCATTTCTGAAAGTCATGCCTCACTGTATCTATTATCTCTGTACTTAGCAGACAGTGAGGGAGGTATAAAGAAACCTTTTTTAGATAGCTCAATTCCCTAATACCAAGGAAAGAACTGATTGCACTCAGATAAACCACGATCCAGTAAGCCATCTACTGGAATAATAAACATCACCACAGTCTGATTAGTCATTTCTGTTATGACCATTGCTTACTGGTAACAGTGGGAAGAGGCTGAGTTTTCTGGTTCCTGACCCAGTACCTATATATTAAATCAGAGGATCCTCTATGCTCATGTCTGTTGGGGATCCTGGAAATGGGGTTCTTCTGGGTAATCAATGGAATCATCATAGTCTTAAGTGGTTTTAGTGATGTTTTCAGAGCTTCTGGAATTTAATAGTATTCCACTTTCTTTCTGTGCTGCTTTATGTGAACCTGCTGTGGTGGATATATGTCTGTGTGGTGTGGATCTCTTGAGGGCGAGGTTTGAATACATGGAAGTATGTGTAGGAGTGCATGCATTTTGATGTGTAATGGGTATGTTTGCATATGTGGGAGGGTGTGGGGAACTGTTGTAGATCTCTTAGGGATGTGTTTGGGATGTGTGTGTTATATATGGATGGAGGTGTACTGGTTGTTTGTGGTGTGTGGTTGTGTTGATATGGTTCTGTGAATGTGTTAGAGTAGTATGTGTATGTGAGATTGTGCTGGTAGGATGTGGAGTATGAGGGTGTATCGTGGATTGTGTTTCTGTGGTATGTTTATGGTTATACATGGGGAGGGTGTTTGTATGAATTTGAGATGTGGATTTAGTGTGGACCATATGTAGAGTGGTAGAAGTGTTTATGTGTGTATGTGTGTATGGAATGGTGTGTAAATCTGTGTGTGTTATGGATGGCATTAGCATGAGGTGAGGATATGTGAAGATAAATTGGTGATTGTGATGGTTTGAGTAGAAGCGTGCAGAGAGGTGGATGTTTGTAGGTATGTCAGCAGGAAGTATTTGTGTGATAACTGTGGGATATGATAGAAAATATGTGAAAGTGTTTTTGAAAAGTGTGTGATGGATGTGGATATCTGGGGGAGAGATTGTGGTATGACTGAATTATGTGTTGTGGGGAGATGCATGTGGGTTACATATATGGATGTTTTAGGGGAGGGTGGATGGATATATTTACATGTGCCTATGTGGGCCAGTGATTTTGTAGGTGTTTTTTTGCATCATCATCCTTCTCCAGGTGCTTCTGTTACAGTATTTTGGCATTGTCCGCCGGTGTGCTTTTGGAAAGGAGCAGTGGCCAGTATCTTCACATCTTCTCAGAATTTTCCATAGAAAACAATGTGGAGTGTGTTTGAGGACCAGTTTTCTAAAAATACTGATCCAATGTTTCTAGATTTCTAACTTGCCTGGGCTTGCCAAATTTGGTTAATTACTGCTCCCTTTTTAGAGAGCTAGTTTGCCTACAGATAGAATGACTGGACAGACAGATATTGATCCCTTTTGCTTAATTTTTCCTAGCATTCCATTTGTTGGAAACGAGTATGAAAGCACAAATAAACCTGTGTAATTAAGCAAATGTCTGCAAATTTGTTTCAGTAAAGGTATTCTGAGAAAAGATCTATCATTCTCAAGGATTCTCAAGGATTCAAGGATTTCTTTTTCAAGGAATGAAATTGAGAGCCAACAATCTACAGAATGTAATTTTGCTAACATTTCAAGAAGAGTTTAGAAACACACAAAAAAAGTATCAGCAATATTTGTGCAATCACTTTGACGCATAGGCAGTAAGGTTTTGCTTTCTCTGGTATCCTGCTGATTTGATGAACTAATATTTAACAGTGTTTCTTCTGCTATCATGGCAACATCTTGCCTAGGGTTCCAATATGTTTCTTCATCTGATAAATTAACCAACCAGCTCCTGAGGCTGACAGTTAAGAATGTTCCTATGTATTTGTAATCAGCAAGAAACAATTTTCGTTCTGCAGACTCAAAAAATCTATCTAAGTTAAGCCATGTGGTTATAATAAGGTCTGCTCACAAGTTTATGTTTAATGTAAAATTAGATTTTGTGCCTAAATGCAAATAAACATGTGTGTGTTACTCATAAAATATCATTGCAAGCTCAGACAAAAATAATATTGTAAGATTGCTAAATCTACTCTGAATAAAAAAGAATCACATCCATCCTTAGACAAAACATGCATTTCAATTTAAAAGTCAGCAATGTTATTTCTGCAGTGTTCTACTTTATAGAGTACAAAAGTGGTCATAATACTGAAAAGTTCATGAGCTACATAAATATCTAAAGACGTCGAATTATTTGCATCCCAACATTTACTCTCATGCTATAAATTCGATTTGGATCAACCTTCTCCTCTATCTCCATTTCCTCTTGCTGCAGTATCATTTTATCAAGCACTAGTAATGCCACACTTTGACTATGCTAATGCAATACTGCACGGCCTCCCGAAAAGCTGCCAATGAATGCAGCTGCCAGAATCCTGCATGGAGCTTCCAGGAGGGACCATATCACCCCAGTTTTGAAGCATCTGCACTGGCTCCCAGTACACTGCAGGATCTCCTTCAAGATCTTAACGATGACATATAAAGCCAATAACAAGTGCTATTCCGCCTCCCTCACAGAGCTCGTCCAGACCACCCCCCTCAACAGGGTAAGGAGATCAGCCACCACCAATACTCTGATACTCCCGAAGGCAATCACCAAATGCTCTCGGGCCACGAGAAACAGAGTCTTCACACTCTATGCACCTTCCTGTTGGAACGCCCTGCCACCAGCCATCCGGGTCAGCAATAACCTCTCCCAGTTTAGAAAGGAACAGAAGCACCATCTGTTTCTCCAGTATTATACTGAACCAGATGACATCTCACAGTCACCCATACTCCGGACCCAAGCCAACACCCCCAGCGTAGCCACCTCACACACCTTCAGCTCTGCCTTCGAGAGCCCCACCCCCTCGAAATCACCACCCCTGTGTATAGCTGACCCTAACCGTAGATAATGATGAGCTGTCCACACACCCTGCGACAGACAGCTAGATTGTACATAGTTACGTTGTTAAACCTGTAAATAATGCTGAGCTGCCCATATAGCCTGTGACAGTCAAATTGTACATAGTTTCCCTGTTAGCCACTGTATAAAGAACCCTGTTTTATTGTAAGTCCAGTGCAGACCTGCCTGCACTGCACAAATGTGTTACCTGTAAACTGCACTGATGTTAAATAGCGTGGTATAAAAGAAACAAATAAATAAAATAAAATAAATATCATCTCTTCTTGTAGCATCTCTAGTTCCATTTCTTCCTTCTCTCTCAGCAGGGCTTCATTGTGACATGTTTCTCTTTTGACTCCCTAGCTCCAACGGCCATCTAACTGTTGATACTCTTCTAATATACATGGAGAGTGCAGGACTCCACCTATCCTATTCACAGTCATGCCCATCAAAGCCCTGTTGCTTAACTGTAGCGTGGCTCCTTTCCCTCTTGGCAGTCACCTGACAACCTGTCTTTGCTCTAAAAGTAGTTTTGGGAAATGCAGTTCTGATTGGGGTTTCTTAAATTCGGCCTTCCACCATACTGCCTCATCCTGTCTAGTGTATTTTTTTTTAATCTCTAGGGATACTATCTCTTTTCCTACATCACAGTGTAGAAAAAGAGATAGTATCCAACACAAGACAGATGATGCAAAATGCAGTCGTTAGACTTTTATTGGGGGGTAAGAAGATGAAAGGGCATGTCCATTATTGGAAAAATTACATTGGCTCCTTATTAAGCAGAGGTATTATTTTAAGCTTTACACAATGTTTTTTTAATCGATTAAGTTAGGAAAACCCCAATATTTGCTTCGTTCTAAACAGGGAAATGTTTTGGAGATACCAGGGGTTTCCTATCTCCAACAGGTAACATGAAGGGCAAAAATCTTTAGTGTGGTAGGCCTAGAGCACTGAAATGCCTTGCCTGCTCCCCTAAAAGAGGAAGCTAACTAAATTACCTTTAGGGAATGCTTGAAAATGCTGTTGTTCCCCAAGGATGGTTAATACAGTAGAGATTTGGGTATTTGGTTTGGATGTTAGAGGAAGAATAGGGAATTTCTATTTTTATGCTAAGAGCTGTCTACACGTCTGTAAGATTCTCTTTCATTGTTTGTTGTTTACAGTAATTTGTAAATCATTTTGAACAACTTTTGTTTTAAAAATGGTATGTAAAGGCTTTTGAAATAAATACATACATACATTCATAAATACAGAATTGTTGCATAATAAACTGTAATTCTATCACTCCTATTTCCTAACTATACTTTTACATGTTTTCCCTTCTCACTTTTATTTCCAGTATTTTATTTCTCTTTTCTACCTGCATCATCTTTGATCTTTTACTCTACCTTTCCTTTATAAACCTCAGTATTTGTATGCCTGACCTCTGGTTGTAGTAGCATGAAACTATTACTAGAAGTCAAAGGCATCATTTTGGATCCTAAAGAAAGAGAAACTGAAGATTCTTCCTACCCCAACTGGACCATCATGGACCCCCACTAGGAGCCATGGATGGGACTGGGGTATATGGGATTGTCTACAGGAAGGGGCGGCAATCAGGGAGGCTGATGGTTCTAGGAGGGGCTTGTGCTGCTGGCAAGTGAGGGGACTGGGGAGTAACATTTTTAAAAAGCTGCTTCCATGTACAATTGGGGGAGAGCAGGATGTTCTTTTTTCCATGTACAGCTTTTTAAAATCACTTCTCCCACCGGACATGGTGAAAGATCAATGTGCAGTTTTGCACTTCCTTAAACATATTTTATAAGAGGATCTGAATTTGGCAGCACCTTTATAAAAGACAAGGGGATTTTTCAGTGCCCCATCCAGGACATCTTAATTCTTCTCTCCACAAATGATCTAAAATGGGTCTTTACATGTCTTTATTTATTTAAAAGTATTTCTTGTGTAGGTGGATTATAACAGACCATATATAATGAGTCCAGTAAATGGACAATTATGCAATAATCACATATAATGACATTATAAATGACCAAACATAGTTGTAAACAATAAAAAGAAATTTACAAACATTAGTCACCTAATATGACCGCCATATCACCCTTCAACCCTTCAATAATGTGCTCTTCCTGATGGTTAATGACTGCATAAATTCCTGTCCTTCTAATTCCTAGAAAGTGATTGAAAGGCCTGATGAAACAAGTATGTTTTCATATTTCTCCTAAATAAAGCCATCTGTGATACAGTCCTCAGCTCAAGTGACAGAGACTTTCAGAGCTTAGGTGAGGTCATTGAAAACATTCCTTCTCACCATTCATTAAAATGGAACTGCTGAAATAATGGATTATCTAAAAGAATGGCATCCTGTGACCATAATGTACAGGGGAGAGGGGCAATAGATCTTCAAGGCACTTATCTTCAATCTCTAAAGGAAACAAAGGGACTGTTGTAGTTGTTGATATGGAAGGACAGACTAGATAGGCCATGTGGTCTTTTTCTGTCATCATTTTTCTATGTTTCTATGTTTCTAAGACAAAGGAAATGCCTGATAGTGCCTCAAGATTCGAAGCCTTAAAGACTAGTATAAGAATTTTAAATAGAACTTGCCACCATATTGGTAACCAATATAAGCTGTGAATTGTAGGCAAAATGAGGTCAAAATGACTAAAATCAAAAGTCAACCTAGTGGCCAAGTACCGAATAACCTGTTAGAAAATTATCCCCTTAGGGGTATGTTTACTAAACCGTCTTAACGTAGCAGCATTATAGCGATAACGTCGGCAGTGGCATTAAGGCACACTAACACCGTGAAATCTGGCTCTGAAGGGTGGAGTAGGGCCTCCCAGAGGGTGGAGATAGGGTTCAATGGGCAGAGAGTGGGCGGGGGAGAGGCTCCAGGCACACTAACGCTGTGAAATCCAGGTCTGAACACTAACGCCAGTGAAACTCTCGTGTTAGAGGCACATTTGCAGGAGAGAGAAACCATTTCAGTCAGCAATATACAGTAAAGACAGGGAAACCAAGAAAAAGTGATAGTAGTTATACATGTGCAGGAACCAAAAAGGCAAATAAACATATAAAATGGCCAGAACCACATCTGAAATCCCAATAACCAAGCTGGCCAATAGAGATATTAATGATAAACATGAAACACTACTGACAAAGCGTAAAAAGGAAGATATCATGTTTGGAAGGGTCTATGCTCTGTCCCCCTACAAAGTGAATGATCCCACATTGAAATAGCGGTGAGCAAGGTTTTTGTCGTTTCTGTTGGGCAGGTTTGTTAGGGCGTGCACATGTGCAGCAACAGCAGATTGGGCACGTAAGAAAGGGCAACTGTACTGATGCTGTAAATGGGATACAGGGGGCTGCAGGCGACACATGCTGTGGTCCAGTTAGGGAACAGTGTGGACTAGGCAGATGCCTTGGTGGCACATAGGAATGCCGAAACTGTAAAGCAGCAAGACAGCAACTGACGAGGGACCAACATGGGCACGAGTGTGTGTCCCACAGTGTCATAGGGGATATTACCCAGCAGGTACCCCCAGGGCACATAACATTGTCAGGCTGTGCCGGGGGGAAGTGCGCATGTCCATGTAGGCACCCCTACCCAAGAACCCACACCATAGGCAACTGCCTACCGGCACACTGGGTGGCCTGGGACTGCACACTACCAGCACCACCGGCATAAGGGCATGTCACCATGGTGGCGGAGGGGTGCTAGTGGTGGAGGGGGCAGTGGCATCTGCCCACAGAAGACCACAGCCAAGCCCCGTTTAGGTTGGTGCCATGCTCTGCAACAGACAAGGTCTGTCTGACGAACAGTCATGGTTTCCCCAGGGAATGATCTGCCCCTGTGGCAAACATTTGGTGCAGTACACACAGCCAGCATGTTCAGGGGCAGAAGGTCACAAGTTCAAGTCCCAGCTGTGGCTCCTGTCAACCTTGTCCCCATATTTTACCCAGTACTAAACCGTGGTAATAAAGATGGAACCTTTATTGCGGATAAATTAAACATGCCTGAACGCCTATATTTTACCCTACAGAGCACAGACACCATAGACATGTGCAATCCCTAGAGCAGAGTTTCCCAACTGCAGTCCTGGAGGGCCAAACACCATTCAGGTTTCATGCTGTCCCTAATAAATATGCCTGTGCTGCATTTGTATGCATCGCCCACATTGTATGCAAATGTATCTCATGCATATTCATTAGGGACAGCATGACAACCTGAACAGTGTTTGGCCCACCAGGACCAGAGTTGGGAACCTCTGCCCTAGAGCAGCGGCCAACAGGGGCAGAAACACCCACACCCACAGACTCCACTATCCAAAGCAGGGGTTCTCAACCCTGTCCTCGGGACCCACCTAGCCAGTCGGGTTTTCAGGATAACCACAATGAATATGTATGAAAGAGATTTGCATATACTGCTTCCATTATATGCAAATCTCTCCATGCATATTCATTGTGGTTATCCTGAAAACCCAACTGGCTAGGTGGGTCCCGAGGACAGGGTTGAGAACACCTGATCCAAAGCCTCATGGAGAGTCAGGCTGTAGAACCCTGCGCGGAGCAGCATCTCCCAATACTGGCACCTGCATACCTTAGCAATGCCGTCTTAAACTTGGGAACACGTTCCACATATATCAAAAGGTTGCTATGATTAATGTCATCTAACAAATCCTAAGTTAAACACGATTTGTTGATAGAGATTCATCATAGCAACTTTTCTGATATCTGTGGAGTGTGTTTCAGTTTTTGCTTCTGACAGTGTTTACCACCCCGGGGAGTGATCCCAACAGTATTGCGTACCATAGCAATGCCTGCACTGTGCCCAGGACTGGTGTAGAGGCCAAGGCTGCCACAAACCTCCATATTTGCACAATGCGGGCATAGGTGTGGGAGTGTGTGTATGTCTGTCCAGTGTGTTGTGGTTGCCTACACTTTACTGAGCCCACACTGCTTGCACTGTTTCCAGTGTTAGCCTGCCAATGTGCATAATGAGGAGCAAGGTACAGTGGGTATGGCCCGACAGGGTGGCCTGGGAAGGATGCATCTGCACAGGGCATAGGGCAATGGCTGGGACATTGTAGTGCCCGACCACCACCTGCATGGACAGGGTGGCCACAGCATGTCATGCTGGGAGGTCACTCTCACCCTGACTGAGCAGTGACCACGACATGGCTAGGTTCCCCCATAGTACTATGCAGCATTATTTTGAAGTGTTATTTATAGGTTCTCTTTTCTGGGACGCAGTCACTGATATACCTGTTTGGTGTGTGTGCTCACATCCTATTTTTGGGTGCACACCGTTCCTTCAGGAACATGCCCTATGAACTAGCTAGCAGGCTGTCTGCAGTTAGCATTTGTATGGCTGGAACACTTTTCAGGGTGCAGCGGGTGGATGTCAGATAGTGGTTGGGGGGGAAGCTGAGCTTCTCTAGTGTTCTGACTTTGCCTTATGTGATGTGTACAGATCTGCATCGACTGCCCTGTAGGATGTGGAGGAGTTGCCTAGTGGTTGGGGCAAGGTACTTCAGGCCAGGAGGTTGGGGGTTCAAATCCCACTAGAGGACAGCAACCTTGGGTTGGAAGGACTGGGGTTTCTAGTCCCACACAGGTTCTCCTTGTGGTCTTGGGCAAGCCACTTAACCCTCCATAGCCCATGTTCCCTGTAAATAGTTATCTCCAAGTTATAATGCCCTGTTCAATGTAATTTCAGTTTGTTCAATGTAAACCGCACTGATGCAGAATAGCGCGGTATATAAGAGAATGTAAATAAATAAATAAATGCCTGTTCCCCAGCAGGACTGGGGTTGATGGTTATCTCTACTGCCACAATTGCAGAGATGTACAATGTGGATCTGTTGGTGGGAGATCCTGTCCCCCCCACCCTGAGCCACAGAGGGCGGGTTGGGTGGTGCTACATAATCAGCTTTTGGGTCCAAACAGCCCCTTCACCTATAACATGTAACCATGGCACCCACACAGGATATGCACTATTATGGGTGCATCATAGTCCACAAGGGCTAGACGTGACTGGGAAATACAGATGGACACATGTGTATCCTAGGTGTGTTTGCAAGGACTACCTATCACACACTGGCACTGATGGGGACCTGCAGAATAGCCTATCTCAGCCAAGCCAGGTGCTGTGGATCTGGTGATGGGTGCCCCACCTAATCCTCAGGGTTGTTATGGTTTAGGCATTTGATATACCGCCCTTTTACTTATGCATCAGAGCAGTTTACAGGGCTCACAATCTAAGTGTACCTGAGGCAGTGGAGGGTTACGTGGCTTGCCCAAGGCCACAAGGAGTGGCCATAGGACTAAAGACCCCAGTCCCTCCGGCCTGAGGTAACCTGTCCCAACCATTGAGCCACTCCTCCCTCCACATGCCCCACACAATGTCACGGTCTGTAGCTACTCTGTGCCAGTAACACACACGGTCAGTTCCCCCTACCAGGCCTAGGTACTGTGGGGGTGCATACCCCATTATGTGATCAGCTGTAGGCTGCTGATCTGCATGTGCAGTGCATCATGGGTACGGGCAGGTTTACCCTATCCTGGTAAACACAGCAATTTGTGTGGTGACCTGCAGTCTTTCTGTAGCTAGCCAGCAGTGTGGTAGTAGCTATAGAAATGTAGCCTGCTGGTTACTTCAATGACTGTAGAGGCAGAGGTCATGGGTTTGATCCTGCAGTGGTGTAATCTAAAAAGGCTGTCTGAGGCATTCTCTTTTAATTTAAATAAGTGCTGCCAACAGAAACACCCTCACAGTGCTGTAGCCTAAGGTGCCTCATAGGCGCCCTATAAGGCACCCTATACAATGCCCTATAGGGTACATTATAGGTTACCTTGGCAGACAGGGCACTTTACAATGTGGCCTATGGGGCGTCTTATAGGGAGCCTTATGAGGCACCTTAGGTTACGGCACTGTGATGGTGTTTTTGCTGGCAGCACTGATTTAAATTAAAAGAAAATGTCTCAGACAGCCTTTTTAGATTACACCACTGTGGGATTGAACCATGACCTCTGTCTTCACAGTCATTGCAGTAACCAGTGGGCTACATCATTATAGCTGCTAACTGCGCTGGCATGTACTTAGGGTTAACATGCGTTAACGTGCCACATCGCCCACTATCGCGCAATACAGATTCTTGCTACCTTAGGACTGGAACACCCACTCCTTAAATGGCATGCTTCACATTATCGCTGCAACTAGTGCCGGTAACATGTCATCTCAACATCCAACCCTCTTGACACCTACAATATTTATTCTCCAGTTGCTATTTTTCTTTTCTTCTGGGAAACAGTGAATACTTCCTCTTCTAGATGAAAGGAATGTTGTACTGAAACAATAAAGAGAAAATAAAGATGATTTTTAGAACAAACAAACCTTTCCCACCTACCCCCATGGTGACTGTTCCCGTTGATTTTCCCTAATAACAAATATTTTCCAAATTCTTGCAAGGTTCAAGCATTGGCCTGGTCTTTCAATGGTGATTTGATAGCATTGGCATGGGCATACATAATATCACCACTGTAAGATGCTTAAAGTAGAAGATACTATATCAATAAACTACCAACCAACACCCATCCCAGAAAAACATATATAGTTATTTGTTTGAACTTTTTGTCGGATGAAGCCAGAGGGGGCCAAAATTATACTGTAACCCCACCAAGTGGCAACATCCATTTTTTTAAAGAGCCATTCATGTATAGGTAAAAACCTAGCTTAGAAACTCCAATGGAAATTTCATAATTCCAATGATGATTTCAGCAATTCAAAGCACAACACAGTGTCCAATATGTAAGGCGCGAAGTGCACGTTTCAGGCAGAACTCCCTGTATCAAGCGCATCCCTCTTTTTTCTGTGCTGACCGCCAAAAGACGCCGAGTTTATACCACACGGTATATTCTCCAGGAGGGATTTCCTCATTGGCTACAAACAGCCGTCACTCACTACAGCGATCCAATCCAGCCTCAGGAACTCCCCACAGGATCAGGGGAACCCTGCTGTGTCATGGATGATGTCTAATAAAGGCTTACCCAATCAATTTCCTTATTCAGTCCGAGAGGAACCACTGTGTTAAGTTTAAAAATCCAAGATTGTTCACGGCGCTGTAACAAAGCAATACGATCACCCCCTCGAGGATCAAGGGGGACATGGTCAATTATCGTCCAATGCAATTGAGTAAACTCATGATGACATGACAAACAGTGGTCAACAATTGGAGCTGATAGTGTCTTGTTCCTGACCCGAGATGCATGTTCATTCAGACGGATCCTCATGGACCGAGAAGTTCTTCCCAAATACAATAACAGGCATGGGCACTGTATCAAATACACTACTTATGTAGAGTTACAATCAGTGTTCCATTTACGATAAAACTTCTGTCCCGTGCCGGGATGGACATGAATGGAAACATCCCGGCACAGGACAGAAGTTTTATCGTAAATGGAACACTGATTGTAACTCTACATATGTAGTGCATTTGATACAGTGCCCATGCCTGTTTTTGTATGTGGGAAGAACTTCTTTGTCCATGAGGATCCGTCTGAATGAACATGCATCTCAGGTCAGGAACAATACACTATCAGCTCCAATTGTTGACCACTGCTCCTTTATTTGCATTCTCTTATATACTGTGCTATTCTGCATCAGTGTGGTTTATATTGAACAAACTAAAATTACATTGAACAGGGCATTATAAGCTGGCGATAACTATTTTACAGGGAACACAGGCTATGGAGGGTTAAGTGGCTTGCCCAAGACCACAAGGAGCACCTGTGGGACTAGAAACCCCAGTCCTTCCAGCCCAAGGTTGCTGTCCTCGTGGGATTTGAACCATTGATCTTCTGCCCTGAAGTACCTTGCCCCAACCACTAGGCCACTCCTGTCATGTTATCATGAGTTCACTCAATTGCATTGGACAATAATTGACCATGTCCCCCTTGATCCTCGAGGGGGTGATCGTATTGTTTTGTTACAGCGCCGTGAACAATCTTGGATTTTTAAACTTAACACAGTGGCTCCTCTCACATTGAATAAGGAAATTGATTGGGTAAGCCTTTATTAGACATCATCCATGATGCGGCAGGGTTCCCCTGATCCTGTGGGGAGTTCCTGAGGCTGGATTGGATCGCTGTTGTGAGTGACGGCTGTTTGTAGCCAATGAGGAGATCCCTCCCGGAGAATATACCGAGTGGTATAAACTCGATGTCTTTTGACGGTCAGCACAGAAAAAAGAGGAATGCGCTTGATACAGGGAGTTCTTCCCGAAACATGCACGTCGCGCCTTACTTATTGGACACTGTGTTGTGCTTTGAATTGCTGAAATCATCATTGGAATTATGAAATTTCCATTGGAGTCTCTAAGCTAAGTTTTTACCTATACATGAATGTCTCTTTAAAAAAAATGGATGTTGCCACTTGGTGGGGTTACAGTATAATTTTGGCCCCCTCTGGCTTCATCCGACAAAAAGTTCAAACAAATAACTATATATGTTTTTCTGGGATGGGTGTTGATTGGTAGTTTATTGATATAGCGGCTTCTTCGTACTACTGACATTTGGGATTTGGAGCTATATAGTAGAAGATAGGCATCATAACCAACAGACACATCCTAAATGAGCTCACCCTCCGCTCTGAACCCTTATTCCACAGTTTTAAAGCTGCTCTGAGAATGCTTCTCTTTCAGCAGGCATTCAGTCTGCATCCCCATCCATCTTAACTGACCTGTTATTATTTAATTTTCAGTTTGAGTATTATGCCTGAATGTTGATTTGTCTCTCTTCTCCTCCTCCTATCTTTTCTCGTCTCTCTCGCCTCTCCTGCCCTTTGCTACTCTGTCGTCAATTGATTGGTGTTCCTTTCTTTTTCATACTATTAGCAGTATTTTATTTTAAACCGCTTTTATGCCCCGGTCCTAGTGGTATATCCAGAGCCTGCATAAATAAATATATATAGGCATGTGTGCTAGTGCATCATAGAGGCAAAATTAAAACAAAAGGTATTGGCATAGTTAGCATTAGTCATTCATATGCCATTAGAGAGGGCAGGGCAGTGGGCTATGCATGAAGGACAATTGGTAAAAAAAAAACAACAAACCTGAAACAAGTGTTACCACAATACCACACTGATAGGTATGAACAACAACTATCACATGCATCAAAAGCAAACCTAAAAGCAAACCCACATACACTGTCATGCTGCCGCCCCAGAGGCCAAGGTTGGTATGGGCAGGTCAGATGGACATGAGAGTTTTTTTATATATTTTGAATTTGGTCCTTCTGTAAGAGGTCTTGGTAATGTTCCCAGGACCTACCGCGGGCCAAAGTTCAAGAGAACACACTAGCCAGAATGTAGGGAAAATAAGGCTTTATTCCCCTTTAAGCACAATGGTTCAAATTATGGGAGACTACTTCAACCAACTGAAAGAAACCTTGCTTCAGGCAACAAAAAGAAATTATATTCACACTTGCTTTGTTTAACTGTTGCTTCACAGTGCTAGGCATAAACAAACTTTACAGGCATTCGCTACTGTTCACTATTTTATGTTTCATGCACAGACCTTAGGCTACCTGCCTGACAGTAGCTACAGTCCATCGGGGTTTCAGGTGGGTCTTCGTTGAATTCCACCTGCATGGGCTGAGTATCAGACAGCTGTGAATCAGTGTCAGTAAACTCTTGAGGAGTGTACTGAGGTTTCTCATATAACACATTTACTAGCTTCCAATGTTCAGCATTCAAGTCAGGGCCGCGCCCATGTGAGTGTTTGTTATGGCAGTTACTTCCCCTTGCAGGCTGCCTTATGTTATACAGTCTTTTTACCAAGGGCTTGTGCTTGGTTTCACAAACAGTTTGATAGGGAGGATATACTCCAGTATCTTGTGTTTCCTGTCTTCTTAACTTATATTGCTTATCAGAATAAAAAGGTATTTTACCTTGTTTAGTTGAGTCCCACGGCCTGGTCCTGCTGTAGTTCAGCCTGTCTTGAGCAGTAGGCTTTTCACACTCCAGCTGGCCTTCATGCAGAGTCACCACTCTCTCACATTCACACCTTTTACCATTTGAATAAGGAATATTACCATTTGCAGCAAAGACTTCATCCTTGCTCAGATAATGCTCACTGTGTCTTGCATTTACTGCTGCCGGTTCTTCACACCAAACTCTGGGGTTTATTTCTCCCCTTGTGCCTTTCTTTCCAGTACCTCTCAACCAAGGACTCCTGGAACTCTGTGGCCTCGGATTCACTATGCCCTCCTGCCAGGAACTCCTTCCTCTCTGGTGCTCTGGACACTCCTTATGGTGCTCTCCTTCTTGGTTCCTTTCCAGAAGCTCTCTGTGGTGTGACTCTCCGTGGTCTGCTTTTCCTTGATAAGCCTCTTCTTGATATGCCTCCTTTTGGTAGGCCTTCCTTGGTATGCCTCTCCTTGGTCTCTCTCTCCCTGGTCTCTCTCTCCCTGGTCTCCCTCTAACTTGTCCTAGTTCCTCCTTTTCAAGTTCCCAGCCTTTCTTCAGGGGAACTCCCCCTTTTCTCCATTGGCTGTTAGGTTGCATTACCTCATCAGCTCTGAGGTGCAGTTCTCTGGGCCTTGGAAGGTCACTCCTGCTCCCTCTATTGGGCTCCTCATAATATTGCAGCTGATGATAAAATCTTTTTTCAGGATTTAAAACCCTTTTTCCTTCATGAATAGGCTCTGCGGTACCACAACACTCACAAGCAAACACTGAATAATTCACACACAAAATAAAAAGCTTGATGCAAGAAAACTGTATATTGTATGCCTTTTTAATGCCTCTAGCCTAAAAGTGCACTCATTCTACTGCTCCACACTACCATTCCCCTCTTATCTCTTTCTACACCCCTCCCCGTGAACACTACTCTTCTGTCAGATTGCTTCTATCTGTGCCCTTCTCTTCTACTTCCAAATCCGGATGTCGTTCCCTTCAACTTGCTGCCCCATGTGCCTGTTACAAACTACCTGACTCTGTACATCAGACTTTGTCTCTGGCCCCTCTCAAATCCAGGCTGGGCACTTACGTCAATGGTGCCACTTTTGGATCAGATCCGCCTAAGCTCCCTTGTGTGTCCTGATCATTCCAACTGGATATTTCCTGTCCATAGCTGCTGACTAGATGTATCCTGTTATCTGTCCTGACTAGATTGTAAGGTCTGCTGAGCAGGGACCGTTATGTGTGTCTGTTCAGTGCTGCATATGCCTAGTAGCACTATACAAATGATCAGGAGTAGTTGTCATTGTAGTAGGGTCTTCTGGCTATGGTATCTGAGGCCCACCTATCTGGGTAATGTCATTTCTTACAGCAGCCACATCAGTCCCATCATGGCATATGTTGGTCTCTATACATCCGCTACCTATGGGGCAACCGTCTCTGCCTTCACACAGCTTTGTGGCACTGCTTCCCTGGTTAGGGCTGTGTGGTTATGGGAGGTGAGATCCCTGCACCATCACACTAAGTAGACAGACTCCAGATATGTCACCGTTGTCACAGCTTTCATTGCTCCTGGCCTGAGTAGGACTGTAGGTCACATGGGATAATCCGGGGAATGTTGGCACTACATCAGTCGTGTCTCCTAGTGCCAGGCTCAGCGGATGTATGGTTGCCCTATCACACTGCCAACAATATCTGATCTAATTGAGTGCCCTATGTAAAATAATCCAGGAGGAATTAGCATAGGTACCCTAAGACTAATTGTCAAAACATATCCCTGTTAAGAATAGAGACCCTCAGAATAAGGGTATTCAACAGTGCAAACAACACTGATACATGCTCAACAGCAACACCATTGGTCCCACAAAATGTGCATTATGGGCATGCATTTGTGCCGTTTGCATTGTTGAGTGCCCTTATTCTGATTCTCCCAAAGAGATGCCCTGAACCTATACATAATAGCTATGGCATAACATAATTGCATGGGGTACCAGGACTACAAATATGATCTCCGTTTCTTGCCCAAAAAGGAATCCTTTCCCTGCTCATGCCCCATACTATCCCTGCATAAACAGTCTCATTGTTCTGAACACGGGAATTGTTAGGGTCTCATGGATTGGCTCCTTTAGCACAAAGAGCACATAGGTGCATAGCCTGAATAAACACTATTGTTCTTCTTAATATTTCTCTAAGTGTGTTTAGACCTTACAACTTTCTCTCACCTCTGCTCTCTGTACCTTAAAACAGCATCTTGTATTTTTCCAGACTGCAGTCACACCAATTTAAAACATACTTGTCACATCCATTCTTCTATATGGGCCGCATTGCAATGAAGAGCAGAATATTTTCTGAGTCCTAGCCTTATAATCTTCCACCACCAGCCTCGCCATGCCCACGTTACTCCTCTCCTCAAATCACGTCACTGGCTCCGCATCCAGTTCAAACTTCTCCTCCTAATCTATAAATGCATTTACTCTGCGGCTCCTCCATACCTTTCAACTCTTATCTTTCCTTACATCCCCTCTCGTGAACTCCGCTCTTGTAACAAACTACTTCTATATAGACTGTCCACTCGCACCGCTAACTTCAGACTTCGCTCCTTTCACCTGGCAGCACCTTACACCTGGAACAACCTACCTGTGTCTATACGCCAGGCACCCTCCTGGGCACTCTTCAAATCCAGGTTGAAAGCCTACCTCTTCACTATCGCTTTCAGATCTTGACTTCTGTCCTTTGTCTTGTCTAGGTTGTAAATGCCATGATTTTTTTTTGCCCTAATCAGACTGTTGCCTTGTTTTGTTTGTTTTGTCTTGACTAGATTGTAAGCTCTAATGAGCAGGGACTGTCTTTTACATGTCTGTACAGCGTTGCGTGCGACTGGTAGCACTTTACAAATGCTTAATAGTAACAGTAGTAGTAGTTATACCACATTTCAGCAGGACTAATGTGGGAATTTCCAGGAAACACTTAATACATACATGGGCCTTTCTTGAATATGCTTGCTATGTCTCTGTAGCTGACCATGCCCCATTCTGCCCTCTCCTACCCATGTTCTGAGATCCCCTTGCTAGTGCCATGGACGTGCATGTCAGCAGTGCTTCAGAATACAGTCTGGGACGTTTTCAGCACATAAACTTTCCTGCCGCATGTACAAACATCTTATTCGTGTTCTGGAATTACCCCCATAGTGAAACTGGAAACTAGAGTATGGTCAGATAAACATAAGTAGTGGACAAGAGAGTATATTTTTAGCCTGGATTTGAACAGATCTAGAGAAGGAGCCCAATGCACTGAATCAGGTAGTTTATTCCAGGCATATGGAGCAGCAAGATGGAATGAAGAAAGTCTGCAATTGGCAGTGGCAGAGAAGGGCACAAATAAAAGGGATCTGCCAAAGTAAGCTTTCAGATTTTTCCTAAATAAAACCAATAAAAGTGCAGTTTTATCATCTTCAATGCAGTTGGCATGTCCTGCTACCATACTCCTCCTCTTTCTCCTCCTTTTCTCCATGACTGTTTCTCTTTACCTTGTAGTCCAACCTTCTGACCTCCACTTCTTTTGTATGTAAGTTTATTCTTGTCTTTAATTTTTGACTTGTTTCACCAATGTAGCATCCTCGCACAGACCAGAAGGCAAGAAGAAACATAGAATATGATGATTATGGCAATACCCCTATGACGGGAACATGTTTGGAAGCAGATCACTTCATCAGGGACTTTATAATCACAAAAAAAAGAACCACTCAAGGACATAAAACATTAATGTTAAAATGATCAAATGCTTCAATACTATTTATTTTTATTTATTATTTAACATTTATTTTATACCGCGCTATTAACATCAGTGCGGTGTACATCCAACAAATATATATATTGCAGGCTAACTGCAATGTATTCACATTTGAACAGGGATTGAAACTTGGATAACAAGGGTAAACAACAACAGTTATTACATTGACAAGTATCTACAGTTATTTACATGGGGAGTGTATTTCCCTATCGGGTCTACACCGAGAAGTATCTTGTGAATAGGTAGTGTTTTAGGGCCTTCCTGAATTGGGTTAGGTTGGTGACAATACTAACAATAAAAGACATCTGAGCTTTATTCTATTAAGTTTCCTTAAATGCCACCTTTCAACAATAGCAGCAAAACATTTTACATAACAAATTAAACACATCCATTAACAGAAGGAAATAAAAGAAAAGGAAGGTTAACAAAATTATTGGGATAAGTAAAGAACAGGAGAAGATAAAAAAAAAAACCAGTTACAGTCAGAAGTATTGTATCAATATACATCCAAAAGTAGATTACAATCAGGGGTTTACAAGTTCAAATGAGAAATAATTTCAAATACAAAATATAAAACTAGCTCATTTGTACAATATAAAAACCTTGTGCCCAATTTTTGAAGGCAGTTACACGGGTAACAACCCATGTTACCCATGGAAATGCCTTAACAGGGATTTTCCAAAGGCACCTACACGGGTAGTGCTATTGGAAAATCCCGGTTAAGTCCCTAACGCGCGCCCAGATGCTATCCGCTTAGCATCGGGGTGTATTTGGAGCATTCTAGGAAGGAGCAGAGGTGGGAATGGCATTAAGTGCGTAGCAGTGATTTTTAATGCTGCCTGCTTAGTGCTCCGCACATTAATGATAGGCAAGGAAAAACCTCACCTATCTTTAAGGCACTGGAGCTAAACGGGCAGCATCGAAAATCGCTGCTACCCATGCCTAAATGAAAATTGGGCGCTTTATCTCTATTTAAATGCGTAAAGCCCTAAGCCAATAAATACTTTTTGAACAAGTTAGTTTTTGACACATTTCTAAAATGTATATGATCATTACCTTCTCTAAAATCACATGTTCCATCCCATAGCAGCTTTATATCAAAACCACTGATCAAAGTTACACTAGTAAATAAAATGTGTACTTAAAGCAATGATTTACAAATTTTTATCCCAAAAACGCAAAAAAACCCCCTAAAGGCACATAAAGCGCATAAAGGGATGACACGCATAACAGAATTTGTCCATAGTAGATTTTAGAAACAAAATGCAAAAAAATAATTCCTGCTGGGATTGGAGACCAGTGTAGATTTATTTAGAAAGGTGTAGCCCTTTTCTACCTTCTACCTCTCAAGATAATTTTGGCTGCCATATTTTGCAATACCTGTAGGCTTGGGAGATGTTTACTTGATAGGCCCAGGTATAAGATGTTGCAATAATCAAACTGTGTCAAAATTAAGGCCTGCACTAAGATTTGAAAATCTGCCTGTCCAAAAAAGAGCGATCAGTCTAACATGCTTAAGTTTAAAGAAAACTTGGCAATAATGATCATAACATGATCACATTTTGATTTAATAAATGGAGGGAGAATAACATTTAACTTTCAAAAGGAAGGCTATGATAAACTGAGAATAACGTTTGAAAAAATACCTAAAAGGTAACTACAAAGGTTAATAGTTTAAAACAGGCCTATGAGTTATTTAAAAGTACTCCCTTGGAAGTCCAGAGCAAGTGTATTCCACACATTAAGAAAAGAGGAGGAAAGGCCATAAAACTGCCTGCTTGGTTTAAATGAAAGGTCACAGAGGCTGTTCAGAAAATGGATAAAGGAACCAAATGATGAAAACAGGGAAAAAAACTTCAGCACTGGCAAGTTAGATGCAAGGCATTGAAAAAGCAGGCAAAGAAAGAGTGTAAAAAGAAGCTGTACAAACTTTTTCAAGTACATTAACGGCAAAAAAATCAGTGAGAAAGTCATTAGACCATTAGATGATGGAGGGGTAAAAGGAGCACTAAGGTAGACAAAGCCATGGCGGAGACACTGAATGAATTCTTTGCTTTAGTCTTTACTGAAGAAGATTCAGGGAAGTTACTTATGCCAAAAATGGTATTTAAAGATGATGTATTGTAGGAATTAAAACAAATCTCTATAAACCAGGAAAATGTAATATAGCAATTTGATGAACCAAAGAGTAGCAAATCACCGAGATCAAATATTATACATCCCAGGGAGCTGAAAAAACGAGATGAAATTGCAGATCTACTATTACAAATTATTAAACTATCATTAAAATTGTCTATAATACCTGAAGATCAGAGGGTAGGCAATATAGCACCAGTTTTTAAAAGGTCCCAGGGGTGATTTGGGAAAGTACAGACAGGTGAGCCTGATGCCAGTGCCAGGTAGAAACTATTATAAAGAACAAAATTACTGTACATATAGTCATGGTTTAATGGGAAAAAGCTTTAGCCAAGGAAAGTTTTGTCTCACTTATCTGTTATTTTTTGAAGGTATGAATAAACAAGTAGATAAAGATGAACCAGTTCATATGATATATCTGGATTTTCATAAACGTTTTAACAATGACTCTTGAAGAATTAAGGAGTCAATGGATTGGAGGCAGCATACTGCTGTCAATTGGGAACCAGCTAAAAGACAGAAAAGAAAGAGTAAGACTAAATGGCCAGTTTTCACAATGGAGAAAGGTGAATAGTGGATTACCCCAGGGATTTGTGTGGGTCCTGCTATTTTTTTAAATATTTATAAATGACTTGGAAATGGGAACAACAATGAGGTGATAAAATTTGCAGATTATACAAAATTATTCAAAGTTATTAAATCAAAAGAAGATTTTGAGAAATTACAAGAGGACCTGGAGAAACTGAGAGACTGAGCATCCAAATGGCAGATGTAATTTAATATGGACAAGTGCAAGTTATGCCCGTGGAGGCCTACTCCTCTGCAGACATCCCAGCCTCTGTGCATCCGGTTGGAACCAGATGCACAGAGATAGACGGGATTCTGATTCCGTGGGGCACGTCTAGCCCCTGCGGGATCAGAATACAGTCTAAGCCAGTGATTCTCAACCTTTTTTGTACCGTGACCCCTTTTACCATTGGTCAACTTGTGATGACCCCCAATGATAAAATCAAATGCGTCTCTCTTCCTTTACCGTTAACGCATTGTCGCTGTAATCATTTGTTGAATTATTAATATATTATAGGCCTTTGCATTATGTTTTTATTTATAAAATCTACTTATTTAAACCACAATAATTAATCCCAACAAGTAACAATATTTGATTTCAAAAGCATTATGATTTTGTAATCAAATCACTAATATGAAATAAAATTATTTTTTCTACCTTTGTTGTCTGACCAATTTATTCTCTGATCATGCTGGTCCCGATCTGAGGCTTCTGCTTTCCTGTCATCTCTTAGCTCTCTTTCTGTGGTCTATGGTCCATCTGCCATTTCTTATCTCTTCTTTCATTTTCTTCACTTCTTTCCATCAGCCTATTTCCAGTCCCAGTAACCCTCCCCAGTATCAGCCCCTTTCCAGTCCTCACTCACAGTACCTTCCAATGTCAACTTGCATTCCCATGACTACCACTGGTGTCCATTCCCTTCCAGTCCCCCTCCTTCTCCACTGACCAGTCCCTTCTAGTACAAATACCATGGCAGCCCCTCTCAGATCCACTCCCTTCCAGTTCCATTCTCCCATTCCCTCGTATCAGCCTATTTGTAGCCTTAGCCCCCAGTTTTCTTCCAGGGCCAGCAGCTCTATCCTCCCCTCCCCTCAATCAGCCCATTCCCAATCGAAGCCCCCCAATCAGCTCACTTCCAGTGCTAGTCCCCCCTCAACCCCATTACCAGTGCTAGCCTCCCCTAATCAGCACAATACCAGTCCTACCCCCCCCCATCAGCTCATTACCAGTCCTAGCCTCCCCTAATCAGATCATTTCCAGTGCTAGTCCCTCCTCAACCCCTTTACCAGTGCTAGGCTCCCCTAATCAGCCCATTACCAGTCCTAGCCTCCTCTAATCAGCCCGTTTCCAGTCCTAACCTCCCCAATCAGCTCATTTCCAATGCTAGCTCCCCATCAGTCCATTACCAGTCCTACCCCCCTATCAGCCCATTACCAGTCCCAACCCCCCCTTGATCAGTCCATTCCCAGTCCTAGCCTTCCCTAATCAACCCATTACCAGTCCTAGCCCCCCCATCAGCCCATTATAATCCTAACCCGCACTGTCTCTCCCCTCTGTCCAGCATTTATCCCGTCTGTCCAGTATGTCCCCCTGTCTCTCCCCTCTGTCCATGTCAGCCCCCCCATGTCCATGTCAGCCCCCCTCCCTCCCTCCCTCCATCCATCCATGTCAGCCCCCCTCCCTCCCTCCATGTCAGTCCCCCCTCTGTCCATGTCAGCCTCCCTCCCTCCCTCCATCCATCCATCAATGTCAGCCCTCCTCGCTCCATGTCAGCCCCCCTCTGTCCATGTCAGCCCTCCCTCCATCCATCCATCCATCAATGTCAGCCCCCCTTTGTCCATGTCAGTCCTCCCTCTGTCCATGTCAGCCTCCCTCCCTCCCTCCATCCATCCATCCATCCCTCCATGTCAGCCCCCTCCCTCCCTCCATTCATCCCTCCCTCAATGTCAGTCCCCCCTCTGTCCATGTCAGCCCCCTCCCTCCATCCATCCATCCATGTCAGACCCACCTCTGTCCATGTCAGTCCCCCTCCCTCCCTCCATCCATCCCTCCCTCCATGTAAGCCCCCACCCGCCCCCATGTCAGCCCCATTGCAGGTTCCCTGCCCCCTCCTCCCATCTCCCCATATCTGCCTCAGTCTAATGCAGCCGTGGCTCCCTGCCTCTTAGGGAACCGTAGCTGTGCCTTTGAAGCCAGAACAGAGCCTTTCTGTCTCTAAGCAGGCTCCGTGGAGCATTGTCCCACCTCCAAAAGAAGTTGTTTACCACTTCCTTTGGAGGTGGGACAATGCTGCACGGAGCCTGTCAAGAGACAGGAAGGCTCCGCAACAGTTTTACAGGCATAGCCGTGGTTCCCTAAGAGGCAGGGAGCCGCAGCTGCATTAGAAGGGAAGTGGTGAGTTTGCCACTGCTGAGAAGTGGACTCGGCAGTGGCAGCAACTTGTGCGTTTTGTTTTGTTTTTTTAACGGAAGAGTGAGATGACCCCCACTAAATCCTGTGGTGACCCCCATGGGGGTCGCAACCCACAGGTTGAGAACTGCTGGTCTATGCCCATACGTGCAGGCCTGATCCTGATTCTGGTTGGCCTGCAGGTACAGGCATCTGCCCACCTAACTCAGTCAAGGCTCCTGACTGGAGCTGCGGTGCCATGGTGTCCGGTTGCCATGGCACCGCAGTTCCATTCAGGAGCTGCGATCCCCAGCCACCACTGACTCTATTCTTTCGCCACAGCCCGACCCCTGATCTGGCCTCCCATGGCCAGGATTGGACTCTGGGAAAATCTCCTGCACCCCCTCTACCCTTTGACATGCCCCGGGCCTGTCATATCCCCCCGGCTAGGGGAACTTATTCCACCTCAGAAGTTAAATAAGTTCCCAGCTACTCTTCTGGCCCCAGACAAACAGGGCCGACATCAGAATTGGCACTATATGTCTAGGGCCACAGACCACCCACTGCCCGCCCCGTTTCTGCCTCTGTGCTGCCCCTTTCTCGCCGACGTCTATCTTCCCCGTACAAAGATGGCGAAGATGGGAAATGCAGATGAATAGTGGAGATGGACATCCCAATGTGATGTCCATCCCCGCTATTCGTGGTTCAGAACAGACCCCTTAGAGAAGAGCAACCCAATTTATAGTTGCTTGATGCAAAGTTCCACACTAGGAATCACCACCCAGGAGAAGGATCTAGGTGTCATCAAGGATAATATCTTGAAACCCTCTGTTCGGTGTGCAGCAGCAGCTAAGAAAGCAAATAGAATGCTATGAATCATAAGGAAAGCCATGGAGAATAAAACCAAGGATATTCTAATGCCTCTGTATTTCTCCATGGTGCATATTGTGCGGAGTTCTGGTTGCTATATCTAAAAAAGGATATAGCAGAATTAGAAAAAGTACAAAGAAGAGCTACCAAAATGATAAAGGGGATGGGAGGATACCCCCGAAAGGAAATATATAAAAGGTTGGGGCTCTTCAGCTTGTAAAAGAGATGGGTGAAAGGAGATATGATAGAGGTCCACAAAATAATGAGTGGAGTGGAAAAGGTAAACATAGATTGGTTGTTTACTCCTGTAAAGAGTAGAAAGCTACAAAGTAGCACATTTAAGACTAATCAGAGAAAATATGTTTTCATTCAACATGTAAATCAAACTCTAGAATTCATTGCCAGTGGATCTAGTAAAAGTTGTTAGTATAGGTGGGTTTAAAAGAGGTTTGGGCAAACTCCTGGGGGAAAGCCCATAAACCATTATTTAAGTGGACTGGGGAAATCTGCTGCTTACCACTGGAATTAGCTGCATGTTGTCAGTCTACCTTTTGGAAATCTGACAGGTACTTACGCCCTGGATTGGTCATTGTTGGAAACAGGATAGTCGGCTTGATTAATCTTTGGTCTGACTCAGTATGGTATATCTGAGTCAGACCAAAGATTAATCAAGCATTTGACAAGCCTTTGAAAGCCTTTGACAAGGTCCCTCATCAGAGACTTTTGGCAAAACTAAAGAGTCATGGGATAGGAGGCAGTGTACTATTGTGGATCAGGAACTGTTTAAAAGATAGAAAGCAGAGGGTAGGGCTAAATGGCCAATTTTCCCAATGGAGAAAGGTGAATAGTGGTGTACCCCAGGGATCTGTGCTGGGTCCGCTGCTTTTTGACATATTCATAAATGACCTGGAAAGTGGAATAACGAGTGAGGTTATCAAATTTTCAGATGACACAAAACTATTTAAAGTTGTTAAAACCCGGGAGAGCGTTTTTGGAAGGAGTGTGGAGGTGTGCTGAGCTCTACTCGTGCTCAGGCTGAGCTGGGACTGCTCTTGTGAAGCCGACGCTGCCCTGAGAATATCGGGCAGGCACGCCCGGGACACCTTGCTCTTGGTGGGACCTCGCTGGAGCTAAAGTGCTGTGTCTGTATCCCCCTTTTGGAGAGCGTTTTTGGAAGGAGTGCGGAGGTGTGCTGAGCTCTACTCGTGCTCAGGCTGAGCTGGGACTGCTCTTGTGAAGCCGACGCTGCCCTGAGAATATCGGGCAGGCACGCCCGGGACACCTTGCTCTTGGTAGGACCAGGTTGTTTAAATTCTCCTTTGCTCTCTCCGCGACCGCGGAGCGTGACCGCGGGGCGTTTACTGAAGGGGCATGTCTAAAGGGGCAAGTCCTGCCCCTTAGACGCCACTGCGGCGTTCTGCGACACCGGCTCCTCAAGGAGTAGAAACTACCTGTATGAACATTATCTTGCTGTTCCATTGTTTGTTCATCGTAAGTTGTAGAGTTTTATTTGTTTCCTTTCTCACTGGTGAAATTGTATTGCTTTAATTCTTGACTTTATACGATGGGCAAAAGGAAGGCTAAGGTTGATTCCAAGTCTCGGGAGGCTGGAACCGGAGTTACTAAACCGGTTGGCCCCTTAGACAAACATGTAGTTCCTCTACCATTAGCACAGTCCTCTCCCGACGGGGTCTCTTTAAGCCCCGATGGAAGATCCCCTCCACTTTGCCCTGGTCCCGCAGTTTCTTTAGTGTCAAAGGTACCTTTTGATATTTCTTGTGTCGTGAGTTCTGGTATAACTATTCCTAATCCAGTTCAGGGATTAGATCTCGGTGCCCCTTTGGAGGCATCGGATCCGTCCCTCGAAGCTGATGTGACCCTGAAGGATGTTTTGAAGGCTGTTAAAATTATTGATTTAAAAGTATCCACGAAGTTAAATTCCTTGGCTACCTTCACCCAGGAGACTGCTACTGTATTGCAGCACCTGGATAGGAAGGTAATTTCATTAGACACTGTAGTTTCTAAATTAGAGTCTCAAGTTCCTATTTTGCAATCTGTTCATGCTTCCACTATTAAGGATTCCTTAGTTTTGCATGCCAAAATGGAAGCCTTGGAGAACTCTATGCGTCGCTGTAACCTGAGATTTTTAAATTTCCCTCAGTCTTCTTTACTTTCAGCCTCTATCTTATTGGAAAAGTATCTTAAGGAAGTGTTGATGATATCGGAAGCTATAGTAGTTTCTCAAATTTATTATGTTCCTTCAACCTCTAAAAGGGAAAACATTGCTGAGGATGCACTGGATGAGATTGTTCCTAATATTGCTAACCTCACCGCTTTTATTGAGGATTCCTCTGACACTATCACTTTGAGATCCACACTGCTAGTTACCTTTCCTTCAGTTTCTATCAAACAGCGTATTCTTAAAGCTTATTTCAAAGTGAAGGCAATTAAGTTTTGTGGACAAGTAGTACAGGATTTTCCAGATGTGGCACGTGTTACTCAATTGCGTAGACGGCAGTTTCTAGTGTTAAAACCTCGGGTTTTGGCTCTTGGTGCTACCTTTTTTCTGAGATTCCCCTGCAAATGTGCTATTGGGATTGATGGCACTTCTTATATTTTCACGGATGCCTCTCACCTGGAAAGGTTTCTACAGGATAGACAGGCTTAGGAGGAGACAGCTCTGTTAGATGATAATCACCTTCCATATTTGTGGACCTTAGGGTCTGGGTTTCTTATGTTGGTATTTTTATTTACTTTCTTTTGCTTTAAAATGCTCTCTCTTGATGTGGACTAGATCATGTATATTTGTCCTTTCAAGTCTGTTTTTGGCTTGCTATATGTATTGTTTATTTGATTGACCTGTTTATCATGTTTTTGATCATGTATTTGATTGAAAATTTAATAAAAAGAAAAAAAAACCCAAAACCCAAGAGGATTGTGAAAAATTGCAAGAGGATCTTGATAAATTGGAAGACTGGGCATCAAAATGCACCTAGGGAAGAACAACCCAAACTATGGTTACACGATGCAAGGTTCCACATTAGGAACCACCACCCAGGAAAAAGATTTAGGCGTCATTGTGGATACCATTTTAAAACCCTCGGCCCAGTGTGCAGCGGCGGCCAAGAGAGCAAATAGAATGCTAGGTATGATAAGGAAAGGAATGGAAAATAAAACAAAAGAGATTATAATGCCTCTATATCGTTCCATGGTGAGACTGCACCTTGAATATAGTGTGCAATTCTGGTCGCCGTATCTTAAAAAGGATATAGCGATTTTTGAAAAGGTACAGAGAAGAGCCACCAAAATGGTAAAGGGGATGGAAGGATACTCCTATGAAGAAAGGCTAAAAAGGTTGGGGCTCTTTAACCTGGAAAAGAGACGGCTAAGGGGAGATATGATAGAAGTCTATAAATTAATGAACGGAGTGGAACGGGTAAACGTAGATCGATTGTTTACCTTATCAGAATATAGAAAGACTAGGGGACATGCAATGAAGCTACAGGGTAAACTATTTAAGACTAATAAAAGAAAATATTTTTTCACTCAACGTGTAATCAAACTTTGGAGTTTGTTACCGGAGGATGTAGTAAAGGCTGTTAGTGTAGCTGGGTTTAAAAAAGGTTTGGACAAGTTCCTGGAGGAAAGGTCCATAAACCATTATTAAGAAGTGACCGAAGATATCAATGCTTGACCCAGTACAAGCACTGTGGAAGTTGTGTCTCTTGGGGAAACTGCTAGGTACATATGACCTAGATTGGCCACTTTTGGAAACAGAATACTGGGCTTGATGGACCTTGGTCTGACCCAGTATGGTATATCTTATGTTCTTATCTTATGTTCTTATGTTTTTTTCTTTGCAAGAACTTACACTTGCTCTTCTATGGGTAAAGTAGAACTTATGGTCATAGTCACAATTTTTTCCATTCTAAACAATGGAACATTTATACCCACTACCACTGATGTAATGGATGGAAAAGATGGTAAGTCACGTCCAACCCACGGTAATTTGTTTTTTTTCAGAGTTCAATTTCTTATGATAGGAATCCATTCAAGATCTAATAACATAAAATTAGTTGATCAAATCATTCAAATTTTTAGATAGATCAGTCTAGCAGTGAAATAATGCCATGTAATTCGACTTTAATATATAAAATGTTAAATCTAATAGTTGTAAGTACTCAGCTAATGAACTGAGATATACATCAAACATACATATGTATACATATACATGATATACATCAGACATACACATGTATACATATACATGATCTTAAAGTAGCTAAACAGGTAGAAAAGGCGACGGCAAAAGCTAGAAGGATGCTTGGGTGCATACAGAGAGAAATGGCTAGCAGAAAAAAAGGAGGTGATAATGCCTCTGTATAAGTCTTTGGTGCGACCTCATTTGGAGTATAGTGTGCAATTCTGGAGACCGCACCTTCAAAAGGATGTGAACAGGATGGAGTCGGTGCAGAGGGTGGCTACTAAAATGATTAGTGGGCTTCATTATAAAGCATATGAGGACAGACTTAATATGTACACCTTAGAGGAAAGGCGGGATAGAGGTGATATGATTGAGATGTTTAAATACCTCCGTGGCATAAATGTTCAGGGAGAGAGCCTCTTTCAATTGAAAGCAAGTTCTGCTACGAGGGGACATGGGATGAGGGTGAAGGGAGATAGATTCAGGAGTGATATGCGGAAATATTTCTTTACTGAAAGAGTAGTTGTTCCATGGAATAGTCTCCCAGTGGAGGTAGTAGAGATGAGGACAGTAACTGAATTCCAAAAAGCATGGGACCAACACAGAGGATCTCTAAAGGTAAAAAGTGGACTGTTGTAGTTGTTGATATGGAAGGACAGACTAGATAGGCCATGTGGTCTTTTTCTGTCATCATGTTTCTATGTTTCTATGTTTCAAACAAAAGGAGCCATGAAGGTGATCCCTGCAGAACACCACACTCTAACCTTCATGACTGTGAAAGATCTCCTGTTCACTTCACTGCAATTGATCAAGTAATTAAAAAAATCCTCCATCTTGTCCCATATTGAGCCTGAGATATCCATCTTATTTAATTGGCTGAAACAATTACGTAAGTATGGCTTGTCCTTCCCTACCCACTATTGAACATACTTCAGACATTAAAGTAAGTAAAACTGTTTCAGTGCTATATTAGCAGCAAAAAGCAGACTGTGAGCTATATAATAATTCATGATTATCAAAATATTTCTGTAATTGTGCTGCAATCACAGCTTCATAGATTTTATTCAATATAGGTAAACTGACTACAGGATGATAGTTTGCTGGAGAATCCAAATCTCCATTCTTATCTTTTAGTATTGGGGTTAACACTACTGAATTCAAAGGAGCAGGAAAGGATCCTTCTTTTAGTAATGGAGTGGAGGAATAGTCTAATGGTTAGAGCACTGAATTGGGAACCAAGAGACCTGGATTCAGTTTCTACTAGCACTCCTTGTGGCCTTGGGCGAGTCACTTAAAACCCCCATTGCCTCAAAGAATTCCATGTTATCAATGTCCCTGTTTAATGTACATTGCCAAGTTTAAATTACAATGAAAACCACTTTGATTGAAATGATAAAGCGGTATGAAAGACCTGTTAAATAAATTTACCAGACAAAATTATTAACCAGAGTACAATATCAAGTTGGACAGGAATATAATATATATGAACTTTTAGAGAATTTTCTTCCTGGTTTCTGGTCTTTCATAGGTGAAAATGGGAGAAAATCCTCCCATCCTATTTCAGCCTCAGTGGGGCCCAGGGCTTCTAAATAAGGCTTCTAAAATAACTCCCAAAGCTACAATACAAAACCACAACTAAGTGAGCACCACAAGACTTCCTGCAACCAACCCATACCCATCTTCCATTCCATCCTTCCCCATAAGGTATCAGGAAACTCAGACATTATTCATCATTCTTCTTCAGAAAGGACTACCTTATGATGTATAAGAACCCACTGGATTGCAGTGTATCACTTTTACAGTCCAAAGGTTATATTTTTCAGTGGAGGGAGATGGTGTGACCTTGGGTTGGAGCACCCCTTTACAAGCTTACCACAATGCCCTCATAATGGAGAACAGAGGCTAATAGAGTATTCTGGAAGGAAGAAGGGAAGATGGGTTTCAGAATGGAAGGGTTCATTATTCTTCTTCTGTCAACTGCAAGAGGGCCAACTGCTTTTTAAAATATATATAAATGACTTGGAAATAGAAACAAGTGATAAAATTTGTAGATGACACAAGATTATTCAAAGTAGTTAAATTATAAGAGGATTGTGAAAATTGCAAGAAGATCTTGAGAAATTGGGAATCCAAATGGCAGATGAAATTCATGGGAAGACGTTCAAAGTGATGCACTTAGAGAAGATCAACTCAAATGACAGTTACATGATGCAAGGTTCCACGTTAGGAGTCACTACCAAGGAAAAGGATATAGGCATCATTGTAGATAATACATTAAAATCCTCTGCAGCAGCAGCCAAAATAGCTAATATAATGTTAGGAATTGTAAGGAAAGGAATGGAGAATAACACAGATGATAATGTCTCTGTATTGCTCCATTGTGCAACCACACTTTGAGCATTGTGTGCAGTTCTGTTCATCATATCTAACAATAGATACATCAGAATTAGAAAAGGTACAGAGAAAGGTAACCAAAATGATACAGGCAATGGAAGGATACCACTATGAGGAAAGGCTTAAAAGGTTAGGGCTCTTCATTATGTTCTTATGATGTACATCCTGAACAAGGTTACCCACTCATATACATCCTGAACCCACTGATGTACATCCTGAACAAGGTTATCCACTCATGAAAAAGAGTTCATTTTATCTCTTTTAAATATTTGGAAGACAACAACTGAGAAGAAGTACTGAAACTTTCTATTCCTTGATCTCTTGGTCTTGAGATAAAGAACCAGTAAGAACATGGGAAGGATTCTGAAATTGTAAGTCTTTACCTGTTGGTAATTTCTCAGACTCTTAGGTTAAAGGAACCTCTTTGGGTTTAAACTGATAAATCTCTATTTTAAAGTTCTGTGTTCTACATGGCACTGTTTTAGCAAGTCAGCTTCTTACTAAAAACAAATTCTAAGACTCAGTCAGAGCTCTGTTTTATCATCAGCTTCTATTAAGTACGGCATTTATTATGGGCCTGATTTTCATTTAGGCATTGGCGCATAACTTGCCCACCAAACCCCTTAACCCAGATTTTCACTTCCGCAGCAATGGAAGTGAAACTCTGGGTTTGATTGGACACTGGCAGCCACTGAGGCTAAGCGAATAGCCTCTGCGCCTGAAAGATAGGTGAGAAAAAAACGTTCCTATCTTTAAGGTGCAGAGGGCTAAGTGGGTAGTATCGAAAATCGCTACTTCCCGCTTAACCCTTTCCTCCGCACCCGCTCTGCCCTGGAACGTCACCAATACGCCTTGATGCTAACTGCATAGCATCTGGGCGCATTAGGGACTTAACATGGAGTTTCCAAAGGTACTACCCATTTAGGTGTCTTTGGAAAATTACGGTTAAGGCATTTACATGGGTAACATGGGCAGTTACCTATGTAAATGCCTTCAAAAATGATGCCCTATGTTCTTATGTTCCTAACACTTTTTTGGTGATAGTTCTTTCCCTTCCAATTTTTTTTCCCTTACAAAGAAAGTCCTAACATTGGATTTTTCTTGTGATCTGCTAGTAATCTGGCAGTCAGCCAGTACTCATTAACATCATGGGAAAATAGTTCATAACATAATTCATTCAACCAGCATCTGCAAAAGTAACCCAGACATTATTCCAGGTGAGAATGGAGTGAGACCATCTGCAACTGCTAAAGAAGAAAAAAAAGGTGAGATAGGAAAGCATGACAAACATGGTTCATAAGAGAAAAAATAAAGACAGCAGACTGTCCTACAGTGCAGCAGAGCAGAACAATGAATATCAGGTACCACAAGGTATCTCAAAAGATTAAGGAACCTTTACACACTACGTAATAGAAGATCCTTCTTCAGAGAAGCTAAAAAGGATTCTGAGAGTTTTATTGTAATATACAGGTTGAAGATATACATTTATCTTGTAGGGCATGTATCCTAGGTCAAATCATAACCCCTAAGGAACTCAATTAATGAATTAATTTTTGAAATATTTATATTACACTGATACAACCCAATGATTTCAGTGGATTACAGCATTCAGTTGAAAGCATAATACATAAAACACATACACCCTGATTCTAGCAGGAGCGCATTCAGGCTGTCCGGATGGCCACGAGCAAAACAAAAGGTTTCTGCGGCATACAGAATCGAGCTCAAGGATGGCCTGGCATGCCCCTGCATGCCTGTGGAAACATCCTTCCCGCAGGATCCCCTGGCTCCCGTTGTATAGAGCCCCCTCTTCCCTGCCACCCAACCCACGGCTGGCCAGCTGGGGCCGGGATCTGGTGTCAGGGACCTTCCTGCATCTGGCTTCAGCCCTGGAGGGGGGAGGGGTCTGGCCCTGATCGCACAGTCCATGCTGACTATTCCACCTTTGAGGTGGAATAATCGTCATGTCCCTCCTGACACCGTGGGACATACAGGGCTATGACCTGAATCGACCTTGTATAACCTGTCACCTCGGCCCGCTCCTGCTCCGCCCAAACCCTGCTGGCTCTCTCTGTTCTGCTGCTCTAGAATTCAAGCAAGAACATAAGGCAAGACATATAGGAACATGATGAATGAAGATAACTAGAATCTAGAAACACTGGAACTGGACAAGATTGGAATCCAGGTCCCAGCACGAGAAAGAAGAAATAGAACAAGAAGCAAGATACTAGAGAGGAAGAATGACATGAAGCAAGAAGCCACCACCCAGCCCAGAACCTATCCACAGGCAGGGCAGTCAAACAGGTCCCTGGACCTGGCCCAGCAAGGACAATCAAGATATCACCCATCCAGCAGAGGCAGGGCACACATACACAGATCCTCCTGAAAGGACAGAGGCTCATGCCCAGCACATCATAGGTCAATCCCTATGCCATGTGTCATAGCCCAGATTGATTGAAAGAGAATGTAAGGGGAAAATGAATAGAAGGGATACCTTTAATCCATCTCCAAAGGGAAGTCTCCATACATTGTAGCATCTGTTACCCATTCAAACAGGGATAGTGTAGGTTCCTATATAGATATATTAACATGGTAACATAGTATATGATGGCAGATAAATACCAGAATGGCCCATCTAGTCTGCTCAGCAATGCAGCAAGAGTAGGTGCACTTGTTGTTCCGTGTAGGTCCCTATTTGTTCAGATATAAGAGATAGTTATGCTTATTTTGATGTTATCCTGTTGCTATAAAGGGATTCACTGTGTCTGTCCCATGCCATTTTGAATTCTGTCACTGTATTTGCCGCCATCACTTCCATCGGGAGGGCATTCCAAGCATCCACCACCTTTTCAGTGAAAAAGTATTTCCTGAAATTGCCTTTATCCCCTTGCAGCTTCATGTTATTTCATCTAGTTTTATAGCTCCCCTATCTTTGGAAAAAGTTTGTTTGTCCGTCAATGCTCTTTAAGTATTTAAAGGTCTGAATCATATCTCCCATGTCCCTCCTCTCCTCCAGAGTGCACATATTTAGGTCTTCAAGCCTCTTTTTTTTTATTTTATTATTTAGCAAACATTTATATACCGCTGCTTCCAGCGATCAGCAGCGGTCTGATTACACAAGGAGAACATAAGGAGGACTGTCAATCAGTACAGTAAAATTTGGGTGTGTACAGGTTGATCAGGAGGGTAGGCACATCACACGAGGGGTTTGTTAAGTATATGAGTACTTCTCATAGGTCTTCTCATAGGTCTTCTGATGTGGGCCCCAAATCATTTTGGTCACATTCCTCTAAACCACTTCCAGCTTTTTTATATACTTTGTGAGATATGGGGATATGTTTACTAAATGGTGCTAATGTTGCAGCTGCGCTGTTATCGTGTGATACGTGATGTTATCACGCAATAAAGGTGTTTTACCATGCGAGAACGTCATGTATCGTGTGATAATCGTGTGATAACTCAATGTTATTTGTATACATTGCAGTATTCTTGTTCGATGTACACCGCGCTGATTTTAATAGCGCGGTATAGAAGAAAATGTTAAATAAAATAAATAAATAATAAATAATAAATAATGTCTGCGGTGGCGTTAAGGTGCACAGAGGGAGGAGGAAGGCTCCCCAGAGGGCGGAGTAATGCTCCCCAGGGGCGGAGATGAGGGGTCAATGGGCGGAGAGTGGGCGGGGAGAGGCCACATGCACACTAATGCCGTGAAATGAAGCTCTGAAAATTAGCGCCAGTGAAAACCTCGCGCTAGAGGCACATTTGCAGAAGAGAGAAACCATTTCAGTCAGCAATGTACAGCAAAGCCAGGGAACCCAGAAAAGTGATAGTAGTGATACATGTGCAGGAACCAAAAAGGCAAATAAACATATTAAATGACAAGAACCACATTTCAAATCCCATAACCAAGCTGGCCAATAGTGCTACTAATGATAAACATAAAGCAATGCTACTGACAAAGTGTAAAAAGGAAGATATCATGTTTGGAAGGGGCTATGCTCTGTCCCCCTACAAAGTAAATGATCTCACAGTGAAATAGAGGTGATCAGGGTTTTGGCATTTATATTGGGCAGGTTTGTTATGCTGTGGTCTAGCTGGGGCACAGTGCGGACTAAGCAGATGCCTAGGTGGCACATAGGAATGCAGAAACTGTAAAGCAGCAAGACAGCAACTGACGAGGGTCCAACATGGGCACGATTGTGTGTCCCACAGTGTCACAGGGGATATTACCCAGCAGGTACCCCCAAGGGACAGAACATTGGCAGGCGGTGCCAGGAGGAAGCACGCATATCCATGTAGGCACCCCTACATGAGAAACCTAACCATAGGCAGCTGCCTACAGGCACACTGGATGGTCTGGGACTGCGCACCACCAGCACCACTGGTATAAGGGCATATCAGCATGGTGGCGGAGAGGTGCTGGTGGTGGAGGGGGCAGTGACATCTGTCCACAGCAGACCAAGGCCAAGCCCTGTTTAGGTGGGTGCCGTGTGGTGCAACAGACAAGGTCTGTCCAATGAACACTAATGGTATCCCCAGGGAATGATCTGCCTCTGTGACAACAGTTTGGTGCAGTACACACAGTCAGTATGTGCAGGGTCAGACCAAAACCATGCCCCAGCTATGGCTCCTGCAAACCATGTCCCCATATTTTACCCAGTACTAAACGGTGGTAATAAAGACAGAACTGTTATTGCAGATTAAATAAACAATCCATAAATGCTTATATTTTACCCTACAGGGCACTAACACCATAAACATGTGCAATTCCTAGAGCAGAGTTTCCCAAATGCAGTCCTGGAGGGCCATACATCATTCAGGTGTCATGCTGTCCCTAATAAATATGCCTGTGCTGCAATTGTATGCTACACCCCCATTGTATGCAAATGTATCTCATGCATATTCATTAGGGACAGCATGAAACTCTGAACAGTGTTTTGCCCACCAGGACCAGAGTAGGGAAACTCAGCCCTAGAGCAGCAGCCAACAGGGGCATAAACACCCACACCCACAGGCTCCACTATCCAAAGCCTCATAGAGAGTCAGGCTGTTGGGCCCTGTGCAGAGCAGCATCTCCCAATACATTCCCACTTGCATACCTTAGCAATGCCGCCCTTAACTTGAGAACACGTTACACATATATCAAAAGGTTGCTATGATTAATGACATATAACAAATCCTAAGTTAAACACAATTTGTTTACCGAGCTGCATCATAGCAACCTTTCTGATATCTGTGGATTGTGTTTCTGTTTTGGTTTCTGACAGTGCTTACCACCCCGGGGAATGACCCCAACAGTATTGCATACCATAGCCATGCCTGCACTGTGCCCAGGACTGGTGTGGTGGCCTGGGTTGCCAGAAACCTCTATATTTGCACAATGCTGGCATAGGTGTGGGAGTGTGTGTCTGTCTATCCAGTGTGTTGTGGCTGCCTACACCTTTCTCAGCCCACACTGCTTGCACTGTTTCCATTGTTAGCCTGCTAATGTGCATAATGAGGAGCAAGGTACTGTGGGTATAGGCTGGACAGGGTGGCCTAGGCAGAGTGCATATGCACAGGGCAAAGGCTGGGACATTGTAGTGGCCGACCACCACCTGCACGGACAGGGTGGCCACAGCATGTCATGCTGGGAGGTCACTCTCACCCTGACTGAGCAGTGACCATGGCATAGCTAGGTTCCCCCATAGTGCTATACAGTATTTTTTTCAGGTGATATTTATGGGTTTTCTTTTCTGGGGACCAATCACTGACATACCTGCTTGGTGTGTGTGCTCACTTCCCATTTTTGGGTGCACACAGTTCCTCCAGGAACATGTACTATGTCTTAGCTAGCAGACTGTCTGCAGTTAGTATGTGTATGGATGGAACACCTAGCAGTTTGCTGTGGGTGGAGACTGACTGTACCTTCTGCTGGTGAATGTCATATAGTGGTGGGGGGCAGCTGAGCTTTTCCAGCATTCTGTCTGTCTGCCTGCCATTGCCTTATTGATGTATACAGATCTACATTGACTGTCCTGTAAGGTGCCCATTCCGCAGCAGGACTGGGGTTGATGGTCCCCACTACTGCCACCATTGCAGAGATGTAGAATGTGGATATGTTGGTGAGAGATCCTGTTCCACCACCCTGAGCCACAGAGGGCTGGTTGGCTGGCGCTATATAATCTGCTTTTGGGTCCAAACACCCCCTTCACTTATAACACGTGACCATGGCACCCACACAGGATATGCACTATTCTGGGTGCATCATAGTCCACAAGGGCTAGACGTGACTGGGGAATAGAGATGGACACAGGTGTATCCTTGGTGTGTCTGCAAAGACTACCTATCACACACTAGCACTAATGGGGACCTACAGCATAGCCTATCTCAGCTAAGCCAGGTGCTGCGGACCTGGTTCTGGGTGCCCCGCCTCACCCTAAGGGTGAGCATAGGACCCGCACAATGTCACGGTCTGTAGCTACTCTGTGCCAGTAACACACACGGTCAGTTCCGCCTACCAGGCGAAGGTGCTGTGGGGGTGCATATCCCATCTTGTGATCAGCTGTAGACTGCTGATCTTCATGTGCAGTGCATCATGGGTACGGGTGGGTTTACCCTATCCTGGTAACCACAGCAGACAGTTTGTGTGGTGACCTGCAATCTTTCTGTAGCCAGCCTGGGAGGTGTTATATAATGTGCCCTATAAAGCGCTCTATAGGGCACATTGTAAGGTGCCTTTGCAAACTTTATAATGTGCCCTACGGAGTGCCTTATAGTGCGCCTTATGCAGCACCTTAGGTTACGGCACTGTGGGTGTTTTTTATGGCAGCACTAATTTAATTTAAAAAAGGAGATGCCTCAGACAGCACTGATTTAAATTAAAGGGTAATGCCTCAGATAGCCTTATTAAATAACAGCACAGTGTAATCAAACCCATGACCTCTCCCTCCACAGTCATTGCAGTAACCAGTGGGCTACATCTTTATTCATTCTAACACTGTGCTGGCATGAACCTAGGGTTAACACACGTTAGCACACCACCATGCCACCGTGCATATGCAGCGTGTGTGCCGTGCGTGCTGTGAGCGGCATCGCGCATGTGTGGTGTGCGTGCATGCACCAGCAACCCATTCACTTCCGTGAATATGGAGAGACACTCACATCAGCCAGCCTTCACCAGGCATGATTTAAAAGTGCTCACAAACCTGATCTGCACAAAGCAGACCAAGTTATTTCCTGGATCATCCAGAAGGCAAGACCTCCACCGCATCAGGAGGGCATGGCGCCGCTTCACTAGGTACTTTAATTGGATTGCTGACGAATCACGTGATGTAAGTGTAGGCAGTGCTGATAGTAGGTGTGGATGCTGCTGTGTGCAAGTATGCCTTATCCCCATGAGGCCATAACCTGCTCACAGAGATCAGGCTTAAATCCTGTAGGTATGGAAGTTGCTGCTGTTCATGTGTTTATATCCACCCTACCCCCAGGAGGCCTTGATCTGTTTACAGAGATCATTTATACATCCTGTTGGTACGGTAGGTGCTACAGTTTATGTGTTTACATCCACCCTACCCCCAGGAGGCCATGACCTGACTACAGAGGTCAGTTATACATCCTATTGGTATGGTAGGTGCTACAGTTCATGTGTTTACATCCACCCCCAGGAGGCCATGACCTGACTACAGAGGTCAGTTATACATCCTGTTGGTACGGTAGGTGCTACAGTTCATGTGTTTACATCCACCCTACCTCCATGAGAGCCAGACTTGATTGCTGTGGTCTGTTTGATATCCTGGTGTGAGGGTACCTGCATCTGTTGTTGCACTGCTGAGCCCAAACACCAGGAGACCCACACCTGATCACAGAGGTCTGTTAAAGCTGCTGGAGTCAGTGTACCTGCAGCTGTTGGGGTGTCACTGCTCTTCCCTATCTCTGGGAGGGCCTAGACCAGATAACATATGTCTATAGCTCAGCTACGTGGCTCTGTGCATGCTCCGGTTTCATTCGGCCACAACTGCCATATTCACAGGAGGCCTAAGTCCTGACCACAGAGGTAGAGTTGTAGGTCTGATGTCATGGTAATGGCCCCTGCTGATGTGCCTGGCCCACCCAAACACCAGGCGAGGTCAGAACACATCGCACATATTCCTTAGAGAGCTCATGGTGCCACGGTGGGTGTGTGGGCTGATGTGTGTGGGTGAGCCAAATACACAGGTGTCTGCCACAGCATACAGGGAGTTTGAAAATCCCACTTTTGGAGACCAACGTGACCACCACACACATGGCATGGTGCACCCATGTCATGCAAGGAGGGTGTGGGAACAGGGTAAGGTGGCCGAGGGGGTAGCACACAGTACACATAGCTGGCACCCCACACATGGACAGACCCACAGCCACACATGCATGCGGCGCTGCAAACAGGTAGTAGAGGACCCACTGGCCAGAGCAGCAGCAACACTCAGCTGCCTGCAGTGATGTGTGATATGCGATGGCCACCCACCAGAGATATACTCCCCCTGATGTTCCCACCCATTGCATTCCTCCCCAGATTCAGGACCTTCGGAAGAAGGGAAGGGAGTTGTGGATGCACTGCCTGGATGTCCTGGAATGCCTACAAAGAAAGGCACAAAAGGAACATGACGGTGAGTGTTGCGGCCACTGCAGGGATGTACAGCATGTCACAGTGGGCCAACAGCCTGTGTGTGGCCAGAAAATGTTTATGTGGTGTGGGAATGGCATGATGGTTTCCTAATGACTGTCTTCCCCAACAGAGGCTGTTGCTGCCGGGGAACAGGCATCCACATCCGGGACACACACAACAGGGCCTGCAGCTCCAGCCCAGCTGATGGAGGAGGAGGAGGGGCAGAGCCAGAGGATGACTCTGCGGAAATGGAGTGGGCGGAGGGTGGTATGGGGAGGGAGGGAGGGGAAGGTGAGGGTCGCTCCAGTGCACCAGTGGGTGGGTGGGAGGATGATGTGCAGGAGCAGAAGGAGGAGGAGGAGAGTGTGGAGGGGGGGAGGGGGAGGTTGGGGGGAGGTAGAGGGGGTGGAGGGGGAGATGGTGGTCCTGTGGGTGCAGTGACACCACCACATGCCACAGGCAGGGCCCACGCACATGCCACCACACATACTCTGGGCACCTGGGGCAGATGTGGTGGCAGGTATGTCTGGGACCTGTCTGTGGCAGTGCTTGGTGTGCTGCAATGGCAGTGGGCACAGCACTGCACCATGCGGTGGCTTGCAGGCACCATCTTTTTTGGCACACAGTAACCTGTTCCCCGCAATCAAGGCCTGTGGGGCCGCCCACATCCACGGTGACCATGGCCCAAGCAATGCCGTTGTTCTGGTTCTGCTGATGCTGCCTCTGGGGCTGGGGCTGGCTGCTGGGAACGCCCATCCATGGTCTCTTGAGCATCTGCAATCCACAGTAGTGCCGCTGCCATCACCTCAGCTGTAGTAGCATAATATAAGATTTGCAATTACTTCACATGTTTTATACAATGGTTTGGGTACCATATTAAGTAATTAAAAGGGAAGTTACGCCTCAGGAGTGAGCAATTTTCCTGCAATCTCTCATGGCAAAAACCTCCGACAAAAAATAAAAACAAATGAATGAATAGCTCAGTTATTAGGAGTTCACTCTTTAGTTGGTAATATATTATTATCACCTCAGCTGTGGCACGCATCTGGCTCATCTCCTCCTGAATGCCCATCAGAACCTGATGAGTGGCTGTGGGTGAGACACAAGATGATGTGTGAGACATGTGTTGAACCCCCCCACCGTGACTCATGCACATGTCCGGCGTATCCCAACAGACCAGTCTGCAGACCAATCATGTATGCGATGGCTAGCAACGCAATACCATGTTTACATCTGTGTGTCCCATGATCCATCCACAGGCCAGGAAATGATCCTGCTGGGGGTTGTGGAGATCACAGATATGACACATGGTACTGTGTTGCACTTCAGTGTGTCACTGCTGTATCTGCGCACTGGTCATATGGGATAGGTTGGATAATGTGGGGATTCATGGCACACAGATAGATATCTGGGGGGGCACTGTTCACTCTAAACCTGATGCACAGTACTGATTACCCTGACTATCTTTGCTTCGTACCACTACCCAGGGAGAGGGGTATGGCGGGTAAACTGTATAGGTGATCTGGGGTAGGTGTGTACCACTGTATGTCTCCATGGGGTATTTTGTGGTGAATAGTAGGTGGATGTATGAGCTCATTAGCATAATGACACCAGATGGCACATGCTACAAGGTGGGGGAGTGCACATGGCACCCCCCCCCCCACTACAAATACAGAACTATGTGCTATGGTGTCATAATATTAGGGGGTACATGGAATGTCATTGTGGATGTTACATCAACCCCCAGGGGGCTTGTTGTGTATTCTGTTACCCACCTTCATCATCGTGCTTTGCTGAGGCAGTATGAGCCCACAGCTCTGCAAGGATGATATCCATGCTGGTGTGTTGGGTGCGTGATGTCCCCTGCGCCTGCATTGTGTGGTGACTCCCCTCTGACTCTGCATCCTCCACAGCCCATGTGCTGCTGCTACTGGCCCCCACTTGTGTGTCGGCATCTGCTGCCCTGTCCTCTGCTTCGGGCATTATAATGTTTCCTGGGGTCTGCCCGCCAGTGCTGTCCACGTCCCAGGACTCGCCGGCCTCTGGCCCCTCGGCATCCTCTGGCGCCAGCACATCCCCCTCCTCATATGCCTCCATGGCCTGGATGTCACTGGGTGTTAGAACAGAGTACACAGCAAGGATGAGTTAGCACAGGTCAGATATCTACACCGGTGTAGTACATCCCCACCAACAGCAATATGGTATATGCCTGTACCTGATGTTCCTGCACCTACAATGGGGACAGCACATGTGCATACAGTTTGCTGTACCTGACAGGAGGGGGGAGGGGTGGCCTCTCACACTGCTGGAGCTGTGCCACATTTGCTTTTATGTTGGGAGGAATGAGGCTGAGACTGGCGGTCCCACTATATGCAGCACTAGGTATGCACTGTGCATGTGACCTTGGATGCGGGCTCAGTGTTACATGTGGCCAGGGTGTGTGTATGGGCCCTGAGTGGGATTGTGGCCTGTTATAGTGTGTATGAGCGATGTGTATGCATTGGCCTGAGTGGTATGGATGGCAGGTGTTGCTGCATTTGTCTAGGTAAGCCAGATGTGTGTGGGGTCTGCCGCTTTGGTAGCCACTGTGTGGTGCGTGTTGACAGCTATCACATACTCGGTGTGTGTGGTGGGTTATTTCAGGGTATGGGTGGAGTGATGATGGGCATGTGGTTGCACAGTGGGTGGGGGTCATGAGAATGTGTCTGTGGCACTGCAGTACCTGTATAGATGATGGCCCCAGGTGGTGTGGGGTCTTGGCTAGGTGCAGTTGCTACAGCTGTGGCAATGTGCACCCCAATGTCTTGTGATGGTGGGTGGGGGATCCACACTGTATGTTGGACAATGACAGAGTGTGATTTGTTGGACATCTGTGTGATGTGGTCGTTGTGGTTTGTTTGTGTCTACCTTGCCATCACAGTGTGATAGCCCTTCCTCTCTCACTGGTCTGGGATATGTCTTTGGACAGGTAATCTCAAACACACATCATATCTATCATAGGTGGTGCATGTGGGTCCTCCCAGGTCAATGTTTTCTGGCCTAGTTGTATGTCCCTCCTGTCTGTGTCCCCCTGTCATATAGTGGTGTGTTCCTGGCTGCAGATGTATGCTGCTCTGTGTGACCTATATGCCATGTACGAATAGCTGCTGCATGTGCTGGGTTCATGGGGTGGAGGGTGTTGTGCCCCTTTGTATGTACGGTCATCCGGCCCACTCATGCATAGTCAAGGGGGGGTGGCACTCCATCTGGCTGGAGGACTGCCCACCCCCCGGTTCTGTACACCTGTGCAGTGCTCTACGATGTCCAGGACTGTGGCTGTTGTGCAAGCATCCCTAGGTACCTGCCACACCCACCCTGTACCTACACAACCATGATTTGCTGGATATGTGGACCCCAGTAGCCTGTGTTAGGGCACACGTGTTCTCAGGACATAGGCCCCCAACTTCCCGTCCATGGCTGGTATGTACTGGGCCGTGAGTTGTACATGTGTAACATATCTCTGACCTACCTGCCTGTGGATGGGCGGTGTCCAGCACTTCAGGCAGTCCACGCAGGTAGATGGGTCCAAGACGGTCTGCGAGTTCCTGCTCCAGGGGCAAAGAGACCACCCCTCTAGTGCCCATGGCATGTCACCGCTCCACCACCATGTGTGCATGGACACCATGCTTAATATCATTAAACCTTTTCCTAAGCCTATCCAGGTCCCTGGTTGGCCCTCCTGCCTGGGCTATGGTCTCCTGGATCTCCTCCCACACGTGTATCCGTGTGCCCACAGTGGTGCTTGTGCTCAGCCGGCCATAGAGCACCTCATAACACTCCAAAACACTGGCCAGCAGGATGTTGTTTTCCTTCTGGCTGAATCTAACAGCCCTCCTCCGGTCCTTGGCTGGCACCGGTATACGCCTATGTTTGGTGCTGGTTGGCCCCTGGATGGGTTGCGACACACACGATGGGCCTGCAACCACCACCACAGGCCCACCTCTCCCTGGTGGCTCTGGGTCCCGCTGAACATGTGTCTCACCCTCCTCCCCCCTGCCATGTCCTGCTGCTCCATCTCACTGCCCTCTGTGCCCTCTCCCTCCATGTCACACATCTTCACCCCTCCTGTTCTTAGCCTACTCCCCCCTCCTTTGCCCCTCGGCTCCTCTGCTCCACCTCAAGCCTGCACCTCACCTCACCTCCCCTCCTCTCCCTTGCGTCTGCTCCTCAGATCAACTCGTGTCTCTCTCTCCGGCTCCTAGCCTCCCCTCCTCTCACTCTCTCTCACCTGCTCTGCAACATACCTCTCCTCACCTGCTATAATCCTGATCTCACACTTGCCTGCTCTACAACTCGCATTCTTTCACCGTTGCCTACACAAACCCCTCAGCGTGTACAATGTGTGCCTGTGTATTTATGTGTTTTTTACCTGTGTGCATCCTTGTGTGCGTTGCGCATGCACAGCAGCGCGAGCGTGGAGGCTGCGCACGTTGCACACATGCAGGGGTGATGCGGAAGGTGTGTGCCCGGGACCCATGTGATGAGTGCCGGTCCATTCATGTGACGTAAGGCCGGCTGCATGCATGTAACAGCACGCAGCACATATGCACCTCTCACGCTCACACACAGAGCACCTGCGCAACATGGTGTCCCCATGCACGCACCTTCCACATCACCCCTGCGCATGCGCAATGCACACAGCCTCCACGCCATGCAGTGCAGTGTTGCATATTTTCAGGCAGACAGAGATGATTCAAGGCCATGTCAGCAAGGTGAAGGTTACAGTAGAAAAGTCAGGAGCTGATGGGGGGGGGGGAATTTGGGTTTTAGTTGTGTTTTCAGGGAGGACTGGGGAGATATAGCTGATGACAACTAGACATAAACCACAAGCCTCAACTACAAGCTGGGTATGTGTGTAGAGGAGGAGAGTGCAGTCCAAGACAACACCTACATTGCGGACCCTAGAGAAAGGAAGTTTTGGCTACACACACAAAGACGCTCTGATGGGAGGGGAGGGTTTAGGTGTACATATAGGATATCCATGCTTTGCCATTATCAATTTCACACAGTAGGATGACATGCAGCCATCAATGTCAGGTGGCAACCAGACATCGGGTGTGGTTTGGCAGACATAACTCAGGCGTCGAGAGATATATTTGCAACTCATCAGCACACAGCTGTTAATGTAAGTCAAGGTATGAGATATACACACCAAGGAAATGTATATGGACAGAAGATAAGAATGGAGCCCCTGCATATTTCCCTGTGTTACAGGAACTGACAGCAGTGTAGCAGATGACATTGAGACACCAGAACACACATTGAAGGGGCATTGGGAGCGATATGGGGGACACAGGATAGTACTGCGGGCTTAGAGCCAAGCAGGGACAAGGTAGCGAGGAGATAGTTCTGTTCCACATTTTTTAAGAGAATAGAAAATCCAATACACTCAAAAATTCACCTAAAAGGCTCAATCATATGTTTTTGTCGGAGCTTGTCAGCCCAGTGTCAGGGAGTGTTCCAAAGACACCATCGTGACCGCTCCTTTTATTCTATAAGTTTAAGAAAAAAGTCCGTAACTTAGCTGTATTGCAGAGCGCCGCCAAAACACCAAACATCTAATAGACATGCCCTAGAGACCACTACATGAGGGTAACCTCGGTGGAGCAGTCGTTGTTCAAGCTCCCGAGCATGTTCTCTCACCACAGCTGGTTTTAGGACGACATTATTCCGTAAAGCGGTGCAGCGAAACACACTTCTCAGCTACCACAGTTTTCATCCTAGAGCCCTGAAACAGGGTTTACCCTTCGGGCAGTTTTTGCGTTTACGCAGCAACTGCTCGACTTCACAAGATTTTAAATTACATGCTCGGGAGCTTGAACAACGACTGCTCCACCGAGGTTACCCTCATGTAATATTTAACACAACATTAAAAGCTCATTTAATAAAAACTGTATGCACATGAACAATAGAAGGGAGATAAAAGGAGATTAAAGAGAAGGCATGTAAATTGTGACAAACAACATTGATAAGGGAATAAATACCTCTTTAGCGATTATTGAGGACACCTCTATGAATGACCTTAGCATAAAGGCAATTCTAATATGACTAAAAAAAAATATGTAAACATATTTGTTAAAAAACTACATTAAAAATCAAAACTAATATGTGCTATTATATTAATAAAAGACCGGAAGAGATCAATAAAAAAGAGAAAAATAAAAAAGAGAAAAGAAACATGGCAAGAGCGTGTGGTAAACACATTCCCTTAATATGTGCCCTCAATGGGGGTGAAAAACTAGTCCATTCAAAGAAAACACCTATTTTGTACATCCTGCAAACATGCAGTGAATACTAATCGTCCCAAGCAGTGCCTTAGATACGGAGACTAATCCATATATAATGATTAATGTTTGCAATTTAATTGTACAATACACATAAATTGCATCAGTGAATGACATCTTTGCCCGCATACTGTGTTTATTGAAATCCAAGAAATGTTACCAGAAAGAGGCTCCGAGCTCCATGGACGCCCGACTGTGAGCTATGTATACTTAAAATACTCACATCATGTTTAAAGCCTAATAAATAACTAAAAAATGTGTGTGACCAATCGGACTGCCCCACATTCGTGCACTAAAATTCAGGACTAATAAAACTTTCAACGAACCAAGAACCGGTTTCTTCTGTACTGCTGCTGCTACAACCTTTGAAGAACGCCGGCACAGGCACACAATAAATACTAAAAGAGGACAAAGTAAAATGCTGATAATCGGGTAAGAACATACCACACATTCATGTGCTTAAATAAACGTGAATAAAAACTTACAAAACCCATAAACTGGCTCCTTCTTCTGTACTGCAGTTAATAGCCTTCGGAGAACACCGGTGCAAGTGCACAAATAAATACTAAAAAAGGGGACAGAGAAAGGGGCAGAGTATAAGAGCGGCAAACTCAGAAACCAATTGCCTACTAATAAAAATGTAAAGCCGCAAAAAAAAGGAATCTGCTCCTATCGGACCAAGTCTTGTACGTGTCAACTTGCCTTTGCTACACAGATAATTACAAAAGGAGCATTGTGGGATAAAACCTACCACTTTATTTGGATTTGCATGAAATATTATTTAAAAACATTTTGTCAACTATTACCAACTATAATGGCGAGGCCGCGTGGCCCCCCCCCCGGGGCGTGCGAGCGGCCGGCGTTAACCGGGGGGGCGGCCGGCCGTGTGCCCGCCGCGGCGTGGCTACGCGATTCGCGGGGAGGGCCTGCGGCGCGTGAAGGGCTCCCATTGGCTCCCGCGGCACATGGCAGGGCACGGGAGCCAATGGGAGGAGCGGAAGTTTTTCGGGGGGGGGGAGTAAGGGGAGCGTTGCGGTGTCCTCCGGCCTTTCCCTTGAGGTGGCTGGAGGTACCGGACGTGCAGAACGGGGGCTCTGGTGGGGGATAGTCCAGCGTTGTCTAGCTGAGGTGGGAGCCAACTCGGGGTGCGGATGGTGAGCAAGGACGTGGATGCAGGCGTGCCTGGTGAAGGCGGCGTGCCCGGTGGCTGGCGGGGAGACTGAGAGTTGCAGCCGCCTGGAGGGAGAGGGGGTGGGGGAGGGGGCGTTGTGCAGTGGTGACATGCTGCACACATGGATCCGGGCCCTGGGTGGATCTCATGAAGGGTTCATCGTGGAGGCACTAGCCTTTTGAACTTGGTAGGGGGTTGAATGGGATTCCTCATTTTAGTTATGGGAGTACTTAGGGTTTATTTGATTATAGTGTTTGTATTTATTTTATGGTTATTTAATACCAGGAGTCTGTTCAGAAGGTCTAGATCATTTATTGTGCACAAGACTCAGGCGGAATCACATTCAAAATGGCTGGGCAATGGTTTCTAGCAACACAACGGCTTTTATACCTTTCTTCTCCGTTCTGTTCATGGGCAAACTTCTCATTGGTCCCGGTACCCCCTTCTATCCCATCTATTGGTCCCGGTACCATTACGTAGTCATCCTATGTGGACCTGGTCTGGGCTTAGCACCTGCTTGCCCCCCTTACAGTCCCCATTACAATGGACAGTTCCTTAGACTCTTGATACAATTCAATAACGTCACTTAGCTGACTAGAACATGTGGAAAGCAGGGCACTGTAACCCTTCTCTCAGTGGAATTAATTAATTCACAGAGGCTTTCACACTCTTATCAGTGCCAATTAGAGCTTGTTTTTTCTATCTTTTCTAAGTTTCGATTCTGCTAGCTATGCTTAGTTAAGTTTCGATTCTATGAAAGCAGCATTCAGGGGGGTGTTCATTCCTCTGGGCCGATCCACAGGCTTTACTTACAGGTCCAGCTGCTTAGGCCTGCCCTGCCTAGTTCAAACAGCGTGGATCATAGGCCTTTGCCTGCCACATTTCCCCCTTTGATTAATCTCACCCTAATTTCAATGAGGTGTGAGAGTTAAATCACTATAATTACACTGGAGTTGGATTACGACCATACATACTAGGATTAGGGTGCCATAAGGCGCGGACGTGCTGGTGGGCCTGTAGGGGCCCTGCTGAGGAGTTAAGGCGGGGATTTGTGGCAGGTGGTGGTGGGGGAAGGGCAGGGGCATCGGCGGATGAGTCGTGGGTTGCTGGGGTGGGCAGGTGCGATTGGTGGAGCTGACGGGGCCCGGCGGGTGGGTGGGGTGACAGGGTGGGGGGGGCAAGGCCCTTCCCGGGCAGATTGGCTGGGAGCGGGGCAGCTGCCATGGGGGGGCGGGTGCGGCGGCATCTTTCCCTTTTTTCTCCCCACAGGACGCTCCGAGATGGCAGTTCACCGGGACCCCGAGGCACGAGAGTCCGCTGACACGTGCCGGCGCAGCGCTGAGCGGGGAAGACAGCACGCCTGCAGCTGGGTCAGCGGAACAGGGACAGGGCTTGAGGAGCGTGGTGCCGGGTCGGTCGGAGGCAGGAGCGGTGCCTGAGCAGGCGATGCTGCGGCAGGTGAGTCTGTGGGGGTGGGGTCTTCGGGGCGAATCCCGGCGGGGGGAAAATGGGGGGAAGGCGGCTAGGAAGCGGCGGCGTGCGGGCCGTCAGCGTCGGGCTGCGGGTTCCTGGTCATCTATGTCCTCGGTATCATCGTTGTTTTCGTCCGTGTCGGATGGGAGCATGGGCGGGGGCGAGGCTGGGTTGGTTGGTTCTGCGGGGGCAGCGTCATCGGTGGTAGCGTTCTCGGAGTTGGGGTAGGCGTGCCGAGGAAGTGGCGGCGTAAAATTAAGGAGAGGCGCTATATTGATCTCTTTCGGTTAGAGGAAGAAGCGGAGGGAGGATGGAAAGGCGGGTAGGGTGCGAAAGGTGGCGTGCAATGTAACGAGTTGGGCGCGGGCATTTCTGTGCTGGCGGATTCGGACTCCATCCTGGAGGCCACTCAGTGTCCGGAATGCCCCGACGGTGCGGCGTTTAGCCAGCGTGGTCCGGGATCTGCTGGCAGTGGAGATCGGGTTGGGGGGGTAGCGGGTCCTTTCGGGGTGCCGCCCTTCCCGGGGAGCCAGGTAAATACCGGTTGATCCATAACCTGTCCCACCCTATCGGGGGTTCGGTGAATGATCATATCCCCAAGGAGTTGTACTGGTAGTGGGGGAGGCGCGGACTGGGGCAGTGCACGGCGTTGTTGGACGGGCTCGTGCAGATGGCGGGGGAGTGGGGGTTCCGTTGGCAGAGGGGAAGGCGGAGGGCCCCACGACTCGGTTCACCTTTTTAGGGATCGAGCTGGAGTCTGGGGAGTTAGTGGTGCGCCTGCCGGTGGGTAGGATCCAGAGGCTCCGGGTCCTGGTGGCGAACGCCTTGAGTTCTAGAAGGATGACATCGCGGGAGATGCAGGCGTTAATCAGGTCCCTGAATTTTGCCTGTAGAGTTATCCCTAAGGGGCGAGTGTTTATGAGGCGTCTGGCAGCCGCTATGGCAGGTCTCTCCAGGCCGCATCATCATCTGAGAGTCGCAGAGTATTCGGGCCGATTTAGCCATCTGGGATGAGTTCTTGCGGGAGTTCGATGGCACTACGGTGCTCCGAGATCGGGAGATCTACAGTCGGGACCTGCAGTTGTTTATCGTCGCGGCCAGAGGGTTGGGCCTTGGGGTGTACTTTGACGGCTCGTGGTGTGCGGCGGAGTGGCCTGATTCTTGGGAGGCAGTCGGTCTCACGGCCAATATAACCTTCCTGGAGTTGTTTCTGCTACTGGTGGTGTTGGAGGTCTGGCCGGACAGGGTTCGCCATCATAGGTTGGTATGGTGGTGCGACGACACAGCGGTGGTAAGCGTAGTGAGCAACTACACTCCGCGCTGTATCCCGGTAGCAAAACTTGATGCGACAGGTCTTGTTGGCTTGCTTGCGGCTGGATACCGTGGTTCGGGCACGGCATATACCCGGCAATCTTCCCTCTAATTTTCTGTAGGCTGTGTGCGCATAAAATATCAGTTGTGTGCAGCTTTTGAAGGAAGGTTAAATTTTTGTGTGCCACATAACGACACTCAGAGTTATATACTTTAAAACTTGACTGCATGTCAGAATACAGTATGTACACCACATTGATTTTAATCACATTCAATGAACCTAGACGATTACTAAATGAAGCGGAAAATGGCTAGTAATTACAATCACAACTTTTAAATTTTAAGATGTCTGTGTTGTTTTCTATCAGAATCAGAGCCGCAATTTTGTGCGCTCTGTTGAAAAGTATGTGCGCTCGCTCGGTGAGGTGAGTGCGCGCGCACACGCGCACAGCTTAGAGGGCACAGTGATACCCGGTAGTACTAACAAGGTTGCGGAAGTGGTAGCTGTTCCGAACATTGGCGCCGGAAGCGGTGGTGGAAGGTTACGTAGTCCCCGGCTGCGCCTGCTTGGTGCGGATTCTGGGCGTGTGGGAATTTGGCGGGATTCTCGTTCTTTGCTATGGCAGTGGGGTGGGCGGTGGTCGGGGGGATTGGTAGCGCGCCGGATGCGGCAGGGCTGGGAACGCTATGGTCAGTCGCCCAGGGGCAGCAGGCGGTCCATTACGCATGAGTGGCTGCAACGCTTGTGTGCTGTTTTGCCACAGGTGGTGTCGTCCAGCTACGAGGGCGCCTGCTTCCGGGCAGTGTTTTTCCGTAGCGTTCGTGGTGCGGGGTTGTAGGCGCCGCATTCCTTTCGTATTTGTGCAGCTACTTGGCGGCGGCGGGCTTACCTGAGGGGGATATCAGGCGGATCGGAAGATGGACTTCCTGGGCGTATCGGAGATATGTGCGCCTGTACGGGCGCTGGGGGGGGGCTGGCTAACTGTGGATCTGTTTGTTTTGCAGAAGCAGTTCTGGGCCGGTCAGCGAGCAGCAACACGCCCTGTGGAGCGGAATATTGGTTTGGACCAGTTCAGGGTGACCGTTTCATGGCTGGGTGAGTGCGGTCTGCGATGGATTCAGCTCTTGCCTTTGCTGCGGCACCACGAGCGGTTGCGGAGGCCACCTGATGCCGTGGTGATCCACCTGGGTGGCAACGATCTGGTGTCCTGGCCGGGCTGGCAGTGGAGTCAGACCGTGATTCGGGACAGGGAAGCGCTATTTGAGATGTTTTCTGGTGTGATTTTGCTGTGGTCAGATATCGTTCCAAGGCCTGCTTGCACGGCTCAGCGGCGGTGGTCGCGGGGCTAACAAAAGATAAATCGCCGAATTGGCAGTTGGGTGGGAAAGCAGGGGGGGGCCCAATTTTGCACCCCTGGGCTGATGCGGAGTGTGCGGGCCTCGGGCCGATGGGGTCCGTCTATCCCCGGTGGGGATGGATTTGCTCCTCAACGATTGGCAGGAGGCCTTGGAGGATAGGCTGAACCGGGGGCCGCTGGTCGCAGCTTTGCCGGGGGGGGGGCGGCGGCTCAGGCCGGTGGCAGGATCCTGGAGATTTCCAGGGTCCGGAGCCGGAGCCAAGCAGTAGGGCGGGGGTGGGGTATCCCCGCCCGGGCGGTCCCTCAGGCTTTTGCTAATAATATGGCGAAGCCGGATGAGGGAGGCTAGGCAATTTGCCGGGGCCTGGACAAGACGGAGGCGGAAGCGGAAGCGTCATCACTTTGCTACTCACATGGCTGGTGAGGGTTCGCTCTGCTGGGGGGGGGGAATACAATTTAAGGTTTGGATTGTTGATGTTATGGTTTATGGCAATAAAGCTGCGACCAGTTGAATTCCCATATATGTGTGGTCTACCTTTGTTATTAATGGTTGAGGGGGCGGGGGGTGTTGCGGTGTGGCAGAGGCCGGTCCGCCTTACCCGTTATGGCGAGGCCGCGTGGCACCCCCCCCGGGGCGTGCGAGCGGCCGGCCGCATGCCCGCCGCGGCGTGGCTATGCGATTCGCAGGGAGGTCCTGCAGCGCGTGAAGGGCTCCCATTGGCTCCCGCGGCACATGGCAGGGCGCGGGAGCCAATGGGAGGAGTGGAAGTTTTTCGGGGGGGGAGTAAGGGGAGCGTTGCAGTGTCCTCCGGCCTTTCCCTCGAGGTGGCCGGAGGTACCGGACGTCCCGCCCTCCCGCCCTTTGTTGGGGCTCGGGGGTGGGGGGCGTTGGAGGGGTGTTGCAGCTAGGGGGGGTGGGGCGGGATCCCGGAGGTTTCCAGGGTCCGGAGCCGGAGCCAAGCAGTAGGGCGGGGGTGGGGTATCCCCACCTGGGCGGTCCCTCAGGCTTTTGCTAATAATATGGCGAAGCCGGATGAGGGAGGCTAGGCAATTTGCCGGGGCCTGGACAAGGCGGAGGCGGAAGCGGAAGCTGCATCACTTTGCTACTCACATGGCTGGTGAGGGTTCGCTCTGCTGGGGGGGGAGAATACAATTTAAGGTTTGGATTGTTGATGTTATGGTTTATGGCAATAAAGCTGCGACCAGTTGAATTCCAATATATGTGTGGTCTACCTTTGTTATTAATGGTTGAGGGGGCGGGGGGTGTTGCGGTGTGGCGGAGGCCGGTCCGCCTTACCCGGTTAAGGTTCTATGCCTCTTTCTTTAGACTATAAAAATCAATAACCTACCCATGAATAAATAAATAAATAAATAGTACCCAAAACACGAATTAAAAAAGATAATGAATAAAAATGTTGTCTAAACAAATAATAATAATAACAAAATTTTTATATCTTAAAATGAAATAAAACAAAATGAACCTTACTGTGCTGTAAACTCCAATTGCAAAACACAAAATAAATTGACAATATGACTCATTAGCACCATGACACTAATTCTCATAAATGAACCCAAGAATAAAACCATAAATAATTGAATATTTAAAAAGAAGTGAAATCTAGATTGATTTGTAAAAAAATGTATGTATATACCTATTGTACTTCAACCGCTAATAATAATAATCAAAAGGAAAATATGTGTAATCATCTCCATCACCCTGACCCAATTGCTATAAAAAGACAGAAAGATCTCTGTCCAGATTAAGACCTTGTGCAACCAAAGAACCTCATAAATATATAAACCTTTGCTCAAGTCTCAGCATGGTTTTGTTTATATCTCCACCTCTCCAATTAGTTTTGATCTTCTTAATAATGAAAAAATTTAAATCCATAATACCATGCTGGTTATCTTGCCAATGGGCTACTAGAGGCTTATCAGTTAACCCTCTTTTGATACAGCTTTTGTGTTCAGTGATCCTAATTCTAATGTTACGGCTTGTCTTACCAACATATAGTTTTTTGCAAGGGCATTGTATGACGTAGATTACATTCTGGGTGTCGCAATTGGAGTAATCATTAATGTGAAACTTTTGATTAGTAGTGGGATGAATAAAGTATTCTCTAATTGGAAGCACATTCAAACAAACTGAACATTTCCCACATTGGAACTGTCCTTTGTATTTGGGTAAGTAACGTTTTACTGTTAGCGCTGAAGGCACTAAAAAATTTTGCAAGTTAATATTATGCTTGTGTGCAATTGTGAGCTTTGTATCTTGGAAACACAGCAGAGTCTGGATGAGATGCCATTCATTCTTAAGAATCTTAATAATTTTAGAAGAATGTTGTGAATATAACAAAGGACACACTACCCCTATGTTTTATTTTTTTATTCTTGATTGTAATAGAGAAGACTGCGATGAATCCCTAGCCCTTTTATATGCTTGTTCAATGTATGACACAGGATATTGCCTTGTTAAAAACCTCTCTTTCATATCATTGGCTTCTCTCTCAAAATCATGTATCTTGGTGCAAGCCCTTCTGACTCTTAGGAATTGACCCACTGGAAGATTTCTCTTTAATGATGGATTGTGATAACTATCATAATGAAGAAGTTGGTTCCTATCAGTAGGCTTCTGGTAAAGAGTTGTAGAAAATCCATCCTTTTCTTTTCTGATTAAGAGATCAAGATAAGAAATTTGATAAGGATCTTAAGTAATTTGAAATCTCAAATTCACATCTAGTTGATTGATCCATGAGTTAAAATCATCAAGACTCTCCACTGAACCATTCCAAAGAATAAGGATATCGTCAATATACCGAATCCAAAGACCAATATTGTCACTGAAGGGGTGTACCTTCAAAAAATTATTTTCAAAATTAAACACATAAAGGTTGACTATGTCGGGAGCCATGGCAGACCCCATCGCTACCCCTTTGATCTGTTTATAGAACAAATTCCTGAAGCAGAAAAAATTTTCAAATAATGCAATCTGTGCCAAAGAAAGCAAAAATGATGTTGAAATCCTGCGATGTGCAGTGCGTCTCTGAAGACATTGATCAATAATATCAAACACCTCTTTTTGTGGCACATTGGTGTAAAGTGACTCCACATCAAGAGTAACCAGGATAATGTCAGCTCTATATTTCTTAAAAGAGGATAAAATCTCTATTACATGTGCTGAATCTTGTACATATGACCACATTTCATTAACGAAAGGACGCAAAAATAAATCTAAAAACTTCGAAATAGGTTCTAAAACTGAACCAATAGCTGAGACGATCGGACGTCCAGGTGGGGCAACGAGAGATTTATGAACTTTAGGAATAATATGTATCGTAGGAATCACTGGTGATTCTACAATAAGGAAATCTCTCTCTTTCTTAGTTATGTAGCCTATCTCAAAGACAGAAATAACTAAATTACACAGGTACACTAAAAAAAATTTGTTTTAAACTACCTCTAATGTTTCGATTGATTTTTACGTTTTTTGGTGCGCTGAATCCAAATCTGGTAACCAATTTGCTCCATCACGTACAGATTTTTTGCTACATTGGGTTAGCAGTTTGAGGTGAACGTTTCAGATTGAGTGCGATCGAGATAAAAGTTTCTTGGATGAATTCTTTATACTAATTGTTTAGTAGTTATTCAAATAAGAATAAAGAAAATTGTAACAAGGCAGCACATAAGAATAGAGTAATGTCAACAAAACACACTGTGATGGTAGCAAAATTGTCTGCACTTAAAACAGCCACATACATGTGCACAAACATTGAAAGGTTAGACACAAAGCAAAGCAAAGAAATGTGCAAAAAATGTTGTACAGGTATGTATGTAAGAATAGAAAACACAAACCGCACCATTGCAATACATGAAGACAAACACCCAATGGTGTGAAAATAAAATTCTAATAAATGAGATCCGACACTGTGGTAATAACTAGCAAATTTTTATTTCAAAGTTTAGTAAAAACACGATATTTGTCAACACAGTTTAGATTTTAAAGTCATTCTTGGGTCAATCAATCTCCTGGTGGGCCCGTTTCTTCTTCCCCCGAATGCTTCTCTTGGTGCGCTGCTTGGCGTATTTTTCATCTGGGGTTTCCCGCAGCAGCAACCAGCAGAAATCAGCCATCATAGTGGTGTTCCATCTTCCTTGGTACCTTCTCTCTGCGTCCTTGATGTCCTGGTGAAACCTTTCACCTTGTTCTTCACTGTACGCCCCCAAGTTTTCGGGAAAGTAGTTCACATGGGAGTGCAAGAAATGGACTTTCAGGCTCATGTTACAGCCTTGTTCTTTGAAGGCATTGAGCATCCTGGCAACAATATCCTTATAGTTCTCATCCCGCCTGTTCCCCAAGAATTTGAGAACAACATCCTTGAAGGAATCCCAGGCTTCTTTTTCCTTCTCAGACATCGTTTCAGCGAATGCTCCATCTGAAATGAGTTTCCTTATATCAGGGCCAACAAACACTCCTTCCTTTAGCTTTGTTTCAGAAAGTCGGGGGAACTTTGAGCAAAGGTACCGAAAGCACTCACCATCTTTTGGAAGGGACTTGATGAATTGCTTAATGAGACCCAACTTAATGTGGAGAGGTGGTAATAGAATTTTATCACGAGGTACCAAGTTCTCATGAAGAACATTTTTCTCACCGGGTCTCAAATACTCCCGAATTGGCCAGTCTTTTTTCCCCCAGTGTAGGTCGCGGGCCCGGCTATCCCACAAGCAAAGGAAGCAGGGATATTTGGTGAAACCGGATTGCTGCCCTAATAGCATGGATAGAATTTTAAAGTCTCCACAAATCATCCACTTATGCTCATCATAACGAATCTTCTGAAGAATCAGGGCCAAATTCTTGTATTTTTCTTGGAGAATAACAGAGTGAGCAATAGGAACTGAAGCGAATGTGTTGCCATTATGAAGAAGAACACCTTTTATGCTGTCTTTTGACGAATCAATGAACAGCCGCCATTCAGCAGGATCATACTTGAATTTAAACTTTTCCATCACTCCGTATATATCGTTGCAAAATACCAAATCTTCCTCTTTGCTGAAATACTTCAAAAATTGTGTCTCGCGGTTGCGGTACCAATAAAAAGTTGTTCCTGGTGACAATAGATTTTTCTGTTTAAGCCGAGAACCTAGCAGTTGGGCAGCATCTTTTGGGAGTCCTAAATCCCGGACTAAATCATTCAATTCAGCTTGAGAGAAAAGTTCAGGTTTCGGATCTGGTTCAGTTTCAAACTCGGAAGTACTGGACTCATCGGGAAAAGCCATCTGATGAGTCTCATCATGATCAGAACCGTCCACACAAATATGATCCAAAGATTTTGGTGGTTCAGGCACAGGTACTTCGTTGCTATGAGGCATAGGCCTAATTGCTGAGGGAAGGTTGGGGTAACTTATTACGTTCTTATTTTTTAAGTTGTATCCCTTCACAATGCAAGAGCAAAAATAGCAGTCACGGCTGTGGTCTCTTTGTTCATGCCACATCATAGGTATTCCGAAATGAAATGCTTGTTTTTTACCTTTCATCCATAAGCGTAGATCTTCCTCACATGTCTTTCACACTTTGTGAGGAGCCCACGGTTTGTCTTGATCGCCTAACTTCAAACCGAAATAGGCGAAATATACTTTTTTAATAAATGCAGAAATGTTCCTCTGCCACTTTTTCACGGTATATTCCCCACAAATAAAACAAAAACTGTCCGGAGAGTTGACGCAACCTCTGGCTCTGTGAGCCATCACAAATACACAGCACTGCAAACTACAACTGTAGTGAACCACTTCGGAATAAAGCTGGATTACGACTGAGCAAACAAAAGGTAATAATGAACTTGCAAGAAACTGAAATTTGACAGGAACGTTCATGTCGCAACCACTGTGTTTGAGCGAGCGAACGAGGCGAGGCGAACAGGAAAGAACATGCGCCAGCGCGAGTACTGGATTTAGCCCCCCGCCTCCCAATTGTCCTGTTAATGTATAAAATGAATACAAAACACTCTAAAATATCATGAGGGAGTGTTTCTAGTTAGTTAACCATTACAACCTCTATTTTGGGCCAAGAAAATAAACTGCAGTCGGCTAAAAAGAAATTATGTGAACATTCCTTATATGGGTATGAAATCTAATTTTGCAAGAAAACGTGACGTGATGGAACATTTTGGCTATTTTTCCTGGATTCAGCACCCCAAAATCTATAGGAATCAGTTGCAAAACTGGAGGCAGTTTTTTGGTAGTGTACCTGTGTTATCAATACTCCTTTTAAGATCAGTTGTGGGATCCTTATCTAATCTTTGATAGAAAACATGATCTTTCCATTGTCTATTTATTTCTTGTATATAATATTCTTTGTCTAATACTACAACGGCTCCTCCTTTGTCAGCTGGTTTAATAATAATCTGATTATTCTTTTGTAATGATAAAATAGCTTTCCTTTCTCCTAGGGTGATGTTATGAAAAGAGGCTGAATAAACTTTCATAACTGCTTCGACCTGTGTTAATATTACCTTTTTGAAGGCCTCTATAATGGGATCTGATTTCTGAGGAGGAATCTATGTGGATTTCTTACTAATAATGGAGATTTCATTATAAGTATTATCACGGCTAGAAAATAAATGTTGTATCCGTAATTTTCAAAAAAGTTTTTATAAATCAATATGAACCTCAAACGGATCAGCCTTATTTTTGGGAACAAATGATAATCCTTTGTTAAGAATAGACTTTTCGTCTGGCGTTAGTGAATATTTAGAAATGTTAATCACATTACTCGGAGTGATAATTCCAGATTGAAAATCTAATGTCTCCTCTCTTCCGACCAATCTGTCCTCCATTGGCCCCTGCCTTGACCCCGTCCTTGGCCCCGGCCGCGGCCACGGCCTCTGAATTGTTGATCCTGATAGTGGCCAAATTGTTGATCTTGTTCTTGATTCCGGTCGGATCTTATTAACCGGGTAGCCGTACCCAATGCTCACCCTTGACCAAAAAATCCCCCATCCACACTTCAAACCCTTCACCCACCACCCCCTCCAGGCAGTCCCGTCACACATAGAAACCCACAAACTCAAGGAGACTGTAATTGGCAGTAACTGATCGCAGCTTTATTAACAAGAATCCAACCGTTAACACTCAGAACAATAAACAACCGCACCCATACCCCGTGGCGCGATCCGCCACCAGCTGTATGATTAGCAAGGTGACCTCGCCGCCGCCCCAGGAGGGTCAATCCACCAGCCAATTGCCAAGAACCCTTCCCCGACTTGCCGTCTCAGTAGCACAAGTCGGCCCGGGTTTAACCGGGTCGAGGGCACCCTGTCCTCGCCCCAAATGGCCTACAGCTCCGGACCCCGGAAACCTCCGGGATCCCGCCACCGGCACAGGCTACTTGTCTGCCTGTGCCGCCCCCCCAAACCTAGCTGCGACCAGCTCTGTAGTCCTGCATCACTTTCTCCAACACCTCCTGCCAATCATTAAGCAATAGGTCAACCCCTACTGGGGATAAGTGAACCTCATCACTTCTATACAGACTGTGGCAACTAACCTTGACCCATGCGTGCTGGACCTGATAGCCCCCCCCCTTTCGCAAACCCAATGCCCAATTTGTCTATTAATCTTTATCAGACCCCTAGACCACCTCCTCTGCCCCCAGCAAACCGGTCTAGGTAGAATGTCCGACCATATCAAAACCACCCCTTCCCACCACCGTAACACCACGGCCAGATCTTTCTTTACAGCGTTAATCAACTGTTTGCAAGTCCATGATGTCACTTCATTGCCCGCAAGATGCACCAACACAATATCCGGCTGTTCCCGAAGTTGCAACTGATGTCGTAGCAAGGGCTGCATCTGCATCCACCGCAGTCCCCGCATACCCAGCCATGAAACAGACACCGCTGCCGGATCGAAGCCCAGGTTGATCCCAACTGGTCGCACTGCCGCTCGATGTCCGGCCCAGAACACAAATGAGTGCCCAATCATCCAACACTCCCATCCGCCACGTCCCCCACCTGAAAAAGAAATTAACAGTTAGTGTCACCCCCCCCCCCCCATTGTACACCCACTCCTATAAACGCACTTATCCTTGGAATGCTCTGGACCGCCACCTGCCTATACCTGGTATCTGCCCGCACCCCAATCTCAATTCCGCCGCACTGGTAGCCGCCCCGATGCAAAATGAATGTGCTGAAAATTGACTGGCGTCCTCACCTAGCCGACCTAGCACCATGCGTAATACCGCAGCAACTTGAAAGTGCGTCAGGAAGAATGCATTTTCATGTAGAAAGGACCCGCCCGCTAACCTCGGACGGACTCGTAAGTACTCCAGCATGGCAGCAACCAGGAACGAGGGACTATCTATCACATTGAGAATTACCCATAGACCCTTACTGCGCTGATCGGTCTTGGATTTTTCCAGGAGTACCCGTAATTGACCCCCGTCCAACAAGACGTGCTGGTGAAGCAAACTGGCCCCTAACACGGCTTTCTTGGAATTCGCCACCAACTCCCCCACCCGGTACGCCCCAACGCAAGCCACGTAAATGCCGCATGGAAAAGCATCGCCTCATATCGCGATCCCGCAACCTTAGGCAATTCATCACATAGTCACATGAGCAATTCTTGCATAATCGTACGCCTCTTATCCTGCGGGGTTGGCCTCGAGTGCTCCCACCCACGCAGCATATGCTGAACCATGAACCCCCCACCTATAGACCCCCAACCAAAAGCAATCGCAAAAAACCCCGCATCCCAGGTCCTCTCCGCCGCCGAACTCCGCAGTAGCTCCGTCATGTCCACAGGCTACAGCTCCACAATCTCGCAAGGGGCCGCTCTCCCCTCCACATCTGCCGCCGGTGCCAACTGTCGAAACCGGTCCCACTGCAACGAGCAAGAGCATCAGTGATTTCATTAGGATGACCTGGAATATGACGAGCTGTCAGCACTAACTTTACAACGCAAACAGCCAAGAACCACCACTCTCATAAGCGCCGCCACCTGCAAACATCGCAGAGTGTAACGATTAACTACACTTATAACTGCTGCATTATCACACTCCCACACTAACCGACAATTACGCAATCTGTCCAGCCACAATTCCAAAACCACGAGGACAGGGAACAACTCCAAAAAGGTTATGTTCCCCAATAAACCTGCTGCCCGCCACTCCCCTGGCCACCTCTCAGCGCCCCCAGCCTCCCCGAAGTAGATACTCAGACCAACGCCACCAGCCGCATATGCATAGAGCGGTAAGTCTCTACTTGAACTCTCCACCCCCCTTATAACTGACGTCCCATTAAAATCCTTCCAAAGACGTCCCATACTTTAAATCCTCCTTAACTGCTCTGGAGACCCGTATTCGATGGTGCGACTTCCGCACCCCAGCCATCGCTGCCGCCAGCTACTGCAAGAATACTCGACCCCTCGGAATCACTTTACAGGCAAAATTTAAGGAACCAATCAAGGCCTGCATCTCCTTCAAGGTTAACTTAGCGGGCCATGGCGTTCACCACCAAGACCCGCAACCTCACAACCTTCTCCCCTGGCAAGCGAGCCACCATCTGATCCGAATCCAGCTCAACCCCTCAAAAAGGTGAGCCTTGAACACGGCCCAACCATCTTCCCCTCCTCCAAAGGCACTCCCAATTGTCCTGCTAATGCCTCAAAACCATCCAATAACTCTTTACAAGCCGAGGATCCGCTGGCGCCCACAAACAAAAAATCGTCTAAATAGTGCACAACCTCGGACCTACCGACAAGTCGAGTCACCGCCCAATGCAAAAAAGGTGCGGAAGTTCTCGCAGTAGGCACAAGATACCGAGCAACCCATCGGCATGGACTTATAATGATGCATAGCGGACCGTACACCACTTGCGCGGTATATGATCGTTCACCGAATCTCCTAGAGGAAAAGATAGATTATGAATAATGCGAAATTTACCTGGGTTTTTTTTTTTTTTTTATGGTATAATCACAACAGGCGACACCAGAAAATCTCCATAAGGAGGCTGCCGAAACGGCCCAGCGACCCTGCCTAACTGCAGTTCTACAGCCACCTTCTCCTCTACTATCGCTACGAACCGCAGGACCGAACAGGAATTCCGCGCCGCCGTAGCCGCAACCACTCCCCCAACTGGTATGGCAAACCCAAACTGAAAACCGCAAAGTAACATTTTTTGAACATTAGGCCTCGGATAGCCCCAAAGCCAATCTTTCAATCTCAACTTTTATCGGTGCGGGTGTCTTAGCGGAAGGCAAGGCAAGCACCGTGGAACGTTTCTTAAGGCACTTGGACACGGGATGCCCACCACCGCAGGCCGAGCACGCATGCCTGAATTTGCAATCCGGGAAGGGGCAAGCCGACCTGTTAAACCGCCAGCATACGTCCCCGCCCACACCTGGCGCCGCTTGCACCTGCGAGACAACCTCACCTTCACGAAAGGAACGCCCCGTTCCGTCGGGAGCTGCCAAGCCAGCCTTCCCCTGCCCACCCGCCGCCGTCATTCTCACTGGCATTTGTGTGAGCCACAAATTGATGTCTTGAGTCGCCCAGTTCAATGACTTGTTCCCTTCCACTTTATCTCGAAACCTTTCGTCATAATTCAACCAGGCCCACCCTTCATGGGTTTGCGAGGCCTCGAGAATGGAATCGGCATAAGCAAGCAACATACCATACTGACCCGGGTGATGCTGCCCCCAAACACTAGCCAGCCGCAAAAAGGCCCTAACCCAGTTCACTACCATCTTCGACACCTTCCGAATCCTGCCCGCTTTCTCATCCTCCTTCCGTTTCTTTCTACTCTCCCCAGAATGCCTACGACCTTCCAACAGATGGAAAATATCAATATATTTACGTTGCCAAATTTTGCGCCTCAACTTTTTCGGCACCCCCTCCCAGAGTTTCAATAAAGTGGCCACATTCTGCTTCGCACCCGTAGTCCCCGACTCCCGCACCTCAGACCCCATACCTCACCTTCCGATGATGCCCCAGACGACCCAGACGACGATGACGAGTCAGAACTCCTCATCCGCCGACACAAATGCTTCCTCTTTTTAACCGCCTTGCCCCTGTGCACCGTCTGCTCGCCGCCCCCTCCCCCCTCCCCCCACCCCTTTTCCCGACAACAACTCACCCGCCGTAGCTGCAGCAGTCCCCGCCGGTGTGCTCGGCCCATGCGTCAGAGCCTCGTCATGTCACTGCTCGTCCAAACCTTGCTCAACTGGACCGGCCTCCTCGCCAGTGTGCGCCGACCCTCCGGGAGCATCCATATTATCCTGCCGTCGACCGCTCGCTCCGAACACTGGTCCTGGCGAAGGTAAATAAGGGACCTGTGTGGAAACAGAGGGAAAAAATGGGGAGAGAAACCGGCAGACCAGGCCGGCTGCCACGCCCCCGCCCAACCAGCCCCGGACGGGCCCTGACCTCCTCCCATCCAGCACTCCCAATCCATCATCCAACTACCAGACCCAAACCCTTGCAGCTCCATTGAGCCGAACCCCGCTGGGGGAACCATCTCGTGGCCCCCCTAGCCTCCCCCCGCAAATAGGCATCAACCGGCCCCGTTCCCCCTCCCCCCATGTGTGTACCATGTCAGTATCCCTGCCGTGCACTGGGGTATCCGCCCCTTGCCCACTGACCCCCACCACCCCCTGATCATCCCCTTGCCAATTCCCCCCCGTGCCCCCCCACTCGGTATCCGCGACCAAAGCCCTAGCCGCTTGCAAAGCCAACCCCCTGTCCCCCCTACCACGACCACCTGGCTCGCAGCCTACCTGCACCCTACACGCTGCACCTGCAGATGCGCCCCACGGGCTAGCAGGTCCATCTGCCCTCCATCTGGCAGATTGAGCCACCCGACCCACCGCGCATCCCCCTTTACCCGTGCTCCTTCCCCGCACACACCCCTGCCCCCCACGGCCGACCCGCGACCTGTTTGGCCCAGCTCCCCAAGCCCCCATGTGCTGCCTGCCCTACCTGGGGACATCGTGCTAATTTTATCAATTGGGTTTTTCTGTTGTTTTTTTTTTGTTTGTTTGTGCTATAACGATCACCGAACAGGCCCTACACCCACTCCTCACCCGTGCTCCCAGGCTGACTCGCCTGCTGCTTGTTCAATCGATGCTGCCCCGGAGTCCAACAACAGCTGTTCAGCTCCCAACTGCTCGCAGACCTGAAGCCGCCGCGATGCTCCGCCGAAGCTTGACACCGCCGACACCCAGTCAAGGAAAAAGAAGACCCCGCCGCGAGCTGGCCAACGTGTGCCTCACATGCCACGATGCCAACTGGCTCTGTGAGCATGCGCACGCACTCAGACGGATCCCCTGTGCCCGCTCCTGTGAGGGGGGATCAATCAATTTGAACCTTCGGGCCAAGCCCTCCGATGGTGCTCGCTCCTCCTCCAACCCCTCCCGCCCCCATCCCCCGCGCCAGGTCCCAATCAAAGGGCGCATGCAGGGTTCCGCATCGGGCTGGGCACCCGGTTACCTGTGGGTGCCGGGACCCTGCCCGCGCCCTTACTTTTGTCGTGGGCGGGACCGTGAATTGTCCCGACCTCCCCCTTTCCAGAGAGCATCCATACTGAAAAAAGGATCTTGATTATTACCATAATTATGTTTTGTTGTATCTTTCCTATCTTTTTGTGGTTTCCCTGACCCCTTCTGAGTAGAGAAAAAGGAAGCAGACGCATCAAATTCACCAGACTATGTTGGTGCAACACAGCATGTTGCAATATGGCTTCTGTGTGGGTTACTGTAACATGTTTGACCTTTATTTCCATCTCTATATACAGGTTATTGTATTTGTTTACTGTACAGACGTGATGCTCTGCATTGATTTACAAACCTAGCATTGCATGTCTGTACAGTCCTATTTATGCCCTGAGGTAACGACAGTCCTATTTATGCCCTGAGGTAACGACACAGGAAATGACCCCATTATATTTGGAGTATGGCAGTGTGAGTGTCCATTTTCTTCCTTCATTTGTGCATTCCATGTACCGTGATATATGTGTACAGACACTGTATCCACACCAACCAGTGCAGGGGGACCTTATGCATAGTGTTATCTCTGCATGTTTCTGCGGATGGTTTCATTTGAATTCTCTGTGTTCATGTGCCTCTGCTACCTGTTAGCATATTCTCATTGTGCATTTGACGATTGTTTAGGGTTACATTGTTGCAGCTTTGATTCCTATATCAGACATTATGTGACAGCCGTAAGATATATTTTGATATGTGTGTTTACACTTTCTTACTTTTAACAGCATATGCTGTTTCATTTCTGTGCCTCCTGTATTGGCAGACAGATATGTTTTAAAGAACAGATTATGATTGATGTGTGTTGGGCCCTCATCATGCACCGCCTACTGTCTACATGCACACATATGTAACTAACACATTTGGGGCATGCAGCAGCATGTGTGGGGTGAGGGACTAATGCATACTGCACACCATGCACCTAATGCACATTATCTCTCCTGCCCATCATCTGTAGACAGGCCAGTGACTTTTCTGTAACATGTGGGTTGCTGCCCTGCAACATGTGTTTTCAGATATTCACCTGAGATCCACTCACCTTGATATTATGATAGGCAGTATCTACACTATCTGTGATGATTAACCTAAATAAAAATGTGTGTTTGATGTACATTTGTCTCTGCTGCTGCTTCATCACACTGACACTTGTATTTAGTTATTTCCTGGTCATGTACATGGCCCACCTGTGCTCACATCCTTGTACGGTGCCAGCTGTCTATCTGCCAGCCGTTTGCCAAATCACTGGGTGTTACAGGTTCCCATACACACCTTCCCTTTGAGGTACTATTTTCGCTTTGCACTCATTGGGGTTGTTTGGGAGAGTGGTTACAGACATGTGTTATAACACCATAGGTTGCAGGTTTGATCCCCACATGGGGTTTGCTTATTTTTTTCTGTTGTGCTAATCTGACCATTAGGTACCTGCAGGTTCATCACCTATGCACACACCCTTCCATCTCTTCACTGTACACCAAAGTGTGCCCTCTGTGCTGCCTATCCATCACATATTAGCTGTTACATATGTCTCTTTCTTTTCAGTGCTTACATGGCCATCTGCTTGGGAGATTGGCATTGCTGTGGTTCAGCTGGTCTATGACACAACCTGTTTGCAGGTTCAATTCTCTCCTGTTCTGTTCTGTATTTTGCCCTGCCCCACTGAGCATCCCCTGACGCCCTTTGGGTTTAGGTTCTTTCCTCTTTTGAATGCTGTATCCACTGCATAACATTTCATTGTGTGTGTGCATCCATTACCTGTGCATTGTCTTTCCTTGTTGCTCTGTGCAGTGTTAGGGTTACATCTGTGTTTGGTCCATACCTTTCTTTCTTTTCAACTTACTACTACTACTACTATTTAGCACTTGGGGGACCTTACTGTCCTTGGCCAACATTTTTTTGAGTCATCTATACATCCTTGGGGCATCTTAAGCCACACCTTGGAATCAGCCAGCTTATGGGGTGCCTACTATGGTGCCTTGGGAGTTGACAACCTTTCAACATCGCATCAGCTGCCCCAATATGTTTGTCCATTTTTCCAGCTGCCACATGGGCTGGACGCAGATATGTCTGGTCCATCAGCTCAAATCTACTTCCTTCCATTACTTGTGCATTGTCTTTCCTTGTTGCTCTGTGCAGTGTTAGGGTTACATCTGTGTTTGGCCCATACCTTTCTTGCTTTTCAACTTGGGGGACCTTACTGCCCTTGGCCAACATTTTTTGAGTCACCTATACATCCTTGGGGCATCTTAAGCCACACCTTAGATTCAGCCAGCTTATGGGGTGCCTACTATGGTGCCTTGGGAGTTGACAACCTTTCGACATGGCCTCTGGGGCACATTATAACCTGCCTTGGCTGACGTGGTGGTTTAGGATGTGCCTTCTGGTGCACCCTAAAAGGTGCATTCGTTTATGACACTGGGGTGCAGTTATTTTTAGCTGGCAGCACAGATTGTTGGACTGTTTCAAGCAGGAAAAGGAATTGCCTTGGCCAAACTTATTTATTAAGCCCACTGAGGGATTGAAATCATGACCTCTGTTTCAGCAGTCATTGTATTAAACAGCGTGCTACACCTCTGTTGCTGTTATTGCAGATCAGCATGCGAAGTTAAGGTTAACGCGCTGTAACGAGCACGGCTCCCTCTATCGAGCAATAACATACACGGCGCACTTTATCGTGCGATCACCCACGATTGCTACCTTAAGACCAGAACGCCCACTCCTTATATGGCATCCTTCACATTATCACTGCAGCTAGAGCCGGGAACATTAAGACGGTTTAGTAAACATAACCATGGTCTCCAAAACTGAATACAATATTCCAAGTGAGGTCTCACCAACGACTTGTACAGTGGCATTAGTACCTCTTCCTTTCTGCTGGTAATTCTTCTGTATGCAACCCAGCATCATTCTGGCTTTTGCCACCGCCTTGTCATACTGTTTTGCCATCTTGAGATCCTCAGAAACAATCACTCCAAGGTCCTTCTCCTGGTCTGTGGACACCAATCTCTCACCCACTATCACATACAATTCCCTTGGATTTCTGTTTCCCAAGTGCATGACACTGCACTTCTTCACACTAAATCTTAACTGCCAAGCATTAGACCATTCTTCCAGCTTTTGTAGATCTTTCCTCATGTTCTCCACTCCCTCTGGGGAGTCCACTCTGTTGTAAATTTTGGTGTCATCTCTAAAAAGATAAACTTTTCCATTCAGCCTTTTGGCAATATCACTCATAAATATATTGAACAGTAATGGTCCCAGGGCCGAACCCTGGGGAACACTGCTAATCACCTTCCTTTCATCCGAATGAGTTCCGTTTACCGTCACCTTCTATTGTCTGTCAGTCAACCAATTTCTAATCCAGTTCACCATCTTGGGACCCATCCTCAAGCTGTTGAGTTTATTGATAAACCTCCTAGGAGGAACATTATCAAAGGCTTTGCTAAAATCTAGGTAGATCACATCCAGCACACGCCCTTGATCTAGTTCTCTGATCACCCAGTCAAAGAACTCAATCAGATTTGTTTGACAAGATCATCCTTTGGTAAAACCATGTTGTCTCGGATCATGTAACCTGTTGGTTTAGAGGAAGTCCACTATTCGCTCTTTCAGGAGCACCTCCATTACTTTTCACGCCACTTTGTCAGTTCTTCCCTATTATCACTTTTGGGGAGAGGTACCACATCAGACCTTCTCCAGTGTGGAACTTCTCCTGTCTCCAAGGATCTATTAAAAACATCCTTTAAAGGTCCTGCAAGAACCTCTCTGAGCTCTTTCAGTATCCTGGGATGTACCCCATCTCATCCCATAGACTTATCCACTTTCAGTTTTGCAAGCTAACACATCATCTTTTGTTAATGCTGTGGTATCTACTCCATTCCCATTTGTATATTTGTCAATCACAGGTGGTCCTTCTCCAGGATTGTCTCTAGTGAAAACAGAGCAGAAGTATTTATTTACCATTTTCGCTTTTTTAATGTCACTTTCCATGAATCCATTCCCAGCACTTTTGAGTCTTGCAATTCCACCTCTGATTTTCCTCCTCTCCCAAATATACCTGAGAAACGTTTTGTCGCCACACTTCACATCTTTAGCCATCTTTCTTCTGCCTTTGATTTTCCTGTCCTTATTTATTTTTTGTCTCTTTTAGTTTGATCTTCTATTCTTTTCTGTGTTCCTCTATTTGCGAGCTTCTGAATTTTGTGAAAGCTGTGTTTTTTGCCTTTATTTGAGCAGCCACTTTTTGGAGAACCAAATAGGTTTCCTTTTCCTCTTGTTTTTATTTACTTTCCTTATGCATGTATCTGTTGCACCTTTTATTGTCTCCTTTAGTTTAGCCCATTGCAATTCCACTTCCCTTATCCCCTCCCACCCTACCAACTCCTCCTTCAGGTACTTGGCCATTTTACTGAAGTCTATGTTTTTGAAGGCTAGGACTTTGAGCTTGCTGTGATTGGATTCCACCTTAGCTTTTATCTCAAACCACACCGTGTGATGATTGCTGCTGTTCACATGGGCACCCACCTGGATATTCAACATGTTATCTCAGTTGGTGAGCACTAAATCCAGCATGGAGCTCTCCCTGATCGTTTCCATCACCATTTGTTTAAGTAATGCATCCAGGAAGGCATACACAATTTTTTAACTTCTTTCCAGATTTGCAGAAGGAACGCTCCAATCCACATTGGGTAGATTAAAGTCACCCAATATGATCACTTCCCCCTTCATGACTCTCTTTGCAATATCAACAATCAATTCACTATCCATTTCTTCAGTTTTAGTTAGAGGCCTGTAGACCACACCAGTATGACAATGCAATCTCCTCTTTCCAACACAATCCAGAGCGCTTCTTCTTTTCCCCATGTCCCTGCATTTCAGCAGCTTTAATATTGTTTTTGATATACAGGGCTACGCCTCCTCCTTTTCTATCGTCTGTTTCTCTTCTAAATAGATTATAGCCAGCTATGACTATGAAGTATGTTTACTAAACGGCGCTAATGTCACAGCTGCAATGTTATTGCACGATAAGTGACGCTATCGCGCGATAATGGCGCATTACCATGCGAGAATGTCACGTATCGCGTGATAATGTGGTCAGCGGCTTTAAGGTGCGCAGAGGGTGGAGGAAGGCTCCCCAGAGGGCAGAGTAAGGCTCCCCAGGGGCGGAGAGAAGGGGTCAATGGGCGGAGAGTGGGCGGGGAGAGGCTCCATCACACTAACGCCGTGAAATGAAGGTCTGAAAATTAGCGCCAGTGAAAACCTCGCACTAGAGGCACTTTTGCAGGAGAGAGAAACCATTTTGGTCAGCAATGTACAGCAAAGGCAGGGAAACCAAGAAAAAGTGATAGTAGTGATACATGTGCAGCAGCAGCAGCATAGTGGCCAAGTACGAGAGGGCACGACGGTGAGGCTGAAGGCGGGACAGGAGGCTGAAGGCGGGACATGCAGTTGAGCAGCTGGGGCACAGGGTGGACCAGGCATATGCCTAGCTGGCACATAGGAACACAGAAACAGAAAACAGCAAGCCAGCAACTGGCCAAGGGCAAACATGCCCACGAGAGTGTGACCCACAGTGTCCCAGCGGACATCACCCAGCAGGTACCCCAAAGGGCACATAACATTGACAGGCAGTGCCGCGGGGAAGCGCAGATGTCAATGTAGGCACCCCTACCCCAGACCCCACACCATAGGCAGCCGGCTACTGGCACACTGGATGGCCTGGGACTGCGCACCACCAGCACCACCAGAATAAGGGCATGTCAGCATGGTGGCGGAGGGGTACTGGTGGTGGAGGGGGCAGTGGCATCTGCACACAGCACACCAAGGCCAAGCCCTGTTCAGGTGGGTGGAGTGCAGTGCAACAGACAAGGTCTGTCTGATGAACAGTAATGCTAGCCCCAGAGAATAACCTGCCTCTGTGGCAACAGTTTGGTGCAGTACACACAGCCAGTATATTCAGGGGTAGAAAGTCACAGGTTCAAGTCCCAGCTGTGGCTCCTGCAGACCATGTCCCCTCATTTTACCCTTACTAAAACGTGGTAATAAAGACAGAATCTTTATTGCAGATAAAAGTAACACACCATAAACGCCTGTATTGTACCCTACATAGCACATACACCATAAACATATGCAATCCCTAGAACAGAGTTTCCCAACTCCAGTCCTGGAGGGCCAAACACCATTCAGGTTGTCAGGATATCCCTAAAAAATATGCATGAGATGCATTTACATGCACTGCCCCCATTGTATGCAAAAGTATCTCATGCATATTCATTAGTGACAGCATGAAAACCTGAACCGTGTTTGGCCCACCAGGACCGAAGTTGGAAACCTCTGCCCTAGAGCAGCGGCCCACAAGAGCACAAACACCCACACCCACAGGCCCCACTATGCAGCGACTCATGGAGAGTCAGGCTGTTGGGCCCTGCATGCAGCAGCATCTACCAATACCAGCACCTGCATACCTTAGCAATGCCATCTTAAACGTGGAAACACGTTCCACATATATCAAAAGGTTGCTATGAATAATGTCAGATAACAAATCCTAAGTTGAACACAATTTGTTGACAGGGATTCATCATATCAACCTTTCTGATATCTGTGGAGTCTGTTTCAGGTTTTGTTTGACAGTGTTTAACTTCCCCGGTGAGTGACCCTAACAGTATTGAGTACCATAGTAATGCCTGCACTGTGCCCAGGACTGGGGTGGTGGCCAGGGCTTCCAACCCCCTCCATATTTGCACAATGCTGAAATAGGTGTGGTAGTGTGTGTATGTCTATCCAGTGTTATGTGGCTGCCTACATCTTACTGAGCCCACAATGCTTGCACTGTTTCCAGTGTTATCCTGCCAATGTGCATAATGAGGAGCAAGATACTGTGGTTATGGCCCGGACAGGGCGGCCTGGGTAGGTAGCATCTGCACAGGGCATAAGGCAATGGCTGGGACATTGTAGTGCCTGGCCATCACCTGCACGGACAGGGTGGCCACAGCATGTCATGCTGGGGGGTCACTCTCACCCTGACTGAGCAGTGACCTCGGCATAGATAGGTTACCCCATAGTGCTGTATAGTATTTTTCTCATGTGATATCTTTGGGTTTTATTTTTTCTGGTGGCCCAATCACTGACATACCTGTTTGGTGTGTGTGCTCACATCCCATTTTTGGGTGTGCATGGTTTCTCCAGGAACATGCACTATGTACTAGCTAGTGGACTGTCTGCAGTTTGCATGTGTATGGCTGGAACACCTTGCAGTGCGGAAACTGACTATGCCTTCTGCTGGTGAATTTCAGATGGGGCGGGGCAGCTGAGCTTTTCCAGGCCTTCTGTCTTATGTGATGGATGCAGCTCTGCATTGACCTCCCTGTAGGGTGCCCATTCCCCTCTACTGCCACCATTGTAGAGATGTAGAATGTGGATCTGTTGGTGGGAGATCCTGTCCCTCACCCTGACCCACAAGGGCAGGTTGGGTGTTGCTACATAATCCGCTTTGGGGTCCGAACACCACCCTTCACTTATAACATGTGACCATGGCACTCACACAGGATATGCATAATTCTGGGTGCATTATAGTCCACAAGGCCTAGATATGACTGGGAAATATAGATGGACACAGGTATATCCTAGGCATGCATGCAGGGACTACCCATCACACACTGGCACTGATGGGGACCTGCAGTGCAGCCTACCTCAGCCATGCCATGTGCTGTGGACCTGGTGCTGGGCCCTCCACTTCACCCTCAGGGTGAGCAAAGGAACTGCACGATGTCACTGTCTGTAGCTACTCTGTGCCAGTAACACACACTGTCAGTTCCCCCTACCAGGCCAGGGTGCTATAAAGGGGCATACCCAATCTTGTGATCAGATGTAGGCTGCTGATCTGCATTTGCAGTGCATCATGGGTACGGGTGGGTTTACCCTATCCTGGTAACCACAGCAGACAGTTTGTGTGGTAACATGCAGTCTTTCTGTAGCCAGCCAGCAGTGTGTTAGATGCTATAGAGATGTAGCCCACTGGTTACGTCAATGACTGTAGAGGCAGAGGTCATAGGTTTGATCCCACAGTGGTGTTATTTAAGAATGCTCTTTGAGGCTTTTCCTTTTCATTTCAATCAGTGCTGCCATCAGAACCACCCTCACAGTACTGTAGCCTCAGGTGCCTCATAGGTGCCCTATAGGGTGCTCTGTAAGCTGCCCTATACAGCACCCTATAGGGCACATTATAGGCCTTGGCAGACAGGGCACTTTATAATGTGAACTATAGGGCACTAATTGAGACACCTTAGGTTACGGCACTGTGAGGGTGTTTTTGCTGGCAGCACTGATTTAAATTAAAAGAAAATGCCTCAGACAGCCTTTTTGGATTACAGCACTGCAGGATCAAACCCATGACCTCTGTCTCCACTGTCATTGCAGTAACCAGTGGGCTACATCTTTATAGCTTCTAACACTGCACTGACATGTACTTAGGGTTAATGGGCATTAACGTTCCACGGCACCCACTATCGCGCAATACAGATGCTTGCTACCTTAGGACCGGAACGCCCACTCTTTATATGGCATTCTTCATATTATCGCTGCCACTAGCGCCGGTAACATTAAGACGGTTTAGTAAACATACCCCTATGTCCCATTCATGAACTCGTTAGACCGTGTTTTTGTGATGGCCACAATGTCCAAGTCCATTTCCACCATCAGGGCTTCCAGATCAGGCTAGCTTTGAGTACTTGTACTCATTGCTGTTCAACATTTGTTGAATGGCTTGCCTGCCTTTTGCATGGATTTTTTTCTACATGCCCCTTTTCGCTTGCCATTGATGTGTTGTTCAAACGTTTGGCTGTTTCCAATGTTGTTTTGCTTTTGATGGAAGTGATGTACTGAACTTGTCCTTCTCCATCCATCACCCCCTTTCCCTAGTTTAAAGCCTGTCAACATATTGCCTGAATCTTTCACTTAGGATCAATTTCCCTGCGGTGGAGAGATGTAGTCCATCAGTACAGTATAGTCTCTTGTTGATCCATATGTTTCCCCAGTCACCTATATATCTAAATAAGAACATAAGAACATAAGATATGCCATACTGGGTCAGACCAAGGTCCATCAAGCCCAGTATCCTGTTTCCAACAGTGGCCAATCTAGGTCATACGTACCTAGCAGTTTCCCCAAAAGACACAGGTTCCGCAATGCTTGTACTGGGTCAAGCATTGATATCCTGGGCCCCTTCTTAATAATGGTTTATGGACCTTTCCTCCAGGAACTTGTCGAAACCTTTTTTAAACCCAGCTACACTAACAGCCTTTACTACATCCTCCGGTAACAAATTCCAGAGTTCAATTACAAGTCGAGTGAAAAAGTATTTTCTTTAATTAGTCTTAAATAGTTTACCCTGTAGCTTCATTGCATGTCCCCTAGTCTTTCTGTACTCTGATAACATAAACAATCGATCTATGTTTACCCGTTCCACTCTGTTTATTAATTTATAGACTTCTATCATATCTGCCCTAATCCGTCTCTTTTCCAGGTTAAAGAGCCCTAACCTTTTTAGCCTTTCTTCATAGGAGTATCCTTCCATCCCCTTTACCATTTTGGTGGCTCTTCTCTGAACCTTTTCTAATAACTCTTTATCCTTTTTAAGATATGGCGACCAGAATTGCACACAATATTCAAGGTGCGGTCTCACCATGGAACGATATAGAGGCATTATAATATCTTTTGTTTTATTTTCCATTCCTTTCCTTATGATACCTAGCATTCTATTTGCTCTCACTGGGCCGAGGGTTTTAACATGTTATCCACAATGACGCCTAAATCTTTTTCCTGGGTGGTGGTTCCTAATGTGGAACCTTGCATTGTGTAACCATAGCTTGGGTTGTTCTTCCCTAGGTGCATAACTTTGCACTTGTCCACATTAAATTTCATCTGCCATTTTGATGCCCAGTCTTCTAATTTATCAAGATCCTCTTGCAATTTTCCACAATCCTCTTGGGTTTTTACAACTTTAAATAGTTTTGTGTCATCTGAAAATTTGATAACCTCACTCGTTATTCCACTTTCCAGGTCATTTATGAATATGTCAAAAAGCAGCGGACCCAGCAAAGATCCCTGGGGTACACCACTATTCACCTTTCTCCATTGGGGAAACTGGCCATTTAGCCCAACTCTCTGCTTTCTATCTTTTAACCAGTCCTTGATCCACAGTAGTACACTGCCTCCTATCCCATGACTCTTTAGTTTTGCCAAAGGTCTCTGATGAGGGACCTTGTCAAAGGCTTTCTGAAAGTCCAGATACACTATATCAACCGATTCACCTTTGTCCACCTGTTTATTCACACCTTCAAAAAAACATAACAGATTAGTAAGACAAGATTTTCCTTGTCTAAAGCCATGTTGGCTATCTCCTATTAGGCCATGACTATCTACATGCTGAGTAATTTTATTCTTTATGATGGTTTCTACCATTTTTCCCGGTACTGACGTCAGGCTCACCGGTCTGTAGTTTCCCGGATCAACCCTGGAACCCTTTTTAAAAATTGGTGTTACATTGGCGATCCTCCAATCTTCAGGTATTAGAGATGATTTTAATGATAGTTCACAGATTACTAATAGCAGTTCTGCAATCTCATATTTCAGTTCTTTCAACACCCTTGGATGTATACCATCCGGCTCAGGTGATTTGCTACTCTTCAGTTTATCTAATAGTTGTAATACATCTTCCCGATGTATCGATATTTCCTTCAACTCTTCCGCACCTTTAAATACCACTTCAGTCATGGTATCGTCCCTACATCTTCCTCAGTAAAGACCGAAGCAAAGAATTCATTCAGTCTCTCCGCTATCGCCTTGTCACCTCTTAGTGCCCCTTTAACTCCTCTCTCATCTAATGGACCAACTGACTCTCTCACAGGTTTTTTGCTACGAATATACTTGAAAAAATCTTTATTTCGCGTTTTTGCTTCCACAGCAAGCTTCTTCTCAAATTTTCCCTTTGCCTGCTTTATCAATGCTTTGCATTTGATTTGCCAGTGCTTGTGCTGTTTCCAGGTTTCGTCGTTTTGCTCTTTTTTCCATTTCCTGAAAGATGCTTTTTTGGCAACAACAGCCTCTCTGACCTCACCTTTAAACCATGCTGGCAGTTGTTTGGACTTCCTTCCACTTTTCTTAATGCATGGATTACAGCTGATCTGGGCTGCCAAGATAGTATTTTTCAACAACACCCAAGCTTGATGTAAGTCTTTAACCTTTGCAACTGCTCCTTTTAGTTTTTTCTTAACTATTTTCCTCATTTTATCATAGTCTCCCTTTTGAAAGTTAAAAGGTAGTACTGTGGATTTCCGTACTATCCCTCCTCCACTAATTAAATCAAAGGCGATCATGCTATGATCACTATTGCCAAGTGGCCCCAACACTCTTATCTCTAGATCTGGAGTTCCACTAAGGACTAGGTCTAATATGGCTTCCCCTCTGGTCGGTTCATGAACCAGCTGCTCCAAGAAGCAGTCATTTATGTCATCTAGGAATTTTATCTCCCTAGCATGTCCTGCCATGACACTGACCCAGTCGATACCGGGGTAATTGAAATCACCCATTATTATTACTGCGCTGTAACTTTTGTTAGCTTCCTTGATTTCTTTGAGCATTTCATCATCCATTTATTCATTCTGGCCTGGTGGTCGATAGTACACCCCCACTGCCATTGCCTTCCCCTTTTTACATGGAATTTCAATCCATAGAGATTCTACAGCAAATTTTCTTTCCTGCAAAACTTTAATCCTTTCTGACTCAATGCCCTCTCTAACATAGAGCGCAACCCCTCCACCAATTTGATCAGCTCTATCATTACGATATAGTTTGTACCCAGGTATCACAGTGTCCCACTGGTTGTCCTCCTTCTACCATGTCTCTGATATTCCAATCATATCTAACCTCTCATTTAGTGCTATATATTCTAACTCTCCCATCTTATTTTTTACACTTCCAGCATTTGCATACAAGCATTTTAGAGACTGTATTTTATTCATATTAATTTGGCTATTGGTAGACATGGGAAATTTGGGATCTTTAAGCTCTGTCTGCTCCATACTCGAGGGCATTAGGGCTACTTTACTCTTTTTTGGAACCTCTCTGCTTTTGGTAGTATCCTTCAAGGATACATTCTTCCGAACCATCCGCTCTTGGGCGACTGTCGGCTTTCCCCTATTATCTAGTTTAAAAGCTAAAATCCTTCTTGTTTGCAGCAGGTTTGAAACCATGTGTTAACACTGTTTATATGATACAGCCTTTCTGCCCCCTTATCATGAGCAGGTAGAATTTCTGAGAATGCTATAGTGTTAGCAATGGGCTTGAGCTTCTCTCCCAGAGTCTGGAAGTCCCTTGGAACTGCAGAGGTACTGTTTCTAGCCAGGTCATTTCTACCCAAGTGGATGACAATATCAGTTTTGGAGAGCTCACTTTCTGCCTTAACTATACCAACAATTTGGTTTGTATTCCTGCTGGCTGAAGAGCCTGGGAGGCATTTGACCATCCTCCTTTGAGCTGTGTTCCAACTTGGGTGCCTCTGATGATGGAATCTCTAAGGAGTAGTAGTTTTCTATGTTGTGATTTGGTACATTATCAGCAGATTTGGCATTAAGTCTATCATTCAAGGGCACTTCAGCCTCCACAGATTGAGCGCCCTCATATCTCCATGTTGTGTTATTGTACTAACTTAAGCCAATTTTCAGCCACTGGAATCACATCTGTGTAGTACTAAACATCCAAGAAAAACTATTCTAAAAGATTACTATTTGGAACTATCTCAATATCATATCAAAGATTTGAAAATAAGAATCTCAGCGCTTAATTGTAAAAAAGGGCTGATATTTAAAGACCATAACAGTCAGCCAGGGTGCTTAAATATCAGCAGGATATTCAGGGACAGTGCCCAGATAGGAGCTGCCGCTGAATATCTGGGCTGAATGGCAATATTTAGATAAGTGCAGATGCTTATCCAGTTAACAGGATTTTCATCTGACACTTATCCAAATTGCAGCTTAGGCAGCATTCCATGTGGCCTATGTTGCTTGGATAAGTGTTGACTGAAAAATCTCACTAAGCGGATAAAGTTGGAACTTATCTGAATGGCATTGACACTGACCTTGTTCTGCCCATGGGCTGACCCTGAGCTAAGCAGATAATGTAGGGGCAGCCTGTGGAGATATTCAACAGCATTGTCCAGATACTGGCACTGAATATTCAGAGAGCACACTTAACTGGACAGCCTCTCATTGACTGATTGGCTAAGGGTTCTGAATATTGGTCCCTTCCTTACTAAACATCTTGAGACCTATTGCCACAAGAAAGATTTTACATAACTGGAAAAGATGTAGCATTTTTAGATCTGACGATGTGATGAAATCATGTTTGCATAATTTACAAATATGAAATAGTAGCAGCGTCAGATTTGGGCTCTGGTAGACAAAAATGTGAAGTGGCATTTTAGAAAGGACATCTAGGTGAAATCTGGGGCGTCCAGGATAAAACATCCAAAAAACTCCAGGGACATTTAAGTTCTGGCCAGAGTTTAGAAACGTGGATGCCCCAAAATTGCATGGGCACAGAAATGTCTTCCTGGATGTCCCAGCCAGCTTTTTCCAGAAGGAGGATGCCCATGTTCAGTGACATGTCTGACAGTCAGACGTATGGTGGCGGGTTAGTAATCTGTTTGGGGTTTGTATTTACATGCTGGTTTCTTTGGCCAGGAAATAGTGACTGTGCCAGTGACTGCGCATTCCTCCTGGTAGTGCTCCTATCCTAAAACGAGTACGTTTTTGCTCCTTATTCATAGTCAGGAGCAGGTATAGGCATGGGCGCCTCATCGACCAGGGCCAGACGTGCTTGTGCCATTCTGAAATCACACCACAATGTGCATATTTCTTGCTACACCCAGGCCACTCCTCCGGCATGCCCCCATTCTACTTGGACATCCTTGCGCTAGAGACATCCTTATACCCTCTTTCTAAAATAGCTCCAGGGACATCCTTGTGATATGTATGTATAATAAGTGTTATTATATTAAAATTTTAAAAAAACCTTATAAACATAAAACAGAACTGCTAACAAATAACTAGAAAATGACCAATAATGATAAACAATATGACCCAGAATCAGCCAGTTTAAAAAAATAACATAAAAAATCAAACTATCACTCCAAAAAGTCCTCAGGCTCAAACTCATTCATACAAAAAGAAGGACAAAAGGATCTCAGACCATTCAGAGGTCAAAATCATAGACACTCTGTAAATAATACTCAGGCTGTGATTCATCCTCTATACATCAATGACCCTGAAAAAACTCCTTTCAGCATGTTCACTTTTTATTTTATATATATTTTGCTCATATTGTACTTTTCTTTTTACTTCTTCCAATTATTTATAAACATGCCTTTCAACCCTCAAAGCATATTCATCAATGATCAGACAAACAATTAAACCAAAATTATCAGCACACAACTTTTCATAAGGCTTAAAGTAGCAACTATTTCCAACAGATTATCCCCAACACCGCTCAAGACATCTACCCAGACGCTTTGTCTAATGCTTCCTCGGGGGTTCAGATTTCAAATCTAGAAGTAATGCTACTGTACCAAATCTGTATCTCCCAGCTAGTGCTACCGGCAATATGTGCTCTTTCAGACTTAACAAATGAAGTCAAAATGCCATCAACAAAGCATCTGTCAGAAAACCAGAGAGGTGAATATGCTACAAAGTCAGAGTAATACAGACAGAACAAGGACAATATCAAAAGAATGTTTTTGTTAAATTCTGTTGAGTCTATGTTGACTCATAGCAACCCTGTGGATAGTTGTCCTAAAATGTGTTTGCTGTTCAGTTAGGGGGCTAATTGCTGATAGAGTGGCCTCCATAGCTGCTGCTATTATATCGATCTATCACATTGCTGGCCTTCCTTTTTTGCATTGACCTTCAACCTCTCCAAGCACAATGCCTTTCTCTAATGATCTTTCTCTTTGCATGATATGTCCAAAGTATAAAAGTCAAAGTCTTGTCATTTGAGGCATCTGTCAGAAAACGAGTGAGATGCAGGCTACAAAGTCAAAGTAATACAGACAGAACATGGATAATATTAAAAGCATGGCATATAGTATCACTAAAAGGGGGTACAAAAGAGTGTGCTTTTTCAATTCTGTTTACACACTATCAGTGCCATGCTTTGGCACCATACCATCAGGTAGGGGGTCTTTTAAATGCAAATTTTACAAAACATTCTTTACATCACTGTGGGTAGTAGAGCTTAAGCTGCATTAAGAATCAAGCTTCACAAATGAAGAAATAGAGCCAGCAATAACAAAAGAAACACGAAAATGTGCAAATTAGATACGGCAAAGATAGTAGAAACAGCAGAAGAACCACCCGTCATTGGACAGGAGTATTTCAAATGCAAGCATTCCAAAACATTATCTATATCTCCTTGGGAGGGCAGGGATTAAGCCAGGTCAAGAGTTAGGCTAACAAGAAGTAGGACGTAAAACCAGCTATAACAATAAAAGCAGAGGAACACCACTGGAGCAAATGAATCCCAGGGATCTTAAAGTATGACTTCCCCCTGCTCAGAACATATCTGCAGCTAAGACTTTGGTGATATCATGGAAGGGGGATACAGACATGGGATGCAACACAATTTACATTCAAATTATATCATAACATAATTGCAGCTAAACAATTCATTATTAAGCAATAGTGCATATACAACATCCTATATAATCAATATTTGTTCCTAATCTTGAATACAATTCTGCAAGAGACACACAGTATAAGCCAACTATGCTGGTTGCAAGAGTGTAGCAAACCGTCCGCCCACTGTAGGGGTTACAAATAAAATAATCCCAAATTCAGAGATACATAAATTCCCAATCAAAATCTCTGAAACAACCCCCAGTGAACCACTTTTTTTTGTTGTCGGATCACACCGAGGGAGGATAAGAAAAATGTCTTAACCCCACCAAACAGATGAAGAGCTATATACTGTAAGTCCTGAAAATAACTGCAATGTACCATTAGAGCTGGTGGTGTGTGTTGATAGAGAGGACAATAACACTTGATAGGAGTGAGCTGTAACATCTGGAATCTCCTTCCTTGCTGGGGTGAGGGACATAGAACAACAGGTGATGGCATCAAGATTTGCCCAAGAGCTATATAAACACCACCAAGACCGCAGTGCATGGCCAAAGGGATATACCTCTATGGAGTCACTGTGCACCACTGAGGGCTATCAAAGACTCTGAAAGAACTCATACTTGAAATGGGAAAGAGGAAGCTGAAGAATAAATGTTGATTGCCTGTTGATGTTGTGACAAGCTGTGGCCACATTCAAGTTTCTCATGTTGATCAGGTAATTTCATCTGTTAATGATTTTGGGGTATTTTTAAGTTCCGAAATGGATCCCACCTCTCCCACCTGTAACTATGACTAGCTTCTCTCCAATCCTCCAATCTGTGAGGGTAGAGCTGGATCAGTTCCACATTACTTTGTAGGGAGGATAGTAGCACAGTTGTATTACTGCTTCCTTCCCATGGGGATTTTTCATCTGGGTAGGTTGGCCAGGAGAATTTAATTGATAGTGCAGCCACCCGCAGATATTTCTTTGATGGAGATTCAGAAAATATTATTCAGAACTGAGGAACTCCTACAGAGAACTGTGTCGCAGCTATGGGACTTTTCCACACATTTTTCAGCAGAGTTGGAGGAGAATGATAATAATCTTGTTCAGATTTTGGTTAGTTTGAGATCCATCAAATCTCAAATGACAATGCTTCAAACAATTGTGGCAGTTAATATTAAAAATAGTGTAAATATTCATCATAAATTGGAGTTTCTTGAGAATTCACTTAGAGCATATAATCTGAGGCTCCTTTCTCTGCCTTTCATCCCCTCTTGAATTTTATTTATTTTTTTTTTTTTTAATGCTTTATTTTCGTTTTATAACAACAAAGGAAAGGAAGACATACAGCTAAAAGACAGATACATACATAGAATGTGATACATACACCAAAGTAAACCCCTGCCACCCCCCTCCCCCCTGCTTCTTCTCTAGAAAACTAATAATTCCCGAAACGGGCGTGTACAGACATTATTGTGGTACAAAACCTAACGGTGATCTGAAACATGATGAGTGTGCATTAAACAGACATGTCGGAGCAATGAGCAGATTGTACATAATCATTGAGCATCTGCCATTTAGACAAGCGAGAGTGAGTTTGGGTATGGGGAATAGCTCTCCGAGATATCTGCTCATATTTACTATATAAGCAGACAAGGTTCCACCATTCATTGACAGTAAGTCGAGAGCTATCCTTCCAATTCCTCGTGATTAAACATATGGCTATACCCAGCATGAAATCAAGGAGAAAGCGACCCTTCTTAGGAAGAGAGGGGACCTCCGCCACTGAGCGGAGTCCCACAATCTTCCAAGAAAGAGGCTCGTGGAGGTGTAAGATAAGTTGAATACGACCCCAGACCCGCCCCCAGTAAACCTGTAATTGAGGACATTCATAAATAACATGAGCGAGGGTTCCCACAGCAGAATGGCAAGACCAACACTGGTCCCTAGCAGTTGTGTTCCATTTGGCTATTTTTTCTGGAGTATAAAAGCATCTATGCGCAAAAAAGAAGAGAGTTTGGGTAACTGAGGCAGATCGGGAAACCCGCACTACTTTGCTCCAGAAAACGCTCCATTGCACAGGGGTTAAAGTGGTTTGCAGTTCGCGCTCCCAGGCTTGTTGGGCTCTACAAGTAGCAGTATCTGCACCCTGACATAATAGTTTATAAAAGTTAGAGGCCACCCCATGTGTACTACTAATAGAGTGAATTATTTCTAATAGCCCGTCCTCAGTAGGGACAGAGGGCGGCAGGATTTGAGCACTTTTGAGGCAGTGTTGAAGCTGCAGCAATTGAAAGTAATGTTTCGCTGGTAACGCAAATTCCTTTTGTAAATCAGAAAAGGTTTTCCAACGAGCTGCAGAGAAGAGCTGTTGGGGTGTCCAGATCCCCCTAGAGTACCAGGGTTTCCATGCTATCGTTCTATTTAGGACTTGAATTCTGGGGTTATTCCACAGCGGGAGTCCGTCCTGAGGACATACGTTTGGGCCCAGTGATAGAATGAGAGTGTTAAAGGCCGCAAGAGTATCGACAATCATTGGGGGATGGCGAGTGTCTACTTGATGGGACATACCGGGGAGATGGATCAACGGAATTGGGCTACTAAGCTCCTCTTCTATGTCAAGCCATACTGGTCTGCTGTCTGTTGAGGCATCTAGCCATCAGGCACCTTGTTTAAGTAGGAAGGCTTGATGATATCTGAGAAAATCAGGAAAGCGGGTACCCCCTAGCTCCTTCGCAGACTGTAGTTTTTGTTTAGCTATCCTTGGTGGTTTGCCCTGCCAGAGATAGCGGACGAGAAGGACCTCAATATCTTTGTAGGTGTGTAGCGGGAGTAAGCATGGCAGCATTTCTAAAATATAATTCACTTTGGGGACTATCATCATTTTCACAGTTTCTAGGCGGCCCCACCATGTAAGGGATAAGGGAGACCAACGATTTGTGAGCTCACGGACTTTGGAGACTACCTCTTTGGCATTAAAACTAATAGTGTCTTCTAGAGGAGAACAGTAATGGACCCCGAGATATTTCACCATACGGGATTGCCAAAGGAAAGGGAAGGCCTGCATGTCAGCCTCATGTACCCAGCGGTTCAGTGGGAATGCTACAGATTTGGTCCAGTTTATTTTATAGCCCGATAATTGCGAGTATCCATCAATCAGATCCAAGATAGCTGGAACCGAATCAAGGGATACAAAGAGCATAAGGTCATCTGCATATGCAGAGAGTTTAATCTCTCTGTGACTGAAGGGGACACCTCGAATACGTGCGGACTGTCTAATAAGGAGGGCGAGGGGTTCAAGAGCTAGATCAAAGAGCATTGGTGATAGGGGGCAACCTTGCCGCGTGCCTCTTTGGAGATTAAAAGGCTGAGACTTGATGGCATTTACACAAATACTAGCAACGGGTTGAGTATACATGACTTGGAGGTATCGGAGGAAGCCCTCCCCAAAGCCATACCATCGGAGAACTGCAAATAAGAAGGGCCATTCTAGGCGATCAAAGGCTTTTTCAGCATCTAGGGAAAGACCCACCCAAGGGTGGTCTAAATTGGCAGCACTGGATAGCACATGGCACAAGGTCCGAGCATTGTCAGCGGTGGATCGGCCGGGTATAAAACCGCATTGGTCGGGATGGACTAAGGTGGCCATCCTGTCAGATAGCCGGGTGGCCAAGATCGTTGCGAAGATCTTATAATCGGCATTAAGTAGGGAGATTGGACGGTAGTTGGCGGTTAGCAGCGGGTCTCTGCCTTCTTTCTCAAATACTACCAACATTAGCTGCAGAAAAGGATCCCAGAGAGGATGTATCTACCGCAAGGGCAGTAAAATAGAGTTTTAAGTAGGGAACTAAATCTGCACTGAACGTTCTGTAGAATTCGGTCGGGAGACCATCAGGCCCGGCGGCTCGACCCGAGGCTGTTCGTGTTAGGGCAAATTGGATCTCTGAAGTAGAGAAGGGTTCATCCAGCGCATCCCTATCAGCTTCAGAAAGGGTCGGCCGCTGGATACCAGAAAACAATCGCTCGAAGGTCTCTGATGAGAACTCACATTCGGATTGATATAGACGGGTATAGAAATCCCGAAAGAGTTTTACGATATCGGAGTCTGTGGTCAGTATGCCCCCTCCCTGTGGGGCTCGAAGGGCCACTACGCGTTTGGCTTCTTTTTGACCTTTCAAGGCATTGGCTAAAAGTCGACCGGCTCGGTTACTTTCACGGTAGTATGTCCCTCGCTGAAGCTCAATACTCTTAGAAGCTGCAGTTGAGAGGATTGCATTATATTGAAAACGGAGACGCTGTAAGCGAACTAAGACGCATGGATCAGTACGTGAAGTTAGAACTCGCTCGCCTGCTTTGATTTGTTGGTCTAGTATAAGTAGCTGCTGTTTGCGTTGTTTCCGCAGGCGAATTTGATAACTAGTGATCGTTGCACGAATGGCCGCTTTGAAACCCTCCCACCAAGCCCAATTTGCAGTATCCTGGGGTAAATTAAAATGGAAGTAATCCTGTATGGCTGCTCGAATTTCTAACTGGAACTCTGGCTGAGTTAAGAGGGCTCTATCAAAGAACCAGGCCCCCGAATTCCCTTGGGGTGCCGTAGTGTGTAATTGAAAAGAAATAGCTGCATGATCTGAAATATGTTGGGAGTGAATCTTTGCAGTGTCCACCTGGGGAACTAACAGTTTCGATATTAAAAAGAAATCTATACGAGACTGGGATTTGTGAGGGGAAGAGAAGAAGGTAAAGTCAAGCTCATTGGGGTGTAGTAACCTCCATAGATCGACTAAAGCAAGATCTTTGATCACAGAGGTAAGCGTGGTGTGACTCTTGGGGGGACCACTTGTCCTAGGCGGCTGTCTGTCAATCAGGGGATCAAGAACTAAATTGAAATCCCCCCCAATTATCAATGAAGTATTAGCAGAAGCCTGCGCAACCTGAGCAATGGTAGCAAAAAAGGCAGGGTCATCCACATTAGGAGCATAAAGGCATATACATGTAACTTCAAGGTTACCTATCTTGAGGTGAACTCTGGACCATCTACCTGCTGTATCTGAGCTAGTCGCTATAATAGTAGCATGCAGAGATTTCCTAACCAATATGGCAACCCCACATTTCTTAGAAACGGCTGGGGAGTAGGCGGCCACCATGTAAGGTTTAATATTGAGTTTAAGAGTTTCCTTCGAATTTAAATGCGTTTCTTGGAGGAAAATCAGGTCCGCAGCTTCATGGCTTAGATAGCTTAGGATTTTCTTCCGTTTTATCGGATTATTGATTCCTTTTACGTTCAATGATAAAATCTTACATGGTGCCATCAATCGATAATAGACATTTTAGGTAAGGGCACTTGAAAACATACAACATAATCAGAATCTGTACAACAATGACATAATCACCGAGTATGCTGGCCAATACACCCCATATTGAAAAGTATGTACCAAAGCAACTTAGAGAAGAAGCAAAACCCCCAATGAATATGGCGACCATATGTCTGCGGGAGGAGGCCCTAGAGAGGAAGATAGAGACATAAAAAAAAGAAAAGAAACACCAGAGTTCATGATTAACACTGTCTCTGATACTCATCGAGGCTACTATGGGCAGATGGCGTCAGGTCACAGATATCATCAAAGATAAGGCATCAAACTGCCCTCGATAGACTCTTCACTGAGCCGCGGCAAATCCAATATGGTAGGCACAGCGAGTATGAGAACACTGGCAGGAATAATCTGGAAGTCAGCGCATCAAGTCGGCTTCTTTAGCATCCAAAAACTCCGCTAGTAGATCAGGGTCCTCAAATGTTCTTGTCTGGTTGTGAAGCGTGACGCGGAGCTTGGCCGGGTACATCAGGCCATAGCGTGCTTGTAGTTGTTGAAGCCTCGGCCGGAATTCCAGAAAGCGCTTTCGGCGGTCGACCGTGGGTTTAGCCAAGTCAGGATAGAAGGAGATCTTGTGGCTCTCAAACTCCATATGGCCCTTTGCCCGAGAGGCACTGAGAATTTGCTCCACATGTTGATATCTCAAAAGTCGAAAGATGATAGGCCGCGGGGTCTTCCTGTTGAGCGTTATGTTGGTGGGTACACGATGAGCGCGATCGATCTCCAATTCTTTGGTAAAGGTGATTTGGAGCAGGGAAGGGAGGATTTTATATAGAAACTCCTTCATGTCTCCCGATTCCGCTCCCTCCGGTATGCCCACGAGTCGTAGGTTGTTGCGGCGCGCTCTATTATTGCCATCTTCCACTTCTTTCTGCAAGGCCCGCACCTGACGTTCAACTTTATCGAGTTTGGACAGCCGGACCGCATGGGAGTCTAATATGCTCTCCATTTTGTCCTGACGCGAAGAGAGCCCCTCTAGCCTGCCTTGCAATACACCAAGGTCTTCCCGCAGCGCTCGGAGTGCTTCACCGTTTGACTGCACGAGGTCCTTTACCCCTCTAATCTCTGCGAGGATTTCCTGCTGCATTTCGGGGCCCTCGCGCAAAGCCAGCCCCTTCTGCGGGGACGGGGGTTCAGTTTTGGAGCGTTTACCGTGAGAAGCCGCGGGAGATCCAAATTCCAGGCGCGTAGGTTTAGTCCCCGCCATCTCACCAATGTGCCCCGGCAAGATCAGAACTGAAATTCAAGTATGTCCGGTGTTAATTCAGGATTCTGAGTAGGCCTCTCGGGAGCCTCAGCGTTATGCGACCATCCCGCTGGACATCGGGCTCCGCCCCCCCCCTCTTGAATTTTAAAAATATATATGAAAGATGTCTTGAAATTGCCTAACAGGGAGGTGGTAAGTAATAGAAGACTTCATTACGTATGTGCCTTGGAGAACTTTGATGGAATCTGAACCGAAGGATGAAGCAGACAAGTTATCAGAAGAAAAGACTGTTGATCTACAGCATTCCGTGTGTGTCCTTAACTTCTGAGTTAGATAAGTCAATGTTATTTTGTGCTTATTTTAAAATAAAAGATGTTACTATTGCGGCCAAAAGATACAGATTTTCCCTGCATTTTATTTTTTATATTATGGATATTTTTCTCAATTTACGTGAATTTATTATTTGTACAGTTGAATAATTCAATAAAAAAAAACAAAAGAGAAGAAAATCTAGAATTTCCCAGACACTCTTTACCCAAGGCTACCCACAGCCCCTATCCAGCGATTCAGCACAAAAGCACCGAGCACACCATAGTGTCATCCTGCAAACTATGCTGAGGAACATACAGAGAGGAAAATGTTTACAAGAAGTAGGCTCAAATGAATGCGTCTTAAGCAATATAATACCAACAGAAAGCAGTAACATAAAAGGAATGCAATTGTTGCACAGCAGAAAGCAGAATATAAAAACTCAAAGTTGCACTTTGTAGTGCAGGCAATGGAAAATTAAAGAGAATAAAAAAGTTCCCTCTCCAAATCCAATTTTGTCTGGGGCCAAACAGTATACTTTTTAGAATTAGATAAAAAAGGTAAGTTTAGAAAAGTAGTTTTAAGGAATAAAAAAAAAACTTTCAAAGTCAGTTGCTTGAGCTTTGATGCACTGTGCTTGCTAGAGCTTTGATGTATTGTGCACAGACAACTGGAAAAGCTGACATAGTTTTATAAATTCTGGACTTTATAAATGTTTTACACTTAAACTAGTGAGTTTTGATGTTTTAAGGTTTTGCTTGTTTATTTAGACCTTTTGTGAACCATATACGTTGTCCACTTGTGTTATCACTTATTGTTTTTTGTATTAAGAGCTTTTATTTTTCACTTTTGGTTTAGTTGGGGCCATCGATTAATGCAAGCTTTAATGCACGATTAGCATGGGGCCATAATAGCTGTACCATACTGGCATGACAATTACCATACTCTAATTCCTGTGTTAACAGCTCATCATACATTGGGATGGAGCGTGGGCTTGGACTGCACAGTTAGTGCAAGGTAGTTACCACACACTATCAATGCTGCAATAAGCATGGATGGCATTAAGTGCACTTGTGGTAACTGCAAATGACCTTAATTCATGGTAAGAGACTTTTGAATGTTGTAATTGCTGGGAACATGCTGGTCACATCCCCAAAGGTTAGCATGGAGTGGTTGCACATACTACTTGTTAAAAGCAAAAACTAATGTGTGGTAAGTGCAAAAACTTACCACAATTTAGTAAAAGGGCTTCATAGATTTATAAAATATGGGGGGGATTTTCAAAGTGATTAAAATGGTTAGAAGACCTGTTAATCGTGGCAACTGGGATATTAAGCAGCACTGGCTAGCTGCGATATTATCCCTAAGCGGTAAAAGTTAGGCACCAGAAACGCTTGCCTATCTTTTGCCGCTGAAGCTAACCGGGCAGTGACTGAATATCGCCACTGCCCGGTTAGCTTTAGCGCTATTCAGCCACCTGGATATTCAGTGCTGGTGGTCAGTATGGCCCCGGCATTGAATATTCAGGTTAAAGTTTAGCAGCAATGACTAGTCTCCTTATCAGCGCTAGCCACTACTGCTGAACATCTATCCCTATATATTTACTTGTTGTGTATATACGAGGTATATATATATTTTTTATTGCTTTGCCTTCTGTTGGGTAGAATTTACTACTTTGTTAGTCTGTAAATTTTTAAATAATATGTGATAGTATTATCTGCATGTTGAAGTAGGTGTTAGTAGTGTGCATGTTGTTGTTAAGTGCTGTCGAGTCGGTGTCAACTCATGGCGACCCTCTGGATAGTTGTCCTAAACTATATTCAGTCTTCAGTTACATGGCTTATTGTTGACTGGCACCCATAGCTGCTGTTATTATATCGATCCATCTCATTGCTGGCCTCTCTCTTTTCCGTTGATTTTCTGCCTTGCCAAGCATGATTTCTTTCTCTAGTGATCTCTCTCTTTACATGATGTGTCCAAAATACGAAAGTCAAAGTCTTGTAATTTAAGCTTCTAAAGAAAGCTTAGGTTTGATCTCCTCTAGTACTGACTGGTTTGTTCTTTGGGCAGTCCATGGTATACACTGTATTCATCATCAGCATTATAATTCAAAGGCACCAATTTTCTTCTTGTCTATCTTTTTCACTGTCCAACTTTCGCATCCATATGACATTATTGAAAATACCATAGCTTGAATGAGTTGAATCTTTGTACGGAGAAAGACATCTCTGCTCTTGAAAATCTTTCTAGGTCCTTCATAGCCATTCTGCCAAGAGCAATGCGCTGTGTGCATGATTAGGTCGAATCTTGGGAAGAACAAATTTCAAAGGAATTACTTTTCTGGGTAAATTTTTCAGTCTGCAAATTCCTTTCCTGTCGGGAGCAGAAAATAAATGCACTGTTCTACAGTTATGCATGGCCTATGTGTCCTATGCATAAGGTCATGGCATGAGTAAGTCCAGGGTTTTAGTTTGTAGACAAAAAGGAAGTGGTGATGTGGAGATGGTGGAGGAGTCGGTGGGCCAGAAACAGAAGCAAAAGGAGAAGAGAGGCTGGATTAGGGCATAGAGTGACTATTCTCTGCTTCACTGTAGGTTTCCCACCTCTCCTCTTCCTTGCAGGCTTTCTGGAAGTTGGGGGCTGAATCAAAACATCCCTGCTACTCTGGTTTCTGAAAAGAAGTGCCGGAACTGCATTCCAGGCCATTTCCTCCAAAATTAAGCCCTGAGTAAGACTGTATGTGAGCAATATGAGTGACAGAACATATATTTTATTCATGTCTACATTTTGTGTACTGCTAGTTTACTGTATTTATGGGAGAGCGTGTGAAGCTGATCTCCTACTCCAGGCATGTCCAACAGGTAGATCGCAATCTACCTGTAGATCGCGGAGGGGTCAGAGGTAGATTGCCAGCCCCACTTGGCTCCATCTCTCCAGCAGTTTGCCCCATCGCTAGGAGAGAGCTCGTGCCAGCAGGTCATCTGCTGAGGGCTTGCCGTCGCTGCTGATCCTTTGCCTGTCTTTTTTCCTTGCCTGCGGGAATCTTGCCTGTGGGTGTATTGGGGCACTTGTTGTTTTCGTGCCAATAGTTTGTGGGTACCCCAGGAGGCCGCCGCCCGTGCCCCGCGACAAGATGCCATAGGCCCAGCGTCATAACTGGTCTCCTGCCTCTCAGAATCACCCATTCCTGCCCCCACCCCAACACCCCTTAGAAGTGTGTTATATACTAGGTGATATCCATTCGCCTAGGCTTTACCTGAATACACTTACCGTATTAGTTGTATCGTGTGCTGGTCATTGGTTGCTTTATACTTCGCTTTCATTAAATGTTTTCGGGCAGACACAACAAAGTGTCAAGAATTTGGTGATTTTGGTGGACTTTTCCAATTTTGTCCTAACTTGCCTATGCCTTGCCTTCGAATTGGTTCAAACCACTGTGACCTTTGCTTGCCTCTGACATTTTATTTTGCCTAGCCTTTGCGTTGATTCTACACTGCAATTTTACACTGTGTGCAGAATTTATTCAATTGCGTGTAGTGGTATTTGAACTTGTTTGGTGGTATTTGATTTTATCTGGTTTGTTGGACAGGTGTTTGAGTTTTTTTGATAATTGTATGGTGGCATTTGATTATTGGTGCCAGTATGATGAATTCTTATTTTTACTTTTAGAACTGCATGTGTGGTTTTCGCATCTCCAGTCCTTGTATAGAACATCATCCAGTGGTCTTCAGTTCCTGTTGATCTTTAAAACGTTGGGACAGTGACAGTTTGGGACCAGATTCAGCCAGTGTTTATACTAAGCAGATTTGGCCTTCTTAAATCCAGCCACCCCAGTATAACGAAGATGAGTGTTCCAAAGAAGAGCAAAACCTACCACTTTCATGATGAATTGGAAATGGACTACTTCTTCATCATGGTGAAAGACAAGTGTTGTTGTCTAATTTGTAACGCCCCAGTATCCTTGCCCAAAAAAAGTAATCTGGAACGTCATTATAAGGCTCTGCATAGCAATAAGATTGATGCTGATTTTCCACCCAAAAGTGAAATTTGTAAACTGAAGCTCAAAGAACTTAAATCAAAATTGGCTACTCAGCAACAGTTGATGGTGAAGCCAAGGTCACATTCGGTCAATGCAACCATAGCATCCTTCAAGGTGAGCGATCTGATCGCAAAGAAATGCAAACGTTTCACTGAAGGGGAATTTGTAAAAGATTGTTTTCTTGAAGCAGCTGACAATCTTTTTGAAGGATTTAAAAATAAGAAAGAGATCATAGCTGCTATTCAAGATGTACAAGTGTCAAGAAACACTGTTGTGCGGTGAATAGAAAAAATGTGTGGAGATACAACTGAACAATTGCTGGAGAATGTTTCAAATTGTGTTGCTTTCTCACTCCAACTGGATGAATCTACAGACATCAGAGATATAGCCCAGTTACTAGTCTTTATCCGGATGCTTTTTGAAGACTTCAGTGTTAAAGAAGAACTACTTGGAATGATTTCTTTAAAAGGGAGAATTACCGGGCAGGAAATATTCAGTTCTTTTCATTCTTTTGTGACAAAGTGTAATCCATTGTTTCCTTCACTACTGATGGAGCAAGAACAATGACAAGTGAGGTTAACGGTTTCATAGCCCCCTGTAGACAGCATAACAACTTCCCAGATTTCCTTTCTTACCACTGCATCATTCACCAGCAAGTTCTGGCAAGCAAGAGACTCAATACAAAGACTGTCATGGACATCACTTTCAAAATTGTAAATTCAGTTCATGGAAAATCACTTCAAAGACGGCTTTTCAATCTTACTCTTGATGAAGGGGCAGCGGAAATCATTTTGCACACAGATGTAAGGTGGCTAAATAGGCACAAATGTCTGCAAAGATTTCGTGATTTGCTGAATGAAATAAGAAGTTTTTTTGAAGGAGAGGGAAGATGACCAAACAGAGTTGAAAGATGAGGAGTGGTTATGTGATCTGGCATTTCTCACTGACTTTACAGGCAAACTAAATGATATGAACCTTGAACTACAAGGTAAAAACAAATGCATTGGCGAGATGATGAGTACAGTTTCATCCTACAAGAGCAAATTTAAGCTAATGATGACTGACCTTGCAAACAACACTTTCGATCATTTTCCTAATACGCAGGACCATCTGGGACAATATCCAAATTTTGTTTTTCAGATCGAGAAGTATGTGACAGAAATCTCTTCTGCTATCCAGGAATTCAAAAATAGATTCTGTGACTTCCAAAAAATTGGAACATTTGTGGAGTACTTATCATACCAATTCAAAGTAGATGTGGACATTAAAGAAACTGCAGCTGCTATCAGTAAAAATTACTCATTGAACAAGCCATCTCTTGAAAACAAAATATTAACCCTTAAAAATAACATTTTTCTCAAGACCCATGCTGAGCAAGAATCGCTTTGGAAGCTAGTGCCTAGAGACAAATTTCCCAACTTGAGAAGATGCAGTGAAGCTGTACACTTCTGTTTCTGTTCAACTTATTTGTGTGAATCTGCTTTTTCCCATCTGAAAATGACAAAGAGTACACAACGTTCCAACATGACAGATGAACATTTCCAGGATTCCCTGAGACTGGCCCTCATTCAATATTCACCCAACTTCAAAAAGCTGGTGGATGAAATGCAGGCTCAGACGTCTCACTAATGAGCAAGAGTAAAATATTAAAGATTGTGCAAGATCTGCCTGGATCAATACTCAACCTAAATTTAACACAAATTACTCAATACAAGTTAAAGTTATTAAGACAGTTAAAGAAAGTTATTACTCAATAAAACTTTAAGAAAAAATATACTTTCCATTTCCCCTTGCAGTTCTTACTGGATCTTCGTCTCTCTGTTTTGTTTTTGCTTAATTTGCTTAACAGCTGATCACATTCAAGTAAATGACAGAAGGTTCATTAAAAATGTGTGTGGGGGGGGGAATCCTCCAACTTTATTGGGGTAAAATTTAATTTGAAACGTAATTTTCATGGTGGTAGATCACCGGCACATTTGGCCGGAAAAAGTAGATCACGACCTGTTCGAAGTTGGACATGCCTGTCCTACTCTATGGATTTTAATCTGTGCTGATATATTGTCGAAGGGCTCACTGGACAAAATTGGATCTGCTACACTCAGCAATGACTCAGTAATCCTTACTGTATCTAAATTCTTCTCCACTAAGACGTCATTCACAATCAGAATCTCTAACTGATCTATAACTAATCTTGTGACATTGGCTCCCACCATCTCTATAAGGACATTCACTCCTGGGCCACTAAACTTTGGGATACTGACTTTTCTTATCTCTTATTTTCTTACAGCCTATATTATATATTTCTGTCTTTCTGTAGTTGCTATTGATATTCTTTCTACTGGCTTATCCAGAAAAAAGTTAAAAAACATGACAGCTCTTTGTATTCAATAATCTTTTAAGACCCACCATAATCAAAAGTGAGTAAAAGAACTTAAGAACATAAGATATACCATGCTGGGTCAGCCATCAAGCCATGTATACTGTATCCAAAATGGCCAATCAAGGTCACAAGTATCTATCAGGTTCCCGTATGTAAGCAGGGGATTTCCCTGGCCTCTTTAATAATGGTTTATGGACTTTTTCTCCAGGAACTTAGCCAAACCTCTTTTAAACCCAGCTAAGCTAGCAGCTTTTACTATATCCTCTGGTAATGAATTCCACCTTCTCTGAGACTGTCCAAGTATATCATAAATATGAGTGAGGGAAGGTTAGTCAAGGTCTGCCTCCCACAATATAACCTACAATAACAAAGCAATATTAACATAGAAATCATAAGCATAAAAACAACATGCACTTATGTTTAACACACTCAGTTCTGAAGTCTTCTCAGATCTACAGAAAGGGGCATGCCCCTTTGGAATTTCTTTTGATGTCAGCATGCCTAAGGGCTGACCCCGCTGAAAGAGGACCAGGGTTGTCAATGGATGATATCCCCCTCCCAAGAGCAAAATTAAGGATTCCATCCACTCTAATCTTTTGATATGCCATTTAGATGGTATAGTAAATCTAGATGAATAATCCACATCCTGTTTCAACCGTGGTAAAAGAGGTAGGGACATGCCTCATGAATGGGATTATTTAGTCTTCATTCTCCTTCTGAATGAAGATGTCATCTGCCGGCCATGTCACTCTCCTGGGAGGTAAAGTGCTATTCATAGTGCTGCTTCCAACTCTTATCTATGAGAACCTCTTTGAAGGGGGAAAGAGACAATGAATGATATTACCCACCTTGGGTGTGGATCCTCTTTTGGATGTGAAAAAAAAGGCAGAATTGATTCACAAACCCACATTTTCTATGTTATTTATCTGCCTATGGTTAATTTTCTCAGCATTTGGAAGTATGGTTACCAAACTACATTAGCCATAATAGCAGCCTTAATGTATACTAAGTGCCTGCATTAGTTAGCACGCACATCGATGAAATTCGCTGTGTTAGTCTGCATTACTGTTATAATGGTTGACTAGCTGTTTTGCATCCTTATGCAAAAATAATTAAATGACTAATGTACAATTACATGCTAAGCTGTTCATGAATAATTAAAATAAAATACTGCAAATTCCATAAGTAACATGATACGTATTAAATGGAATATATAGTTAACTTTTTATATTGGACTAGGCAAGTGCTGATATGGGACTCTCTTAACCCCAATCCCCTGGCATGAACAATTGGGATCCAGATATGCCAATCTCCCCCCATTCATAGACAAGAGGCCCCAAAACTACCTATATTCTCTCCATGTGGCAGGCTGCACCCACATGTGGCAAATCATCATAGAAACCCCCTCCTCATGTGGCAGCACCCTTACAGATTCTCCTGACTGAGTACTACCAAAGAGATCCCTCCCAAGTAATTCCCCTGACATAAAACCCCCATTAAATGTGCAACAGAAACATTCTTAAGTGAGAAAACCCCTCACCTCTCCCCCTCCATTCCCCAGAAATTAAAAAAAGGCACACTACCATCTTACAAAAAGATCAAGGCAGGACAGAGTGTGGTTCCCTCCTTCCCCATTGGTGCAAAAATTCAAAATGGCTGACTTCAAGCTGTACTATGCCCTTCAATGTCAGCAAAGAGTATAGTATGAGGTTAACTAGCACCATTTTGAATGTTGGATCAGTAGGAACAATGATTACCATGCTTGTGCTTCTTCCTATCCCTCAGTTTTATTGAAACAGATTTTGGAAGCTGTAGAACCTTTGGAGAAATTGCATGAGGGTGTGGTCAAGGGGTAGCTTATGATGGGACAGTTCTGTGAGAAGTTATGCTCCCCACCCCCCCTTTTTTTAAGGGCTTGCCAAATAGATTTGTCAGGGAGAAGTGGAACTCTTTGAACCTTGACTTTGCTTGAGGAAGCGAGGCTGGGAATTGGGGTCCTAGAAGTACCATGTGTTAGTGCCAAAAAGGATTGGGTGCAATACAATTTCATAACAGCAAGACTAATGCAAAAAGGTATCTACACCTCCCAGAGGTGTAGATATGTTTTTGCTTCAACTAAGGTATTGCCCAAAATTCCAACTCACTTTAAATGACTGAAATATTATTGGCTTCACTTCCTTTACAGATCTGGGGAGAGAAATGTCCGCACCCAGGGGGCTCATTTTCAATGGAAAACACCATATAATTGAAATTTCTGAAGGCATGTGCAATGTGGGTGCAAAGTAGCAATAAACTTTGCCCGTTGTCACTCGGTTGCCGGTGACACAAAGATTATACGCCACTAGGTAGCGCTGTTAAAGAACAAAGAGTCCAAGTGTAGGGTAATAAAGACTTTTATTCCCCGTTTAAAGCAAGGTTCAACTAAGAGATATTTTAGATAACAGAAACAGTCCTTTGTTTCAAAAGTTACCAATATTCACTGGCTAGTTAACTGTTACTTCACAGTTTAAAGCAGGTTTTCTTCAAAGTAATATTCAGTATAATAAACATCAACTTATACTTCATTTATTCTTCTGTGGAGCATACACACTTTGGACCATAGGCAGTGCACCAATCACATTCCATTTCCTCAGGCAAAGGTGAGGGAATAATGCTGGGAGAATCCACTTCCATCAAATCCTCTCCCCTGGGGGGGCGGAGCCTGATGTCCAGCGGGTAGGACGCTTTGCGTTGAAGCTCCCGAGAGGCCTACTCAGAATCCTGACTTAATACCTATATAAATTTACTATTTCGCTCCGAGCTGACCGGGGCACCTCGGGGGGGATGGCGGCCCATAAACCAGCGCGCTTGGACTTCGGGTCTCCTTCTTCTTCTCACGGAAAACGCTCCAAAACAGAGGTGTCCTCCCCGCAGAAGATGGTTCCATTTCGTGAAAACCCCGCAATGCACCTGGAGATTTTGGAGGAAATACGCGGCGTGAAGGAATTGGTGCAGTCCAATGGAGAAGCGCTTCGAGCCATGCGAGAAGACTTTGGAGTGCTCCAGGACCGACTTGAAGGTCTTTCATTACGGCAGGACAATATGGCGGGGGTCCTCGACTCGCACGAGGTGCGCTTGGGCAAACTGGACAAGGCTGAGCGCCAGATACAGAATCTTCAAAAGGAGTTGGAAGATAGCAATAATCGCGCCCGTCGCAACAATGTGAGGCTCCTCGGAATGCCGGAGGGGGTGGAAGCAGGAGATATAAGAGAATTCTTGCTCAAAACTCTTCCCTCCTTGCTGAAGATCACTTTTCACAGAGAACTGGAAATCGATCGAGCACACCGTGTTCCTGCCCGCATGGCGCTCTACCGCACGACCCCCCGGCCTATTATCTTTAGCTTGCTACGATATCAACAAGTGGAACAAATTTTACATGCTGCCCGAGCGAATCATCATTTGGAATTTGAAGGTCGTAAGGTCTCCTTCTTTCCTGATTTGGCAAAGCCTACCGTTGACCGTCGGAGGAAACTCCTTGCTCTTCGCCCTCGACTTCAGCAGCTACAGGCTCGCTTTGGCCTGTTGTATCCAGCGAAGCTCCGGGTGACTCTCCACAACCAGACCAGGACGTTCGAGGATCCTGATCTACTATCAACATTTTTGGACTCCAAAGAAGCAGAGCAGATGCGCTAATCCCAAATCTTGGGCTCTTATCTGCCGGCTCTGTCCGCCATTTTGAAGGGCCCGATGCGGCGGTCATAGCCCAGCACAGAAATAGCCTGGACTTTCTTTCTTTCTCTGTATGACTTTTGTCTTTGGTCTCCTATCCCTTCATGATGTGTGCCTCGGTCGGATTCGGAGCACGCACAGTCCTACAGGTTATATGTTTTTTCAATTTCGGCCTTCTCTGGGGTTTCTCCCCGCAGACACATGGTCGCCAGTAATTTTGGGGTTTTGCTTCTCCTCTACCGTACTGCGGTTTTCTTTGTTAATGTGGGGCGCTTCATTGTATTATATTAGCTTATTTTTCCTATGTCATGTGTATAGCCAGATACAGTCAGTTTGAGGGACACAGTGAAATTATGTGTGCTATCATGCTCAGAATTTTAACTTTTCTGAATGGCCTTATGTAAAATCTTATTATTCATCGTCAAAGGCATTACTGGTCCACTCAAAAGAAAGAAAATCCTTAGCTATCTTAGCCACGAGCATGTTGATTTGGTGTTTCTTCAGGAAACGCATTACACTCTGCTGAAACACTGAAACTCAATGCTAGGCCTCACATGGTAGCTGCCTATTCTCCCACCGTTTCCAAAAGGTACGGGATAGCCATTCTGGTTAAGAAGTCTTTGCACGCTACTGTACCTGATATTGGCGCTGACATGGAGGGTGGATGGGCCCGTGTACACCTTGAGGTTGGAGATAGTGAATTCACGTGTATTTGCACTATGCCCCGAATGTGGACAACCCTGCTTACTATGCAAGTTTTGCGCAGTTGGCCTCGGCCTCCGCCAATGCTCCATTAATACTTGGTGGCGATTTTACTCAAGTGTTCCCTCAATCTTTTCTTCTCAAACAAGGTACTCGTTGGCTGGAAGCTCCAGTACCGAGCAGACCTGTGTGGCTAGATATAGTAGCGGGCCTTTGCTCACCGATTCCTCTTACCTTACTCCCTGGTATGACTCTCCCATTAGACTCCCACTATCCACCAATGCTTTTCGACACTTTAGGTGTCTTTAATACTCCTATGCAACCTTTTGACTCCCGACTCTGTCAGTGCAACTTTAGCATTGCATTCGGAGCACTAGAGTACTCCCGCCATCGGCACTCTCTGCATAAGGTAGATTGGAGACTTCCGATCTCTCGGTAGCTCACCGGGTGTAGCATCCAATTTTACTAAACCTTATGTAATGCTATTACTAGAGATACCTCTATAGCGCAGAAAGTATGGGAGAGAGAATTGCATGTGACCTTAACCTCGGAGCAATGGAGCCTTATCTGGAGCAGAGGGACACGGGTTCCCGACCCGCCTCACTCACTCAGACCCTCTTCTTTCTAGCCCACCGGTGTTTTTTACACTCCTCACAGATTAGACAAATGGAACACTACTCAGGGTAATGGTTGCTGGACACGTCCTGTGGCCATTGGTTTATTACTTCATTTCATGTTATGCATGAATATCCCGCACTACAGTATAACTGGCGTCGGGTCTGGGGTCGTCTTTAGTCTATCTTGCACTCTCAGGAGTCCCTTTCTTGGAGGATAGTGGGACTTCGCCCAGTCGCGGGGATCCCCTCTCTCCCAAGAAATGGCTTATCTCCTTTTGAACTTTATGCTTGGCATTGCTATTTCCCTAATTAAGTAATACTGGGAAATTAGTTCCCATCTGAGCCTCAATGAATGGTGGAATCATGTCTGTCTCTACAGTAAATATGAACAAATACCTCGTCTGTTCGCTTCCTCCGTTCAGACTCCTTCTCATTGGTCTCAATGGAAGATGCTCAATGAATATGTACATTTTGCTAAATGCTCTCATCTGACTGTCTACCTTTGTATATATCTCTGTCTCATGATCATGCTGTATTGTGGATACTTTTTTGATCGTTTGATGTATAATCACTGTTAATTGGAAGCGCTCACATGCTGATACAAACGGGTAGAGAAGAAGCACCGGGGTGGGGGGTAAAGGGTTTCCTTTTCCTTATTGTATACTTGTTTTGTCTCTTTTGGTGTGTTGTTTCTTTTGTTTGTTGCAAAATGAAAATAAAAGTTTAAAAAAAAAAAAAAAAAATCCTCTCCCCTATACTGATTCAAAGGACTTCCACTGTCCCTGTCTATTTCAGCATGGTAATCTCCAGCTTGGGAGTTTGGCTTCACATAACCAGGGACTCTTAAGGCTGGCGGTAGTTTAGTGAACCAGTCTGCACTCTTGTTTCCCTTAGGAGGAATCCTTCTTTTAGCATAGCTTTTAGCAGTACAATCATTACAGTTAATGTTCAATGCCTCATACCTGGGCTCACTGAGTAAAAACTTCCGTTGCTTATAAAAATGCTTTCCCCTCTGAATAGGTGAAACTGGGCAATGATCCTCTAGAGATAAGCTTCTGTCAGAACCTCCCTCTCTGGTTCTTAGCTTTCTTCTCTCTAGGTTACAAACAGGCAGAGTATAGGAACTAGGCGTGGCAGAGCCTCTCACCTTGGAGCAACTTCCACCAAACTCCCCTTGCACAACAGGTCCAGTTTGGGCTTTCTGGCTTCCCACCTTGTGAGGTCTGTTTCTCCTCCAGCTTCCAGCTTGGCTTCTTCCACAGCAATCAGGCTTATGTCCTTGATAGCCTCCAGGCTTCTCTGCTGTTTCTCCTTCTAGTCCAGCTCCAGTTCCTTCTTCCTCTTTCTCCTCCTTCCTCAGCTCCTGCTGTGTCCACTGCTTCCTCTGCTTATGCCACCGCTGCTTATACCACTCCTCTCCAGAAGCATTCTGCTCTGGCTTATAAAGTGAACCGTTACTGCTGACTTCCTGGTTCCCTTTCAGCTGCAGGTCATCAGTGAGCTTAGGTTCATTAAGACCAGTATGTCTGTTCCTGCTCCCTCTAGCTGTGCCTGGAGGTAACTGCACATCTAGTTCTTCTAAAACAGGATTTCTTTTCTTAAAACCAACTTTATTAGTGCCCGCATCATGACACCGTGCATCAAAGTTGTTGCAAAGTATGTGGGTAAAGGTAGGTGGGTTCATTCCACCTTGCTGCTCCATATGCCTGGAACAAACTACCTGTGTCAGTGCATCAGGCTCCTTCTCTTGCCCTATTTAAATGCAGGCTAAACACTCACCTCTTTGAGGCTGCTTTTGGATCCTGATGCTCCTCCCTCTATAGTCCACTACTTATGTCTATCTTATCATATTCTATTCCCCAGTTTTGTGATGATCTCTTTTTTTGTCTTGATTAGATTGCAAGCTCTGATGAGCAGGACAGTTTATTGCATCTATATGTACAACACTGCGTATGCCTTGTAGCGCTGTACACATGATTAGTAGTAGAGTAGTAGTATGTGCTTGTCTCCTTTTTGTGCAGGTAAATATAAATACATGCATGCTGGGAACAGACCAGGTACCTTTTCTCACACTAAAGAGGGATAGTCAACAAAAGGGGTTTTCATGCACATAAACATGCATTTACCCACTTAAAATGCTTCTTAAGACTGTTAGCTATTTATTTTATTTTATTTTTCCTGTCAGTCTGGAAAAAATTAGCTATTTCCTTTCAATGAAGGGAATAACTATGAGATTTTTTTTTTTTTTTTTTTTACTAAACTGAAAGCCTGTGTGATAAATGCAGGGGGGGTAGGTGTCCCCAGCATTTTATTTTATTTAGCACACAGGCCACATCTACCACATGTGAGAAACATGCTGCTTGACATGGCAGATTGTGCAGGAGCATACATGCTACTGCCTGTGGAGGCAAAGTGATCCTGGTGCCACAGACAGGCATGCAGCAGCAGCCGTGATCTTCACCTCCCTTGGCACAACCTCCCTCATATAACTTCCCCCGAAGCATCTCTCACTGCAGCGATCATAACCCCTGATCATAATACCTCCTTGCCAGAGCTAACCCCCTAAGTTCACTCCCCATTCAAGAACCTCATATGTCTGAAAATGATCAATTAATAGTCCAAGCCCCCCCCCCTCCACTGCCCAAGACCCACCTGCACTTAATATACTACCACTGGCCCACCCCACCCTTCGAGTTCCCACACAGTCTGGAGGGAGAGACTAACTATTAATTGGTCAATCCAGAGGATGAGGAGGTTTCTTGAGTGGGATAGTTTGGGGAGTTAGCTCTGGTGGAGGGGGTGTTAATGATCAGGTGATTATGCTTACTGTGGTTGGATATGCTTGGGTGGTTGCGATTAGATGGGGAAGCTTGGGAGGATTGGAGTGGTGAAGTGGCAAGAAGTGGTTTAGTCAAGCCTTACTGTGCCCCAAGGGGGGGGGGTTAAGCATTATCGCAGCCACCACAACTACTGGAGTATAGGACAGTGACTGCATTACTAGACTGCTGGCATCCTTCCATCCCCTTCACCATTTTGATGGCTCTTCTCTGTACCTTTTCTAATTTTGCTATATCCTTTTTAAGATATGGCGAACAGAATTGCATACAATATTGAAGGTGTGATTGCACCATTGAACAATACAGAGGCATTAAAATATCCTTGGTTTTATTCTCCATTCTTTTCCTTATGATTCCTAGCATTTTATTTGCTTTCTTTACCACTGCTGCACACTGGGTGGAGCATTTCAACGTGTTATCCATGATGATGCCTAAATCTTTTTCCTGGGTGGTGTTTCCTAATGTGGAACCTTTCATCGTATAGTTTGGGTTATTCTTTCCTAGGTGAATAACTTTGCACTTGTCCATACTAAATTTCAGCTGCCATTTGAATGTTCAGTCTTCCAATTTATCAAGGTCTTCTTGCATTTTTTCACAATTCTCCTGTGAAAATTCCTGAGCTCTGCCTACCTTTTGGGTCCTTCTGCATGGAAAGGGAAGCATCTCTGAAAGTTCTGGATTTCAACTTCCTACCTAAAAGCCTAAATTTGGCCTCCAGAAACTCCCTAACCTCGCTCTCATATGTTCCTATGTCATTGGTACCAACCTGTACCAAGACAGCAGACTTGTCTAAGTGGCACGTGAGATCCACTACCTTCGCACCAGGCTGGCATGTTACCAGGCAATCCTCACGTCTACCAGCCACCCAGCTACCAGCCTCACATCTACCTGCCTAATGATTGAAGAAGATGTAGGGAAGTTACTCATGCCTGAAATGATATTTAAATGTGACATATTGGAAAAATGGAAAGAAATATTGATAAACTGGGAACATGTATTAGCAGTAATTGAAAAACTAAAGAGTAGTAAATCATCAGGACCAGATGGTATACATCTGAGAGTGTTAAAAGAACTGAAAGATGAGATTGCAGGAATCTGTGAACTATCATTAAAATCATCTGCAATACCTGAAAATTGGAGAATGGTCAATGTAATGCCAATTTTTAAAAAGGGTGTCAGGGGTGATCCAGGAAACTACAGACCAGTGAGCCTGAAATCAGTACTGGGCAAAATAGTAACAATTATAAAGAACAAAATTACTGAACATGCAGATAGTCATAGAGGTATGTTTATTAAAAGGCATTAAGGGAGCTAGTGTGCCATTAACGCCCATTATCGGCACCCTTGCATCCTTTACACTGTCCAAAAGCTGCATTAAAGGGCATTAAAGGCTCCTGCAGTGCAAAGAGTGTAGTAGTTGGAAAGTGGGAGTTAATGGGGAGAGAGAGGGCATTAACAACGGGTGTTCTCTTAACACCTGTTGTGCTAACATGTGTTAAAGCCTTTAACGCTGGTGCAGTGGCAAAGTGCAATCAATGAATAAGTCCAGGAGTCGATTGACAGGGTCCAAGTCAGTTTATTGTGCACAAGGCCCAGTCAGTCAAAGCTTCAAAAGGTACTGAGCAAACGTTTATACAGAGACATAACCATTTATACCTCTTTTTCAGTTTGATACATGAAAGCTTTCTATTGGTTTTCACTCGATACATACAAACTTCTCATTGGTCTTACATTCCCTGCACCTGTCCAATTAGAAATCCTTCCGGAGCCTAGCAACCGGCCCCCTCCTTTAGGATTGCTTGAACAATGGTACAGTTCTGAATCTCGTTACTTTTCTACTGCAAGGTTAACTTAGGCTTCTGGAATGCATATATTGAAACATTTCTGTTCTTTCACACACAAGAGAATAATAGAAGACTTATGAATTCATGAATACTTCTTATTAAGCATTTTAAAACAGTTTTCTTATTTTTCACAGATTTTTGGTTCTTTTCTAGTTATAATGGGAGTTAGGATCCAGGCCTAACTTACAGGCCTTTCATAGTAGCAGGCCATGCTAGGCCATAGCCCACCTCATTCCCCCCTTTGATTATTCTCACCCGCAAGTGAGGAAGGGTGAGAACTAAATCACTCATTAGTCAATTAAGACATTAGACTGGTGTAATGGCATCATAATCGTGGGGTATAGGGTAATATCGCCACATAGCTAATATGTTCGCAGCTGCCTTCTGCTCTATAGTGTTATCAATTGATGATGTTATCATGCGTAAGCAAAGGGGTAGGAGACAAGGGAGCAACAAGCACATGGCTAATATGAATAGTACAATAAACATAAGGGATTTCAGACCACCAATCCAAGAAAACAATGAACCAAACCACCCATCCATCTTTAAACTGTGCCAGGTCTGGACAGGCACAAATGTCTGCTCTCTCATCTGGATGGCTAAATCTTCAACTACATGCCCATTATTATCAATCTGTAAAGAACAATTGCTTAGATTCAGCTTCCGACATACCCCACCTTCAGCTGCTAACAAATAATCTAAAGCTAAACGATTTTGATAAATGGCTGTCCGCATTTGCGTACTTTGCTTTGCCAGAAGGGTTAGTGCTTTACTAATTTCATTGGTTACTATTTCAACAACAGCTTGCAAACGTATTATTCGATTAATCATATAAACAGGAGTACGATATCCCCAAGTCCCATCCTGCTCCCAAGTAGCAGGTCCATAGTATGAGATGATTCTTTCTGGTGGCCATTCTTCACCATCCCATTTGTCCCATTGGCCTATTTTCAAGGCCTCCTTCAGCTGTCAACTTCTGTACACAGGATATCCCAGCTGTTCTCCCTGGGATGTAGGCAGAAGGAAAAAGGAAGGTTGTATGGTTCCCAATACACATGCGCCTCCCCAGTGATGAGGAAGTCTGGCATATGCTCGGGTTCCACAAATCCAGTACAGTTCAGGTGGTGCTTGCCAGGAATTATATGCTGCTAAGTTAGTCCAAATGCTGGCAAGTCTGGGGAATTGGACTAGAGGATTGGAAGGTTCAGTAGCATTGGCTCCTGACCACCAAGATGTTTTCTTAGTGGTACTGTTGTAAAACCTCTGATTGAGACAGACCAGCTGCCCCACTTCCATATTAAACATTGGTCCATAGCGAGAAAAACATAAATTACCCACAATGGAGTGGGCCAATACCCATTCACTTGTGGTATTGCGTATATTAGTCTGATTATATGGAACAGAATAGTTCAGCTCTTGTGCTTCCCAAGGCCATTGGTCTCCCATTTTTGTTCCTCCACAAAACAAACGGTCTGAAACATGGAGACTAGAAGCAACAGCTCCCGCTAATTCAAGAAATAAGTTCTGGGAGGCTGGAGGGATTTCAAACTCTGATTTCATGGCTTCATAGAAAGAGTGATGTATACGATAGGGTGAGGATACATGGGTTTTAGTGTTCAATTGCAGATATAAGATAGTCCCAGGATCTACTCCTCCCCCTGCAATACGCAACCCAAACTTGTATCCTTGTTTCCAGTGACTGGGGTTGGCTATGAAGAGTTGTAGAGGATTACAGGCACCTTTCTGGCATTTCTTGGGTTCTGGTAAGCTGATCTTTGTTAGGCTGCCTTTGCGATGATTGCCGTCTTGTCCCGTCGGTGCATTCTTCCAGGTAGAAAAATATACACATTCCCATTTTGGGCAAAAGTAATCATGTTTAAATGCGGTGGTGTAAATAGTGGCTGCAGTACTCTTTCCTGTACACCTTCCCCATCCATAGGCTCCTTCTGGACACATGTATTTATCATCATGGTAGTAGGCTCGCTCCCATGACCCACATCTGTGGCAAGCATTTCTGTTGATGGCATCACAAGCGTCAAAGTTCAAGGTGATAGGTTTTGTGGGGTTGGTAAGGGGTTTTGTCAAATTCAGGATGGCTCCATCTTCATCATTCTAGCGTATCTCAAATGTATAGTATGATGGGTTTTGTCGAGGGGTATAACAAGTCTTACTTTTTCCCTTTGTGCAAATGTTCAGTTCAGTGCCCTTATAAACACACCGGCTGACTGTTCCAGTGCAAGTATAGTAGGAATGATAGAGCAAAGTCTGAGTAATCTTTTGCCCTGTTCGGGTGGTGGTTATGCAGGCCACACAAGGGGGTAGAGCAAAAGTCTTTTCCAGCATTCCCAGGATCACCACTCCCACAAGGCAATAGTGGAAGAGCATTGTGATTACAGTCTCTGGAGGTTAGCTGGAAAATTGAGGATACTGAACTGTACTGAGTTTTCTTCTGTTTCTGCTGCGATGGTCACTCTCGCGTGTCGTAGGTGGATTCTGAGGATTCTCTATAAAGCTGTCTGTCTCCTCAAGGTGAGTCGCAATGGAGTCTCGGGATCATTCACTGATGTCCATTGGTCAGGATCAGGAGCAGCTGCTGGCTTCACTCGACTGTGGTGGATCCAGGGTTCGAACTCTGCAACTTTTACTGCGGTGGGGGTTGACAGGATAACGACGTAGGGTCCCTTCCAATGCGGCGCCAGTGGGGTTTTTCTCCACTCTTTCACCCACATGGATGTTCCTGGCTTGAAGGGATGCAGAGGCTCAGTCAGGTTGATGGGTAGTCGGTCTTGCACCCACGTTTGGAGTTTCTGCAAAACAGAACCTAAAGCTAATAGTTCTTGTCTAGTTATTTCAGATCCTATCTGCCTCATGTCTCCCTTTATTCCCTGCACTATGGGTGGAGGTTGCCCATACAAAATCTCAAAAGGGGAGACACCTAAGGATCTGGTGGGAGCTGAACGTATCCTAAGAAGGGCTATGGGTAGAACTTGGAGCCACTTTAGGTGTGTTTCTTGACAAAGCTTGGATAACTGTGTTTTCAGGGTTCTATTCATTTGTTCTACTTTCCCTGAGTTCTGGGGTCTGTAAGCAGTGTGCAACTTCCATTTTATTCGCAGAGCTTGAGCTAACTGTTGGGTCACTTGGGATACAAATGATGGACCATTGTCTGACCCTATAGTTGATGGTATTCCAAATCGGGGAATGATCTCGTGGAGCAATACCCTAGTGACTTCTCGGGCTTTCTCAGTTCAGGTGGGGTAGGCTTCTACCCACCCCGAAAATGTGCAGACTAACACTAACATATAGTGATATCCATTTGCACAGGGCATTTCAGCAAAGTCTATCTGTATATCACTCATGGGGGTCACCCCTACTGACTGAACTCTTGGGGGTGGAACAGGACCTTGCTTGGCATTATTTTTGGCACATATCAGGCATTGCTGTGCCACTGAGGTGGTCAGGGATCCTAGCAATGAAATACAGAAATGGGGCCTCAGGGCTTTTTCCATGGCTGTTTTTCCATAATGTGTGGCTTGATGAAAAGCTTGAACAAAGGCTGGTCCTAATGCTTCAGGGATAACTGTAGGACCTGGAGGTGGACTACCTTCTGGGGGTGGCAGCACTATCCAACCTTGTTCTGTTAGAACTCCTCCTTCCTTTTCACAATAATAGTCTAACTCTCTCATAGTATATCGGGGTGCCAAGGAACTAAGGGGCACAGGGAATAGGGCTGCTTGCATTACAGTATCTTTTGTCCTAACTTGTCCTGTGGTGGCTGCCTTTCGGGCTGTGGCATCTGCAAATCTATTCCCTCAGGTGACTTCTCCTGCTCCTGTCTGATGACCTTGGCAGTGCATGACTGCCACTTGTTTGGGGGCCCATACAGCATCTAATAACATCAATATCTCGGGCCCATACCTAATGTCTTTACCCCCTGAGGTGATCAACCCTCGCTCTTTATACAAGGCTCCATGTGCATGCAAAGTAGTGAAGGCATATTTGGAATCTGTGTACACATTTATGCGGAGTCCTTCTCCTAATGTCAAGGCTCTGGTGAGGGCTATCAATTCAGCTTTTTGCACGGAAGTTCCTGGGGCCAGGGCTGAGGACTCAACTACCAGATCAAGGGTCACCACTGCATATCCAGCACAACGATGTCCATTGATGACCAGACTGCTTCCATCTACAAAGAAAGTCCATTCTGGGTCCTCTAGAGGGACATCGGTCAAATCAGGGCGACTTGAAAATACAGTGTCCATGGTTTCTAAGCAATTATGATCAGGTGGCCCAGGACCAATTGGAAACAATGTAGCAGGATTTAGAGCTTGACTAACTTTCAACTGTATCCGGGGGTTTTCACACAACATGCTTTGATACTTCAACATCCGTGCATTGGTTAGCCAGACGTTTCCTTTGTGTTCCATGAGAGTCAGAACAGAGTGTGGCACTGTAACTTGAAGAGTTTGTCCTAGTGTGTCTGCTTCGCCCACCAGGAGGGCTGTTGCTGCAACAGCTCTCAGACAAGGGGGCCATCCTTTTGCAACTACATCCAATTGTTTTGACAGATAAGCTACTGGCCATTGCCAGGATCCAAGAGATTGGGTCAATACTCCCAATGCGTTTCCTTGTGACTCATGGACAAAAAGATGGAAAGGCTTCTGAACATCTGGAAGACCTAAAGCTGGAGATGACATCAGGGCCTTTTTCAAAGTTTGGAATGGGTCCCCAGTCTAGTGGGGATTTTTCCATTCCTTTGGTGGCTTGGTATAGTGGTTTTGCAATCAGGGCAAAGTTGAGGATCCATATGCGACAATATCCCGCGGCCCCCAGGAAGGCTCTTACTTGCCTCCTAGTGGTTGGTGTGGGGATATTACATACAGCTTCTTTGCGTTCTGGTCCTAAACGTTGGATCCCACTGGACAACTGAAATCCTAAATACTTGACTTCAGTTTGGCATAGTTGTGCTTTGGCTCTTGAAACTTTGTATCCGGCATCTTTGAGAAGGTACAAAAGTTCACTAGTAGCTTGTAGGCATTCACTTTCTGAGTTGGTGGCTATGAGCAAGTCATCTACATACTGAAGAAGAACCCTTTTTCCTGGGTCCACTGGGTAACTTGAGAGATCTTGATTCAGGGCAGCACTGAAGAGAGTAGGTGAATTATTGAATCCTTGGGGTAATCTGGTCCAGGTGAGCTGACCCCGCCTTCCTGTTGTGGGATCTTGCCTTTCAAAAGTGAATAAAAGTTGACTGGTGGGTGCTAGGCGCACACAGAAAAAGGCATCTTTCAGGTCCAGGAAGGTGAAGTGAGTAGCCTCAGCGGGGATCAGTCCCAAGAGAGTATAAGGGTTTGGTACTACTGGGTGTATAGTTTCAACTGCATCATTTACTCGCCTTAGATCTTGTACTGGGCGGTAGTCCCCTGTCCCAGGCTTCTTTACTGGGAGAAGGGGGGTGTTCCAAAGTGACTGGCATTCCTTGAGAAGTCCGTACTTCAGCAGTTTCATTAAATGGCAGTGAATTCCTTCTATGGCTGGTCGAGGGAGAGGATACTGCTTCACATGCACTGGTTCCACTCCTGGCTTGAGGGTGACAATGACAGGGGCTATGTTCTTCGCTAGGCCAGGTGGATTATCTTCTGCCCATACTTCAGGTGGGGCTATAAGGTTGGTAGGTATACAGGGACTGGTTGACTTTATTGAAGGTGCACTATAGAACCGCCATTCTTCGTCTCGGGGAACAGTAAGCACCATTAATCCAGCAGGCTTTGGGTTCACAGTCATTTTCATTTCTCCCCTTTCAGCAAAGGATATTTAGGCCTGGAGCTTGGCAAGCATGTCTCGGCCCAGTAGTGGAATAGGGCACTCAGGCATATACAAGAACTGGTGCGTTATCTTCTGTCCCCCTAGTTCACACATGCGGTTCTGCAAGAATGGTTTTGTGGCTTTATTTCCAGTGGCTCCCACAATGGTGACAGATCGTGAGGGCAGAGGAGCTACTGGCTTGTCTACTACTGAATGTTCTGCTCCTGTATCTACTATGAATTACATGTATTGGTCCCCTATCTTCAAACTGACCATAGGCTCCTGGGGACCCAGGGTGAACTTGGAGCCTGGTCTGGCCTAGTCTTCATCTATGTCATCCAGGTCATAGCCCATTGCTACTGCCACTCCCTCAATGGCTTCCTTCCTCTCCTGCTGGAACTGTGTTCGATTCATTCCTCCTCTCCTTCGAAATCTTCCTCCGGTCCTCCAGGGACTCCCTCCTCCCCTTGCAGGGGCGGAGTCCAAATGCGGGCACTCATTTCTCCAATGTCCTTCTTCCTTGCAGTAGGCGCATTGATTCACACCTAATGGAGGCCTGTCACTTCCGCGGCCTCGTCCACATCCTCTGGTTCTATGATTAGGAATACCTCCTCTACGTCGTTCGGTTATAGCAGCAGCAAGAAGATCTGCCTTCTTCTTCATCTTTCGTTCACTTTCTCTGTCTCGTTCATTTTCACGATTCACAAATAATTTCTGAGCGACTTCCATTAACTGTCCATGCCCGCAAATCCATCCAATTTCTGAAATTTTCACTTTATGTCTCTCTGGGACTGACTAACAAAGGCCGCATTTACCATGCGTAAATTTTCCTGAGCGGCGGGATCATATGGGGTATACAATCTATAAGCTTCAGACAGCCGCTCATAAAAGGCTGCTGGGCTCTCATCTGGACCCTGGAGAACTTCTGATACTTTCCCGATATTCATGGCCCTCTGGCCTCCCTTCTTTAGGCCCTGCAATAAGGCCTGGCGAAATCTGGTCAGGGCTGCCGCCCCCTTTCCTCATTTGGGTCCCATCTGGGGTCTTCATTGGGGTATTCTGCAGCTGCTGCTTGCGGGGGATTTATTCCTCCCCTCTCTACAGGGTTCTCTTCTAACCACTGGACGGCTGCTTGCTCGATTCGGCCTCGCTCCTCAGTAGTGAAGAGGGTGGACAGGAGCTGGCGACAATCGGCCCAGGTAGGCTGATGGGTTTGCATAATGCTAGACATTAATTCTGTTAATTCCTGGGGCTTGGCTGTGTAAGAAGCATAATGCATTTTCTAGTTTAATAAATCTGTGGTAGAAAAGGGTACATAAACTAAGCTGGTTGGTCCTGGCGCCATCTGGCCCTGATCATTTAAAACAGGAATTCCAGGCACCTGGCGTAATGGCATTAGGTGCCCTGCTTTCTCCTTCTTCTTGGAAGTTACGCTTCTTAAATCGTAAGGCTCCCGGGCACTAGTCTCCTTGGTGGGTGACCCTGAACTGGCAGGAGAGCTTCCACTTTCTATCTCATCAGAAGACTCAAGTCCCCCTGCTGTACTTGGGCCTGACTTGGGACTTTCACTCTGGGTAGGGTGCTTCTTAGGCTGTTGCTTCAGTATTTTCTGGGGCTCCTCGTCGGGCTCTACTTCAAGTTGCGGGGCTGTGGGGACTAATTTCTGTGGGTGCCGGGGTAAATTATCCAGAATATCTGAGGACTCTGGGTCAGAATACACAGGTGGCTTCGCTTCCTTAGCCTTTTTGGTTCCCCTAGTAGTAGCTACAAATATTTTACAGTGCTCCTCATAACAACGCTTCATCCATGAGGGCTGCCGTTCACATACACTTAACCAGGAATCTATATAGGGGAACTGGTCAGGATACGCTTTCAGTATGAGCTGATGAATTCATAAAACTGTCTCAAAATCAAAGGTTCCCCTTCAGGGCCATGAAGCAGCTAATGCGGGCCACTCCCTTTCACATAACATTTTTAATCTGGATGGAGTCATTTTTGTACCATAATTGACCGAAAATCCTTTACGGAATTTCTTAATTATAAATTCCAACAGAGTTTGCGTGGACTCCGTCCCTCCCATAATCTAAACGTACCTACGTACACTACCTACGTACACAATGTACCTCCGCACGTTACGTACCCTACGTCCCTACGTACACGTGATGACGTACAAGACAACGAACAATAAGGATAGATAGTATGGCTGTAGGTAAGGGGTCCATACAGCACACAGAACACTGGGGGGGGGGGGGACAAACACCACTCGCTTCCTCCTGTTCGCGACCTGGGCGCGGTCGCCCGGCCAGGAACTGTGCTACTTAGGAGTCCGCTCTCACTCGGTCTGTATTTCAAGACCTCTCACTCACACACGCAAGCATATTTCAACAAGATATCATATTTCAATATTTCAAGTGCCCAGGTTTTCTGACTATTCCAAACAAGAAGGGTCGATGGCTTCAGCTTCCGCTTTCCTTACGCGGAGCTTACTAGGACCGCCCTTATGGGAGGTGATCAGGCTCCCTTGTCTCGCGCATACTCATGCGAGATTTCCAAGTTAGTCTATACCAAATATACCAAATCAGTCTTGTGCACGCAAGACGCTGTCCCAGGCTGTTCTTTCTGACTATCAAATCACGAAAATGGCTACTCACCGGATCCGGTCCCTGATACCACACCAGCTTCTGAGTTGGAACCTGGACTCTCCCGGGTCGGAGGTGTTTGCCAGCTGGACCCGATGGCCCGCCGAGGCAGGCGGAACCCTCTCCGGCACAAAAGGGGCCGGCGGCACCTGAGGTTTCCCCCGCGATCGGACAGACACGGTTACAACCGGGCCAAACCTCAAGGCGAATTAGGTGGATTACTCACTTGAATACCATTTACCACTCGCACTTCCCGACCAACGCACCAAAAATATGCAGTGGCAAAGTGCAATCAATGAATAAGTCCAGGAATCGATTGACAGGGTCCAAGTCAGTTTATTGTGCACAAGGCCCAGTCAGTCAAAGCTTCAAAAGGTACTGAGCAAAAGTTTATACAGAGACATAACCATTTATACCTCTTTTTCAGTTTGATACATGAAAGCTTTCTATTGGTTTTCACTCGATACATGCAAACTTCTCATTGGTCTTGCATTGCCTGCACCTTTCCAATTAGAAATCCCTCCGGAGCCTAGCAACCGACCCCCTCCTTTAGGATTGCTTGAACAATGGTACAGTTCTGAATCTCGTTACTTTTCTACTGCAAGGTTAACTTAGGCTTCTGGAAAGCATATATTGAAACATTTCTGTTCTTTCACACACAAGAGAATAATAGAAGACTTATGAATTCATGAAAACTTCTTATTAAGCATTTTAAAACAGTTTTCTTATTTTTCACAGATTTTTGGTTCTTTTCTAGTTATAATGGGAGTTAGGATCCAGGCCTAACTTACAGGCCTTTCATAGTAGCAGGCCATGCTAGGCCATAGCCTACCTCACTGGGTACCCTAATGCAAAGTAAAACCTTGCAGAAAGGGTATATTTTGAGGAGAGAGAGACTATCTTAACGTCTGCAATGTGATGCACAGACAGGAAAGCCCAAGTGAATGATAGTAGTGCTCCATTAGCAGCAACAGCATAGTGCCCAGGTATGAAAGGGTACTATGTTGATGGTGCAAATGTGGCAAAGGAGGTGGCATGTGGGTCATGCAGTGGCAGTTTCTGGAGCATAGGACGGACCAGGCAGCTGCCCAGGTGGCACATAAGAACATAAGATTATAAAATATGCCATACTGTGTCAGACCAAGATCCATCATGCCCAGTATCCTGTGTCCAACAGAGACCAATCTAGGTCACAAGTAACTAGCAGTATCCCCAAAAGACACACAGGTTCAAACTTCAGTCTGGAAGTGATGTGACCACGTCTCATGCGGTTGTGTTCCCTCAAGATGGGCCGAGGAGTTAAAAACAAGCCCAGAGCGACGTTCTGCCTGCGACCTGCTTTGATTGCTTCAGCACCTGTTTCAGTATTTGCTGTGCTTCACCTGTCTGTGTCTGCTGCCATTATCCACTCTGTTCTTCTTCCAGGTACCTCCCTTGCTGTCTACAACCAATCAGCTGTTCAAACTCCAGACCGGAAGTGACGTGGCCACTTCTCACATGTCTGCGTTCCCTCAAAGTGGCTAGAGCTGTTAAAACCAAGCCAAGAGTGGCGTTCTGTGTCATGGTGGGATGCGTCAAAGGAGCACTTTGTGCTCCTTCGACGAGTTCCTTGAGGCGAATCCGAGGTCGAGTGCAGGGGCGTCTCCTCGAGCTCTCTACTGACTGGCACCTCTCCCCAGGTGCATGGGTCTCCCCCCTCCTGGCCTGCTGCGCTGGGTTAGTCCACCTTTCTTCCAGTTCTCTCCCTTCCTGTCACTCTGTGCCTTCTGCTCATACTCACTATGTTCACTATCCTGGCACACTGGGGTTGGCATCCAGCTCCCTCTACCACGGTTCTGCCGGGTCTCCTTGCAAGGAACACCGCTAAACTTATTCCCTGTAAGCCCTCTGTAACCACCCCATGTCTAGGTCTTGCTCCTCTCCCCTTACTCCCCCTCATGTACCTGGCTCTACTAAACTGCCAATTGCTTTGTTCAAAGTCCATCCCCATCCACGATCTTGTGTTGCAATACTCCCTTGACTTCTTATTCTTCACAGAGACTTGACTCTGGGACAGTGAGGAACCTCTTCTCAACCATTGCTTTCCCCTGGGATATTCCACCTTTTCTACCTATCGCCATGGCCGGCACGGCAGTGGGGTAGCAGTTCTGTTCCATTCGGCTCTTCCTATCCAGGAATTATCCTCTCCTGTGCACCATTACCCTGAATCTCTTTTAGTCTGCCTTGACTCCTCCCCCTCCCTATTTCCTTCTAAGCTATTCCCCTCCACCTCACTGCAACTGTATCTCTGGGACTCTCTTCTCCTTACCCTTTCCAAGGCTTCCCTCCTATATCCAAGTTGTATCACCCATTCAATGTAAGTACATAACAGGCCCCCCTGTTCTGTACAAAAATGTTATCTGTAAACCACACTGATTTTAAAGAGTGCGGTATATAAAAGCAATAAAATAAATAAAATAAAAAATTAATATACCCGCATTATGATTTTAGGAGACTTTAACATGCACCTAGACTGCCCTTCTAAGCCTTAGGATGTCACCTTCCACACACTTCTCGTCGACCTTTCCTTGCAACAATATGTTCAATTCCCTGCCCATTCTGCTGGCCACACTCTTGATCTGGTTATCACTCCCTCAGGCTCCTCCTTTGCTCCCTCTGCCCTCTCAACTTTCCAGTTCCCTGGTCCGACCACTTCTGTCTTCTTTTCTCCACCCGCCTTTCTTTCCCCCTCCTAGCCTCCTCGGGAAACCCTGCCAGTTTACCCCCTCTGGCATGTCCTCACCTCCTGCACCTGCCAATCAGCAGCCCTCAGCAGCCCTCGCCAATGGCCCAAATACCGCCGCTCCTGAGGCGGACGATGAGATCGAGGGACAGCACACTTCACCGGAGGGAGTGAGCGGGAGCTCCTCCTCACCTCCTGCACCTGCCAATCAGCAGCCCTCTCCAACGGCCCAAATACCGCCGCTCCTGAGGCGCACCCACGCCTTGTGGGCCCACGCCTGAGGGCCTCGCCAGAGGGCCCTTTGGCGTGGCCCTTAGGCGTGGAGCCGTGGCGTGTGAGTAAAATCTATTTCATGACATATGCTGTTATATCATGGCTGTAACCTGCTGTTCTCCTTCCTTCTTCTCTCTTCTGTTCTTTTGTCTATCACTGTCTCTCACTCTGTCCTATCTCATATATGGCGTTCTTTTCGTATTTTCTTAAAAATTAAATTGTATTGTGTCACCCACCTACTCACTCTTATAGGCGGATGCCTAGAGAGCTTCAGTGGGGCCTCTTCTTAATGTAGCCGAGACTTTACAATGCCCCCTGGGATCTGTAGTCCCACTAGCTAATCAAAAAGGTAGTTGTGAACGAGTAGCCAGGCTTTTCAAAAAGAGGTATTTTATTATCCCTTCCGGGTGAACTTTTGCACATAAGAATCAAAAGAAACAAACCATATTTTCTGGCACAAAAGAAAACAAACTACTATGAACGAAAAGGTGCTTATCTTCAGCCAATCAAAAAAGGTAAGACAGTCCTTGTATTTTACACAAGCAAGTTTTACAGAATCCGTTTCCCTAAACGGATTTCTGTCTTTAAACAGATTAGCATAGAGAGGAAATGTTATCAGAGAACATTAGTGCACATTCCATTTGGAACTCCTCAGGACTTTCCCCACAAAAGTCACATTCCATATCTTCATAGCTTTCCCCGTAGCTATCTTCAGAATGGTTGTATCTCATATCATTGTTGCAAAAACCCTCCTCTTCTTTCCAAAGGCTTCTCTCCCCCTCTCTATCAAGGGGAATTGGGAGGTTACCGTAAATAGCAGAGTTTTCCCCTAGAGGGCCACACATCCCTGGCTGTGTGTACGGGAAACTCTCTTTTTCAAAGTTCCCTCTATTATAGGGAATTAGCCTGTCCTTTGGCTCGGTTCCCCCGGAGCTTTCTGAGCAAGGAAACTTAGCATGGCTTTTCCTACAAACAAGCCTTCTACTCCCCGTTACTAAACCCTTCTCCTTGGGCAAGTAAGTATCCCTTTGATAACAGTTCTTGCCCTCCCGGTACCTGTTCTCAGGGAGACTTCCTCTTACAGGTTCCTTCTGTCTGCCCGCCTGAATACCTTCGTGGCCCCAACCACCTGGTTCTTGTTCAGTGCTGCCCAGCACCCTGTAACCAGACTCTGGTATTCTCTTAGCTCTCTCCTCTGGAACTCTGTTTAAACCTCTTTGTGAAGTTTTTCCTGTAGTTTCCAAAACAACTCTGCCGTACTCCTGCTTAGCTCCACTAAGCTCCTGGTTATCTGCCTTAAGCTCCTGGTTAGCACTCCTAGGATCCTGGTTAGCTCTACTACTGACAAACTCTGAGTGATTTTTATTTGCGTCACTCCTAGAGTTCCGGTGAGCTTGGCCTGCCCTCAGCTGCCTCTCATCACCTAATAGGCTATGATGTAATCCCCTACTTGGGCGTGCTCCTACACCTGGTGCTTTTGTTTTTGCTGGTTGCTCATAGCAACCCTGATCCATGTGCTCTGAGCTGTCACTTTTAGACCTGCTCGACTCTGTGTTTCCTATTTCCATAGGCAGATTCTGACCTACCCCATGACATTTGTAAACCGCTCTGATGCTTCGGTCTGAGCGGTATATCAAGAAATTAAACATAAACATATATAAACATATAAACCCGAAACCTTCCAGCAGTTTCCTCCCTCCAACAGACTCTTCACTACCAATTTCTTCACTCTTACTGTGGATCTCCAGGTTCAGACCTGGAACTCCAGTTTACTTTCTGCCCTTAACATGCTTGCCCCCCTTCAGCCTGTCTCTCAAGCCCATCAGTCCCATCACTATCCCTGGTATCATTCTGGTCTCTTCCTCCGCCGTTCCTACCTCTGCCATGCTTGATTGCCTCTAATGTAAGCATCCTTGGCCAAATTCTCTAGTTCATTACCGCTATTGTCACCATCATTACTGCCTTCTCCTACATTCTGCTAAACTATCCTATTTCACCAAACTTATCTCCTCATCTTCCAACTCCTGTTGCCAACTCTACTCCATCCTATGCATGCTTTTGGCCTCCCACTCCTCTACATCCTCTGCCTCCCCCTCCTGCTCAGCCCAATCCCACTCTCTTAGCCACCTATTTCAATGACAAAGTTCAAGCCCTACGCTTAACCTTTCATGCCTGTCTCCCACCTCTCTCCCCTATTATGCTTGATTCCCCTCCCCCTACCCACGGTCTTCGATGCCCCCCCCCCCCTCTCTTGCATATCTTGTTTTCCTTCTGGCCCATAACTTCCACCGAACTAACTAAGGCTCTGGCCACCTCCTGCAAGACCACCTGACTGTCTGATCCCATTCCCTCGTCCTTGCTAGCTGAACCCTCCTTAGCCCTTGCTCCTCTCATTTTGAACATTTTCAATACTAGTCTCTCCTTCCCGTCACCCTGGAAGCACTCTCATATTCAGCCAATTCTTTAAAAAGCTTCCCTGGACCCTTCTGTCCCTGCAAACTGGCATCCCCATTTCCAAACTTCCCTTTCTCTCTAAGCTTCTGGAAAAATTAGTCTTCACCCAGCTATCATCCCACTTCGATGCCACCCTTGCACTACACCCCCATCAGTGAGGTTTTCGGCCAGGCCACAGCATAGAAATCATTCTCTCCTTCATGAATGAACTCCATACCTCACATAACCATGGTTCCATTTCTTTTGGTGTTTCGCTCGACCTGTCCTCCGGCTTCAACCTAGTGGACCATCGCACACTACTCACCCGTCTTCGTGATTCTGGGATTTCAGACACTGTCCTGCACTGGTCCTTCCTTACCTCTAGGTAATTTTCTGTTCTCTCTGGTCCCGCCTCTTCACCCATCACCCTATTATCCTGTGGTGCCTCTCAAGGTTCTGTCCTAGCCCCCCCTTCTGTTCAACATCTTCCTGTCCCCCTTAACCCTTCTGACTCAGCAACATGGCATCTCCACGTACGTCTTTGTAGATGACATCATTCTTCTTCACAACACCAATCCCTCTTCTCTTATCATTACCCCCGTCAACAACTGTCTCTCATGCATTGATTCCTGAATGTCCTCTAACTTTCTTCCAGTCAACCTCACCAAGACCATGGCTATCTTCTTCACTTTCGGTGGTCCCTCCCCATCTCTAGCCCCAATGTTTTCTTCCTCCCATATTCCTCTGGTCCCCACCTTATGCTACTTCAGTATTCTTTGGATTCTGCATTGACCTTTCATGACCACATATCATCGAATAGCGGTTGTTCCTTTATGTTCTCTGAGACAGATATGTGCCATCCACCCCTTTCTTCCCACTTCCTCTCTGACTACATTACTCCTCCCTTTGTCATGACTTGGCTATATTACTGTAGTATCACCTTAGCAGGCCTTCATCAGTACCAGTTATATAGGTTACAACTCGTAGAGAACACAGCAGCCCGTATTATCACGCACGCCTCTCGTTCGGACCATATTACACCTCTACACACCCATCTTCACTGCCTCACCGTGGCCTTCAAAATACAGTAAAATATCCCCACATTCATTCGCAAATCAATCCATACTGTGATCCCACAATATCATTCTAATCTTGTTCACCTCCATGCCCCTCAATGCTCACACAGGATGATCCACACTAATTGTATGTTCCTCCCATCCCTGTCTCAAGCACACCTGGAATCCACCCATAAATATGCCTTCTTTTTCTTGGCCCTAAACTCTGGAACTCCCTTCCTCTGAACCTCTTTCTGGAACCCTCCTTCACCAGTTTCAAATCAATGTTAAAAACCCACCTCTTCTGAACCGCCTTTGATCTTCCCCAACCTGTCTCCGCTCCTGCCTTTCACCCACATTGATGTCTTGTTCCCTCCCCTTCCTTATTCTCTTTTCTGCGTGTTCTTCTCTCTGTCTCTCTCCTGTCTAATTACTGGTGTTCTACTTCCTTTTCTAAGCAGCATTTCATTATATTGTAAACTGCTCAGATACTTGCATGTTGAGCGGTATATTAAAAACTGAATAAAGATAAACATAAAGATAAATGTTCCACAATGCTTATATTGGGGCAAGTAGTGGATATCCAGGGTCCTCTTTAATAATGGCTTTTGGATCTTTCCCTAGGAACCTGTCCAAACCTTTTCCCATTTTGGACAGCTCGCATATTCTTTCTCTGTTCTGGATGATTTATTAGATTTGTTACACTCAAACAACTATGAAATACCCGCAATAATAAAAAATATTAAAACTTTGCAGAAAATAGAAGTTTCACATAGTGTATGTTTTTCATACACTGGTCCAATATAGTATATTGTCCATCTTCAGAAAAGATAGGATTCAGTTCCAATATTTATTGACATAAACATACTGTATGATTCTATTGAAACTGCAGTTTTCATTTAAAACAATTTATTATGATATAATATAGTTTGTCAACAGTCCATTCTGATGGCGGAATATGATACATGTGAAAACATTTCTGATGCAGTGCGTCGATATTGCACCATTGAAACACCTAGAGCAGAATGCTTGACATCAATTAGTTTTGACAACATATTAGCCCAGTATATGAAAAACATACAAAGCCAATATACGCACCAATAACTCTGATACTAAGTAACTTACAGTTATCTAAACCTATTTTCTAAAGTCTATAAATACTTTTATTTGCAAATTAGTAGCTATTACAGCATTATAAGCTGCTTATTATTTTTTGTGATCTTTTTATGTTGAGCCGCCAGTACCGTCAAAATCAGCAAACTTCGAATACCTATTAAACTAACTAGATCTCAGATAAAAAATCTGTATATAACACTTTTTGACATAATGATAATAGCTAAACATAGTTCCATTGAATTTATAACCATTAATTAGTAAACAGTTGAGTAGTAAGTATGGAAACCTTATGTATGTAAAACATATGCTGGTCCAAAATGGGTTAAACCCAGCTACACTAACAGCTTTTACTACATCTTCTGGTAATGAATTCCAGAGTTTGATTACATGTTGACTGAAAAAATATTTTCTCTCATTAGTCTTAAATGGGTTACACTGTAGCCTCATTGCATGTTCCCTAGTCTTTCTACATTTTGATGATGTAAACAATCAATCTATGTTTATCCGTTCCACTCCAGTCATTAATTTATAGATCTTTATCATATCTACCCTCAGCTGTCTCTGCCCCAGGTTGAAGAGCCCCAACCTTTTAGCCTCTCCTCATAGGAGTATCCTGCCATCCTCATTACCCATTTGTGATGTCCATCATGATCCCACAGTGACAGTGGTGGCTCACAGATATGCTGCTGCATTGGAAAGGAGATGTGCCACATGGGGCGGTCCAAGGGTCATGGCACCACAGACAGAGATCCTGGCTGGTCCCACCCTGCTGCTGCTGCTGCTGCTGCTGAACCCAGCTATGGTGGAAGAGGCTGATAATGCCAGCAGCTGTAGCCCTCCAGGTAGCTGCAACATGCAGGTACCTGGGGGACTACCACAGCAGTGACTGTCATCATTCCCCCGAGATGTAAAAATAGCAGGCAGGGGTCCCTGCAGAGGCAGATGTTTGGGGGGGGGGGGGGCTGTGCGGCTGTCCATGTATGCCTCTGCCTCCCTCCATCCAGACCTTGTTCCCTAGGCACCCACCAACCTGCATGTTGGATGGGCTGGAACTGTGCACCACCAACACTGACAGCATACGGGCATGTCAGCATGGTGTGGGGGTATTGGCAGAGGGGGCAGCAGCAGCACCTGCCTGCAGCAGGTCAAAGCCATGTCCTGGCCCAGTGAGCCATGTGCTTTGCAACATGTGACAATGTCTGTCTGATGGGAGCATGTCAGCCCCAGTGACTGTTGCAATCATATTGAAGCACTGTGGCTCAACACATGCAGTTGGTGTGTTTATGAGTGAATGGTCACAGGTTTAGGTCCCGGCTGTGAATCATGCATTGCATGTCGCTTTGGCTAAGCTTTAGCCTACAGTGCAAGTACAACACCAGCATGTGCAACCCCCAATGAATCGACCAGCAAGGGTACAAACACCCATCAGTCACACAGACGGGCTCCACTATCCACAGCAGGATGGAGAGTCAGGTTGATAGCACCAGCACACTGAGTGGGCACTACTAGCTCCTGCACAATGAGCACACCTTAACAATGTTTGACGTGATATCAAGACCAAAGTGGAAGGCAGAAATGCCAATCATCCCCATTGTTGGACAGCACAGCGATATGAACATGAGTGTATATCACCCCATGTTTTGTGACTTTCTACGCCTCACTGAGCCTCGCATTGCCTAAGCTGTTCCCAGCGTTAGTCTGCAAATGTGCATAATGAGGAGCATAGCATTGTGGGTATGGCCTGAAACAGGGCAGATTGGCCAGAATGCATCTGCATCGGAGGTAGGGTCAATGGCTGAGATGTCATAGTGCCTGTCTGCCACTTGCATGGACTGGGTGGCCACAGCATGTCATGCTGGTAGGGCATTCTCACTTTGACCAAGCAATGACCATGGCATGTCTATGTATTCACATAGGGCCCAATTCTGATCCTGATGTACATCTCCTTTGTATGTCCATGCTGACCTGGACATACAAAGGGGATCACGATTCCAATCCCGTGGGGCATGTCTAGCCCCGCGGGATCAGAATCGCCAAAAAGCCTGTACGTGCAGGCTGGGACTGTGATTCAGTCCCGGCCTGCATGTACAGGCATTGCCCAGATAATTCAGCCAGGGCTTTTAAATGGAGCCACAGTGCCATGACATCATGTTGCCATGGCACTGTGGCTCCATTGAAAAGCTCTGATGCTGGACATCTGCCCAAAATGTTAATTCCAACACATGCAGTTGGTGGCAGGAGGAGTGGCCTAGTGGTTGGGGCAAGTTATCTTAGGCCAGAAGGTCAGGGGTTCAAATCCCACTAGAGGACAGCAACCTTGGTCTGGAAAGACTGGGGCTTCTAGTCCCACAGGTGCTCCTTGTGGTCTTGGGCAAGCTACTTAACCCTCCATTGGCCATGTTCCCTGTAAAATAATTATCTCCAATTTATAATGCCCTGTTCAGTATAATTTCAGTTTTTTCAGTGTTAAACCACCTTGATATCATGAAAGGCAGTATATAAGAAATGTTAAATAAATAAAAATCCCCACAGCCTGACTCCTGATCTGTCCTCATAAGGCCAGGGTTGGGCTGCTGGGAATTAACACATTTCACTGGCCCTGGACATACAGGGCTGATTTTAATGTCAGCCCTGTATTTCCAGGGCTGGCAACTGCCCACTGCCCACCCACTCTCCATCCCTGCATAACTTCCCTGTACAACTGTCATGGAAGTTATATTGGGGCAGGAGCTGTTGGGATGTCCATTCCTGCTATTTGTGCCTCAGAATGCCCCAAGGTGCTTATTTGGGTCTGGCTCCAGTGATGTGGGTGCATATTCTGTCCTGCAGGCCTGATCACTGAACCAAATGCTGAGTGTCCATGCCGTTTATCACAAGTCTGGGTGCACATGTTTACTCTGTGCACATGCAATGTATGCTGACCAGTAGACTGTCTGCAGTTGGTAAGTGCATGGCTGGAAAACCTGGTGGTGGGCAGCAGATGCAGCCTGACTGTGCTTGTTGTGGGTGACAATACCTCCTTGTGACCTTGAGCTGATCACTTAATTCACCAATGACTCAGCTGACTGCAAGTCTGTACAGTCCCTGTTTATCATTGGACATTACCAATTGATGGTAAGATGTACCCAAATATGACTGCACTGCTACAATGGTATTCTTACAGACAGTGACATGCCTATAGCTGTAACCTACTTGGGCAATATGAGTCATGTATTACATCACGACTGCTATTATACAGCTTTGGCTCCATTTATTTATTTATTTAGACAGTTTTTGTATACCGCCTTATCCTTCAATCAAAGCTGTCACAACACAATTTGGGGATACATTTAACACGCGGGGATATAAGACACATACACTAATACTTACAGGGAACATGGGCTATGGAGGGTTAAGTGGCTTGCCCAAGACCACAAGGAGCATCTCTGGGACTAGAAATCCCAGTCCTTCCGGCCCAAGGTTGCTGTCCTCTAGTGGGATTTGAACCCCCAACCTTCCGGCCTGAAGTACCTTGCCCCAACCACTAGGCTACTCCTCCCACATGTCTGGCTCCATTACATCTTTGCAGTATATGCGGACACATCATACCCTGTTCCATCCTATCTCACCCCTGTTCTGCCCTGTCTACCCATGTCTGTACCCACCAGGGTTGTCCTAATTTAGATTGTGAGCTCGTAAGAGCAGGGACTGTCTTGTTTGTTCATATGTAAACTGATAAATAGCGCGGTATATAAAACCAAATAAATTAATAAATGCCCCTTGGATAGCCACCTACAGGTATCACCTCATGTCTGTATGTGCCCTATTTGTCCAATTTGAATGACACGTGTGCAGTTGTTATCTGCACATTTGTCTGAGCTGTTGTATGGTGGCTGTGTGGCTGGGACAGGTGTGAGTCCCACATGTCTGGTATCAGACCTTCCAAGTAGCACTGGTGCACAATTTCACGCACAGCATAAATATGTTGGGGATAGCACCATGACACATCTCTGCTGCCATCCCATACCACCTTCTCCTCGCTGACTCTCTCATCTGTGTGCAGTCATGTCTTCTAGTGCAAGATGATATACCATGGCCTACACTGGTAATCTTTTCTGCATTTTGGCTCTTCACGCATGCTTCTCCTGTGCCTGATCTGCACATCGCCACTCCTACTCTGTCCTCCTGTTGCTGCATACATCATGCCACTTCTGGCTCTGCAGGGGGACACCTCTTCCCCATCCTATGCCACACACTGACATTGCACCATGTTCATCAGTACAGCTGCCTCTCACATGTTCATCCACTTAACTGGCTGCCACATAGGATGCCCACAGATATAGCAGGTCCATCAACTCTCACCTATCCTTCCATCCATTACATTTACATTGATTTTCCTTGGTGCTCCTTTATCCTGTTAAATGGCCCATAGTGCCCTTTATGCCAGAATGCCCCTTACCCGCCCAGCACCCTTTATGCTTGTAACACCCCTTGTTGCTGCCGTTAATGCCTGTTACCTTAACGCCCTTTAGTAAATGTACCCTATAGTTTAATGGGAAAGCCAAAATGGATTTAGCCAAGGAAAGTCTTGTCTTACTAATCTGTTATATTTCTTGAATGTGTGAATAAATGGATAGACAGAGGTGAGCCAGTCAATATAGTGTATCTGAATTTACAGAAAGCCTTTGACAAAATTAAAAAGTCATGGGATAAGAAGCAGTGTACTATTGTAGATCAGGAAGTGGAAAAAAGATAGAAAGCAGAGAGTAGTTCTAAATGGACAACTTTCTCAAGGGAGAAAGGTGAACAGTGGAGCACCCCACGGATCTGTGCTCAACCCGCTGCTTTTTAACATATTCATAAATGACTTGGGAAAGGGAATAACAAGTGAGGTGATCACATCTGCAGATGACACAAAATTATTTAAAGTTGTTAAAACCCAAGAATGTTGTGAAAAATTGCAAGACCTTGATAAATTGGAAGACTGAGCATTCAAATGGCAGATGAAATTTGATTTGGACAAATGTAAAGTTCTGCACCTAGGAAAGAACAACCCAAGCTATGATTATATGATGCAAGGTTCCACATTAGGAACCACCACCCAGGAAAAAGATTTAGGTGTCATCATAGATGATATGTTGAAAACCTTTAACAAGTGTGCAGTGTTGGCCAAGAAAGCAACTGAATGCTAGGAATCATAAGGAAAGGAATGGAGAATAAAACCAAGGATATAATGTCCTGTATCTTTCCATGGTGCAACCGCACCTTGAATATTGTGTGGAATTCTGGTTGCCATATCTTAAAAAGGATATAGCATTATTAGAAAAGGTACAGAGAAGAGCCACCAAAATGGTGAAGGGGATGGAAGGATACCCCTATGAGGAAAGGCTTTAAAGGTTAGGGCTCTTAAACTTGGAAAAGAGATGGCTGAGTGGAGATATGATAGAGGTCTATGAATTAATGAATGGAATGGAACGCGTAAACGCAGATTGGTTATTTATTCCATCAAAAAGTAGAAAGACTAGGGGACACACAATGAAGTTACAATGTAACCTATTTAAGACTAATAAGAGAAAATAATTTTTCACTTAACCATAAACAAACTCTGAAATTCATTACCGGAGGGTGTAATAAAAGCTGTTAGTGTAGCTGGGTTTAAAAAAGGTTAAGCCAAATTCCTGGAGAAAAGGACCATAAACCATTATTAAAGAGGATCTGGGAAATCCACTGCTTGTCCCTAGACAAGCATTGTGGAATCTGTGTGTCTTTTGGGAAACTGCTAGGTAATTGTGACCTGGATTGGCCACTGCTGGAGATAGGATACTAGGCCTGATGGACCTTGGTCTGACCCATTATGACATTTCTTATGTTCTTAAATGTGCTGCAATTCTTTAGAAAAGAGTGATCAACTCTGAATTCTTCTTGAACTCTAATCAGTCATTGCAGACGCGCCAGGATATTGTAAGGACATTTACAATATGCTTGTGCATTTTGAAAATAATATATACCATGAATTAGCTCTCTGCAAGCCTGCAATATAATTTTAATAAATACAAATAAGATTCTGACTGGAGAAGCCATCTGTGTTCTTCTTGTTTGATAATAAAAAAAAAACTAATTTCTGAAATGATATCCAAAGAGAACTGACTATTAATTTTGCCTTATGATAGAATTTATCCTTCAGCAGCATTTTCCAAATTAAAGTAGCAAGTTGATTGTCACCACAGCATCTGTTTTCTAATGTTTCATAATAACTCCACAGAGGTTCTCTCAAGTTGTAGAAAAAAGCATCCACAATATAAAGAGTGCTATCTGCTTGAAAGAAAGAGCAACCTTTGGCCATGCCAGTGTTTTCTATGGAATATTTTTTATCTCCTAATAAATTGTTCCTATTATTCTAATACAGAAATAACGTAGAGAGTATAAATTTATAGTTCCGCCAATAAAAATGGGATAGTTGTGTTTTCATGTAGAAGCATACAAAGTAGTTTACATCATACTTGGAAGGGTGAACGCAACAAGTCAAATGCGACCAAAAGAAATCACTACAATTCCCCATCCCGCAGGGAATACCTCAGGGCTCAGCTCTATCATCAATGCTCTTTAACATTTACATACAGCCCCTATGCAACATCATCAAGCATCACAAACTTCACTATCACATTTATGCTGATGACATCATGGTGTACGCTCCAATCAACCTGCAAGCACTAAACACCACAACAATAACCAAATGCCTCGAAGAAATGAATGACTGGCTCATAGCCAACAACCTAACGGTCAACTACAATAAAACTGAGGCAATGTTTGTCATCAGGAACCCCACCTTCATACCTCCACAAACTATCAGCATCCTAGACAAACACATAGCAGTCAAAGAAGAAGTTATGTATCTGGGCATCACACTAGACAGAGCGCTGAACCTGAAATCCCACATCACCAAAACCGCAAACAAGGCCTATCAATGATTGAAAACAATCAGACAAATCAAGCAAATGCTCCGTCAGGACCACTTCCGCACAGTGTGCCAAGCACTCATTATACCACTGCTTGATTATGAAAACTCACTATATCAAGGCCTTCCTCAGCAGACACTCCACCCACTACAGATGATACAAAACACCACAGCACGCATCATTACAGATAAACCAAGGACCAAGCACATCACTCCCGTCCAACAACAACTGCACTGGCTCCCAGTGATGGCAAGAGTGAAATACAAAACAATAATGATCATCTTTAAAGTCATTCACCATCTCTCAGCAGACGTACTCCAAAACGTCATAACAAGGGATATCAGCAACAGACCAAGAAGATCCAATAATGACAACATGATCGGCACACCTGCAAGCTATCACAAAACCAAACAAACAACCTCAAAAAGAGCACCAACACTACTGGCATCCACATTATGGAACTCCCTCCCGACAAGCCTGAGGAGTGGAGGAGTGGCCTAGTGGTTGGGGCAAGGTACTTCAGGCTGGAAGGTCAGGGGTTCAAATCCCACTAGAGGACAGCAACCTTGGGCCGGAAGGACTGGGGTTTCTAGTCCCACAGGTGCTCCTTGTGGTCTTGGGCAAGCCACTTAACCCTCCATAGCCCATATTCCCTGTAAAATAGTTCTCCAAGTTATAATGCCCTGTTCAATGTAATTTCAGTTTGTTCAATGTAAACCACACTGATGCAGAATAGCATGGTATATAAGAGAATATAAATAAATTAGATGACCTCACAGACTTCCACAAAGACCTCAAAACATTTTTATTTATAGAAACATATGAGCATCCAGGCAACATCCCAAACCCAAACTGAAACACTACAACCGCTGCCAACTAAGCACGCACCCATCCTACCCACATACACAAGTTCATCATACTGAGTTATTAAATACTCTCATGTTAAATGTTACCTTATATTGTACTGTCTATATGCTGATAAGTAGCTGTACTGTCTAAATGTTTACACGTACCCTAATGTTAAATGTACATGTAAACATTCAAACAGTACAGTTACTTAGTATCAGCATATAGCTGTGTGATGTGACATGACCACCTTGATTGAAGGATAAGGTGGCATACAAATCTGTCTAAATAAATAAATAAATATCAGAACAAGATGCTGTGATGCAGGCAGTCACTATAAGTAGAGTCACAACTCATATGAAATATTTTGAATTATTTACTTGTTCATATATCTACTAGTGTTAATAAATATTTAATATAATGGATATGTAAGCCATTTGCAATGGTTGTATACTTGTCCCTGCTATTATTCTTCTAGACAATAATGCTTGCTTGTGATCATCAGTGATACTGCTGTGTTTCTAGCATCTTCTGAACAGAAATTATTTATGTTTATTGCACTTTTTAATTTTCCACCAAATCAAAATAATCAGAAAATAACATAATTCAAAAAAATAAAATTTAATAAAAAATGGAATTGTACAAAATTCAGAAGGTTAGCCTAAAAAGGCATACTTATACATTCTGGAAAAAGTCAGCTAATTTTCACATATGTCTGCTGGTAGGGCATTTCAAAATCCAGGTGTGACCATTAGAAAAGCCCTGATGTGGGTGGAAGTCACTTGAACAGCTGTCATAGCAAGAACGGCTTGCAGGCAAGTATCAGATGAACATAGGAGGTTGACATTCATTTAAGGACACAATAAAAGATAGGGACATCCCCCCATCAGGATTTTAAAAGTCAAAATGATCAATTTAAATCTGAACCACCAAGCAACAAGAAACCAGTGTAGCACTTTCTGATGAGAAATGATGGAGTCATATAAGTTACAGCTGGTAATAAGTCCACAGTAGTTTCTACATTCTGCAAATCATAGGAGTATGTCTACTAAAGATGTTAGCTGTCATCGCGGCGCTAATGTGGGAAAATCACACCTCAGTGACAGCTAACATGGTCCAAATGTAGCTACCACAGGCTATTTTCTGTGATAACTGCATGCCACGTGTTAGTAACTGGTGTGGCGGAGAGTGGGTGGTTCTGTACCATGCAGTTGCCTCAGGCACTGGCAGCACGTCATAGCTGCATGTTTTGCAGACATTGTGGATGCAGCTAACACCATCTCTATGGGTGGCATTAGCTGCATCAGGAATGCTGTCACACCATGATCTCTGCATTTTCACCACATTCTCTGCTGTAGAAATGCTGGGCACACCCCCCCCCCCCCCACACACACACACAACCCATGATCTTTGCAGCTATTGCAGTGATTTTGTACTAATGCCCGACATTTGCTGCAAAAGCCTACCGCGTTTTACTAAACACAGAGAACACAGTCAAGGGCCCCTAAATATTAGTCAATATGGAATAATATATTGGAATAATAATATCCTCTGAAAGAAGATACTTATGTACTTTTGACATCTTACCAACTGTAGAGACCCTTTTTACTGAGGTGTGTTAGGTTTTTGAACCTAATGTGCATTTAGCACAAAAATAAAGCTAAATGCAATGTGTTAGCCATGCCCACTCTTCACACGTACCCCACCCATTCGGCACCCTAAAGCACAAGTGACAGCATGCAAATGAGTGTGCAGTAACTGTCATGACTCTACAGTGACAGTTACCACAGGCCATTGCACAAGTGAAAACATGTGTTAAGTGCTTTGTACACTTTGGTAAGGTGTCTGTTAGCTTCTAAAATGATATTTTGATCACTGCTCTTATCTCGCTTCTCAAGGTTGTTTTTGGGCGAAGAATGTCCCCCTGGAAAGGAATGTAAGGTGTAATCGGGAACAAGTGTGCTACTAAAATCAGCAATTCATTCTAAAACTGCATAATAGCAGTAACATCAGAACAGCAAAGTTGAAGCAAAAGTCAAGCAGTCTTCAGCTCCAATGGGCTTATGGAGAGTATTTCAGGTGCCTATGGGGTCTATTCTGAATCACAAATAGCAGGGATGGATGCCCCAACAGGACATACTTCCCCGCTATTTGTCTGCCTTTCGCATCCCCGCCAAGCCTCCCCATAAGAACAAGGCATTTGTATGGGGAAGTTAGACAGGGCAGGAAAGGGATAGCATGGAGGCGGAGACAGAGCAGGCAGTGGGTAGTCTGTGGCCCTGGATGTTCAGGGCCAATTCTGATGTTGGCCCTGTTCATCTGGGACCAGCAGAGTAGACGAGAACTTATTCCACCTCTGAGGTGGAATAAGATCTCCCAGATGGGGGGAGTCAGCAGGCCTGGGGCGCGTCAAAGGGTGGGTGGGCCACAAGAGATTCCCCGCAGCCCGACCACCAGGGTCGGGCTGTGGGGAATGCAAGAAGTCGACGGCAGCAGGGGATCACAGCTCCTGAATGGAGCTGTGGTGCCATGGCAACCGGATACCATGGAAACCAGGTGCCATGGCAACCATACACCATTGCAACTGGACGCCATGGCACCCGGATGCCATGGTGCCATGGCTCCATTCAGGAGCCCTGACTGAATTAGCTGGGCAGAGGCCTGTATATGCAGGCTGACCAGAAATGGGTCCAAGCTTGCATATACAGGCTTAAATGGGATTCTGATCCCGTGGGGGCTAGATGTGCCCCACGGGATCAGAATCCCATCTACCTCTGTGCATCCAGTTCTGACCGGATGCACAGAGGCCTGGACAACCAACACAGAATAGGCCTCCACATGATTTTTACCAGGCATCAGAAGGATTATGGTGCTTATTTTATTTAACAGTTTTTTTATACTACCTTATCCTATGGTCAAAGTGGTTTATATTGTAACAGAACAGTTTACATTGAACAGGGAATACAACTTGGAAGCATTGATCTATGGGGAGTAACTATGTACATTTGTATGGTATGGAGCTATTGAAGTTAGGGGAAAGTAGGGGATGGGGTTGGGTGGGGGAAGGGGGGAAATTGTGGAAGGTGGGAGAGATAGGCTAGGTTTGCAAGTAATGTTCTCTGAAGATGTAGGTTTTCAGGGCTTTCCTGAAGGTTAATAAGTCAGATGTGGTCCTTAGCTTTTCGGGAATGGAATTCCAGAGTTGAGGTGCATAGAGGAAAAAGTATTTCTTGGATGTGGTAACGTTGCTTTTTGGGAACCAGCACTGAATATCTGTTTTCACTTTTACCTGTGGCAGTCAGGTGTTTTATAAACGCTGACTGCTGAATGGCTGGCACTATGCAATAGATTTTGAGCTTGAACATTTTTAAGTGACTGGTTAGGAAACAAATATAAGACTTTGCACAGTAAATATTTTCATTCAGGTGTCAATGAATTTATAGCTCATTATGACCAACTTCAATGGATAACTAGGGGGTATGTTTACTAAAGTACAAATGACTTTTATAGCTAATTCCGGACAATAGCTACAAAAAGCCAGAGTTAGCTGCAAAAGTCCCATGGTATGTTCAGGGGTCATTCCAAGCATGTCACCTGCAGATACCCTGGAGAAAGCATAGGGATCACAGGGGCCAGCTTCGTGGATGCAGCTATAGCTGAATCTGTAACACCTGCAAAAAGAACTTCTACCATGCAATGCGAAAGCCTGTGGCAGCTGCTTGAAACAGGAACACCCACTCTCTGCCCACATCCCGCCCTTTTGAACAGCCACCACAGGAAATGCAGCTACTGCAGAAAAAGGCCCACATTAGCTGTCTTTCTTCTACATTAGCTGTCTTTATGTCGTGATGATCCTTCATTACTACCACAAGACAGCTAACGCGCTTTAGTAAATATACTCCTAAAAGATTGTGGAATTTGAGAACTTTGAAATTCAATGAGAATTGGGCCTGATATTCTAAAGACATTTACACGGCTTACTGACCTGTAAATCGTGTAAATGCTGCTGAAAAGGATATTCCCTACTAATGCCACTATGTACCACGATGCTAACTGTTTAGCATCAGAGTGTGTCGTGAACGTTCTGGGGCATGCTGAGGGTGGCAACAGTTGCTAACCGGGTAGCAGCGATATTGCACCGCTACCCGGTTAGCGACCTTCGGGTAAAACTAGGTGAAGCGAAATCTGACCTAGTTTTACACATGGGAGCTAACCAGAGAGAGGTGCAATATTACCGCTACCTGGTAAGATTCTGTGGTGTTGGAGGCTGTGCAGTGACTCTGGATATTCAATGCCGGGGCCATATATGACCCGGGCATTGAATATCCAGGGTTAGAGGTTGACTGCAATGGCTATGCGCCATAGTGGTGCATAGCCGTTCCAACTGAATGTCAGGCCTATTAAGATTAAATGAAAGTTGAATTGAGAGACCGCACAGTACAGAATAAAATAAACAATCCTTTCACAATCTTAAGTATTGTTGTATAATGGAGAGTTGTTGTACATCCCTTTGCAGGTCTTCCTCTCATACACTGACCTTCAACCTTTTCAAGCATGACATCTTTTTCTAATGATCTTTCTCTTTGTATGATGTATCCAAAGTATGAAAGTTTGTCATTTTAGCTTCTACGAAAATTTTAGATTTGATCTCTTCTAATACCGATTAATTTGTTCTTTAGTCAGTCCATGATATACACCAGCACCATAATCTGAAGACTTCTATTTTCTTACCTGTCTTTCTTCTTCACTGTTCAGCTTTCACATCCATATGATGTTACTGAAAATACTATGGGGCTTGTTTACAAAGCCGCGGTAGTGGTTTCCGATCGTTATCGGAGCCGCAGCCCCATTGAAATCAATAATGATTGGAAACCGCTACGCGGCTTTGTAAACAAGCCCCTATGTCTTGGTACTCATTTCATGGATGCAGTGCTTCCAGAGAGAATCACAAAAAACACTTTTATCAATGCAGTTATTATTTCCTGCCTGAAGAAATCTGCGTACAAACACATACTCCAAATATATTACAAGCCCACCACTGCATTTCTGAGTATTTAAAATGGCAGGCCAGGATGTGCTAGTCTGATAACATGGTCACTCTCCCCTCTTAAATACTCTATCCAGAATGTCCAAGTACCTGGTTCTGTGTTCCTCCAGTTTAGGGATATCCACATTTGTGAAATGACCTACACTGCCCCCACACTGGGCCTTTCTAAATGCAGGGAAGCATCTCCATAACCAGCTAACTAGATGTTCATTTTTTGGGGTAGAAAAAAAGTGATTTCAGAAAACATATATATATGCCTCCCTTCACTGCTGCCACTCCCCAGGTGTTTTTGTATGTTCTACTCTGGACATCCCAGATTCTTCCTAGACGTCCTTTCTAAAATGCCATTTAAAATGTCTTATCCTCAAACTACGAAAGAAACTATTCAAATATCTGTCCACCCATACTACAAACAGCAAGACAATTCAATAACAAGGAATGAATAGCAGAACTGAACACTGCTGATGCATCAAATAAAAAAGCCATAACACCCAAAAATGAAAACCATTTGTCCATGATGGAGGCCAGAGCAACCTTGATATTTAATCTCTGTCTAGAACAAAATTTATGGGCTTCAAAGAATGCATTCTGATCATAGACAACATTTTCAATTAATCTAGCTAGAAATAGGATAATAATTTGACAGCTCTAATGGGTCCAAAGTGAACTTTCTAAATAAAGGCCTCACCAAAATCTGCTTAAATATAGGCAGCAAAAACCAACCGTCTGGCGGCCTCAGGCAGTGATTCCGTCCCCTAGGCCCTTGCGCGGTTCTGTTCCTGCTCCTGGGCAATGTGTTGACGGAGAAGATGCAGCTCCTGGCGGATGCCCCTTCGACATCTCTTGCAAGAGACCAACTTCATATCAATACTACAAGCCATAGTTACACCACACCTTGACTATGGAAACATCATCTACTAAGGCCTCACAAAATCTGCTCTATTACCACGCCAACTAGTCCAAAACACTGCCACCAGAATCCTCACCACCAGCTCGACAATGCTACATATAACACCAATCCTAAAAAACCTACACTGGCTTCCAGCGAGCGAAATACAAAGCCATCACCAACACCTTCAAAATCATTTACAATCTATCAGCTCCCTGCCTCTCTGAACTGATTACAGCAACACACACAACAAAACCAAGAAGAGCTTCCAATCAGAACCTCCTGAACATTGCCCTGCTTAAAATCAAAACCACACAACAGACAGCACCAAGCATTCTCCTTGTATGCTCCATCAATATGGAACTCACTACCAGACAATGTAAGATCAGCAAAATCTATCAATGAATTAAAAAAACAATTAAAAACGTATCTATTCAGAGACTACTATGGAACCAATGACAAAACATAATCCAAACACTAACACACCACACAGAAGACCAGACAAGATAAACCAACCATTCCTCCCCAAAAAAGAAGATCATCTCTACATGTAAATAGTTCAGTCCCCCCACTCATCTGCAAGTTGGACTCCCTTGTTTAATGTAAAGCAATTCCCTGTAATTGTTATGTTGTTTGATGTAAACCGTCTTGGATAAAGGTGGTATAGAAAAACTGTTAAATATATAAATTAAATAAATAAACAATGGTTGGAAATAGTGATGCAATGTTCACACAGCTGCCATAATAACACATGGATCTGGGGGCTCAGGGATGACAGAGACATGACATCTGAAGGACATACATTGACTGTAGTAACTGCAGGTCACATGTTTGCTCATGGAGGAACAGTAGCGTGTGTATACCAAACCCACCCCCCAACTGTAACTGTACCCTATCACATCATGTGCCACAACATGTCGCATTATAATTTGTCACCCACCTGCAAGGTCTGCATTGGTTGTGTCCGTGTAATGATACAGCTCCTGCATCATCTCCCTCAACAGGTTTTGGGATGTGGCGGTCTCAGATGACCCGGCTGTGTTTCTGTTGTCTGGGTGCATGTCCCCTCATCAGTGCTGCTGCTGCCTGTGAAGTATGTCATCTTACCCCTCCTTGCCCACAGCCTCTCCCTGTGGTTGTTCCTCTGCAGCAGCTGCAGGCACCTCAGCCCTTGTGTCAGCAGCTGGTGGTGTTGTAACCAGGGTGCCATCATCCTCTATTGGGATGTCAGTGTGGCACACCTCCACCATGGCACCATCATCCTGGTCTGAAACCTCCAACTTCTGCGTACCGCCTGGGGAAAGACAACACACACTCATTACAGTTCGCAACCTGGTACATGCCATCTCAAGACAGTCTAACAATGTAATGTGCCATGCTGTCCCAGGGGCCACTCAGGACAGGTCAGAAACAAGGTAGAAAAACACTTTGGTTAACATTGAATGAGCTGCACAACTCCATGCATTTATTTATTTAACATTTTTATGCCACATTTTTCCAGACAATCAAAAGCAGTTTACATATAACAGTTTGGAAAGTAAAAAAACATGTATATATGCCATTACATAGAATGATTTGAACTATATACATTAACATCGGTGAAACTGTTTTATTAACGGAACTATATACACTATAAAAGCATCACAGAAGCAAGGGGAAGGTAGTGTTTTTAATAGGTGGGAAGAGTAGGGCTTGAGCTGTTGTAGTCTGGTTGGGTGCCGTAATGAAGGGTGAATAGATGGGTTTTAAGCTTTATTTTGAATGTGATGAGATTGTTAATTTCTCTTAGGTTGGCGGGGAGGGTGTTCCATAGTACGGGGGCAGAGTGGGAAAATGCTTTGTTGTTGATCACCTTTTTTGATTTTCTGAAATCTTTAGGTATTTTGAGATTATTTTTGTTTTGATTTTGTTGTGTTCGATTGTGCTCTTTTGTAATAAGGGTGGATAGGGAAGATGGGGCAATATAGTTGATTAATTTAAACGTCATGACTATTATTTTATAGTTTATGCGACTCTGGATGGGGAGCCAATGTAGGTTGTATAATATAGGGGTAATGTGTTCTGTTGGGTTGGTCCGCATTGAGATCCGTGCTGAAACATTTTGTGCTAGTTGAAGTTGTTTTAAGACCTGTTTTGTGGTACTCTGGAGGATTGTGTTGGTGTAGTCAAAGTGGGGGCTTATGATTGAGTGGATGATGAATTTGAAATCATTGTGATGAAGTAGTAGGCAGAGTTGTTTTAGCATTTTGAGCTTATAATGTATCTTTTTGGTTGTCTGGTTGATGTGTGATGCCATATTGATAGTGCGGTCAATGATTGTGCTGAGGTATTTTACTTCATTTTTGACTGTTATGTATATATTTTGTAATCTGATGGTTGTTGGGGGAGAGAAGTTCTGATTTCTAGTTACAAACATAGCCTTGGTTTTGGCAAAGTTGATCTTGAGGTTGTGTTTTTCTAGCCATTCAATTCAAGAAAACAGTCAGTAAGTTGTTGATTTGCAAGATTTGATATGTTAATGGAGAGAAATAACATTATGTTGTCCTCATAAATATGAAAGTTTATTTGGAATTTTTTTAATATGGAGCAGATGGGCTGGAGGTAAATTTTAAACAGTAATGCTGATAATGCATGCAACAGTCACTCAGGGCATAGGGCCACACATGTACCTAGATTCATACACAGTATATGTGTAGCCATATGGCCACCCAAATTCGGAGAATGAAAAATTCGGGAAAACGAAGAAATCATTAATTTAAGATAAGTCCAAGGAATATAAAGGAATACAAAAGAAGAGAAAGAAAAGTTTTTGTTTAACAACACTATTGGGAGAGGGTGCCAAAAATTTCTAAAAAATATGCCGGAATGAGTCATTGATGCCAACAGGCGCCGCTGGTTATTTTGAAAATTTAATATCCAGCCTATGGCAGCCGATTAGTCTGAGACGATTTCCGAGCATTGGGATTGAGTTTTGAAGTGAACCCTCCAATTTTTTCTGCATTAGTCTGTTAGTTTGGAGTAATTTTCATAGAATTTGTGGTACTATCATGTAATGACAGCTGGGACAGGTACCACAGGTTTGCTTCCACCATTTCCAGGCACAAATAATAAATAAAAATAAAAAAGGTGTGGGAGATGTCAGCATACATCAGCAGGACATTATGCCTAGCATAGGTGTCATGGCTGTTCCCAGACCTTGGATTTCAAGCAGCTTTGTTACTCTGGTGATGTCAGTCTCCAAACTTAATGAGGGTAGTTTACAAGATGAGATTAACTCTGACCCCCTGGTGATGTCAGTCTCCGGGCCTGATGAGATTGGTCTGCAGCCCCTCCTTGCTAAATCAAGAATAGCAGACCTCAAAGGGAGGTGCTGGAAACAATAGCAGACCTCAAAGGGAGGTGCTAGAGAAAATTTACTACAAAGGACAGAAATACTTCCTCTTTCTCTCTCTCTTCCTATTTTCATCGGACACACCTTGCCATGAGGCTCTGACACCCACTTCTCTCCCCTCTCCCTTGTTCTCTCTTTCTCTCCCTATTCTTCTTACTATGAGGCTCTGACCCACATTTTCTTACCTCTCTTTCTCTCTCTCACACACACACACACACACACACACACAGATTCATTGAAGTAAACTGAAGCAGCTTTCTAACAACCTCCTACCTCTGTTCTGTAACTTTGTAATAAGCCTATTTCTATATAAAACCCTTTTTCCAAGCCACACCTGTTGGTTATCTTATTTGTGCTGCTTACCCTACTGTCTCTGTGAAATGAACCCAGGACCAAACGGAGAGTAGACCAGAAGATTACATATTCAGAAGATTACACATACCTTAGCAATGCCGCCCTAAACCTGGGAACACATTACACATATATCAAAAGGTTGCTATGATTAATGGCAGATAATAAATCATAAGTTAAACACATTTTGTTGTCAAAGCTGCATCATAGCAACCTTTCTGTTATCTGTGGCGTGTGTTTCAGTTTTGGTTTCTGACAGTGTTTACCACCCTGGGAAGTGACCCCAACAGTATTGCGTACCATAGCCCTGCCTGCACAGTGCCCAGGACTGGTGTGGTGGCCAGGGCTGCCAAAACCCTCCATATTTGCAGAATGTAGGCATAGGTGTGGTAGTGTGTGTCTGTCTATCCAGTGTGTTGTGGCTGCCTACACCTTACTGAGCCCACAATGCTTGCACTGTCTCCAGTGTAAGCCAGCCAATGTGCATAATGAGGAGCAAGGTACTGTGGGTATGGGCCGGACAGGGAGGCCTGGGCAGGATGCATCTGCACAGGGCATAGGGCAATGACTGGGACATTGTAGTACCCGACCACCACCTGCATGGACAGGGTGGCCACAGCATGTCATGCTGGAAGGTCACTCTCACCCTGACTGAGCAGTGACCACGGCATGGTTAGGTTCCCCAATAGTACTATGCAACATTTTTCTCAAGTGATATTTATGCCAACACCAAGATAAATGTGTGATAAGCAAATTGTGGTAAGAAATGTCAGACACATCACTGCAATGTGTGTCTGCAGCATAAATCTTTATATATATTGACGGTGCCACCGTTCACTGTGTACCGGCCGTGGCACAGGCACATAGCTAGTGCGCCTTAATGATGTGCGGCGGCATGTGCGCATATGCGATGTGCATGCGTGTGTGCGTCAGCAAGGCATCAGTGAAAATGGCAACGTGATCCAGGAAGCCTGCCTTCATCTGTCGGGAGCTGTGCCACCTTGGTGGTCTGATCTGCACTAGGCAGCAGAATTTATTCCCTGGCTCCTCCAAGCCTCAGGACCTCGGGTGCGTTAGGAGGGCATGGGACCGCGTAACGAGGCGGTACAATCATCGTGCTGACTACCCGCGTGAGGTAAGTGTATGGGGACAGGTCACGCAATGCAAGGTGTTCAACACATTACCCAGCAATAAAAACACATCATACATATACAACATGGTATAGACACCAGTCTGTGGTATATCCAGTGTTGATTGTAGATGTGTATGCTGCTGTGTGTAGGCATTTTATCTCATTTATGTTTTGTATTTAAACTCACGTGTTATACCGCCTATTTATCACATCAAAGCGGTTTGCCCTATCCCCAGGAGGCTAAGGACCTGATCACAGAGGTCCAGTTGTCAGCCTGGTGTTATGGTAGCTGCTGCTGTTGATGTGTTAAAATCCACCCTAACACAAGAAGCCCCTAGATCTGCCTAAAGAGGTCTGGTAAACAGCATGCTGATATGGTAGGTTCTTCAGTTTGCAGGGTCACACATCTGCCATACCCTTAGGGGTCCTGAGATCTGTTCAAAATGGTCTGTCAATCACCCTGGTGATATGGTTGTATATGCATTTGCAGGTTAAAACATCTGCCCTACCCCCTGGAGTCCTGAGACCTGATCAAAGTGATCAGTCAGCCACCCTGGTGGTATGGTTTATGTTGCTGTTGATGTGTTATAATCCACCCTACCCCCAGGAGTCCTGAGACCTGATCAAAGTGGTCTGTCAGTCACCCTGGTGGAATGGTTGCATATGCATTTGCAGGTTAAAACATCTGCCCTACCCCCAGGAGTCCTGAGACCTGATCAAAGTGATCAGTCAGCCGCCCTGGTGGTATGGTTTATGTTGCTGTTGATGTGTTATAATCCACCCTACCCCCAGGAGTCCTGAGACCTGATCAAAGTGGTCTGTTAGTCACCCTGCTGATATGGTTGTGTGTGCATTTGCAGGTTAAAACATCTGCCCTATCCCCAGGAGTCCTGAGACCTGTTCAAAGTGGTCTGGCATGCCACCTTGGTGGTATGGTTTATGTTGCTGTTGATGTGTTATAATCCACCCTACCCCCAGGAGTCCTGAGACCTGATCAAAGTGGTCTGTCAGTCACCCTGGTGATATGGTTGTGTGTGCATTTGCAAGTTAAAACATCTGCCCTACCCCCAGGAGACCTGAGACCTGATCAAAGTGGTCTGTCAGCCACCCTGGTGGTATGATTTATGTTGCTGTTGATGTGTTATAATCCACCCTACCCCCAGGAGTCCTGAGACCTGATCAAAGAGGTCTGTCAGTCACCCTGGTGGTATGGTGTATGTTGCTGATGAAGTGTGCTAAGACACCCTACCTCCAGGAGTCCTGAGATCTGATTGCAAAGGTGGGCATGACACCCAGAGATTGTGGTAGGTTATGAAGGGTAAATTCACACATTTGCCCTTTTCCCAGGAGGCCCAGACCTCATTACATACTTCTGTTATGGATCCTGATGGTATGGTAGGTGCAGCTGTGGATGTACTCCAATCCACCCCACGAGCCCTGAGACCTGATTGCAAAGGTCTTTAACAAATCCAGATATCATGGAAGTATACGCACATCTGCCCACTCCCCAAGAGTCCCATACCTGATCGCAGAGGAACGTTAGAGATGCTGGTGTAAGAGTACTTGCACCTGTTGGGGTTTCACAGCTCTGCCCTTACCCCAGACAAGATCACAGATGTTAATAGGCAAGCTAGGTATGGTGGGCAATGCTCCGGTTGTAGTCAGTCACAACTTCCCTAATCACAGGAGGCCTTAGTCATGACCATAGAGGTATAGTAGAAAGCCAAGTGTCATGGTATTGGCGCCTGGCAATGTGTACAGGGTCACCCACCTTCCGCTCTATGTCAGAACACATCACCCATGCATTGTAGGATATCATGGTGCCATGGCGGGTGTGTCGGATGATGTGTGTAGGTAAGGCAAACACACATGTGTTTGCCGGACCACATAGGGAGTTAGGGAAGACCTCCCCTGGACACCAGCATGGCCAAACCACACGTGGCATGGTGCTGTCATGTCATGCAAGAAGAGTGTAGGAACAGAATATGGGGTGTGCAGGGGGTTATGCACAGTACACATAGGTGGCACCTCACACATGGCCAGATCCACAGCCACACATGCAGGTGGCACTGGCAACAGTTAGTAGAGGACACACTGGTCAGAGGAGCAGGAGCAGCACAATGCTGCTCACAGAGATGTGTGATATGTGTTGGGCACCCACCAGAGATATAGGGCCATTAATGTTCCCACCCATTGCTTTCCCCCCCAGGTAGAGGATCTACAGACAAAGGGTCGGGAGTGGTGGCTGCAATGCCCAGAGGTCCTTGCCTGCCTCCAAAGGGGGGCGATGGAGCAAAGTGGAGGTGAGTGTTGCGGCCTCTGCTGCTCAGTACAGAATTTCATAGTGGCCCACCAGCCTGTGGGAGGCCAAACTATGTACATGTGGTATGTGATTCACATGATAGTGTGCTAATGACTGTCTTCCCCCACAGAGAATGCTGATGCTGGTGAGGACCCCTCCACATCAGGGTACCCCAGAACACACCCCACAGCGCCATTACAGACAGAGGAGGAGGAGGAGGAGGAAGGGCCAGAGGGCGAAGAAGAAGAGGACAGCATGGAGGGGCAGAGTGTGGGGTGGTGCGGGAGGGAGGGGGAGGGAGGGGGAGGGAGGGGAAACTTTATGTGGCAGGGGGTGAGGAGGGAGAGGGGGAGGGGGAGGTTGAGGAGGTTGAGGAGGAGGAGGAGGAGGAGGGGGAGGCGAGCATAGAGGGGGAGATAGAGAGGGAGGGTGGGAGGGGTCAGGGGTGGAGGAGGGGTTGTGGAGGGGGAAGGGGTCTCAGTGGGTGGCAGGAGACACAGGACAGCACAGGGCACTGTGGGTCCCTGCCAGCTGCCACATGTTTGCGATGATGGTGTCCACCTGGGAGTTACGTCCCCACCCATTGCCACAGACAGGACCCACGCTCATGTCATCACCCAAACACCGGCCACCTGGCATGGATGTGGTGGCAGGTGTGTGCGGGACTTGTATGTGGCAGTGGGTGGCGTGCTGCAAAAACAGTGGACCCAGGGCCGCACCATTCGGTGACTATGGCGTCCATTAAGGTATCTATATTTTTTCTTTCTGGCTGTAGCCATTTGTGTGCTAGGCTCTTTATCCTATAACCAAGGGCTTTTGGTGTTTCATCAGCCTTAAGGGACGTGGCTCTAAACATTTTGTTATAGGCCAAGGGTGTAAGGCCTAAGCAATCCCTAATAGCTATGATGACTTCTTCATAGGTGTTAGCTAGTGCTGGGGGCATTGACCTGTACGCGGCTATCGCCTCCCCCGTAAGGGACGCTGCCAGTCGAATGGCCCATTGCTCGGGTGGCCAGTTAGCTGACCGAGCAATCCTACTGAATGAGTCCAAAAAGTCGTCCACATTATCATTAGGACTTAGCTTTCCCCCCACCAGATCATTACATGACCACTGTCCAGTTCCTGGGTTGGCCGGTCCGGTAGCCTGCAGCCTGTCCGCGTTGACCTTTTCCATCTCCTCTCGCTGTTGAGCTAACCATTTCTCCATGGTCTGTAATATTGGCACTTGCTGCGCTTGCATCGCCTGCAATGCTTGGGCTTGGTTTTTCAGGGCAACCTCCGCTTGCTTATCAAATTGATGTGCCATCCATGCACAGAGGTCCCTAGGCTCCATGATGATCCTGTAAAAAGAGACAAAGAGAAAAAAAAAACAAGTGTGGCTCTCCCAAACTCTCTTTCTTCGCTCTCTATATCTTTTTTTTTTTTAAACTTCCCTGGCATCCAACACTTGTCAGGCCTAATTACATTTTACCTGACTTAAGTGTTGAGTCAGCTCTGGAACGTTAGTTGCTGTCCCCTCTGCAGCTCCTCTGCTTCCGGGTTGGCAACAGAATTTTCCTTCAGGATTTTCACCTTCCCTTCCGGACTTCAGGTTACTCCACTTCGGGTTTTCTCCCTCCGATCCGGTCTCTCCTGCTGATCCGCTCCGGCTCTTGTCCTTCCAGCAGTTCCAAATAGGCTTTCCTTTTTTTTTTTTTTCAACTCAGGAGTTTTCTTTCCTTTTCTTTTCTTTTCTTTGTGCGGACGTAGGTTTCAAGCAAGAAAAAATCCTGCCAACTACGCCATTTTATGTCACAGGGCCTACCTTGGCAGCGTATTGGACTGAGGTAGGTGGGACATAAAAACATTTAAGTTTGGGTTTTGCCAATATCATACAGGGCCCAGGGACTTTCAGCCCTGGTAGCGTCCTTTGGTACCAAAATCCCACAGAAAACAAAAGGTCCGAGTGGAGGGAAAACAAAAGGCATTTATTTCCCCTTTCATGCAAAAAGGTTCATATGCTTGGACACAAAAACGTCAAACACAAATTCCTTACTTCAGGATAAAGAAAAAGAAAGCATTAAAGGAAAACTGTTATCTTCACAGTAAATGGAATAGCAGGCAAAAAAACAGTCTCAACTCCCAAGACCTAGCTAAGTGGCTTAGTAAGGACTCCAAGCTTACTGTCTTACAGAAGCTACAGTCCATCTCGGTGTCTGATGCAAATTCCACCTGCATCGGTTCCCCTTCTGAAGCCTCTGAGCCTAAGTCAGTACTTGTTGGTAAGTTGTAATAAGGCTTTTTATAAATCTTCTGCACAACATCCCAATGCTCAGGGTTGAATACAGGGCGTCGGTCCTGCGCCCACAGATACTGGGAACTGTCTTCCTTTTGCAAGTGTTTTGTCTTAGCTTTCTGTAAAGCTTGGTTATTAACAAGTCTCTTGGTTGGTGCGTGTTTCTTGCACCTTATCTCATAAGCATTCTCACAAGGATAATATTCCTGTGCTCCCTGTACTCCCCATATATCAGCAGTTTGTACCCTGCTTTTAGTTAAATATGGGTTACCTTTTCTTCTCGGCTTGTCTGCTCCAGGTGAGGTTTGAGGCCTGCTCCTGTTGGAATCCTGCCTGGCCTGAGCAATAGGCCTTGAGCTCTCCCAGCGTCTTTCTGTTAGCTTTAGACCACAGTCACAGCCACGCCTTTGCCTCTCTGTACAACAAACACTCACTCTGGCTGGAGTTGTCGCACCTTCTCCACGGGGTCTCCTTTCTTCAAGCCAGTGCGGCTGCTGGTGCCTCCTGCGAAACCGTTGGTCAGGGATTACTGCTTCTTCCGGATATCTAGCCCATTCACTCGGATGTCCTGCCCAACCTGCTGGTTCTGCTGGTTCTCCTGGCAGTCCTCCTTTCCCAGGCCTTCTTGCCTGTGCCTTTCTCCAGGGCTGTCCTGTCTCCTCAGGATATCCTCCTTTCCAGGGCTGTTCCTCTTTCCCAGCCTGTTCTCCTTTCCCAGGCTGTTCTCTTCCTCCTGATTCTCCTTGTTCTCTCGGGTCTCGCGGCTCTGATTCTGGCGGTTCTCTCCGGTCTGCCCTCCAGTCTTCCAAACTCCCTTTAAGAGGCACTCCTCTCTTTCTTGATTGGAAGCTGGCTGGCATTACCTCATGACCCAGGAGGTGTGGTTTTTCAGTTCCTCGGAGGTCCCTCCTGCTCCCCCTATGTGGTTCCTCGCGATATTGCAGGTTGTGCTTGACTTTTCCTGCATTTAAAACATTTCTTCCCCTCTCCGAGGGTCTGCAGCATCACACATCCCCCCTCTTAAAATATTACGGGCTGGTGAAGCTTCTTCCACACAGCACGTAATACGTGACATAGCATCTGCGTTAAAATGCAGCTTCCCTGCTCGATGCTCCACTCTAAAATCATAGGGCTGCAAAGCCATGTACCACCTAGTTAAACGGTTGTTCTCGTTTTTCATGGTGTGTAACCATTTCAGAGGGGCATAATCCGTAATTAGAATAAACTTCCTGCCTGTCAAATAGAACTTGAGGGCTTCTATGGCCCATTTAATGGCGAGGCATTCCCTTTCAATTGTTGCATACTTTCTCTCAGCCAGCGATAGTTTCCTACTAAGGAACATAATGGGGTGTTCAGCGCCTTCTTGTACTTGCGAGAGAACAGCACCCAGACCTGTTTCGGATGCATCCGTCTGTAAGAGAAAGGGTTGCCGGAAGTCCACACCATGCAATATGGGGGCTCGGCACAATTTTTCCTTTAAATTTTGAAAGGCTGACTCGGCCTCCGCTGACCACTGTATCGTATTTGGGGCATTTTTCCGCAACATTTCTTTTTTTTTTTTTAAATGTTTATTTAAATTTCCAACACCTCCATAATACAACAATACACTAAAATAAAACAACAATTCCACACTTCACACTCCAAACCCAAACCCCCCTAACTTCTCAAACCCCCCCAACCCCTTTTACCCACCATCCTCCAAAACCCCTCGCCCCCCCAATCCCACCCCCTCTCCCACCCATCCCCCCCGTCTCCCCATGGTCAGGAAGAAGAAGGCGCGGAACAACCCTAAACCTCTTATAGCAGCAAAGTTGTACAGCTGAACAGGGACAGCGTCGCTTTTAACCACATCTTGCCAAGGCGGCAAACTCATCTAGGCATTTCCATTTATTGGTCTGCCCTTTACGACTCCCACCTCCCATTGCTCGGGGCACATCCACCCTTGCCGTCGCCCTCCGCTTATTGCGTGCCTCCTGTCCTTTCTCATAGCCTGCATATAAGCAGACCATGTTCCACCATTGCCCCTCTCCCAGTTGGGATGAATCCTTCCAATAAGTCAAAATCAGCTTGATGGCAACAGCCATCATAAAATCAAACAGGAAGGACTTATCCCTAGGGATATGTAAAGACTGGTCCTGGGATCGCCAGAAGACAGTCTGCCAGGTCAGCCGCCCTTGTATGTCTAACACTCTCAGCATCTTGCCCCATACTGATTGCCAGAACATCTGAACATGAGGGCACGCAAATAACATGTGTTGAAAAGTCCCTTGTGCAATATTGCAAGACCAGCACTTACCCCCTCTGCTCGCATCCCACTTGCTGAGCCGCACCGGGGTGATGAAAGCTCTATGTGCTAAGAAATAGAGCGACTGAAGCATCGAAGCTCCCTGTGTGACCCTGCTCACAGGACCCCATATCGCTTCCCACCCCCCTTGTGATACAGGAGCTCCCAGATCCCGTTCCCACGCTCTCTCCAACTTCAGAAGATCTCCAGAGCCATGTTCCCTCAATATTGCATAAAGCTTGGAGGAGGCCCCCCGGAGCCCTGCATGCTGTTCCAAAAGAACCGAGAGCTGCCACTCTCCTACAACTACACCAGGTATAACACCAGCATGCGTCAAGCAGTGCCGCAGTTGTAACCATCGAAAACACTGACTGTCTGCTAGCCTAAACTCCCTTTGCAAGTCCTCAAAGCTTTTCCAATGCCCCCCCTTCAACAGTTGGCCCAAAGACCAAATCCCTTGCGCTTGCCAATCCCTCCAGTTAAGCGTCTTGTGAGCAATCTTGAAGCGCGAATTAAACCAAAGGGGCATTTGGTCCGCCAGTAAGCCAGCCTCATTCGCTACTCGCTCTAGCACCCGCACTGAGTCTTGGGTATCTCGCACTACCCTAGCCGCTGGAAAAGAGTCAGGGAGCTGCATACCAATCAGCCGCTCTAGACCTATAGGCAGGACAAGCCGCTCCTCAACCTCTAACCAAGTCGGCTTGGCACCCTTGCTCTCAGGTGCCAGCCAAAGCGCGCCTTGCCGAAGCCGAAAAGCATGATGATAATTACAAAAATCGGGGAACTGCACCCCTCCCTTATTCTTTACTGCCTTAAGCTTCCGGAGAGCTATCCTGGGAGTTCTATTTTGCCACAAGAATCCGGACAAGTAACGATCAATAGACTGGTAAAATGACTGCGGAAACCGTAAGGGAAGCATCTCCAATATGTAATTTATTTTGGGGGCCAACACCATCTTGATGGACTCCAGCCTGCCCCACCAAGAAAGGTGCAAGGGAGACCACTGCACCGTGAAGGACTTGATCATCTCCTCTATGTTCTTTATATTTGCCTGTATGGTTTCCTCAAGCCCAAAGCGAAACCGAACCCCTAAGTACTTCACCGCATCAACCTGCCACTCAAACGCGCATGGTTCTATCAGCGCTTTACACATCTGCTTGTTCAGGGGGAAAGCCAAAGACTTAGACCAATTGACCCTATATCCCGACAATCGAGAATAACGATCAATCAAGCTAAGCAACCCGTTCACTGAGTGAGGGCATACAAACAGCAAGAGATCATCGGCGAAAGCAGAAAGTTTGACCTCCAAGTCCCGGATTTGCAATCCCCGGACTTCCCCAGAGTGCCTAATCTTCAAGAGCAAGGGCTCCAAGGCGAGATTGAACAAAAGAGGGGAAAGCGAGCACCCCTGCCTAGACCCCCGAGACAGGAGCAAAGGAGCCGAGAGAACCCCATTAGCCAGCACTCGAGCAGAGGGGTGAGAATATAACACTTGAATGAATCGAATAAATCGCTCCCCAATACCGAACCACTTCAACGCTAGATTTAAAAAGCACCACTCTAGCCTATCAAAGGCTTTTTCAGCGTCGAGCGAGAGTCCTAACATCGGCTCCTCCCTTGACGCTGCTGCGGAAAACAAGTTCAACAGTAGTCTAGAGTTGTCCGAGGTTGCTCGCCCGGTGATAAAGCCACACTGATCCACATGAATCAGTTCCGGCACTACCCATGCCAGCCGTTTAGTCAAAATAGCTGAGAACACCTTGTAATCGGCGTTCAACAACGAGATAGGTCTGTAATTACCCACTCGCGTGCTATCTCTCCCGGGCTTCTCTAGAACCACTATTACTGCTTCACTGAACCGCCCCGTATGAGGCAATTGCGCCTCTATGCTATTAAAGAAATCCAGCATAAAAGGGGCAAGATCTAACGCAAACTCTTGATAAAACTCCGTTGGGAGCCCATCTGGGCCTGCAGCCTTGCCTTTGCTTGCCCCTTTCAGAACCTCTAAAATCTCTTTGACTGTCATATCACTGTCTAATCCAGCCGCCTGCTGGGGAGTGACCATTGGATGCGCCATATCACCAAACAAGGCCTCAAAATCCTCAATGGAGACTTGACACTCAGCTGTATACAGTGTCTCATAAAATCTCCGAAACTCTTCAGCAATAGCCTCACTGCTCGTAAGTGTCTCTTGCTGGTCACTCACTAAGACTTGAATATTAGATCTCCGAGCACGAGGCTTCAAAGTACTAGCCAACAACTTCCCTGCCTTATTATTCTCCAAATAGCAGTTAGCCCTCTGCAAGGATAGGATTTGCTCAGCCTCCCTACTCAAAATCTGGTTGTACTGATAGCGAAGACGTTGCAGCCGAAGCAAAACACCCGCCTCAGATCTGTTAATTAACAAGCGCTCCCCAGCCTTGATCTGCTCCTCCAACACGCCCAACTGCGCTTTCTGCGCCCTGCGAAGGCCGATATGAAAACTGGCAATTCTAGCTCTGGAAAAGGCCTTAAACCCTTCCCACCATGCCCATCCGGTGGTATCTTTAGGAAGGTTAGCTTCGAAGTATTCCTGGATACACTGACGCATATAGTCACAGAACTCTTTATTGTCCAAAAGAGTCCTGTCGAAAAAAAAAAGTCGGCGCCGAAGGAGAAGCCTCCTCCAACTGAAAGGTACACCATACCGCCGCGTGATCCGAGATGTGCATGGGGGCAATCTCGGCCTGCAATACTGACGCTGCCAGGGACTGAGAGATTAAGAAAAAATCCAGACGAGAATGGGAGCCATGCGGCAGAGAGAAAAAGGAGTATTCCCTATCCTTGGGATGCAGAAGTCGCCAGATATCAACCAGCCCGGCAGCCCTAATAAACTCCTGCAGAACCTTGACAGCCCTCAGACACCTATGAGAGTGATATGGGGCACAATCCAGCAGAGGGTCAAGAACCAAATTGAAGTCACCCCCAACAATGATTTCATGGCTAGAGAGCTCCTGTATCTCAAAGGCTAACCCCCTGAAATACCCAGCATCATCCGTATTCGGGCCATAGACCACTATTAGAGCTAATTTTTTCCCAAGGATCTGGGCTACCCCTGACGCCCATCTACCCGCCCCATCGGCTCGCTGTCTTTCAATAACCAAGGGCAGACTTTTCCTGACAAGAATTGCCACCCCATTTCTTCCTTGACACGCAGCCGAGTACGCTACAAGCAGAAACTGGCCGAAGCCCAGCTTTTTGGTTTCCCCCTCGGACAAACGTGTTTCCTGTAGCATTACTACATCCACATGCTCTCTCTTGCAATATTGCAATATTTTCTTCCTCTTAATGGGATTATTAATGCCCTTCACATTCAACGTCAGTACTTTAAGGGGCGCCATAAGGCAAGATGCTTCGCTCGCCCACAATGGGGCGACTAACCCTACTCAGCTGTCCGCCACACTCAAAACCAAATCTGCTGCTACTCCCATAACCCGAAGGATACCCAAAGTACCCGATCCCTCCCCCCCCATGCCCCAGAGGAGACACCACGCCCGTCCCAAAACGGGTGGCAAATGGGTGAACCATCCTGGTCAGAAAGCCACTCCCATCCCCCCCCCCACACCCCCGCATACATACATCTACAACACAATACCCCATTGACAGAGACCATGACGTATCAGAAACATTTCCTGGCAAATAATGGCCCCACATCATGTAGCACCTTATTTGACCCTGGTATCCTCCAGCCCCCCACAACACTTCAAACCCAACTGTGACACCCTTTACCCACTAAATACAGAAAAACTGAACACAGGATAACATGGCAACCGTTCCTTAACGCTCTCAAGTCCACAAGATGCCCAGCATGTGCGTGCCCAATTCTTAAAAGATAGAAGGTCCATGGGCACAGGACAGGGCAGGACTACTCCCGCGCTCACGCCAAATCAGTCCCACACAGAGAATTCCAACCTCAGCGCATGATTTCGGCTTCCTTGTCTTCCAAAAATTTCCCCAGGGACTCTGCGTCCTCAAACATCCACGTCTGGTTGTGCAAAGTCACTCGCATCCGAGCAGGGGCGAAGAGGCCATAGCGGGCTTGTAAAGCTTGCAAACGCGGTCTGTAGGCTAGTAACTGCTTTCGCCTATCCACTGTCGCCTTGTGGAAGTCGGGAAAAAAAGCCACACTGTGTCCCTCGAACTGGATCGAACGGAGCGCTCTTGCTGTCGAGAGGATTTGCATCGCTTGACCATGCCTCAGGATGCACATAATAATCGGCCGAGGTCTCCGAACATTGGGGCCCGGCTGCGTGGGGACCCGATGGGCTCTTTCAATCTCTAACGGATAGTGAAAGTCCATTTTGAGTAGCTTGGGAATCAGCGCACACAAAAAAGCAATAACATCCGTTCCCTCGGCCCCCTCGGGGATCCCAACGAGACGCACGTTGTTCCGTCGCGTGCGGTTGTTCAAGTCCTCTAGGCTGCGTTCAAGAGCAACAATTATTTTGGTATTTGCCCCCACTATCTTGAAACGCTCTTCGTGGACTTCCGCGGTGCACTCAAGCTTTTTTAGTTGCTCCGTCATAAAGTTCATTTGCTCCCGCATCTCCTTCAGTTCCGCGATATCAGCCTGCACACCACTTAAGGTGGCACCGTTGACCGCTACCATGCCTTTCACCTCCCGAATTTCGGCCAACACCTCTTTTAGGCCGGCCGCCTCATCTCCTGCCGACGCCATTTTTTGCGGTGAGGGCGGTTCGGCTTTTGCTCTCTTGCCGCCGCCACTCACCGCCGCAGAGAAGTCCAGACGCGTAGGCTTGCTGGCCGCCATCTCGCTGACCGCCCGGGGCACTGGAGAAGCCTCAAATCTAGTTTTCACTGCAGCCAGGGGATTTGCAATGCGAGAGGGGTGAGGAGCTCAGGATTTAAGCAGCCATCTTAACCCGTGTTGGCTACGCCTCCCTTTCCGCAACATTTCTGTAAAAACAGCACTTTCCTCTGCGAAGTGCGGTATGAAGCGTCGGTAATAACCGATAAGGCCAAGGAAACTTCTCAATTGTTTTTTGTGTTGCGGTACAGGAAACGTTCGGACACTCTCCACTTTGTCCAGTACGGTCGCACCGTGCCCCGTCCGACCAGATGACCTAAGTATTTGACCTCCTTTGCCGCAAAGGTGCATTTCTTCAGGTTTAACGTTAAGCCGGCCCTCCTCATGGCTTCTAGGACTGTTCCCACTTGCTGGAGATGTTCCTTCCACGTGGTACTGTGGATCACGACATCGTCCATGTAGGCTGTTGCGAAAGTCTGATAGGGCCGAAGAATGATGTCCATTAGACGCTGGCATGTGGCCGCTGCCCCGTTCAGACCGAAAGGCATTCTTCGGAACTGGAACAGGCCCAGAGGTGTGCTAAAGGCAGTCTTGGGTTTAGCATCACGGGTTAAAGGGACCTGCCAGTAGCCTTTTGTCATGTCTAAAGTGGTAAGGAACTTCGCCTGCCCAAGCCGGTCTAACAGTTCCTCAATCCGAGGCATCGGGTAGGCGTTGAAAGTGGACACGGCATTCACTTGTCTGAAGTCTATACAGAAGCGCATAGTTCCATCGGGCTTAGGTACTAGTACCACGGGACTGCACCAAGGACTATGCGATTCTTCTATGATGTTTAATCGTAGCATCTCCTGTACTTGATTGATGACTTCTTGTTTTTTTGCTTCCGGCAACCGATACGGCCGTTGCCGAATAATTTTTCCGGGTGGTGTGAGTATCTCGTGTGCGACCAAGCCAGTTTCTCCTGGTATAGGAGTTAGCACATCTCTATACTCTTCCAAGACTTGGGTCAATTCCTGCTTCTGCCTCATGGAGAGCTCCTCCCCCATCCTTGGCTTAGGAGATTCTCCGCACTCCTCTATACGGGGACCAAGATCCTCCTCTGGGGGTTCACTTCCCACAGCGATGAAGCCCTCTAGGTCTCCCTTCCTCATAGAGCCGAAACCTCCTGTTCCCCGGCTCGTCGGCGTAAGCATGGCAACCTCTTCCAGGTTGGGAAATCCCACACGTTCGCAAATCAATTGCACTATTCTATCTCCTCTTTGGACCTTGAAGTCTTCGCTTGAACAGTTGCATAAAAGAACTTTTAATATGCCCCTATAGTCTGGGTCGACTACCCCGGCGGCCACATCAATACTATGCTTGGCCGCAAGCCCGGATCGCGGTGCTATCCTCCCATAGCACCCCTGGGGTAACTCTATTTGAAGATCTGTAGAACCTAACATACGTCCCTGTTTTGGTATCACCTTGTCCTCAGCGCTATAGAGGTCATACCTCGCGGCCTGTGCAGATGCCCGTTGAGGGCTATGTGCTTTCTCTGACGTTTTGCAAAACTTTAAAACAAACTTCTTCGGGGAGTCTGCTTGTTCTTTTAAAGGTGACTTCTTCGTTTTTTCCCAAAGAGGGCTAGGAATTATAGGGTTTGTAGCTTTCCTAGGGTTATTCGGTTGTGGCTTGGGGTTTTCAGTAGGCTCCTGCCGAGTGCAAGTGGAATTTGGCATCTTGGGTGGAGATAAGCCCTCTTTAAGACTTCTCCTAAATTGTGGCCAATCGCGGCCTAATACCAATTCCTGGGGCAACTTAGGCACAACTGCCACTAACATTTCTTTTTCTAAGCCCAATCCCTTAACCCACAATTTATACACAGGGTAGCGGGTAGCCGCTCCATGAATGCATTTTATTTTAACATTTCCTTCTGGATGTTCTGGAACTGACAATCCCTGATCCTTGATCACCGACCATAACCTTTTGGAAACCATGGTCTGGTCAGCTCCTGAATCCAGAAGTGCTTGTACATTGACTCCATGAATTTTTACATTTAGCACAAAACCTTCTCGCATTGTCCTTGGGGCCTCTCCCACAAGAGCCGTGCGAGAATAACACTCACTTTTTAAGTGACCTTTCCTACCACAAGCATAGCATCTTTTAACACTTTCTCTTACTAGCGGTATATTACTTTTCAAATTACCATATGGAGGTTTTGAGGGATTTTCTACTCTCCGTGCCTCCATTCCCATGGCCAATTTGGGAGTCCCTACCCTAGGTTGGATGATTCTTTCTGCCTCCAAATATCTCTCGGTGAGAGCTATGGCATCCGTAGTAGTACAGCAATTTTGTAAAATTAAAAAGTTCTGTACTCTACTAGGTACAGCAGACATGTACTGCTCCAATACTATGGCGTCCATTAAGGTATCTATATTTTTTCTTTCTGGCTGTAGCCATTTGTGTGCTAGGCTCTTTATCCTATAACCAAGGGCTTTTGGTGTTTCATCAGCCTTAAGAGACGTGGCTCTAAACATTTTGTTATAGGCCAAGGGTGTAAGGCCTAAGCGATCCCTAATAGCTATGATGACTTCTTCATAGGTTTTAGCTAGTGCTGGGGGCATTGACCTGTACGCGGCTAGCGCCTCCCCCGTAAGGGACGCTGCCAGTCAAATGGCCCATTGCTCTGGTGGCCAGTTAGCTGACCGAGCAATCCTACTGAATGAGTCCAAAACGTCGTCCACGTTATCATTAGGATTTAGCTTTCCCCCCACCAGACCATTACATGACCCACTGTCCAGTTCCTGGGTTGGCCGGTCCGGTAGCCTGCAGCCTGTCCGCGTTGACCTTTTCCATCTCCTCTCGCTGTTGAGCTAACTATTTCTCCATGGTCTGTAATATTGGCACTTGCTGCGCTTGCATCACCTGCAATGCTTGGGCTTGGTTTTTTAGGGCAACCTCCGCTTGCTTATCAAATTGATGTGCCATCTAGGCACAGAGGTCCCTAGGCTCCATGATGAACCTGTAAAAAGAGACAAAGAGAAAAAAAAAAACAAGTGTGGCTCTCCCAAACTCTCTTTCTTCGCTCTCTATATCTTTTTTTTTTTTTTTTTAAACTTCCCTGGCATCCAACACTTGTCAGGCCTAATTACATTTTACCTGACTTAAGTGTTGAGTCAGCTCTGGAACGTTAGTTGCTGTCCCCTCTGCAGCTCCTCTGCTTCCGGGTTGGCAACAGAATTTTCCTTCAGGATTTTCACCTTCCCTTCCGGACTTCAGGTTACTCCACTTCGGGTTTTCTCCCTCCGATCCGGTCTCTCCAGCTGATCCGCTCCGGCTCTTGTCCTTCCAGCAGTTCCAACTAGGCTTTTTTTTTTCAACTCAGGAGTTTTCTTTCCTTTTCTTTTCTTTTCTTTTCTTTGTGCGGACGTAGGTTTCAAGCAAGAAAAAATCCTGCCAACTACGCCATTTTATGTCACAGGGCCTACCTTGGCAGCGTATTGGACTGAGGTAGGTGGGACATAAAAACATTTAAAGTTGGGTTTGGCCAATATCATACAGGGCCCAGGGACTTTCAGCCCTGGTAGCGTCCTTTGGTACCAAAATCCCACAGAAAACAAAAGGTCCGTGTGGAGGGAAAACAAAAGGCATTTATTTCCCCTTTCATGCAAAAAGGTTCATATGCTTGGACACAAAAACGTCAAACACAAATTCCTTACTTCAGGATAAAGAAAAAGAAAGCATTAAAGGAAAACTGTTATCTTCACAGTAAATGGAATAGCAGGCAAACAAACAGTCTCAACTCCCAAGACCTAGCTTAGTGGCTTAGTAAGGATTCCAAGCTTCCTGTCTTACAGAAGCTACAGTCCATCTCGGTGTCTGATGCAAATTCCACCTGCATCGGTTCCCCTTCTGAAGCCTCTGAGCCTAAGTCAGTACTTGTTGGTAAGTTGTAATAAGGCTTTTTATAAATCTTCTGCACAACCTCCCAATGCTCAGGGTTGAATACAGGGCGTCGGTCCTGCACCCACAGATACTGGGAACTGTCTTCCTTTTGCAAGTGTTTTGTCTTAGCTTTCTGTAAAGCTTGGTTATTAACAAGTCTCTTGGTTGGTGCGTGTTTCTTGCACCTTATCTCATAAGCATTCTCACAAGGATAATATTCCTGTGCTCCCTGTACTCCCCATACATCAGCATTTTGTACCCTGCTTTTAGTTAAATATGTGTTACCTTTTCTTCTCGGCTTGTCTGCTCCAGGTGAGGTTTGAGGCCTGCTCCTGTTGGTATCCTGCCTGGCCTGAGCAATAGGCCTTGAGCTCTCCCAGCGTCTTTCTGTTAGCTTTAGACCACAGTCACAGCCACGCCTTTGCCTCTCTGTACAACAAACACTCACTCTGGCTGGAGTTGTCGCACCTTCTCGACGGGGTCTCCTTTCTTCAAGCCAGTGCGGCTGCTGGTGCCTCCTAAGAAACCGTTGGTCAGGGATTACTGCTCCTTCTGGATATCTAGCCCATTCACTCGGATGTCCTGCCCAACCTGCTGGTTCTGCTGGTTCTCCTGACAGTCCTCCTTTCCCAGGCCGTCTTGCCTGTGCCTTTCTCCAGGGCTGTCCTGTCTCCTCAGGATACCCTCCTTTCCAGGGCTGTTCCTCTTTCCCAGCCTGTTCTCCTTTCCCAGGCTGTTCTCTTCCTCCTGATTCTTCTTGTTCTCTCGGGTCTCGCGGCTCTGATTCTGGCGGTTCTCTCCGGTCTGCCCTCCAGTCTTCCAAACTCCCTTTAAGAGGCAGTCCTCTCTTTCTTGATTGGAAGCTGGCTGGCATTACCTCATGACCCAGGAGGTGTGGTTCCTCAGTTCCTCGGAGGTCCCTCCTGCTCCCCCTATGTGGTTCCTCGCGATATTGCAGGTTGTGCTTGACTTTTCCTGCATTTAAAACTTTTTCTTCCCCTCTCCGAGAGTCTGCAGCATCACAGTATGCATGGTAGACATAGGTAACATACATGGACCGTCTCCCCACATAGGTGTGGGGGCTGCCCATGTGCGTAGGCGTATGTGTCCCATGGTGTCCCTGTGATGTGCCAATGTGGAGTGTGTCCCAAAAGCTATGGTCACATACATGCTGTGTGAGATGTGTGGACAACATATCTGATGCATCATGCTTGTGGGGCAATAGGGGAAAAGGCTAGCAGCAGGTATGTGGCATGGAGGGTAATATGGAATGCTGTACACAGGAGCTGCACAGAATGCGACACAGGTCGATGCATGTCACGAGGATGAGCAGTGGGGAACTACATGCTCTAGTGAACAGTGATCAGCTGACTGAAGCAAACCAACTTTGTCTGCCTGTGTCGCATGCAAGCCTATGTGGGAAGATAGCCACGTAGGCCCTGTTGTGGGCAGGGAGAATGGTCACACATGTGTGTCCAATGATGGAGAGTATATGGGGTGGGAGAGGGTGACATATCTTTACAACAGACATGTACCACCGTGAACATATTGCTGGGCAATGGGAGAGGATGGGTATACCCCCACGCATAGGTAAGAGGGTGACCACCTGCCACAGTCCATGGCACACAGGGCATGGGATGACCTATGTGCAATGATAGGTGGCAGTACAGACATCCCACCCCTGAGTGGCATGGGTAGGCACATGTGGGCAGGGAGACAACATGAGGTGCAGGGTATGTAGGGGAACCACAGTGGCACAAATTGGAAACAAACACATAGGTTGTAATAGTTAGGGATGGTTTTATTTGTAATGTTCACATCCTCCGTGGCCAGCCATGGCGACCATGGCTCAACCCACCCCTCTGTTGTGGGACTGCTGGTGCAGCCTCTGGTGCGAGTGCTGGCTGCTGTATACGGGCAGCTATGGCCTCCTGGGCATCCGCAATACAGAGGAGCGCCCCTGCTATTGTGTCTGCTGTGGCACGCAGCTGGTGGATCTCCTGGTGAATGGCCAACAGAGTCTGACGAGTGTCTGTGGGTGGGACACAAGGTGAGATACCTGTTTCAACCCCCACCGTGACACATGCACATGTCAGGCATATCCCACCAGATCAGTCTGCAGAACAATCATGCATGCAACAACTAGCAACGCATTACCATGTTTAGATCTGTGTGTCCCATGAGCCATTCTCATGCCTGGAAGGAGTCCTGATGATGGGTCGTGTGAATCACAGTGTCGCAATTCATTCTGTCAATGCTTGATCTGCACACTGGTCGTATGAGATAGGTCAGATGACGTGAGGGGTCATGGCACATACATACATTTATCTGGGGGGGCCTCCTTTCTATAACGCTGGTGCACAGTACAGATTACGTTGACAAACTATGCTGAATAACAATACCCATGGGGAGGTGTCAGTCAAGTAAGCTGTCTGGGTGACCTGGGATAGGTGTTTTCCGCTGTGCGCTTCCTTGGGGTATATGGCCGTGAACAGTGTGCGTGTATCTGAGCTCCTCACACATGCTGACACCTGACAAGCCATGCTACAAGAGGGTGGAATGCACATGGCACAGAACACCCCCCCCCCCCACACACACACATAAGAAATGATCTGCTATGTTGCCAACATATTGTGGTACACATGCAATCTCTTTGTGGATGTTATATCCACCCCCATGGGGATGTTTTTTATGCTGTTACCCACCTTTGGCATTGTGCAGTGCTGAGGCACTGCGGCCCTGCAGCTCCGCCAAGATTGTAGCCATGCTTGTGATAGGGTTGGCTGAAGTCCCTGGCACCTGCACTGGGTGGTGATTCCCCTCCATCTCTGCACCCTTTATAGCCTGTGAGTGGCTGCTAGTGGCCCCCACTGTAATGTTGACATACGGGGGCATGTCCTCTGCCTCAGCCAGCACATTAGTTCCTGTTGTGCCTTCGCCATTGCTGGCGGTGTCCCCGGACATTGTGGCCTCTGGCCCCTCCCCATCCTGAGGCCCTGACACATCCTCCTCTTCATGTGCCTCTATGGTCCTGTAGTCACCTGGGTTGTGGAAAAGGGTACACAGCACAGATAGGTTTGCACAGTGCACCTATGTACACCTGTGTAGTACATCCACTCCACAATCAATGTGCTGTCTGCCTGTGCCTGCTGTTGTTGCACCTATAATATGTACAGCACAGGTGCCTACAGTGTGCTGTGCCTGTCAGGGGGTGGGGAGTAGCAGGCTCATTCCCTGGTGTAGCTGTAACACATGGGATGCAGTGTGTGGGGGATGGTGTGTTGAGTGCCGTGCCCCCTATCTGCATTATCAGGTATGGACTGTCCACCTGAACTTGCATGTGGCCTCATCAATACATGTGCCTGTGGCACATGTGGGAGTACTGAGTGGGATTGTGTGCCGTCATTGTGTGTGTGAGCGATGTGCTTGCATTACCCTGAGTGGCATGCACGTTAGGAGTTTCAGGATGTGTCCATGTCAGACATGTGTGGGGGCCCTCCGCTTTGCAAGACACTGTGCGGTGGGGGTGGACAGCTATCACATACTCCATGGGTGTGGTAGAGTGTCTGGGGGGATGGGTGGAGCACTGCTTGGTATGGGGTTGCACAGTGTGCAGGGGTATGGGAATGTGTGTGTGGCACTGCGGGACGTGTATATGGGCTGATCCCAGGTGTTGTGGAGGTTGTGCTATGTGCATTTTGTATGGGTGTGGTGATGTACCATCCAAGGTCTGGTGAGGGTGGGTGGGGTATCCTCACTTTATGTGGGCCCCGAAAGAGTGTCAAGTGTGTGACGTGTGTTATATTTTTGCTGCCATTTGTTTGTGTTTACGTCATCATCCCCATGTGTTAGGCCCTTCCCTGTCAGTGGTCTTGGATATGTCCCTGGATAGGTAGCTGCATACAGACATCATATGTGTTTTGGTGGTGTGTGTGGGTACCCACAGTCCACTGTGTTCTGGGCTAGTTGTATGTCCCTCTTGTATGTCTCCCCCTGTCTCAATGTGTTTGGTGACTGGCTGCAGATGTATGATGACTGACTGTGACCTATATGCCAGGTACTATATTAGCAAGTAAACCTCAGGGGGACAGACAACGCAGACTGGTATTGAAGAACACACCCCAAATGGAATGGACACAAAAATTAATTAAATGTAAGCCCTCATAATCCATATGTGAGGAAGGAACACTAGACCATTCTGGGTAGGGTTACTCCAGTAGTAGAGGCATCTGACCTCAGTTAGTCCCCCAACCACATATCCTTAGGAGGAGGAGTACTTAGAAGGACAGACCAGCCCTGTAATAGGATGAACTCTGTATACATCAGTGGCCAAACTCACCTATATGAAAGGTCCCAAGGGTCCAGCAGCATAGCCAGACTTCACAGCACTAGAGATCAACAATGTAGAGGTGATACCAGGAGGTTATCTGCATACTGTAAGGCACTCCATAGGGCACATTATAAAGTGTACTGTCTGCCAGGACACCCTATAATGTCCCCTATAGGACACCTTATATGGCGCTTTATAGGGCACCCTATAAGGTGCCCTATGGGGCGCCTTATGAGGCACCTTAAGGTTACAGTACTCTGAGGGTGTTTTTGCTGGCAGCACTAATGTACATTAAAAATAAACAATGCCTTGGACAGCCCTATCAAGTAACCCCACTTTGGGTTTGAACCCATGATTTTTGGCTCCACAAGCAGTGCATTAACCAGTGGGCTATAGCTCTATAACTACAAACAAGCCCCTGGCTGGCTACAGAAGGACTGCAGGTCACCAAACAAACTGTCTGCTGTGGTTACCAGGATAGGGTTAACCCACCCGTACCCATGATGCACTGCACATGCAAATCAGCAGTCTACAGATGATCACAAGATGGGGTATGCATCCCCACAGCACCTCGGCCTGGTAGAGGGAACTGACCGTGTGCACCCCCACAGCATCTCAGCCTGGTAGGGGGAACTGACCGTGTGCACCCCCACAGCACCTCAGCCTGGTAGTGGGTACTGACCGTCTGTGTTACTGGCACAGAGTAGCTACAGACCGTCACATTGTGCGGGTACTGTGCTCACCCTGAGGGTGAAATGGGGCGCCCAGCACCAGGTCCACAGCAGCTTTCATGGATGAAATAGGCCATGCTGCAGGTTCTCATCAGTACTAGTGTGTGTGATAGGTAGGTTCTGCAGACATACCTAGGATACATCTGTATTTCTCAGTCATGTCTAGCCCTTATGGGCTATGATGCACCCAGGATAGTGTATATCCTGTGTTGGTGCCATGGTCACATGATGTAGGCGAAGGGTGGAGTTTGGACCCATAGGTGGATTATGTACTACCACCCAATTCACTCTCTGTGGCATAGGGTGGGAAACAGGATCTCCCACCAACAGATCCATATTCTACCTTCCTGCAATAGTGGCAAGGGGACCATCAACTACAGTCCTGCTTGGGAACAGACACCCTACAGGGCAGTAAATGCAGATCAGTACAAATCCATAAGGCAAAACAGACAGACAGCCGGCCTAGAAATGCTCAGCTGCCCCCACCACTATCTGACATTCTCCAGCAACAAGCTTCCAGCCACTGCACCCTGCAAGGTGTTCCAGCCAGACACATACTAACTGCAGACAGTCTGCTAGCTAGTCCATAGTGCATGTTCCTGGAGGAGATGCATGTACCCAGAACTGTGATGTCAGCATACACACCAAGCAGATAAGTCACTTATTGGGCCCCAAAAGAAAGCCCATAAATATCACAAGAGAATAGCGCTATGGGGGAACCTAGCCATGCCGTGGTCACTGCTCAGTCAGAGTGAGAGTGACCTCCCAGCAGGACATGCTGCAGCCACCCTGTCCATGCAGGTGGTGACCAGGCACTACAATGTCCGAGCCATTGCCCTATGCCCTTTGCAGATGCATCCTGGCCAGGCCACCCTGTCCGGGCTACACCCATGGTACCTTGCACCTCATTATGCACATTGGCAGGTCAATACTGGCAACAGTGCTGGAAGTGTGTGCTGTGGAGGGTGTTGGCAGCCACCACGCATTGGATAGACAGACACACACTCCCACACCTATGCCAGCATTGTTCAACTATAGAGGTGTTTGGCAGCCCTGGCCACCGCACCAGTCCTGGGGCACAGTGCAGGCATGGCTATGGTACACAATGCTGTTGGGGGTCACTCCCCAGGGTGGTAAACACTGTCAGACACAAGACCTGTAGCACACTCCACAGACATCAGAAAGGTTGCTATGATGCAGCTCATTCAGAAAGTTGTACTTAACTTCGGAATTGCTATCTGCCAGTAATCATAGCAACCTTTTGATATATGTGTACCGTATTCCCAGGTTTAGGGTGGCATTGCTAAGGTATGCAAGTGCTCGTATTGGGAGATGCACGCAGGGCCCAACATCCTGCCTCTCCAGGTGGTTTTGGATAATGGAGCCTGTGGGTTCGGGTGTGTCTGCCCCTGTTGGCCGCTGCTCTAGGGCAGAGGTTCCCAACTCCGGTGCTGGTGGGCCAAACACTGTTCGGGTTTTCATGCTGTCCCTAATGAATATGCATGAGATACATCTGTATATCATGGGGGCGGTGCATAGAAATGCAGCACAGCCATGTTTATTAGAGGCAGCATGGAACCTGAATGGTGTTTGGCCCTCCAGGACTGCTTTTGGGAGACTCTGCTCTAGGTAATGTGCATGTTTATGCTTATGGGAGACTCTGCTCTAGGTAATGCACATCTTTATGCTCTCTGTGCTCTGTAGGGTAAAATGTAGGCGTTTTGGGCATGCTAAAGTTATCTGCAATGAAGGTTCTGTCTTTATTACCATGTTTTAGTGGTGGGTAAAATATGGGGACTGGGTTGAGAGGGACTTGAACCTGTGACCTTCTGCTCCTGAACACACTGGCTGTGTGCACTGCACCACCTTGTTGCCACAGAGATAGTGCATTCCCTAGGGATAGCATGACTGTTTGTCAGACAGGGCCTGTCTGCTGCAGTGCATGGCACCCACCTACACAGGGCTAGGCCATGGTCAGCTGTGGGCAGCTGCCACTGCCCCCTCCATCACCAGTACCCCTCTGCCACCATACTGACATGCCCTTCTGCTGGTGGTGCTGGTGGTGCGAGGTTTCAGGCCATCCAGTGTGCAGGTAGGCGGATGCCTATGGTGTGGGTTCTGGGGTAGGGGTGCCTGCATAGCTGTCCACGCTTCCCCCCAGCACCACCTGCCAATGTTCTGTGCCCTTGGGGGTACCTGCTGGGTACTATCCCCTGTGACACTGTGGGAAACACACTCGTGCTTGGGCCCTCATCAGTTGCTGTCTGGCTGCTCTACTGTTTCAGCATTCCTATGGGCCACCTAGGCATCACCCTAGTCCACACTGTGGCCCAGCTGCACCACAGCATGTGCCGCCTGCAGCCCTCTGTGTCCCCTTTTCCAGCATCTGTCCAGTTGCCCATTCCGACATGCCTGCCCTGCTGTTACGGAAGATGTGCACGCCATAGGAAACCTGTCCAATGGAAAGGGAAAACCCTGATCAGCACTATTTCACTGTGGGATCATTCACTTTATAAGGGGACAGAGCATAGACCCTTCCAAAATTCATATCTTTTTTTTGGAGCTTTCTCGGGAGTGTTTTTTTATGTTTCCCATTAATATCACTATTGCCCAGCTTGGTTATGTTTTTTTTACATTTTCTTCTGGTCATTTTTAATGTTTATTTGCCTTTTTGTTCCGTGCACATGTATCACACTTATCACTTTTTGAAGGTTTCCCTTGTTTTGCTGTACATTGCTGAACTAAATGGTTTCTTTTCCCTTTAAATCTGCTCTAATGCGAGGGTTTCACTGGCGTTAGTGTTCAGCCCCGGATTCCACAGCATTAGTGTGCAGGGAGCCTCTCCCCTCCCACTCTCCACTCATTAACGCTCTCTCTCCGCCCCTGGGGAGCCTTCCTCCGCCCCTTGGGAGCTTTCCTCCGCCCCTGGGGAGCCTTTCTCCGACTTCAGCGCTCGTTTGCGCCGCTGCGTGCATTATCACGCGATAACGTCGCTGGGCATACATTAAGACGGTTTAGTAAACATACCCCTAAATGAAAAGAGGAGGACAAGCGAGAGCGGGAATAAACCAGTAAGGGAATAAACCCATGCTACACTAAAGAGATACATGCTATGCATAAACAAAGTATTACATAAATACATAATAAAAATAATCCTTAACAAACTCTAGCACACTAAGGGGTATGTTTACTAAACTGCGGTAATGCCATTCACGTTAGGATCCGCGGTAGAGGCAGAAATACCCAAATAAGGACATGGACGGTACATCGTTACCGATAATGTGCATTACAAGGCACCATAAATTAACGAACATTACATGATAGAGGGGGCCGTGGCACGTTACCGCGCATTAATCTTAAGAAGGCACGCAGACATGGAAACACAGGAACAGAGCTGTAACACAATGGTTACTACACTGACTGATGGTACAGGGGTCATGGGTTTGATTGCCCAGTGTGCCTAATGAATAAGGCTGGCTGAGGCATTATGTTTAAGTATTGGGTTGTGAGGAATTTTAGTTTTACTTTAATTAGTGCTGCCAGCAAACACACCCTCACAGTGGCGTAACCTAAGGTGCCGCATAAGGCACCCTAGAAGGCACTGCATAGGGCACATTATAAAGTGCGCTGTCTGCCAAGGCACCCTATAATTTCCCCTATAGGACACCTTATAAGGCACTTTATAGGGCACCTTATAAGGCCCTTTATAGGGCGCCGTATAAGGCGATTCATAGGACGCCGTATAAGGCGCCTTATGAGGAACCCTAATTTGACAGTACTCTGAGGGTGTTTCTGCTGTCAGCATTAATGTACATTAAAAATAGGCAATGCCTCAGACAGCCCTATCAATGAACCCCACTATGGGTTTTGAACCCATGATCTCTGGTTCTACAGGCAGCAAAGTAACCAGTGGGCTACAGCTGCTAACAAACCCCTGGTTGGCTACAGGAGGACTGCACAGCACCACACAAACATTCTGCTGTGGTTACCAGGATAGGGTCAACCCACCTGTACTCACAATGCACAGCACATGCAAAGCAGCAGTCAACAGATGATCACAAGATGGGGTATGCACCTCACAGCACCTCAGCCTGATAGGGGGTGCCGACGGTGTGTGTTAGTGGCACAGAGTAGCTACAGACCGTCACAGTGTGAGGGTCCTGTGCTCACCCTGAGGGTGAGGTGGGGTGCCCAGCACCATTTTCGCAGTACCTGGCTTTGTTGAGATAGGCTATGCAGCAGGTCCCCATCAGTGCCAATGTGTGATAGGTAGTCCTTGCCAACACCCCTAGGATATGCCTGTGTCCATCTGTATTTCACATCTAGCCCTTGTGGACTATGATGCACCCAGAAAAGTGCATACCCTGTGTGGGTGCCATGGTCACATGATTTAAGTGAAGGGAGGGTGTTTGGACCCACAGGCAGATTACATACCAACACCCAACCCTCTGTGGCTCAGGGTGGGTGACAGGATCTCCCACCAACAGATCCACATTCTACCCCCCTACAATGCTGATAGTAGAGGGGACCATCAACCCCAGTCCTGCTGGGGAATAGACACCCTACAGGGCAGTCAATGCAGATCTGTACACATCCATAAATAAGACAATGGCAGACAGACAGTAGGCCTAGAAATGCACAGCTGCCCCCCACTACCATCTGACATTCTCCAGCAGCAAGCACAGTGAGTCACCAGCCGCTGCACCCTGCAAGGTGTTCCAGCCACAAACATACAAACTGCAGACAATCTGCTAGCTAGACCATAGTGCATGTTCTTGGAGGGGATGTGAGCACACCCACCAAACAAATAAGTCCCCCCTCCAGTCTGGCAGCACCACTGTTGCCATGAAGGAGAGAGGTCACGTGACAGGAGAGCATCACCCTGGTGTGGCAGGAAGTGATCCTGTAACTAGGACCTGTCCTCCAGGTGATGTAAAACCCTCTCGCACCGAGAAAGTTTCTCCAGGGCCATGTGCCCATGAGGGAAGGGTTAGGACAGCCGTTATAGTTGGTGATTTGATCATTAGGCATGTAGATAGCTGGGTGGCTGGTGGACGTGAGGATCGCCTGGTAACATGCCTGCCGGGTGCGAAGGTAGCGGACCTCACGCGCCACCTAGATAAGGTCTTAGATAGTGCTGGGGAGGAGTCTGCTGTATTGGTACATGTCGGTAACAATGACATAGGAAAATGTGGTAGGGAGGTTCTGGAGGCAAAATTTAGGCTTTTAGGTAGGAAGTTGAAATCCAGAACTTCCAGGGTAGCATTCTCCGAAATACTTCCTGTTCCACGTGCAGAACCCAAAAGGCAGGCAGAGCACTGGAGTCTCAATGCCTGGATGAGACAATGGTGCAGAGATGAGGGTTTTGGATTTGTTAGGAACTGGGGAACATTCTGGGGAAAGGAGGGGTGCTTCCGAAGGGATGGGCTTCACCTTAACCGGGATGGAACCAGGCTGCTGGCATTAACCTTTAAAAAGGAGATAGAACAGCTTTTAAACTAGATATTAGGGGAAAGCCGACAGTCGCCCAAGAGCGGATGGTTCAGAAGAATGTATCCTTAAAGAATACTACCAAAAGCAGAGAGGTTCCACAAAAGAGTAAAGTAGCCCAAATGCCCTCAAGTATGGAGCAGACAGAGCTTAAAGATCCCAATTTACCCATGTCTAACAATAGCCAAATTAACATGAATAAAATACATTCTCTAAAATGCTTGTATGCAAATGCTAGAAGTCTAAAGAATAAGATGGGAGAGTTAGAATATATAGCACTAAATGAAAGGTTAGATATGATTGGAATATCAGAGACATGGTGGAAGGAGGACAACCAGTGGGACACTGTGATACCTGGGTACAAACTATATTGTAATGATAGAGCTGATCAAATTGGTGGAGGGGTTGCGCTCTATGTCAGAGAGGGCATTGACTCAGAAAGGATTAAAATTTTGCAGGAAACAAAATCTGCTGTAGAATCTATATGGATTGAAATTCCATATAAAAGGGGGAAGGCAATGGCAGTGGGGGTGTACTATCGAGTACCTGGCCAGAATGACCAAATGGATGATGAAATGCTCAAAGAAATCAAGAAAGCTAACAAAGGTTACAGCGCAGTAATAATAATGGGTGATTTCAATTACCCCGGTATCGACTGGGTCAGTGTCACGTCAGGACATGCTAGGGAGATAAAGTTCCTAGATGAAATAAATGACTGCTTCTTGGAGCAGCTGGTTCATGAACCGACCAGAGGGGAAGCCATATTAGACCTAGTCCTTAGTGGAACACCAGATCTAGTGCAAGAGATAAGTGTGTTGGGGCCACTTGGCAATAGTGATCATAGCATGATCGCCTTTGATTTCATTAGTGGAGGAGGGATAGTAAGGAAATCCACAGAACTACCTTTTAACTTTTGAAAGGGAGACTATGAAAAACTGAGGAAAACAGTTAAGAAAAAACTAAAAGGAGCAGTTGCAAAGGTTAAAGACGTACATCTCATGGTGACCCTCTGGATATCTATCCTAAATTGTGTTCAGTCTTCAGTCAGGCAGCTCATTGTTGACAGACTGGTACCCGTAGCTGCTGTTATTGTATCGATCCATCTCATTGCTGGCCTTCCTCTTTTGCGTTGACCTTCTATCTTGCCAAGCATAATGTCTTTCTCTAATGATCTCTCTCTTCGCATGATGTGTCCAAAGTATGAAAGTCGAAGTCTTGTCATCTGAGCTTCTAAAGAAAGCTTAGGTTTGATCTCTTCTAGTACAGACTGGTTTGTTCTTCGGGCAGTCCATGGTATACACAGTATTCGCCGCCAGCACCATAATTCAAAGGCATCAATTTTCTTCCTATCTTTTTCACTGTCCAGCTGTCACATCCATATGATGTTATTGAAAATACTATGGCTTGAACAAGTCGAATCTTTGTATGAAGACAGACATCTCTGCTCTTGAGAATCTTATCTAGGTCTTTCATAGCCATTCTACCAAGAGCAATGCATCGTCTGATTTCTTGACTGCTTGTTGCTTCTTTATTGATTGTTGATCCAAGTAGGTTAAAGTTGTTCACAATTTCAATTTCTTCTCCTTCAACGATGAACCTGTTGATTATGCCAGTTGCCATAATCTTTGTCTTCTTTACATTAAGGTGCAGGCCCATTTTGAGACTATGTTCTTTGATTGTGAGAAGCAAATGTTTCAGATCATCTTCACTTTCAGCCAGTAATGTGGTATCATCAGCATAGCGAAGGTTGTTGATGACTCTTCCACCAATCTTCACACCTCTGTTGTCTTCATACAATCCTGCTTCTCTGATGATTTGGTCTGCATATAAATTAAACAGGTAGGGGGAAAGTATGCAGCCTTGTCTTACACCTTTGCTTATTTTAAACCATTCTGTTTCCCCTTGTTCCGTTCGAACTGTTGCTTCTTGATCAATGTACAGATTGCGCAAGAGAACAATCAGGTGTTCTGGTATACCCATGCTTCTTAATGTGGCCCAGAGTTTCTCATTGTTTACACAGTCAAAAGCCTTGCTATAGTCGATAAAGCACAAATAGATATCCTTTTGGTATTCTTTAGTCTTTTCAGGGATCCATCTCACATCCGCAATGATGTCTCTCGTTCCTCGCCCTTTCCTGAACCCTGCTTGCACTTCAGGTAGTTCTTGTTCCAGGTATGGTTGTAGTCTCTTTTGAATAATCTTCAGTAGAATCTTGCTGGCATGTGGGATCAGAGCGATTGTGCGATAATTTCCACAGTCAGTTGGATCACCTTTCTTTAGTATTGGTATAAACACAGATCTTTTCCAGTCAGTTAGCCATGATGTTGTCTTCCATATTTCTTGGCAGAGTCTTGTGAGTACGGTAACAGCTGCATCAGATTGCTGCAACACTTCTATGGGAATGCTATCAATGCCTGGTGCTTTGTTCTTTGATAAGGCTTTCAATGCTGCTTCAACTTCTTCTTTCATCACCAATGGTTCCCGATCATAAGGTACAGGTTGAAACAGCTGTTGGTCCACTTGATCTTTATCATATAAAATCTCTGTATATTCCTTCCACCTTTTCTTGATCTTCTCAGCATCATTCAACATAGAACCTTGAGCATCTTGTAACATTCCAATTCGAGGCTGGAACTTGGAGCTTAGGTATCTCTTAAAGCAAAAGAGAGAGATCTACCAAGATCAGCCGGTTTCCCAGCTGTCCTTTCAGAGAAAAAGCAGTTAAATCTCTTTAATTATATTCAAAATGTGCTGGTCCAATTCTCTGTGATTTGTTAAAGGGGGAGGTGCCCTATAAAGCAAGACTGCTCACTAGGGGTGCGTGGGAGTCGGGGTGGGTAGGGAGGGAACTAACACCTGATTAGGTGTTAGCAGTTTCCAAACCTGAGGAGGTTACTAGAGTTCAGCAACCTACTGTGCTCAAGGAAAGTTCCCCTAAAGCACCAAAAAGAAAGTAACCTTGCTTTAAAAATTATACAAAAAAACCTAAGAGCTCCCAGTCAGAGAGCTAGCAATGTAATATAATAAAAACAAACAAACAAACCCTCAAATCCTTACTGTTTGTTGATCTGTAGAGCCCTGGTTAGGAAAGCCTCAACAGGGCAGGGCACTGGAGCCTTTTATGCAGGCCTCAGCTGCACTCAGGAAATCAGGCCTGCTAACTCCTGATTAGGTGTTAGCAGTTTCTAAACCTGAGGAGGTTACTAGAGTTCAGCAACCTACTGTGCTCAAGGAAAGTTCCCCTAAAGCACCAAAAAGAAAGTAACCTTGCTTTAAAAAATATACAAAATACCCTTTTAAGAGCTCCCAGTCAGAGAGCTAGCAATGTAATATAATAAAAACAAACAAACAAACAAACCCTCAAATCCTTACTGTTTGTTGATCTGTAGAGCCCTGGTTAGGAAAGCCTCAACAGGGCAGGGCACTGCAGCCTTTTATGCAGGCCTCAGCTGCACTCAGGAAATCAGGCCCACTAACTCCTGATTAAGTGTTAGCAGTTTCTAAACCTGAGGAGGTTACTAGAGTTCAGCAATCTACTGTTCCCATGGAAACTACCCCTAAAGCACCAAAAAGAAAGTAACCTTGCTTTAAAAAATATACAAAAAACCCTTTTAAGAGCTCCCAGTCAGATGTTGTGTGTGCATTTGCAGGTCAAAACATCTGCCCTACCGCCAGGAGTCCTGAGACCTCATCAAAGTGGTCTATCAGTCAAACCGGTGATATGGTTGTGTGTGCATTTGCAGGTTAAAACATCTACCCTACCCCCAGGAGTCCTGAGACATGATCAAAGTGGTCTGTCAGTCACCCTGCTTTGTATGATTGTGTGTGCATTTGCAGGTTAAAACATCTGCCCTACCCCCAGAAGTCCTGAGACCTGTTCAAAATGATCTGTCAGTCACCCTGGTGGTATGGTAGTATGTGCATTTGCAGGTTAAAACATCTGCCCTACCCCCAGGAGTCCTGAGACCTGTCCAAAATTGTCTCTCAGTCACCCTGGTGGTATTGTTTATGTTGCTGTTGATGTGTTATAATCCACCCTACCCCCAGGCGTCCTGAGACCTGATCAAAGTGGTCTGTCAGTCACCCTGGTGATGTGGTTGCGTGTGCATTTGCAGGTTAAAACATCTGCCCTACCCCCAGGAGTCCTGAGACCTGTTCAAAATGGTCTGTCAGTCACCCTGGTGGTATGGTTGTGTGTGCATTTGCAGGTTAAAACATCTGCCCTACTGCCAGGAGGCCTGAGACCTGATCAAAGTGGTTTGTCAGCCATCCTGGTGGTATGGTTTATGTTGCTGTTGATGTTTTATAATCCTCCCTACTCCCAGGAGTCCTGAGACCTGATCAAAGTGTTCTGTCAGTCACCCTGGTGATTTGGTTTATGTTGCTGATGAAGTTTGCTAAGATACCCTACCCCCAGGAGTCCTGAGAAATGATTGCAAAGTTGGGTATGACATCCAGAGATTGTGGTAGGTTGTGCAGGGTCAGGTCACACATTTGCCCTATTCCCAGGAGTCCCAGACCTCATTATACACATCTGTTATGGATCCTGATGGTATGGTAGGTGCAGCTGTGGATGTGCTCCAAACCACCCCACCCCCAGGAGCCCCGAGACCTGATTACAAAGGTCTGTAACAAATCCAGATACCATGAATGTGTACACAGTTTCAGGTCACACTTCTGCCCACTCCCCAGGAGTCCTGTACCTAATCACAGAGGAACATTATAGAAGCTGGTGTAAGGGTGCTTGCACCTGTTGGGGTTTCACAGCTCTGCCGTAACCCCAGACAGGATCACAGATGTTAATAGGCCAGCTAGGTGTGGTGGGCCATGCTCCTGTTGTAGTCAGCCACAACTGCCCTAATCACAGGAGGCCTTAGTCATGACCATAGCGTTATAGTAGATAGCCAAGTGTCATGGTATTGGTGCCTGGCAATGTGCACAGGGCCACCCACCTTCCACTCTATGTCAGAACACATCACCCATGTGTTGTAGGATATCATGGTGGGTGTGTCAGATGATGTGTGTAGGTGAGGCAAACACACATGTGTTTGCCAGACCACACAGTGAGTTAGGGAAGACCTCCCCTGGACACCAGCATGGCCAAACCACACGTGGCATGGTGCTGCCATGTCATGCAAGGAGAGTGTAGGAACAGGGTATGGGGTGTCCGGGGGGTTATGCACAGTACACATTGGTGGCACCTCACACATGGCCAGACCCACAGCCACACATGCAGGTGGCACTGGCAACAGTTAGTAGAGGACACACTGGCCAGAGGAGCAGGAGCAGCACGATGCTCCTCACAGAGATGTGTAATATGTGTTGGGCACCCACCAGAGATATATGGTCATTAATGCTCCCACCCATTGATTTCCCTCCCAGGTAGAGGATCTACGGGAAAAGGGTCGGGAGTTGCGGCTGCACTGCCCGGAGGTCCTTGCCTGCCTCCATAGGGGGTCAATGGAACAAAGTGGATGCGAGTGTTGCGGCCTCTGCAGCTCAGTACAGAATGTCACAGTGGCCCACCAGCCTGTGGGAGGCCAAACTATGTACATGTGGTATGTGACTCACATGATAGTGTGCTAATGACTGTCATCCCAAACAGAGGATGCTTCTGCTGGTGAGGGCCCCGCCACATCGGGGCACCCCAGAACACGCCCCACAGCACAAAACCTGACAGAGGAGGAGGAGGAGGGGCCAGAGTACGAGGAAGAAGAGGACACCATGGAGGGGGCGGAGTGTGTTGCGGTGCCAGAGGGAGGGAAGGGGGAGCCTTATGTGGCAGGGGGTGAGGATAGTGAGGAGGAGATTGAGGAGGTTGAGGAGGAGGAGGGGGATGTGAGTGTGGAGGGGGGTAAAGAGAGGGTAGGTGGGAGGGGTCATGGGTGGAGGACGGGTGTGTGGAGGTGGGGATGGCATCTCAGTGGGTGCCATGGGACACAGGACAGCACAGGGCATTGTGGGTCCCTGCCAGCTGCCACATGTCTGTGGTGATGGTGTCCGCCTGGGAGTTGTGTCCCCACCCATTGCCACAGACAGGCCCCATGCTCATGCCACCACCCAAACACCAACCACCTGGCGTGGATGTGGTGTCAGCTGTGTGCGAGACCTGTATATGGCAGTGGGTAGCGTGCTGCAACAATAGCAGACACAGGACCGCACCATTCATTGGCTGGCAGGCAAAATTCAGTGGTTGGCTGCCGAGATGAACATGCCATGTGCAACTGCTATGAGTGGTGCATCTCGGCAGCCATCCCCTGATGGGCATCCCTGGAGCACTTAAGGGGCATAGGGGCGCCCACACACGTGCCCTGTGCTGTCCTGTCTACCGGCACAGAACATGGGTTGGTTTAAAGGTATGTTTAATACAGTTACAGATGTGTATGACACCGTCCCCTCCAATCAAGGAGGTCACCTCACATTGGAATTGTAGGATTTCATTTTAAAATAGGTTACATGTAAATATTTAGACAGTACAATCACTGGTCAACAAATCTTTACAAAGGTCATGTTACTGAAATAAAAATAGTCATTTCTTATCAATGTTCATATGCTGAACACGAATATGACAGTGAAATTGCAAAGTTGGCTCTAGTGTTTTTTTAATCCACAAGAATTAATGTTTACATCACGAAATGCATGTGAATACTAAATATAATAGGCCTTCAGTTAATACCTGTAAAAAACCAAGTCATAGACTACTTCTTAGATTTTCACGCCTGTCTCTTTTACAGCTGTTCTGTAGCTTCTCTGGGGAGTGTCCAACAATAGTCAGCCAGCATTGTAGTGGACCATTTTCTCTAGTATTTGTGCTCCATCATTGCGATATCCTGGTGAAAATGTTTGCCCTGTTCATCACTAACCATGCCACAGTTATCAGAAAAGAAATCGAGATGGGAATCAAGGAAATGGACCTTTAGAGACATATTGCAGCCAAGTTTCTTATACTGCATCAGCATGTCATCTACTAGTTCCTTGTAGTTTTCTGCCCTGACATTCCCGAGAAAGTTTGTAGACACTAGGCAAAAAGCATTCCATGTTTGTTTCGCATCACCCTGCAGCAAGTTGTTGAACCGGACATCTTTGAAGAGCTCTCGAATCTGAGGACCCACAAAACCCCCTTTGCTTCGCTGAGTCGAGGAAACCTTTCATGGAGGTATCGGAAAGCTGGCGAAGTGCGGTCCATGGCCTTCACAAAGTTTTTCTTAAAAGCTAGGTTGATGTGAAGGGGTGGTAGCAGGATTTTGTGAACCTCAACCAGAGCTCCAACTGTTACATTTTGTCTGTGATTCCATTCCTTCTGCAAGTAGTGCCAATCCCTTGCTCGGCTATCCTACACACATATGAAACACATGTATTTTATATATCCCTGCTGCAGTCCCATTAAAAGGGCAACAACCTTCAGGTCACCTTAGAGGTGCCAGCTGTACTTGTTATAGTTAATGGAAGTCAGTAGATGCTTTAAGTTATCGTATGTCTCTTTCATGTGGACGACATGTGCTACTGGAATAGATGGAAGACGGTTTCCATTGTTCAAAAGCACAGCCTTCAGACTCAGTTCTGAAGAATCTATAAATAGTCTCCAGTCTAGTGGGTCATGAGTGACTTTTAAGGCATTCATGAGGCTTTCAATATCGGAACAGAATCCCAGATTACTTTCCTTTCCGACTGCGTATAGTACACTGCTGGCGTTAGATGGCTTCAGCAGCCGTCTGGCAGTAGTATTGCATTACAGCAGAAAATGATGCAATCAACTCTGGATGATGTGTGCATGCTGGTATTATGCAATGTGATGCGATATTACATCATTAACGGCATATTTGGGTTGTTGTTGATGCCCTACTGGATAAATTTACACGGTGAAATGTCACAAATGAGCTACATGAAATATCTTCAAAATGACAGCCAATACAATTCCTTTAATGTTATAATCATGTTCAGCTCACCAAGTTACTACAGATTAGGGCCTTTTAAAGTCAGTAATGATTTCAATGTTGACCAGTGTTATTTACCATTGTGTAGACACTACAATGGAGGTAACATGTAACATAAAGATATTTTGGAACGTCGTATGCTAGATATGTGTGTGTGGATGTGATGAGTGTGTGTTTCGTTGGCGGAGGTAATAGGTATCTCACCAACTAACAATGAATACCGCTGCACGCTTCCTGCATGGAGCATCCAGAGGAGACCATATTACCCCGATTCTAAAGGACTTGCACTGGCTGCCTATCTACTGTCGTACCACATATAAGATAGTCTTGATGACATTTAAAGCCATCAACAACATGTCCTCCTCCTCCCTAACAGAGCTGCTCCACCCTACCCCAGCAACAGAGCGAGGAGATCTTTCGCCATCAATACCCTCCAAATTCCCTGTGAAATAACTAAATGCAACCAGGCAACAAAGAGAAGAGCTTTCAAATTCGATGCCCCCACATGCTGGAATGCACTTCCATCTTCCATAAAAGCAATTACCGAAATTAATCAATTCAGAAAAGTCCTAAAACATCATCTCTTCCTATTACACTACTCACAACCTAATACCAGCCACATCACATCCAGCTAAACAATAAGCCACATGGCAACTCATGGTCATAATGTACAGAATTGTAAATATTGTAAATAGTTACCCTAGTTGAAATCCAAGTTGTAGCTCCTGTTCAATGTAAATGCATATCAGATTTTATTGAGATGCTCAAATGTTCCCTGTAAACCGCACTGATTTTAAAGAGCGCGGTATATAAAAAACAATAAATAAAATAAATAAATAAACATACCCACTGCATGCAACTGGCCACACCTTTGAACATATTGTCATGTGGTAACATGTTCTGATGTGATGATAATACACTATATCCTATCCATCCAGGCACATCAATATACAGGCCCACTGGGGTATTGAACCCATGACCTCTCCCACTGACAATATTGGTTGTAACTAAGCTATGGCTAGCTACTCAACCAGTGCAGGCCACCAGACACACTGTCTGGTGTGGCTACCAGGATAGGTTAGCACCAAGGGTACCCATGATGCAATTCACATGCAGATCAGCAGTCTACATCTGCTGACCAGATAGGGGTTTGCAACTCTGCAGCATATCAACTGGGTAGGGTGACCAAGCATGCGTGTTACTGTTGAAGTGTGCCTACTGACCATGCCTTTGTGTGTGTTCTGTGATCACCCTGAGCGTAAAGTCATGGGGACAGCACCAGGTCCACTGTACCCGGGCTGTTTGCAGTAGTTTTTGCTGCAGTTCACTCTCACTGCCAGTGTATTGGGTATTTTTTGCAGACAGCCTTGGAAGTTTTCTATGTACATTTCTATATGCCACTGATGCGTAGCCTGTGTGGACCATGATGCTCGCAACATAATGCATATTGAATAAGGTTGCCATGGACAGCTGTTATTGGAGCAGGGGTGTGTCTGGACTCACATGAGGACAATATACAGAGCAAGCCCACCCTCTGTGGGTCAAGGTAGGGTATGCTCTGGAAACAACAGACACACACTATCATTGTTTTCAATAGGGCTAAATGATGACAGACTGTGGGATCAGCAACCCCTGGCCAACTAAGGAACAGAGAGCTGATGCAGATCTGAACATGGAACTGGACCACTTGCAGTGCAACTGGTCAACTAAGCTGCCCCCCACTACATTCTGACATTCAACAGCAGAAGGCAGTCAGTGTGAACCTGCTGCATCCTGTAGGGTGTTGCAGCCATACACATGCTAGCTACAGACAGTCTGTTGGCACATACATAGTGCATGTTCCAAAAAGAACACTGTGCACCCTGGTGTGGGATCTGACACACACACCAAGGAGCTATGTCAGTGATTGTGCCCCAAAAAAGGAAACCCATAAATACCACTTGAGAAAAATGCCATATGGTACTATGGGGGAACCTAGCCATGCCAGGGTCACTGCTCAGTCAGGGTGAGAGTGACCTTCCAGCATGACACTCTGTGGCCACCCTGTCCGTGCAGGTGGTGGTCGGACAGTACAATGTCCCAGCCATTGCCCTATGCCCTGTGCAGATGCATCCTGCCCAGGCCACCCTTTCCGGCCCATACCCACAGTACCTTGCTCCTCATATGCACATTGTCAGGCTTACACTGGAGACAGTGCAAGCAGTGTGGGCTGAGTAAGGTGTAGGCAGCCACAACACACTGGATAGACATACACACACTCCCACACCGATGCCAGCATTGTGCAAATATAGAGGTTTTTGGCAGCCCTGGCCACCACACCAGTCCAGGGCACAGTGCAGGCATGGCTATGGTACGCAATACTGTTGGGGTCACTCCCCGGGGTGGTAAACACTGTCAGAAACCAAAACTGAAACACACTCCACAGATATCAGAAAGGTTGCTATGATGCAGCTTTGTGAACAAAATGTGTTTAACTTATGATTTGTTATCTGCCATTAATCATAGCAATATTTTGATATATGTGTACCGTGTTCCCAGGTTTAGGGCGGCATTGTAAGGTATGCAAGTGGGAATGTATTGGGAAATGCTGCTCCGCGCAGGGCCTAACAACCTGACTCTCCATGAGACTTTGGATAGTGGAGCCTGTGGGTGTGGGTGTTTATGCCCCTGTTGGCCACTGTTCTAGGGCTGAGTTCCCCAACTCCAGTCCTGGTGGGCCAAACACGGTTAGGTTTTTCATGCTATCCCTAATGAATATGCATGAGAAACATTTGCAGACAATGGGGGTGTGGCATACATTTGCAGCACAGGCATATCTATTACAGACAGCGTGACACCTGAATGGTGTTCGGCCCTCCAGGACTGCATTTAGGAAACTCTGCTCTAGGGATTGCACATGTTTATGGTGTCTGTGCCCTGTAGGTAAAATATAGGCATTTATGGATTGTTTATTTAATCAGCAATTACAGTTCTATCTTTATTACCACGGTTTAGTACTGGGTAAAATATAAGGACATTTTTTACAGGAGCCACAGCTGAGGCATGAACCTGTGACCTTGTGATTCTCAACACACTGGCTGTGTGTACTGCAATAAACTGTTGTCACAGAGATAGACCATTCCCTGGGGCTACCATTAGTGTTCATTAGACAGACCTTGTCTGTTGCACCGCACGGCACCCATCTAAATAGGGCTTGGCCTTGGCCGGCTGTGGGCAGATGCCACTACCCCCTCCACCACCAGCACCCCTCCGCCACCATGCTGACATGCCCTTATGCCGGTGGTGTTGGTGGTGCGCAGTCCCAGGCTATCCATTGTGCCGGTAGACAGCTGCCTATGGTGTGGGTTCTCGGGTAGGGGTGCCTCCATGGACATGTGCGCTTCCCCCCGGCACCACCTGTCAATGTTATGTGCCTTTGGGGGTGCCTGCTGGGTAATATCCCCTGTGACACTGTGGGACACACACTCTTGCCCATGTTGGACCCTCGTCAGCTGCTGTCTTGCTGCTTTACAGTTCTGGCATTCCTATGTGCCACCTAGGCATCTGCCTAGCCCGCACTGTGCCCCAGCTGGACCACAGCATGTGCCGCCTTCAGCCCTCTATATCACATTTACAGCATCAGTACAGTTGCCCTTTCCTACGTGCCCACTCTGCTGTTACTGCACATGTGCATGCCATAACAAACCTGCCCAGTATAAACGAGAAAAAACCCTGATCAGCACTATTTCAATGTGGGATCATTCACTTTGTAGGGGGACAGAGAATAGACCCTTCCAAACATGATATCTTATTTTTTGGGCTTTGTCAGTGGTGTTGCTTTATGTTTATCATTAATATCACTTTTGGCCAACTTGGTTATTGGGATTTCAAATGTGGTTCTGGTCCTTTTATATGTTTATTTGTCTTTTTGGTTCCTACATGTATCACAACTATCACTTTTCTGGGTTTCCCTGCCTTTGCTGCACATTGCTGACTGAAATTGTTTCTCTTTCCTGCAAATGTGCCTTAACGTGAGGGTTTCACTGGTGTTAGTGTTCAGACCCAGATTTCACAGTGTTAGTGTGCCTGGAGCCTCTCCCCCTCCCATTCTCCACCCATTGACACCTTCTCTTCGCTCTCTGGGAAGCCTTACTCCACCCTTCAGACCCGGATTTCACAGCGTTAGTGTGCCTTAACGCCGCCACCACGTTATCGCGCGATAAGTGACGTTATCGCGCGATAATATCACTTATCATGCTATAATACCACCGCTGCAATGTTAAGACGGTTTAGTAAACATACCCCTTAGTGTGCCCAAATTTCACTTAACATACATTACCCTTAAAGTCAATTAAAGTCAATTTGTGTGTGTCAGAAGTTCCGATATGTATTATAAATTTTGCTATCACTAAACTAATATGTGAACAAACTGAAAAAATCTCAAAATTGGGAAAAATAGCAAACAAATGAAGATTGCTTTTCCTAATCACACCACTGCTCTCATGGAATGGAGAATCAAAAGTCAGGAGTAGCACTAGGCTATGTAGGGATTTGATCTGAAACTTGCAGGTAGCAAAAAACGAATCAGGGACTGGAGTTAGGGTTTTCAGTAGAGCAGGTACCACAGCTAGAGCAGCAACTGGAAGCAAACCACAGCTACAGACCTGAAATGGGAACCAGCAAACAGGCCACAAGGCTGAAGCAATGGATGCACTTAACCAGAAGTAGGGGAATTGAACTTGAGTCAGACATACAACAGAAATACAGGCCCTAACTTCTTTAGTTTTTCCCTCACAGGTGACTAATTCCATATCCTTTTCCAATTCTGTTAAACAAAGACCCTCTTTCTCTTTATTAAGATTCCATCAGTCTACCCTTCTGAAGCTGTCACACAAATCAGGAGGCAAGATAGACAGTGAATCTCTCCTGTCTTTATTCTGGTGATTTAAATAACCATACAAGCTATCACACATAGAAGCATTACCATCACTATTCTCAGCATTAATTTTCCTTTTGTAAAGATGAAGTTTGAACTATGAACCATGTATAGCTATTGATTTATGGTTATACCAAAGATCCATATCTAATGTAATGCTTAAATCTTCTACAATACAACCTAAGATTAGAGACTACTCAAAGGCTTTATCTGCTCATTGCTGCTATCCACTAATAGCAGTAGAAACAAAAGTTGCTTTTCCAGAGTAATTAATTAGTACTACAGATCTTAAAATCTGTCCAACCTGCTAAATTCCTTTTCTAATTGTAAGTTCTTGCATGAACTTTATATTTCAGATATTCCTTTGAGGATAACAAACAGTTCTAATGATAAAAGTAAAAAGTAAGTAGTATTTTTATATTTGCAAATGCTAAAACTGGGCAATAATTTAATTTTCAGTTTGTTTTTCTGGTACATAAATGAACAGAGATGTCATACAGGTTAGATCAATGGTTCAGCGAGCCAATCGCCTTTTCTCTGACAAAGCTAGTCTGAGCCACCTGAATAATTACTGAGAAGTCCTAATAGGAAAGACCAGTCATTGTTGCTCAGTCTGAGGTGTCCAAACCAATAATATTCTAACAAAAGAGGTTGGACATTTTTTATAGCTGTTATCTGGATAACCAGTCAAGTGCTGAACCCAATATTTTGGACTACACCAATTCTTATTTATATATTTGTATCTCCTGTTAATAGCACTAAGGACCTTCATAAATCAGAATGTTGTATGGTTCAAAGTATCAAGCCTCGTCATATTTGCATGTTTCAATCATTGGTCCAATGATCCAAGGAACGTAAGAAAAGCCATACTGAGTCAGACCAAGATCCATCAAGCCCAACATCCTCTCCCTGACAGTAGCCAATCTGGGGCACAAGTATTCAGCAGGTCTCAAAAAGTAGATCTGTTTTTTCGTAGCTCATTTCCAAGTCTACCTGGCTAATATTTTTTATGGACTTTTCCTCTAGAAAGGTGTTGAAATCACTTTTGAACCCCACTATATTAGTCGCCTTGTCCACATGCTCTAGCAACAGATTTTACTACTTTCTAAGTGCTACATGAAAAAAATAACGTTTTTCTATGATTTGTTTTCAATTTGTTGATTATTAGCTTCATAGAGTGTCCCCTTTTTTGAGTTGCTTGAAAGGATAAGCAACTGTTCCTTCTTTAACAGTTCCACTCCACTCACGATTTCATAAAATCCTATCATATCCCCACTTAAGCATCCTTTGTCCAAGCTAAAGAGCCCTAACCTGTTTGGTCTTCTTCATAAGGGAAGTGTTCCATTCCCATTTATTAATTGTTGTCGCCCTTTTCTCAATCTTTCTAGTTCTACTATATCCTTTTTGAGATGAGTGGAAGAAAACTGCATACAATGCTCAAAGCATAATTTTGTTCACAATTTTGTTCTCTATTCCTTTTTAAGTCAGTCCTAAATTTCTTGTTTCTTTTTAACAGTTGTAGCATACTGAATCAAAAATGTCAACATATTATCCACAATGGCTCCAAGATCTTTTTCTTAGGTGGTAATTCCTAACTCAAAACCCAGCATTTTGTACCTGTAGTCGGGATTATTTTTTTCTGCGTGCATCACTTCAATCCATTTCAATCTCAGCTGCCTTCTAGATGCTCAGTCTCCTAGATACATGTTTACTAAAGGGTGCTAACCTTTAGTGTGAGGTTTGATGCACGATAAGGGCGCTACATGAACAATTACTGTGGGCCTCATGCTAACTGGTTAACGCATAATTGGATGGGACTTTGGTGGGATGACAGTGCATCATGGTCAGCACAGGCATTTTGGGTGCATACGAATCGCATCTTTTGGCAATAGTGTGAGTGCACAATTCCGCCGCAGTGGGTGACGTTAAGTGTATCTGATGCCGATTAGTATGATGCTCTGTGTTAGCATCTTGATATTGGCAGGGGGACAAACACGCATCCAAGTCTCATAAAATCCATCTGTGAATCCTTGCAATCCTTTGCACTTACCATGTATTAATCTTTGCACTACATGACCGGCAAGTGCTTTGCTTTAGTAAAAGGGTCCCTTTCATTTCCTAAGGAGACTCTCATGATCATCATCATCATTTGGCTAACTGTTATCCACTTGTTTGTTTATATTTAAAATAAATTGAATAACTTGATAAGGCAAGACTCGCTTTTGCTGAACCCATGATGACTCATTCCCATGAAGCCACATCTATTTAGATGGTCAGTAATCTTTTTTTTTTTTTTTAGTATTGCTTCAACTTTTTTGCTCAGTAGTATTTTGAACCTTTCAAAAATAGTTATAGTACTGCTGCAAATAAACATATAAGTGATGCTACAGAGAGTAGAAAGGGTCATTTTAGAAACAATAAGAAAAGAGTGGTGTCACTGTGAAACTATACACATATAACTGGTGGCAGAGGCACATGCATGCTGTGATCTTGAGATACATACAGTACATGCATGTTCTGCCATTTATATGTATACATGGTAAATTTGGTAAAGCAGACATGGAGAAGAGCTGGCAGTTAAGCAGCCTTTGCGGAAGGTCACATTTTGTCCTGGGATGGTGGATTTACTTGTCAGTGGTGCACAAATCACCAACCACAAGCAGTCTTCCAAGTTCCTGGTCTGAAAAACAAACTTTGTTGGGTAATGCATGACTCTGGGGAAGGCATAAAAGCCATCAGGTAAAGCTTGCAAGGCACACATCTACTGCATTTCCATTCTAAAATGTGGCATACATACACATATGTACTTTCGAGAACACTCAGAACATGCCTTGTCTTCTCTAAAATGCTTCTTATGCATATATGTTGATTTATACAGTATGTATAAATTTGCTTTTATATATGTAAATAGTTCCAAATATTTCTAAAATTAACTCTTTAATGAATCACTGTAGGCTGTGTAGGTTGCCATGGTAACAGGATTGGACTGCAGAGACTTTATGAGAAGCATTTACTGAAATGGCTTCTCGAAGATCCAGTAGTTGTTCCGGATCAGTGTTCCAAAGAAGAAGCCTCTATTTCAGTCATGAGGAGGCAAATTCTCTCTGTGCACTGGGGAATCTGACATGATTAGTGAGAGAAGATGGCTTCATACAGAGGATAGACCTGATTCTTCTGAGAGGAATCTACAGACCTGAAGTCCACTTGTATAGGGGTTCAGTCTAGCAACAGTAACACTGAATCTTCCAAAGGTCTCCAGTGTGAAGTTACCCGAGAGACAACCAGACAGTTAGACCAGTGTTTCCCAGCCTGGTTCTGAAAGCACATCTAATTGGTCTGGTTGTCATGATATAAGAACCTAAGAGATGCCATACTGGGTTAGACCAAGGGTCCATTAAACCTAGTATCCTGTTTCCAACAGCAGCCAATCCAGGTCAAAAGTAACTGTCAGGTTCCCAAAAGGGTAGAGTGAATAAACTGCACAGAAGATAAGTTTATAAGTTTAAATACTGTATATTGGAAATCCAATATATGTAAATCTATCTGATATATATATATATATATATATATATATATATATATATATATATATATATATATATATATATATATATATATATATATATATATATATGCATTATGACAAGTCCTGAAAATCCAACTGGCTAGATATGCCTCCAGGAGGCATAATACTAATCCAATTGCTGTTACCTGTTTATAATGCATAATGCTTCATGGTAATAAAGTCTAGAGCAGTGTTTTTCAACTCAGTAATTGAGGATTGCTAGGCCAGTCTAAGGGGTATGTTTACTAAACCGTCTTAACGTGCGCCCGGCAATAGTGTGCAAGCTGCCATAAAAGGAGTGGGCATTTCAGTCTTAAAGCAGCAAAACAGGAGTATCGCGTGATAACGCGCGCTGCTGCGCACATTAACGGGCTAAGCACCACTAAACGCGTTAACACGCGGTAATCTTAAGTAGGTGCCCAGACATGCAAACATAGAAACAGAGGTGTAGCACAATGGTTAATACACTGACTAATAATACAGGGGTCATGAGTTTGATCCCCCAGTGTGCCTAATGTGTAAGGCAGGCTGAGGCATCAGTGGTGACATGTAAGTATTGTTTCTTGAGGCAGTTTATTTGTATTTTAATTATTGCTGCCAGCAAACACACCCTCGCATGCCGTAACCTAAGGTGCCGCATAAGGCACCCTATAAGGCACTCCATAGGGCACATTATAAAGTGCATTGTCCGCCACGGCACTCTACAATGTTCCCTATAGGGCACCCTATAAGGCGCTCCATAAGATACCTTATAAGGCACCTTATATGGACGGTAACCATAAGATGCCTCAGAAGGCGCTTTATAGGGCGCCCTATAAAGCACCTTCTGAGGCACCTTATGGTCAGAGTACACTGAGGGTGTTTTTGCTGGCAGCACTAATGTACATTAAAAGTAGATAATGCTTTGGACAACCCTATCAAATAACCCCACTGTGGGTTTGAACCCATGACCTCTGGCTCTACATGCAGTGAAGTAACCAGTGGGCTACAGCTCTACAGCTGTTAACAAGTCCCTGGCTGGCTGCAGAAGGACTGCACGTAACCACACAAACAGTCTGCTGTGATCACCAGGATAGGGTTAACCCACCCGTACCCATGATGCACTGCGCATGCAAATCAGCAGTCTACAGATGAACACAAGATGGGGTATGCACCCCCACAGCACCTTGGCCTGGTAGGGGGAACTGGCCGTGTGTGTTACTGGCACAGAGTAGCTACACACCGTCACATTTTGCGGGTACTGTGCTCACCCTGAGGGTGAGGTGGGGTGCCCAGCACCAGGTCCACAGCACCTACCGTGGCAGAAATCAGCCATGCTGCAGGTCCCCAGCAGTGCTAATGTGTGAGATAGGTAGTTCCTGCAGGCACACTTTGTATACATCTCTATTTCTCAGTCAGATTTAGCCCTTATGGACCTATAGGTAGATTATGTACCACCACCCTCTGGGGCTGAGGGTGGGAAACAGGGTCTCCCACCAACAAATCCACATTTTATCTCCCTACAATGGCAGCAGTAGAGAGGACCATCAACCACAGTCCTGCTGGGGAGCAGACACCCTACAGTGCCGTCAATGCAGCTCTGTACACATCTATAAAGCAATAGCAGACAGACATTAGGCCCGGAAATGCTCAGCTGCACCCTACCACTATCTGATATTCTCCTGCAATAAGCCTTCAGCCACTGCATGGTGTTCCAGCAAGACACATACTAGCTGTAGACAGTCTGCTAGCTAGTCCATAGTGCATGTTCCTGGAGAAGATGCATGCACCCAGAACTGGGAAGTCAGCACATACACCAAGCAGATAAGTCAGTGATTGAACCCCAAAAGGGAACCCATAAATATCACATGAGAGAAATATTAAAGAACACTATGGGGGAACCTAGCCATGCCGTTGTCACTGCTCAGTCAGGGTGAGAGTGATCTCCCAGCAGAACATGCTGTGGCCACCCTGTCTGTGCAGGTGGTGGCCGGGCACTACAATGTCCCAGCCATTGCCCTATGCCCTGTGCAGATGCATCCTGGCCAGGCCACCCTGTCCGGGCTATACCCATGATACATTGCTCCTCATTATGCATATTGGCAGGCCAATACTGGCAACAGTGTGGGCAGTGGGAAATTTCCCATCTGCCCCTTTAGATGTGAGGGGCTGATGGGAAATTTCCCATTAGCCCCTGCGGGCTTAACAGAGATGCGAGGGAGACACTCTCCCTTCGCGAATCTGAAAGCCCTTGCAGAGGGGCTCAGCGAGCAGAGGAGGCCCCGCGGGACACTTCATTCTGCCGCAGCCGCAGCGGCGGCAACAGCGGCAGCAGCCAGAGCCAGCTTTTTTTTTTTTAATGTAATTTTAAAAAAAGCAGAATGTTCTTTGCGCGGGGCCCCCTGAAACGCGGGGCCCTGTGCAAAAAACATTCTTGCTCAATGGACGGGCCGGCCCTGCATAGCGCATACATTCAGGTTAGGCCTACTTTGTGCATGAGGGCCTAGAGAGGGTTTTTTTGTTAACTTTGTAATTAGTCAACTGCAATGAGAGACAAGAGGGCGTTTTGGCCCATAGAGAAGGAACACCGTCTTTCACCATGAGGCCTTGAGTCGTCTATCAACCAAAACATTCATCAAGGTGCCCAGCAGATGAACTAGGTAGGCGACAGCACCACCAGATGAACTAGGCAGTTGCCTAGAGTGCTGGTCCTCTGGGGTGCTTAATGCTGCCACTTCCACCCCTCTCCGGGGCTGGCAGCAGCAGCAATGGCTCAGAAATCACGGGAGGGTTAAGTGGCTTGCCCAAGGTCAGAAAGAGCTGCAGCAGGCTTCCTGGTTCTTAACTTGATCCTTTAATAATTACATTAGAATGAATTTTAAACATACAGTATCTTATCAAAGGTACTTTCATTTCTATCATTAATTATGTCAGTTCTATAATCTGCTGAGTCAGTCAGCAGTTGCCCTTACTGTCAATGACTGACCCATGACAATGTTCTTGAAATATCAATTCAACAGAACATGGCATTCATACAATATAAAACTCAAGAGTAAAAGCAAAATATTTAACTGCAGTAAGAGTTTTATAAATGTAGTAAAAGCTTTTGGCCCTCAGCATTATTGATTAAACTTTCAATAATTCAGCAACCATTAAAAAAAGGTGTGAAAATACACACATTCACAATGAAGTGATTCCCCTTCCTCCATTCAGTGACTCAGGCATGTCTGTGTATGGGACAAAGTGGAGAGGTACATGATGGAGTGTGTCCCGGTAGGCTGGTAGCAGCTGCATATTTGCGGGAAGGGAGAAGGTGGGGGAGGGTGGGGGTGAATTTTGTGATGTGTTTGTTTCCATCAATGGGAAAGATATGTGTGTGGAATATGTGGTATAAGAAGGTGTCTTGGAGGGTGGGTCATGCACTTGTTTGAAATTATGGGATGTATAAGGGGCTGGAAGGGATATTTGTGTGGGGGTATGTGGGGAGGAGGAGGGAAGAGTGTCTATGTGTATGTGTGTGCATGCATGAGTGAATTGATGGGTTCTCTTCTTTTTTCTCCCGTTTTCTTTACCCCTCTACACTCTCTCCCCTCTGCCTTGTATGCTCTCCCCTTTCCCCTTTTACTATCTACCCTTGGATTCTTCCCCATCCCTTCTTATCTTCCTCCTTTTCCCTTTCCCTCCCCATCCTTCCTTGCATTCTTATCTTTTCTTCCCGACCCCTTGCACCCACTCGTCTGACTGGTCTGAATTTTCTGTGGCAAGCCTGACTTCCCCATCTTGCCTCTCTTCTCTTGGCCTGGGCTGGCTCTTTCCCATCCTTTGTTAACCCGGCCCTGCCTCCTTGCCAATGCATCTTGGCCATGGATGACTCTTCTTCTTCTTGTTCCCTTGTTCTTTCTGTTCCTACTCTGTGCATTTGCTTCTTTGTGCATATGCAGACAGACTGACCCTTCAAAACAGGAGTTCATGCTTTTGTGTGAAATGAGTAATTTACCGAAGAACTTAATGCAGCTAGTAAATCTACTGACAAGTTTTTATTGCATTTGTTAATATAACTATGCCACTCTTTCTTATATTGTTTAAAATACTTCTCAATAAAGGGTCATGTTAAATATTCATGTTTTAAACATGCTACCAGTGGCATTCCTAGCCCTCTCGGCACCCAGAGCGGGTGCCTCCCCAGCACAGCACGATGCTGTGTGCCATGATTCACACCCCTCCTCCCCACCCCCACCCTCTCTGCTGGGGCCAAAGTCTTGCAATTCATAAGACTTTGGCTGGGACAGAACAGCGACTGGGGACTGCACGGCAAGCCAGCTCTATGGTAAATTAGCCATGCTGCCTCTGTGGGCCTAGCGGGGGGTGGCCGGTACCTGGGGCAGGCCGCACCCACCGCCCCTCTCTTGGTATGCCACAGAAAATGAACAGACCAAAGGTTCTCAGCCTTTTTGATTGCATGGAGCCCTTATGATGCCTGGGGGAATTCTGCACAAAAATTTTGAAAATTCTGCACACAGTATTTTAAAATTCTGCATGCTTTATTAGTATATTTTTGAGCAGAATTCCCACATCATGAAGTTTAACTCCTCCTCCAGACCTGAAATTTCCCCTGCCTTTTTCCTTCTTAGCACTCTTGCTTCAGTAACAGTTCTGTCCCCAGGGCCGGCCCGTCCATTGAGCAAGAATGTTTTTTGCACAGGGCCCCGCGTTTCAAGGGGCCCCGTGCAAAGAACATTCAGCTTTTTAAAAAATTAAATTTAAAAAAAAAAGCTGGCTGCTGCGCTGCCGCCGTGGCAGAATGGAGTGTCCCGCGGTGCCCCCTCTGCCCGGCTGAGCCCCTCTGCGCCGGCTTTCAGATACGCGAAGGGAGAGTGTCTCCCTCGCGTCTCTGTTAAGCACGCAGGGGCTGATGGGAAGCAGGGGCTGATGGGAAATTTCCCATCTGCCCCTGCAGGCTTAACAGAGATGCGAGGGAGACACTCTCCCTTCGCGTACCTGAAAGCCGGCGCAGAGGGGCTCAGCCGGGTGGAGGGAGCCCCGCGGGACACTCCATTCTGCTGCTGCTGCGGCGGCAGTGGCAGCAGCCAGCTTTCTTTTTTTTTTTAATTTTCCATGAGCTGATTGGGGGGGGATAGGACTGGTAATGGGCTATGGAGGGGGTTAGGACTTGACTTGAGGTGGGCTGTGGGCTGTTGGGGGGGGTTAGGACTGGTAATGGGCTATGGGGGGGGTTAGGACTGGTAATGGGCAATGGGGGGGTGTTAAGACTGGTAATGGGCTGTGGGCTGATGGGGGCTGTCTTGTAATGGGGTGATGGGGGATTAGGACTGGTAATGGACTATGGGGGGGGGGTTAGGACTGATAATGGGCTATGCGGGGGCTAGGACAGGAAATGGGCTGCTGGGTAGGGGTTAGGACTTGAGGTGGGCTGATGGGGTTAGGACTGGTAATGGGCTGTGGGCTGTTGGGGGGTTAGGACTAGTAATGGGCTATGGGGGGGTTTAAGACTGGTAATGGGCTGTGGGCTAATGGGGGCTGTCTGGAAATGGGGTGATGGGGGGTTAGGACTGGTAATGGGCTATGGGAGGGTTAGGACTGATAATGGGCTATGGGGGGGCTAGGACAGGAAATGGGCTGATGGGGAGGGGTTAGGACTTGAGGTGGGCTGATGTGCTTAGGACTGGTAATGGGCTGTGGGCTGATGAGGGGGTTAGGATTGGCAATGGGCTATGGGGGGCTGACTGGAAATGGGCTGATGGGGTTAGGACTGGAAGTGGGCTGATGGGGGGTTAGGACTGGTAATGGGTTATAGGGGGGGCTTAAACTGAAAATGGGGTGATGGGGGTTAGGACTGGAAGTGGGTTGATGGGGGGCTAGGACTGGTAATGGGTTGGGGGGTTGCTAGGACTGGAAATGGGCTGAGTGGAAGGGGAGGCTTGAACTGCAAATAGCTGATGGGGAGGGGGCTTGGAATAGAAATGGGCTGTGAGGGAAGGGAGCTAGGACTGAAAATGGGCTGATGGAGCAGCTAGGATAGGACTGGAAATGGGCTGTTGGGGGGAGCTAAGATTGGAAATGGGCTGTGGTGGGGGCTTGAATTGAAATGGACTCATGTAGGGGCTAGAACTGGAAGTTGGCTCATGGGGGGGCTCGGACTTGAATTGGGCTGAGTGGAGGGGAGCTAGGATTTGACATGGGCTGATGGTGGGGCTAGGAAATGACTAGAAATAGGCTGATGGGGGGGCTAGGATTGGAAATGAGCTGATGAAGGGACTCGGACTGGAAATGGATGGGGGAGCTAGGACTGGAAATGGGCTGATGGGGGGCTAGGACTGGAAATGGGCTGATGCAGGGACTAGAAGGGAATGGATGCTGGGTGAGACTGGAACTAGAAGGGAGCTGATGTTGGGGGTGGATTAGAATGGGATGGGGCTGGGAGAGTAAAATGGAGAGGGGAAAAATATTTTGTGTGGGAGGGATGAAAAATCTACAATTGGCCGGGTATTGGGAGAGTAAGTGGGGATTGAGGATGGAGGGGTAAAATTTGTGTGGATGAAATAGGAATGAGGAAAGAGCAAAAGGAGAAAGATTAGTATATTAAAGCAGATGTAGAGAGAGAGAATGGAAAAAAAAACTAGAAGAGAGAAGAAAGGACAAATGGACAGCAGACGATGGAGAGTTTAGCAGAAAACATGAAGAAACCAGAAGAAAGTGGCTGGAGCAATTGCAACTGAAAAAAAATGCACAAAAGGTAGAAAGATATCTCTTTATTTTGAATTTATTAACTGGAATATGAAAGCTCTGGGAAATGTGCATCATTAACGTCTGCGCTTTGTTTGGTACAAGAGGAAATTAATTTATAGTTTTATTTCTACAGTGTTGTTGTACATTCCAGGTTTGGCTTTTGGGGTTCCCAGTTTAATTATTGCCTTCCTGTTTCTAAATTGTGATTCCTTGTTTGGTGATGGTCTATGTTCTGCATGTGTAACTGAGCTGAGGTATTCTGTTTATGTAATTCCTATTTGACATTGCCACTTGTTCTCGTTCCCCAGTATTCTCTGAAATGTATTGGTTTAATATTTGCAGTGTTTCCTTTTGATAGGTAGGGTATGGTGCTTTGTGAGTCCTGGTAATACTGTTAGGATATTGCGGGCTTGCTATGGGTTCTAAATGGGCAGCGTTTGTAGTAGTTCCTAATGTGTCTGGCGGTTGGCACTGGATTATAGTAATGTAGAAATCCTTTAGTCTTTCTTTATCCATACACTCATTAAGAGACATGTTAACTAAACGTTACTGTATGGTAACATTATGCAAATATTTATGCAAATAAGGTCACTTATGCAAATGAGGCCCCGCACCGAGTCTCCGCACATGGCCCCGCACCCCCCTTGGGCCGCCCCTGTCTGTCCCCAACCCATCCTTGTCTTCCTGTTTTGTCTTCCTCTAATGTCTCTCCCCCAGCAACCCCCCTGACATACCAGCAGCCCATTTCCAGCCCCCAACAACTTCTCCGACTCACCAGCAGCCCATCCCCAACCCTGCAGCAACCCCATGATTCACCAGCAGCCCATCTCCAACCCCCAGCCACCCTCTCCGCTCACCACAATCTTTCTCCTACCCCCAGCAACCAACCCTGCTCTCCAGCAGACCTTTTTCTGTCCCCAGCCAGCACCCCCGACTCACCAGCAGACCAATTGCAGCACACAGCCATTACAACACACATAGGGGCATGTCTACTAAAGGTTACCTTGCGTTAAAAAAGTTAACGCATGTTTAGGTTAATGCACCTTAACTTTAACATGCGTTAACTTTATTAACACACGTTAACATTTAGTAGACATGCCTCACTGATTTTTTTTTTTTTTGCAATAGAGATTCCTTTTTAGGGTCAGAAAAAAAAAATCACTGATGTATTTGCCCTACTTAATGTAGAAAAAAAATGTCCTGCACTTATATTTTCTTGTATTAATCGTGGAGACAGACTATTTCTTTCAAATTTCTCTGTAAGGTTATTGTTACATAGGAAGAGAAAAGGCAGTATATTAAAAGTGCTGATGAGGACTCAAACACCTGCTGGGAGAAGAAGAAAGGATTGCCTCTGCAGTCAAAGAGCTTTGGTGCCTGCTGGAGGAGACCCTGACCCCTGTAGGCAGAAGAAGAGAAGGACCCTGCTGCAAGAGGAGACTCAGCACCTGCCAGCAGAAGAACATGCCACTACTGTGGCCAAAGAGCTCCCTTGTCAGGATTAAAGGCACAAGGAGGCTGTCCCCTGTTGCTCGTCCCTTCCTGAACTCTGCTTGCATTTCATACAGTTCTCATTCCAGGTATAGTTATAATATCCACTGAGTATCTTGAGTAGAATATTTCTGGCATGTGGGATCATAGTGATTGTATAATAATTTCATCAGTTAGTCAGATTAGTTTCCTTCAGTATTAGTGTGAACACAAATCTTTCCTAGCAGTTTGGGGGTTTGTCGAGATGTGTCAGTGGATTTTGGGAACTCAGTCTTTGGGTGGGCTATGTAATGGGAGCATTAAGAGAAGAGGGCTTAGTAAGGAAGGAAGCTAGATATGTATTATGTTCTCTGGCTCAGGATCTTGGTGCAGGAGCCCCACACATAGACTCCATGATTTTGAACCTATGACTTAGGGTCCCTGGGTGTAGGGCTCACAGACCCAAGCACCTCATATTCCTGGGATCGTTGTTGTGAAAGACCTGGACCGGGACCTCCTAGGTATGAGGGAACTAGACACACAAACCCTTTATCAGAAAGGCTCAGTTTAAATATTGAAACACGACGGCAGAAAAAGAACACATGGCCTATCTAGTCTGACCTTTCACCTCTAACTACTCATCCTAACGAAACAAGAATTACAATACCAGATTACCTCAGCCGGCAGTACTACAAATCTGGATTCCATCACCATATCAAATAAACACAGCAACATCAGCCTGTTCTATAGAGCCCCATCTCCCTCCCCAGATGATTTAGCCACCATCATTGACACCGCTGGAAACCCCCAGAATCTTCGTGCTCAAAACTGGGTGATGGGAGATTTCAACCTCCCTGTTCTTCACGTCACTCACTCTGAGGCCTTCAGAGAAGCGCTTACTGAACTAAGTTATATTCAACTAGTAAACGCCCCCACACACATAAAAGGAAACAAGCTTGACTTGATATTTGCCCCAAAAGATACAATCGATGCCATGCCTAATCAGGACCTTTCTGTAATCCCTGTACCTTGGTCCGACCATAGTCTAATAAAGTTCCAGGTACCATCACCCTGACTAAAAGATAATTCCACTGTCCCAAAAGAATCTACTGAATCATACAAAAAACGGTTCCGGCAATTCAATAGGGAGTACACCATCGACAAAATTCAGCTCCTTCAAAATCACCCAGCTAACTGCCTTGAGGATATGATTGCCACATGGAATTCTAACCTTGACGCCTGCATCGAGAAAACCCTCATAAAGAAAGCATCAAGAAGAGGGAAGAATGCGCCCTGGTTCTCCCCCGAACTCCGAACATCACTTATTAAACTTAGAAAACTCGAAAGAGGATGGCGCCGATCCCCATCAGATGATAAGCGTGAATTATACATTCTCTACCTAAAAAGACACCGAGACGAAGTTACAAAACGAATGAAACAATATTATGCTGAGAAACTGCAACGATCACTAAACAAACCGCATGAGCTATTCGGCATAGTTAAGACCTTAGCGAAGGAACCCTCTCCATCACAACCAAAACTTCCCGACCCACAAGAATATGCTGACTACCTACATGCTAAGGTAAGCCAGTCTTACACATCTACTACTGCTAGCCCTCCCCCAACAGCTCAACTATATACCACATCAATAGCTGCAAATGTCTTTAAACATACAATCTTCATGTTTTCTGCTCCATCAGATAGAAACCTTCAAGATATCATTTCTTCCACAAACACTACTACAGCACCCAACGACCCTTGTCCAGCATTCTGGATAAAAGCCCTGCGGACAGAACTTAGTCCCTTCCTCTCCAAACTCATTGGGCTTTCTTTTGCAACCGGGTCATTTCCCAAAAGTCTAAAGCAGACAGCAATAAGACCACTGTTAAAAAACAGTAAGCTGGACCCAGCAAAGATGGAGTCTTTTAGGCCAATATCAAGCATCCCGCTACTGGCTAAGATCATCGAGAAGGTTGTACAAGGACGCTGAACTCCTATCGAAGCCTACAATTCAGTACCTCGGAGTAATATTTGACCAACAGCTCAATATGAAAGCTCAGATTAGCAATATGGTCAAATCTGTTTACAATAAAATAAGGTCGCTTCATCACTTGAGACAGCTGCTTGAACCTAAAGATTTTCGCACTGTATTTCAAGCTCTTGTCACCTCCCCCCCCCCCATTTTGATTACGCAAACTCCATACTACATGGCCTCCCAAAGAACACTATAAACCCTCTGCAACTGGCCATGAACTCAGCCGCTAGAATTCTACTTGGAGCACATAGGAGGGACCATATAACCCCCATCCTAAAAAACCTTCATTGGTTCCCAATCCAAAGTAGGATTACTTTTAAAGTATTGACGATTACCCACAAAACCATTAACAGATGTTCCTCTTCTACACTAACTGACCTCATCCAGCCTACTCCCCCTAACAGGGCAAGAAGATCAGCAGCTATCAACACCTTGATACTCCCAAGGCAGATCATGAAATGCTCACAAACAGCCAGGAGCAGAGCATTTGCACTGTATGCACCCACGTGCTGGAACGCCCTTCCTCCTGCCATAAGGGCTATCAAGGACCTCTTCTAATTTAGGAAAGCAGTCAAACATCATCTTTTCCTGCAGCACTACGCGGACCAAGATCACATTCCACACCTTGACACGCCCAGTAGTACATACAGACAAAACCCAAGCAACAACCATTCAGGATCGAAACCGAACACACCAGACCCTGCTCCACCTGACAAATAGCACTTCCCTCATCCGAACCATCTACAATTCTCAGATAAGCCAACATGTAAATAGTTAGCTACTCCTCAACATAAGTTATGTGTAAATACGCTGTTAAAATACGCTGTTAAAACTGTACATTTCTGTTATATTGTAAGTTAAAAATGTTTCATTTCTGTTATACTGTAAGTTCAATGTAGATTGTCTTCACTGAACAGTTATCGTTACATGTAAACCGCGCTGATGCTGAATAGTGCGGTATATAAGAAAAATAAAATAAATAAATAAATAAATAAACTACTGAAGTTAGCTACTGTTTTAGTTCATTTTTTCATTTTGCTCGTTTTCCTACTGTTTTGGCACTGATCTTTTTAACTTCCTGTTGCAGTCTATATAATTATCTTATTACATTACAACTAAACCTTTTGGGCCCAAACTTCGGTTGGGCGGTGCTATGCACTGTGTCGGCACATAGCCCGCCCACCACCCACCTAACCCGGATTTTCCATGCCATGGTCATATGCGGCCCCAGCAATGAAAATCTGGGTGTCGCCGCACAGCCACATAGCTGCAGAAGCTACCTGTGTAGCACTGGTTTTCGATTCTACACAGTTAGCCCCAGCGCCTTAAAGATAGGCGAGGTTTTCCCACGCCTATCTTTAAGGTGCAGAGTGCTAACCGTGTACCATCGAAAATTGGTGCTACATGGGTAGCACCATGGTCCAGCCCCACTCCGTCCTTGAACGCTTCCAACATGCCCTGATGCTATGTGTATAGGATCTGGGCGCGTTACGGATATATCCAAGATTTTCAAAGGGCACTACCCGTGTAGGTGCCCTTCGAAAATCCCGGATAAGGCCTTTACATGGCTAACTAGGGAAGTTACCCGTGTAAAGGCCTTCGAAAATCGGGCCCTTTATGCTCATTAGTAACATAATCAGTATTAAAAACGTTGCATGTTTTTTTTTACTGCACTGTTATTATATCTGTCCCATCTAGAGTTAAGCATACAGTAAACCTTAGACACAGATGATACCTTCTAAGTCATGTATGTCATGTATGTTTTTAAATATTTCAAGATCTAATTGGAGAAAATGTACAAATCATAAGTTCTGTTGATTTGCAGCATTCTCCAACAGCTCCATCATAGAAAATCATATTAGTTTTAGCAATCAGCATGCTTGCCAATTATAAACTGGAAAACTTGTTTCCCACAGTAAATATTTATCTTCATGAGCCCCAAGAGTCAAAATACTTTTTTTAAAATGCTGTTTCCTTATTAAACTCAGAAAGCTGTTCATACAAGTAGAAATCATACCTTCAGTGCAGGTGAACACCTTCTATATGTTATCTAGAACAATGTTTCCCAACCTTCTCCTTAAGATTACTACAATTAATATGCATGAGATATTTATATATACTAGGGGGGGGTGCATTCTAGAACATGAATAAGGGATTTCTACATGTGGCGGGGACATGTATGTACCAAAAACATACCAGATTGTATTCCGAAACACTGCTGACATACACGGGGAGCTATGAACATGGGTGGGAGAGGGCGGAACAGGGGCATGGTCAGCCGCAGAAATGTAGAGAGCGTATTCAGGAAAGGCCCATGTACATATGAGATGTGTCCCGGAAATGTCCAGATTATTCCTGCTGAAACGTGGTATAAAGCTAGGACTTAGAAATTATTCTGCTGTGCTCTGCAATGCGTCCCATATAGAAGAATGGTTGTGACAAGTATGTTTTGAATTATTGCCACAGCAGTCTGCAAAAATACAAGATGCAGTTTTAAGGAACAGGGAACAGAAGTGAGGGAATGTTGTAAGGTAAAGAAACTGTTTGAAACACCCTTGTAGAAATATTAAGAAGAGCAATAGTGTTTATTCAGGTTATGCACCTATGTGCTGTTTTTGCCAAAAGAGACAATCTATGAGACCCTAACAATTCCTATTCGTGGTCAGGCACCGCCACAGCCTCCTGGCACCCCCAGCTTCCATACCCTGGACCCCACACTGCCTCCTCCCGATCCATAACCCCCTCCAGCCACACCGTCTCATGCCACCCCTCCCCTGCACATTGAATCCCCATTCACTCTGCACATCCACCCTCCCCCACATGTTCCCCCTGCTTGCACTCCGTCCCCTCACCCTCAATCCCACCCCCCAGCCACTGCTGACACTCATCTCCCCCATGCGCTCCCCCTGTATGCATTCTGTCCCCTCATCCTCACTCCCACCCTCCAGCCACTCTGGACACTAATCCTCCCCCATGCACTTACCCACCATCCCCTTGCCACTCCTACTTGTCCCCTCAGCTTGTGTCACTATGACCTCCTCCATGGGCAGGTTTCCTGGTGTGCCGGTGGCACAGGGTGCTGGAATTCAGGACACATGGGTGGACCTCATCAGGTATACGGTTCCTGTGTCAACCTCTGGACAGTGCTCCTGTCACTGCAACTGTGGTGCTGCAGGCAGATTTATTTTTGTTGCCTTACCGTGATCAGTGACCATGTCCCTGCCCTGCTCTGCTTGTTTCAGCAATACCGTGGTTGCTGCCAGGAGAAGGACTACACACAGGGTGTTGTAGTCCATACCATCTCTTCAGGGGGTGGAGATGGGCATGCCGGGACTGTGTGTTGTGGAATCATGGGGGGGAGGGGGCATGACGTTTCTGTGGTGTCCATGTCACAGCAGTGTGCTGTTACATATGGTATCATGCCTTTGTATTGGGGAGCCTGTCGGCCTGTTGCTGAGACTTGGTATCTACATAAAAACATAAGAACATAACATATGCCATACTGGGTCAGACCAAGGTCCATAAAGCCCAGTATCCTGTTTCCAACAGTGGCCCATCAAAGTCAAAAGTACCTAGCAATATCCCCAAAAATACACAGGCTCCATAATGCTTGTATTGGGTCAAGCACTGATATCCTGGGTCCCTTTTTAATAATGGTTTATGGAACTTTTCTCCAGGAACTTGTCAAAACCTTTTTTAAACCCAGCTACACTAACAGCTCTTACTACATCCTCCGGTAACAAATTCCACAGTTTGATTACATGTTGAGTGAAAAAATATTTTCTCTTATTAGTCTTAAATAGTTTACCCTTTAGCTTCATTGCATGTCCCCTAGTCTTTCTATATTCTGATAACGTAAACAATCGATTTACGTTTACCCGTTCCACTCTGTTCATTAATTTATAGACTTCTATCATATCTCCCCTCAGCTGTCTCTTTTCCAGGTTAAAGAGCTCTAACCTTTTTAGCCTTTCTTCATAGGAGTATCCTTCTATCCCCTTTACCATTTTGGTGGCTCTTCTCTGAACCTTTTCGAATAATGCTATATCCTTTTTAAGATACGGCGACCAGAATTGCACACAATATTCAAGGTGCGGTCACACCATGGAATGATACAGAGGCATTATAATATTCTTTGTTTTATTTTCCATTCCTTTCCTTATGATACCTAGCATTCTATTTGCTCTCTTGGCTGCCACTGCACACTGGGCGGAGGGTTTTAACATGTTATCCACAATGACGCCTAAATCTTTTTCCTGGGTGGTGGTTCCTAATGTGGAACCTTGCATCGTTTAACCATAGTTTGGGTTGTTCTTCCCTAGGTGCATAACTTTGCACTTGTCCACATTAAATTTCATCTGCCATTTGGAGGCCCAGTCTTCCAATTTATCAAGATCCTCTTGCAATTTTCCACAATCCTCATTTGTTTTAACAACTTTAAATAGTTTTGTGTCATCTGCAAATTTGATAACCTCACTCGTTATTCCCTTTTCCAGGTCAATTATGAATATGTCAAAAAGCAGCGGACCCAGCACAGATCCCTGGGTTACACCAATATTCACCTTTCTCCTTTGGTAAAACTGGCCATTTAGCCCTACCCTCTGCTTTCTATCTTTTAACCAGTTCCTGATCCACAATAGTACACTACCTCCTATCCCATGACTCTTTAGTTTTGCCAAATGTCTCTGATGAGGAGCCTTGTCAAAGGCTTTTTGAAAGTCCAAATACGCTATATCAACTGACTCACCTTTGTCTACCTGTTTATGCACACCTTCAAAAAAACATAACAGATTAGTAAAACAAGATCTTCCTTGTCTAAAGCCATGTTGGCTGTCTCCCATTAAGCCATGACTATCTACATGTTCAGCAATTTTGTTCTTTATGATGGTTTCTACCATTTTTCCCAGTACTGACGTCAGGCTCACCAGTCTGTAGTTTCCTGGATCACCCCTGGAACCCTTTTTAAAAATTGGCGTTACATTCGCCATCCTCCAATCTTCAGATATTACAGATGATTTTAATGATAGTTCACAGATTACTGCAGGTCTGCAGTCTCATATTTCAGTTCTTTCAACACCCTTGGATGTTTATCATCTGGTCCAGGTGATTTGCTACTCTTCAGTTTATCAAATAGTTGTAATACATCTTCCCGATGTATTGATATTTCCTTGAATTCTTCCGCACCTTTAAATATCACTTCAGTAATGGGTAACATCCCTACATCTTCCTCAGTAAAGACCAAAGCAAAGAATTCATTCATTCTCTCAGCTATCGCCTTGTTGCCTCTTGGTGACCATTTAACCCCTCTATCATCTAATAGACTAATTGACTCTCTCGCAGGTTTTTTGCTACAAATGTACTTGAAAAAGTCTTTATTACGCATTTTTGCTTCTGCAGCAAGCTTCTTCTCAAATTCTCCCTTTGCCTGCCTTTTCAATGTCTTGCATTTATCTTGCCAGTGCTTGTGTTGTTTCCAGTTTTTGTCGTTTGACTCTTTTTTCCATATCCTGACAATGCTTTTTTGGCAACAACAGCCTTTCTGACCTCACTTTTAAACCATGCTGGCCGTTTTTTGGACTTCCTTCCACATTTCTTAAAGCGTGGAATACAGCTGGTCTGGGCTTCCAAGATAGTATTTTTCAACAACACCCAAGCTTGATTTAAGTCTTTAACCTTTGCAACTGCTCCTTTTAGTTTTTTCTTAAGTATTTTCCTCATTTTATCATAGTCTCCCTTTCGAAAGCTAAAAGGTAGTACTGTGGATTTCCTTACTATCCCTCCTCCACTAATTAAATCAAATGTGATCATGCTATGATCACTATTGCAAAGTGGCCTCAACACCCTTCTCTCTTGCACCAGATCTGGTGTTCCACTAAGGACTAGGTCCAATGTGTCTTCCCCTCTGGTCGGTTCATGAACCAGCTGCTCCAAGAAGCAGTCATTTATTTCATCTCGGAACTTTATCTCCTTAGCATGTCCTGCCGTGACACTGACCCAATTGATACCGTGGTAATTGAAATCACCCATTATTATTACTGTGCTGTAACTTTTGTTAGTTTCCTTAATTTCTTTGAGCATTTCATCATCCATTTGTTCATTTTGGCCAGGCAGTCGATAGGGCACCCCCACTGCCATTGCCTTCCCCTTTTTACATGGAATTTCAATCCATAGAGACTCTACAGCAAATTTTGTTTCCTGCAAAACTTTAATACTTTCTTACTCAATGCCCTCTCTAACATAGAACACAACCCCTCCACCAATTTGATCAGCCCTATCATTACGATATAGTTTGTACCCAGGTATTACAGTATCCCACTGGTTGTCCTCCTTCTACCATGTCTCTGAGATTCCAATCATATCTAACCTCTTATTTAGTGCTATATATTCTAACTCTCCCATCTTAATTTTTAGAATTCTAACATTTGCATACAAGCATTTTAGAGACTGTGGGATATGTTTATAAAGAGCACTAATGTTAAAGTGGCGATGTTATCACATGATAAGTGACATTATCGCGCGATAATGGCGCATTACCATGCGAGAACATCACGTATCACATGATAACGTCTCCGCCGACGTTAAGGCACACAGAGTGTGGAGTAAGGATCCTCAGGGGTGGAGATAAGGGGTCAATGGGCAGAGAGTGGGCGGGGAGATGCTCCATGCACACTAACACTGTGAAATGAAGGTCTGAAAATTAGCACCAGTGAAAACCTCGCGCTAGAGGCACATTTACAGGGGAGAGAGACCATTTCAGTCTGCAATGTGCAGCAAAGGCAGGGAAACCAAGAAAAGTGATAGTACTGATAAATGTGCAGGAACATCATAGTGCCCAAGTACGAGAGGGCACTATGGTGAGGCTGCAAATGGGTACAGGGGACTGCAGGTGGGGCATGCAGTGGGACAGCTGGGGCACAAGGTGGAGTAGGCAGATGCCTAGGTGACACATAGGAATGTAGAAGCGGAAAACCAGCAAGACAGCAACTGTCCAAGGGCAAACATGTCCACGAGTTTGTGTCCCACAGTGTCCCAGGGGACAGTACCCAGCAAGTACCCCAAAGGGCATATAACATTGGCAGGCAGTGCCGGGGAGAAGCGTGGATGTCTTTGCAGGCACCCTTACCCCATATCATGCACCATAGGCAGCCACCTACCAGCACACTGTATGACCTGGGACTGCACACCACTAGCACCTCCGGCACAAGGGTATGTCAGCATGGTGGCGGAGGAGTGCTGGTGGCATAGGGGGCAGTGGCATCTGCCCACAGAAGACCACGGCGCCCTGTTTAGGTGGGTGCCATGCACTGCAACAGACAAGGTCTGTCTGACAAAGAGTCATGGTATCCCCAGGGAATGATCTGCCTCTGTGGCAACAGTTTGGTGCAGGACACACAGCCAGTGTGTTTAGGGGCAGACGTTCACAGATCCAAGTCCCAGCTGTGGCTCCTGCAAACCATGTCCTTATATTTTACCCAGTACTAAACCATGGTAATAAAGACGGAACCTTTATTGCAGATAAAATAAACATGCCATAAATGCCTATATTTTACCCTACAGAGCACAGACCCCATAAACATGTGCAATCCCTAGAGCAGAGTTTCCCAACTGCATTTCTGGAGGGCCAAACACCATTCAGGTTTCCTGCTGTCCCTAATAAATATGCCTGTGCTGCATTTGTATGCACTGCTCCCATTGTATGCAAATGTATCTCATGCATATTCATTAGGGACAGCATGAAAACCTGAACCATGTTTGGCCCACCAGGACCGGAGTTGGGAACCTCTGCCGTAGAGCAGCGGCCAACAGGGGCACAAACACCCACACCCACAGGCTCCACTATCCAAAGCCACATGGAGAGTCAGGCTGCATACCTTAGCAATGCCGTCCTAAACTTGGGAACACATTCCACATATATCAAAAGGTTGCTATGATTAATGTCAGATACCCTCCATAGCCCATGTTCCCTGTAAAATAGTTATCTCCAAGTTATAATGCCCTGTTCAATGTAATTTCAGTTTGTTCAATGTAAACTGCACTGATGCAGAATAGCGCGGTATATAAGAGAAGAGAATGTAAATAACAAGGCCTAAGTTAAACACAATTTGTTGACTGAGATTCAGCATAGCAACCTTTCTGATATCTGTGTTGTGTGTTTCAGTTTTTGTGTCTGACAGTGTTTACCACCCCTAGGAGTGAACCCAACAGTATTGCGTACCATAGCAATGCCTGCACTGTGCCCAGAACTGGTGTGGCTTCCAGGGCTGCCAAAAACCTTTATATTTGCACAATGCTGGCATAGGTGTGGGTTTGTGTGTATGTCTATCCAGTGTTTTGTGGCTGCCTACACCTTACTGATCCCACACTGCTTGCCCTGTTTCCAGTGTTAGCCTGCCAATGTGCATAATGAGGAGCAAGGTACTGTGGGTATGGCCCGGAAAGGGTGGCCTTGGCTGGGTGCATCTGCATAGGACATAGGGCAATGGTTGGGACATTGTAGTGCCCGACCACCACCTGCATGGATAGGGTGGCCACAGCATGTCATGCTGTGAGGTCACTATCTCCCTGACTGTGCAGTGACCATGGCATGGTTAGGTTTCCCCATAGTGCTATACAGTGTTTTTCTCATGTGATATCTATGAGTTCCCTTTTCTGGGGCCCAATCACTGACATGCTTTCTTGGTGTGTGTGCTCACATCCTTTTTTTGGGTGCATACAGTTCCTCCAGGAACATGCACTATGTGCTAGCTAGCAGCCTGTTTGCAGGGTGGAGACTGACTGTGCCCTCTGCTGGTGAATGTCAGATAGTGGTGGGGGGCAGCTGAGCTTTTCCAGGCTACTGCCTGTCTGCCAGTGCCCTATGTGATGCGTACAGATCTGCATTGACTGCCCTGTAGGGTGCCTATTCCCCAGCAGGACTGGAGTTGATGGTCCCCTCTACTGCCACCATTGCAAATATGTAGAATGTGGATCTGTTGGTGGGAGATCCTGTCCCCCCCCACCCTGACCCCCCCGATCTTAGCCCATTGGACTCAACTGAATCAAGAATGCACTTGAAAAGAATGTCTGAGGTTTCACCTTTAACTTTGTGGACATCAAGAACTTTTATCTGAACCCCTTTCTCAGGAAGAAAGTACCTTAATAAACAGGGCACACATTAACTCTTCCATGGTTTGAGAAATCACAAAAAACTGTTAAAAACATATCTCAGAAAGGTCTCTCTTGAGGGAATCGATAGAGACAGGTTTGAAAACATTACAGACGATGGCTTCCATTTTAGTTCGCACACATCAAAACATTTTTTCAACAACTTTGAAGAATGGTTGTGGACAACACAGTGATAAACCCATGTACCCTCAGTTGTAGCCAGTGACTAAGGGGTATGTTTACTAAACCACGGTAATGTTACCTGCGTTAGGTTCCACGGTAATGTTACATATGCCCATTTAAAGGCATGGGTGTTGCATCGTTACGGCAAGCCGTATCAGCTAACGCATGTTACAAAGCGCCTTAGACTAACGTGCATTACAAGGCACCTTACAAGGCATCTTACAAGGCGCCTTGTAAGCTGCCTTGTAAGTAAGGTGCCTTGTAAGGTGTCTTGTAAGTAAGGTGCCTTATAAGGTGCCTTGTTAGGTACCTTGTAAGGTGCCTTATAAGGCACTTTGTAAGGCGCCCTATGGGCTCCTTAGACTAAGCGCCGTATTAGGCACCCCTGGACAAGGCACCTTAGAAGGCACCCTGGGTTATGGAACCACAGGTTATGGTGGCCTAACAAGGTTACGGTGCCCTAGGTTGGTGTGCCCTAAGGGATGCAAGGTGCTGCAGGATGACATGCATGACCTGTGAGGCATAGAGACAGATGTAGCCCTAACACTAGATAGAGCACCGAGGAAAGGCAATGAACAGGTGAGTGAAGGAGGGAGAGCTGGGAGCTGCTGGAGCTGCAATATCTGTGGGCATCCCATGTGGCTGCCAGTACTGTTGACAAACATGGTGGGGGCAACTGTACCACAGCACAGGGTGTTGGCAATGTAAAGTACTGGAAAGACAGTAGGTGGCAGACGATGGGAATACGTGTCCCCCAGTGGAGGCAGAAGTGGCAGGATAGTTACAATAATGGGGGGAGAGAGGAGTGGTGGTGCCATGCAGATCAGGCACAGGCGAGGCAAGCACGAAGAGGCGCAATGCAGGAAAGGGTAGCAGTGCAGCACATGGGGTGGCAGCCTGCACAGGCAGACAGGACTCTACACAGCTGACAGATGTAGATAGATGGAACGAAGGAATGTTGGCAACTGTGGTGAGGGTATTATGGGCTGGCAGCACAACTCTGCAAAAATATGACTGTTACAGGCATGCAAACTATTTGAGTAGGACAGCCATGAAAAGAGGGAACAATGAGGAATTCAACCCATGAACACTGCTGAGAAAGGCATTATACTAACCAGTAGGCTATACCTCCGTGGCGTACCTCACAGTAATGGCTGGGTCCAGAAGGACTGCAGGTCACCGCTCAAACTGTTTGCTCTGAATGCCAGGATAGGGTAACCCCACTAGTACCCATGATGCAATGCACATGCTGAATAGCTGTCTACAGCTGATCACCAAATGGGGTCTGCACCTCTCCAGTACCTCAGCTTGGAAAGACGAACTGACAGTGCGTGACACTGGCACAGAGTAGCTACAGACCATGCCATTGTGCAGGTTCTTTGTTCACCCTGAGTGATAGGATGGGTTCCCCGCACTAGGTCCACAGTACATGTGGTACTAAAGATAGGTCCTGCTGTACATCCCCATTGCTGCCAGTATGTAACAGGTGTTCCTTGCAGTGTATCTGCAGGTAATTTTGTGTCCATCTGTATTCTCCAGTCACATGTGGCCCTCTGGGACCAGACATCACCCAGATTAGTGTGTACCCAGTGTTAGGGTCTGGCTGAAATGAGCACCTGTTGTCAGGGTAGAGGAGTTCTTAGACTTGTATGAGGTTTGTGTAGCAGTGCCACTACAGCTGAAACTGGTATACTCTATACAACCCAAAGGGCCCACACTCACTCTTTTTATAGGTATGGAACAGGTGCCTAAGCCCTGGTGAAGCAATCTCTATCCTGCTGGTATAAAACAGCTCTCCAGGGTTAGTGGGGTGACTGGGGTAGTGGTAGACCAGCAGTAATGCTAGGATTAGGTCTGGAAAACCCCATCTGCCATTCACCAGCAGACAGCACCTGTAGTACCCTACAAGGTGTTACAACCATGCACAGTCTAACTGCAAACAATCCACTAGCCAGTCCATAGTGCATGCTCACAGAATAACTATGTGCACTAAGCAGGTAGCTCAGTGATCAAGCTCCAACACTGCAAACACACAAATATCACCAGAGACAGATAGTGTAGAGTGCTATGTGGGAACCTAGAAATGCCATGGTCACTGCTCGATCAGAGTGAGTGCCCTTCCAGCATGCCATGCTGTGGCCACCCTGTCTATGCAGGCGGAGGTCGGGCACTACAGTGTCCCAGCCATTGCCCCACACGCTGTGAAGATGCATCCTGGCCAATCTGCCCTGTCTAGGCCATACCCACAATACCCTGCTCCTCATTATGCACATATTCAGGCTAAGGCTGGTGACCATGGGACATTGTGGGCAGCCACAGAACAATGGATAGACATACACACACACACTCCTATTGCAGCATTATGCAAAGATAGGGGTGGTTGGCAACCCTGCCCACCACACTGGTCCTGGTCACAGTGCTGACATTGATAAACTGTGCAGGATGTAGTAGTAGTGCTCTGGTGATAACTGCAGCTCCGTGCTGGGGCCAACAGTCTGACTCCCCATGCAGCTTTGGATTGTGGAGCCTGTGTGAGTGGGTGTTTGTACCCCTGCTCGCCGCTGATTTGTGCTTTGCACATGTTGCTGTTGTTTCTGCATTGTAGGGTAAAATATAGGGACATGCTCTGCAGGATCCACACATGGGACCTTCTGCTTATGGACACACTGGCTGTGTGTACTGCACCACACTGTTGCCACAGATGCACAGTAGTCCCTGGAGCTACCTGTACTTTTCCTCAGCCAGACCTTTTCTGTTGCACTGCACACCACGTACTGATACAGGGCATGGCCTAGGTCCACTGCAGGCAGGTTTCCACTGCCCCCTCCAGCACGGGCACACACCCCCCTTCCATGCTGACATGACCATATGCTGTCGGTGCTGGTAGTATGCAGTCCCAGGCCATCCACTGTGTGGATAGGCGGTTGCCTAGGGAGCGGGATCTGGGGTGGGGACGCATACATGGGCATCCTCACATCCGCCCCATCACCGCCTGCCAATATTATGTTCCTTCCGCTTGGGGGAGGGTTAGCTGGGGGGATGTCAGGTCAGTGCCCTGGCAACTGTTAGCTAGGGTGGACCAGGTAGATGTATGTGGATTGTGTTTGGCCTTTGTCAGCTGCTGTCTTGTTGATGTCCAGTTTCTATGTTCCTATGTGCCACCTAGGCGACTGCCTAGCCCACCCTGTGCCCCAGCTGCCCCCACAACATGTCCCGCCTGCAGCCCCCTATGCCCCATTTGCACCATCAACATAGTGGCCTTTCATATTTGGGCACTATGCTGTTGCTGCAAATGGAGCACTACCATCACTTTTCTTGGGCTCCCTGCCTATGCTGTACATTGCTGACACTTAAATAGTTTCTCTCTCTTGAAATGTGTGCTAACGCCAGGTTTTCAGTCGTGGTAGGATTCAGCCCTTCAGTTCCCCTCATTAGTGTGGAAGGGGCCTCTCCCCGCCCACTCCCCTCCCATTGACCCCTTATCTCCGCCCTCTCTCCACCCTCTGCGGGACTTACCGTGGCCAGGAACGCTAACACGCGTTATGTTACGTTAACGTATGTTAGGTAATGTTAACGTGCGTTAACATTACCTAATGCATGTTAACATAGCATCTGCTATGTTAACGCAGTTTATTAAGCATACCCCTAATTTTTCTCATCAAAAGTTTGACTTTTAAAAAAAGAAGTCACATTTCTACTTGAAGAAGCACTTACATCTGCTGTGTTGTGTTTGTCTGTCCTTAGATATTGAACAATGTTTTCCTTTCCTGCATGTGCGATTGAAAAGGAAGACCAGCATTTGTTACAAAACACCATGCTATCACCAGAATGTTTCTTATTGAGCAAGTATTCATTTTGTAGTTGGTCATTAAAAATACATTTTCTTTTTAAACATTTTAAAATGAAAATAAAGTCTAAAGACGAAATAGAAACACACACCCTAGGCTAAGAGCCTACACAGACACAATCAATGAAATCAGCTGACCACTGACCATAATACTGATACTGATGTTAGCTCTGTGGGTGCTATGGGTGCTTGAGCACCCCCAATATTTTCTCCTGTAGTTCTGTATATCTGTAGCAAAAAAACCCCCACCATACTCCAGAACTGCAGGACAAGAAAGAAAGCAAGGTTTCTGTATCCTAGCTACTACTCACACCTCCCTATGCTCCCTATTAGCTGGCTGTGTCTGACTGATGGTTGCCTGGGCCTTGGGAAGGAAGCAGAGCCAGATTTGTCAGATGTGCTGAGACTCAGGAATTTAGGATTGCAACTATCTAAATTATTTTAGGATTCTAAAATGTTGTAAAGTAGCTGTCTTAGTCAGAATAATGTCTAAATTGTCTGGGTATTTTTTTAGAGCATAGCTCTACAGCTCGCCAGTGCTCTTCCCTCACTGTGCAGAGTAGGTTCCAGCCAATGGAAAGGCTGCACTAGTCATAGGAAGGGTGGGATAATTTTCTGCACAGGGTCTGGGAGAAAGTCAGTGGAATAAGTAGTTTTCTTGTTAGGGGTGAGTGGGATTGCTGAGAAAGGGTAGAAATGTAAGAGGAATGGGGTAAAATGTGTGGAAGCTACTGCAGGCTGAGAAAAAGAACTAGTAGCAATAGCAAGAACTGGGGGCATTAAAGAAGAGGAGTGCAGAAGTAGCACAGCACCAGTAGATAGAGACAGAATTTGTCTGAAAAGTGCTAGTGTGCATGTGTGCACCTGATTTGGGGGGGTGGGGGGGGTGGATGAATGCATGTGCATGTGTGTGTGACTGAAGTAAAACAGAGTGCATGCATGTGTATATGTTTCTGTGTCTATGATGGAAATAGTCTCATATAAATAGAGTTTTCCTTTGAAAATTTCAGCTGGAGTGGAGAAGTCTACTGGTACAAATGTGGAGTGTAGGAGTGGGACATGTGTTTTAAAATAGGGAACATTTAGGCCTTCCCGACCGAAGCAATATGATTCCAGGGACAAATCCTTAAAATACAGGACTGTCCCGTATAATACGGAATGGTTGGTCACTTTACTGTATTACAAGGTCAGCATTGCAGTTTGTAGTTTCAAAGTTGTGTACTTTTAAAACATACAAACAAAATTATACAATAGTTAAAAACTAATCTTCACTCTTTAAAAGGAGAAGGAAAGTGTTGATTCAATGCAGCAGTATCCAAACCAGCATCAATGAAATAAAGCAAAGTAGATTTTATTCACATCCCTTTGAGCTCTCAGATAAATTTGTTTGTGGTATTTTGCAATCGTCCTTATGAATTATGCTAATTTCTGATTGTTGGAAAAGAGTCTAGCAATCAGTCGGTGAGTATACTTCTCAAAGATGTTCAAGGGTTTCATATAGATCTCAGGATGAGTCTTCTGGGTTAGATAAAATCTGGATTAATGGCAGCCTTTTAAATAAATCCATTTTATGAGCCTGATCAGAATGACTTAAGATGTAAATGAAATTGGATTAAAGCCAGTTTACTATTACAACTCAACAATACAATGTATTATTTTGTAAGAGTGAGCAAAAATGGCATCAATGATGTACTTCGAAGCAAATTTGTCATGGAGAAAAAATTACCTGTGAAAACATTCAGGGTCATTTTGCTAAAGGCTGCTAAGATTTTGCACTTTACATGCATTACAAATTAGGGACTGTGCTTTTATTTTGAAATGAAAGTGGTAATAATGTTCCCTATTACACACTAGGGTATACTATTCCTCAGTAGCACTATTCGTGCATACATGAAAAGTGCACTCCATTGCACAATAGGGCTCACTATTAAAATAAAACATATGAACATGAAAAAAATGAAAACTCAAAATAAAACAAAATTCAATGCATGTTAAGTGCAACGCTTCCGTGTTAACTGTCAGCATGTTCCTGGAAGCTAATGCACAACCAAGTACCTTAACAAGCGGCCCACTTAACATGGATGCACCTAAAGACATCTATAAGGTGTCATTAGATATATTCTCACTAATTGAAAGTGAGCTCCTGGCAGTTGTCCTTGTGCTAGTGCGCTCTTTATGCTCCCAGTCTGCCCATTTCCCACCCCATTGTGCCACTGCCATTTGCCATGCGCTTTAGCACATGGTTGCTGGCATGCAAGCATTTTAGCATTCCCAGCTACCAGTTATCATGTGTTAAAATACATGTTAACCAGTTACCGGGCTTTAGTAAAATGGTCCCTTGTTTATTTGCATTTTAGATGAAACAAGGGTTAAGGCATAAATCAAAGAAAAGTGCAACTAATGCCACACAAGTCTAAAAAGAAAATATTAAAACTAAAGATCAGTGAACACAGTCCAGTGAAGCAAAGTTATTTTCAGGCCAAAGATTCAATCAGAAGCTCAACATGTTTTGGTGATCAACCTGCACAGATAATATTCTGGATAATTGCCGCACCAGAGGATAACAGCAGATGGGATGGGAAACCTGCAGATGGATGGGAAATCGGCCATAGGTTAGTGTCAACCACAATGAATTGGCCAAAGATTAAAAAAGCATAGGGGCATGTTTACTAAAGTGTGCTAAGGGAGTAGGTATGCCATTAATGCGTGTTATCGGCACCCTTGAACCATTAACTCTGCCGAAATGGCTGATAACGCTGCATTAATGAGTGTAGGAGGGTCCTGCAAGGTTAGGGGAAAAGGAGGTGGAGAGTGAGTGTTAATGGGGTGGAGAGTGGGTGTTGACAGAGTGTGCTCCCTTTCCACCTGCTTGCGCAATCATGCATTAGAGCCCTCATCGCTGGAAATCCTTACGCCAAGTAAAACCTTGCAGAAAGGGGTAACTTTGAGGCGAGAGAGCCTATTTAAATGTCTGCAATGTGCTATACACACAGGGGATCCCAAGAAAGTGATAATAGTGCCTATAATGACAGGGCAAATGTTGATAGTGCAAATATGACAAAGGAGGAGTAACGTGGGTGATGATGTGGGGCTGCCAAGTCCACTAGGTTACAAATCACAACCTTTTAGTCCCAAAAAGTACTTTTTCTTGTAACTATGGATGTCACAGCCCTATATACAAATATAAACCAGCAAGAGGCTTTGGAAATTATGGGGTATGTTTACTAAAGAGCGCTAATGTCGCAGAAGTGACGTTATCATGCGATAATGGTGCATTACCATGCGATAACGTCATGTATCGTGCAATAATGTCTCCAGCAGCGTTAAGGTGCACAGAGGGTGGAGTAAGCCTCCCCAGAGGGCGGAGATAAGGGGTCAAAGGGCGGAGAGTGGGCGGGGAGAGGCTCCAGGCACACTAATGCTGTGAAATCAGGGTCTGAAAATTAACGCCAGTGAAAACCTCGCGTTAGAGGCACATTTGCAGGAGAGAGAAACAATTTCAGTGTCAGCAATGTACAGCATAGGCAGAGAGCCCCAAAAAAGTGATAGTAGTGTTACATGTGCAGCAACAGCATAGTGCCCAAGTACGAAAGGGCACTAGGTGAGGCTGCAAAAGGGGTACAGGGGGCTGAAGGTGGGACATGCAGTGGGGCAGCTTGGGCACAGGGTGAACTAGGCAGAGGCCTAGGTGGCACATAGGAACTCAGAAACTGCAAATCAGCAAGCTAGCAACTGACCAAGTTCAAACATGCCCACGAGTGTGCGTCCCACAGTGTCCCAGGGGACATCACCCAGCAGGTATCCCAAAGAGCACATAACAGTGACAGGCGGTGCCGGGGGGAAGCATGGATGTCCATGTAGACACCCCTACCCCAGATCCCACACCATAGGCAGCCGCCTACCGACACACTAGATGGCCTGGGACTGCGCACCACCAGCACCACCGGCATAAGGGCATGTCAGCATGGTGGCGGAGGATTGCTGGTGGAGGAGGGAGCAGTGGCATCTGCCCACAGCACACCAAGGCCAAGCCCTGTTCAGGTGGGTGGCCTGCAGTGCAACAGACAAGGGCTGTCTAATGAACAGTAATGGTATCCCCAGGGAATGACTTGCCTTTGTGGCAACAGTTTGGTGCAGTACACACAGCCAGTGTGTTCAGGGGAAGAAGGTCACAGGTTTAACCTTTGAGAGGCCGCTCATAGAAGCAATTGCTTCTAATACTTAATTGTTATGTATTTTAGTACACTACATGTAAATATGTCAAATATAAATTTTCAGCTAATTTGGATATGTACTTCCTAGGAAAAAGCATGTTCCATTTGTGGAACGTTGGCCCCTCCAAGTGTCATTTTTTCAAAATTTTTAATTGCTTTTTTTATTGAATATCGTAAACTGGAAACAAACAAATACTTCAATTAAGCAATTTTTCAAAGTAATTAGACACAAACGGAGATGACTGTACAGAATAAAGCTTGAAGGGAAAATTTCAGCGAGCGTGAAAATCCGGAAGACACTTCTCATGCAGGTGCTTGCCACAAAACTGGCACCATTTTTTTGTATTCTTCGAGCAGACAATGCAACGACCTTGGCTTGTAGAAGACAAATAGTGACTGGTGTTAGCTGAAGCTGTAATAGCAGAGGGAATCGAAGCTGTTGGGCCACCTTTTCGAGAACGATAGCCCTCGAGTCCAACTTTCATAGCCACCAAAGCAACCTCGTTGCGGAAATCCGAGTGACTCAGGGCTTGTTTGCCCAAAAGATTACATTGCAAATGCCAGGCAGCAACAACGGCCATATTTAGACCATTGGCAAACAAATTCCACCACCATTTTTTTGCTTCATAATTTAGGACGGTAGCTACCTAGCAAATGATCTAACAAGTCGACACCACCCATACTTTGGTTATAAGCTCCAATCAATTTTGGCTGCTTGATAATGATTTTTTGCTTTTGTTTGACAGAATATCGATTGGCATTTTGAAGAGGTTTTGGCTGCATCCAATTTGATATGACTGTAACCACACTGTTGTCATTCCAATGGACACACACCACATTACCATCACCATGGTAATCATATTCGCCACAAGGTCTTTTGGCAAGCTCCTTTGAAGAAACCAAGGGGCACTTGCTGGTACGGTTTTCACGAACAGTTCCAACAGCACGAAAGCCTTTTGCTTTCAGATCAATCATGAGATCATATGAAGTGAAATAGTTCTCAAAAAACAAGCTGTGATGATTTGGATTTTCAACAACTGATATCAAATCAAGAACAACTCTAGTTTTCACTGAACACTCCACCGACTTTCACAAACTGTGCTGTGAGGTGATCGTAAAATGGCTCAATTTTTGCTACTTTTCCAGGTTGCAAATTGAGATTATCAACAATGTGGAAGTAAATTTTCAAATCCCGGAAACGTTTGCGACTCATTATCTTTGGGACAATATTATTGCTCAAATCTTCGGCGGTCGACCAATAGTGACTTTCTTTGGGCAACTGGTGGTATCCACTGAGGAGAAAAATGTCAAAAAAACGAATCAACTCATCCCCATTTGCATCAATATTTGCCAATTTCTGCTGAGCATAAATATTGGTCATACTGGCAAGATGATCAACGTAATCATCACCAAAAATTTGAATAAAGAGGTCAAAGGGAGATTTATCAATCAAATCAGTGTGAAGATCGGCTAATTTTTTGGGAGATGCTTCTGGCATTGGAGTCAAAAAGTCGTCCCTCTTCATCCATTTTGGGGTTGATTTTATCCACTTACGCTTTTTTGCTGGTTGAACTGACTGATAATTAGATAAGAGCTCACTGTCACTGTCACTTTCTACCAGCTGATCACTTCCCTCGGATTTCACTTTAGCAACCTTTTGAATATCCAGATTTAATTCACCACACACTTCGCCAGACTCAATAGACTCCAAATTTTCTTCATCAATTTCTTCAATGTCTGAAGCAGCCATTTCATCATTGGGTGGCAAAATCAAAATGTCGGCTTCTTCTACATCTGAATCTTCCGCAATGCGTGTTACTGCTTCTTGAAGCGTCAGGCAATGGTATTTAGGCATTATAACTATATAGAATTAGTTGAATAACAATCCTGCAAAAAATATGGCAGAAATTGTAAAATGAAAAAAATGACACCCGGAAGTCCCAACGTTCCACAAGTGGAACACACGGAAAGAAGTAATCACAAAAACATGAATAGGTTACCGACATGCATAAAACCTGACCAACACACTCATAAAACATTCCAGAGTATGAATCTCACCCTAATAAGACAGACGGACATGTGAGAACAAAATTGTAGAGGGATATATTACATAAACCATAAAGTGCCAACTTTGGTCTACTTTGGCATACTGTAGAAGGGGGTATATCGCCAATTGGAAAAAAAAATTATTGCTCAAGAGGGTCAATGTCTATAAACTCATTGACAAAGTTTCATCTAATTTGCTTGAAAATTGATAAAGCTATATCATTGCAAAAATATGTTCCACATGTGGAACGTTGGCGCCTAAAAGTTTAAATCCCAGGTTCAAGTCCCAGCTGTGGCTCCTGCAGCCATGTCCCTATATTTTACCCTACAGAGCACATACACCATAAACATGTGCACTCCCTAGAGCAGAGGTTCCCAACTGTAGCCTTGGAGGGCGAAACACCCTTCAGGATTTCATGCTATCCCTAATAAATATTCATGAGCTGCATTGTTATGCAGTGCCCCTATTGTATGCAAATATATCTCATGCATATTCATTAGGGACAGCCTGAAAACCTGAATCATGCTTGGCCCAGCAGGACCGGATTTGGGAACTTCTGCCCTAGAGCATCGGCCAACAGGGGCACAAACACCCACACCCACAGGCTCCACTATCCCAAGCCTCATGGAGAGTCAGGCTGTTGGGCCCTGTGTGGGGCAGCAGCTACCAATACTAGCACCTGCATACCTTAGCAATGCCTGCACTGTGCCCAGGACTGGTGTGGTGGCCAAGGCTGCCAACCACCTCTATATTTCAACAATGCTTAAATAGGTGTAGGAGTGTGTGTATGTCTACCCAGTGTTTTGTGGCTGTCTACACCTTACTCAGCCCCCAATGCTTGTACTGTCTCCAGTGTTAGCCTGCCAAAGTGCATAATGAGGAGCAAGGTATTGTGGGTAGGGCCCAGACACAGCAGTCTAGGCAGGATGCATCTGCACAGGGCATAGGGCAATGGCTGGGACATTGTAGTGCCTGACCACCACCTGCACGGACAGGGTGGCCACAGCATGTCATGCTGGGAGGTCACTCTCACACTGACTGAGCAGTGACCATGGCATGGCTAGGTTCCCCCATAGTACTATACAGCATTTCTCTCAAGTGTTGTGTATGAATTTTCTCATGGGGGGGGGGGGAGGCAATCACTGATGTACATGCTTGGTGTGTGTGTGTGTGTGTGTGTGTGTGTGTGTGTGTGTGCACTCGCATCCCATTTTTAGGTGCACACAGTTATTCCAGGAGCATGCACTATGTGCTAACTAGCAGACTGTCTGCAGTTAGCATGTGTAGGGCTGGAACACCTTGCAGGGTGCTGTGGGTGAAGACTGACTGTGCTCTCTGCTGGTGAATGTCAGATAGTGGTGGGGGCAGTTGAGCTTTTCCAGGCCTATTGCCTATCTGCCAGTGCCCTGTGTGATGCGTACAACTCCGCATTGACTGCGCTGTAGGGTGCCTATTCCCTAGCAGGGTTGGGGTTGATGGTCCCCTCTACTGCCACCATTGCAGATATGTAGAATATGGATTTGTTGGTGGGAGATCCTGTCCCCCACCCTGACCCACAGAGAGTGGGGTGGGTGGTGCTACATAATCCACTTTTGGGTCCAAGCACCACCCTTCTCTTATGTCATGTGACCATGGCAACCACACAGGATATGCACTATTCTGGGTGCATCATAGTCCACAAGGGCTAGACCTGACTGGGAAATACAGATGGACACAGGCGTGTCTGCAAGGACTACCTATCACACACTGGCACTGATGGGGACCTGCAGCACAGCCTAACTCAGCCATGCCATGTGCTGCGGACCTGGTGCTGGGCACCCCACCTCACCCTCAGGGTGGGCACAGGAACCGCACAGTGTCACGGTCTGTAGCTACTCTATGTCAGTAACACACACAGTCAGTTCCCCCTACCAGGCCGGGGTGCTATAGAGGCGCATACCCCATCTTGTGCTCAGATGTAGGCTGCTGATCTGCATGTGCAGTGCATCATGGGTACGGGTGGGTTTACCCTATCCTGGTAACCACAGCAGACAGTTTGTGTGGTGACCTGCAGTCTTTCTGTAGCCAGCCAGCAGTGTGTTAGCTGCTGTAGAGATGTAGCCCACTGGTTGCTTCAATGACTTCCAAATCAGAGGTTGTGGGTTTGATCCCACAGTGGCCTTATTTAATAAGGCTGTCTGAGGCTTTTCCTTTTAATTTAAATCAGTGCTGCCAGCAAAAACACCCTCATAGTGCCGTAACCTAAGGTGCCTCATAAGGCGCCTTATAGGGCGCCCTATAAAGCGCCCTATAGGGCACATTATAAGGTGCATTGACAGACAGGGCACTTTATAATGTGCCCTATGGAGTGCCTTATAGGGCGCCTTATGCGTCAATTTAGGTTATGGCACTGTGAGGGAGTTTTTGCTGGCAGCACTGATTTAAATTAAAAGGAAATGTCTCAGACAGCCTTCTTACATAACACCGCTGCAGGATCAAACCCATGATCTCTGCCTCCACAGTCACTGCAGTAACCAGTGGGCTACATCTTTATAGCTTGTAACCATGCTCTGGCATGAACTTAGGGTTAACGTGCGTTATCGTGCCAGGGCACCCACTATCACACGATACAGATTCTTGCAACCTTGCCGCCGGAACACCTACTTCCTTATATGGCATTCTTCACAATAATGCTGCAACTAGCGCCGGTAACATTAAGACGGTTTAGTAAACATACCCCTATTTCTGCTTTCCCATTGAATTTACCTAATCGGATGCCTCAAGCTTTCTTGTTTTCATTGTTGAAATTGGTGCTTGAACATAGCTACTTCCAATATAATCTGCAATATTATTTACAAATTTTTGGAGTACCAATGGGAGCAACAGTGGCCCCGTCAGTGGCCACATTATATATGGCAAATTATGAAGAAAGTTATATTTACCCTTCATGTTGGTTCCCATGTATTTCTAAATGGTTATGGTTTCTGGATGATGTTTTTTTCATCTGGTTAGGTACAAAAGCTCAATTGAACGACTTTTTTGTCTGGATTAATACTTTAAAAACAAATGTACAATTTGTGCCCTCTTACCATCCAGAGCAGATAAATTTTTTGGATATGTGGATTTACAAACAGGGTAATCATTTATACACTTCCCTTTACAGAAAGTCTGTACAACGTAACACTTTATTGCAATATACCAGCTTTCACCCTGGACCCCTCCGTAGGGGTTTACCACTGGGCCAATTCTTAAGAATTCGTAGGGTATGCACTTCCTTAGTGGAATTTCACACACATGCAAAAGATCTGTGTCAGCGATTAATGGAATGCGGCTATCCAAGAGATCTGGTTTAAACGGCCTATCAGAGAGCACAGTCCAATTACCCAGAGTGATGGATGAACACTGACAAAACAGCTGGACCAACTGAGGAAGATTATATTGTAGGAATATTGCCATATACAGATTGTTCATCCCAAGTAAGTGCCATCTTGAGTAAACATTGGCATATCTTGGGAATTCATGCTTGTTTCCAACGGAGGCTAATGATCATTTATCGTCGGGGCCGGAATACAGCAGATTATGTAGTTTATTCAGGTAGCTTAAAATCGTATGATTCTTCTTTGAGGCTCTCAGTAATTGGACATACCCCGTGTGGAAATTGTGATTTCTGTATTTCCACATTAGTAGGATTGGACTGGATTGATTCTACAACCCTTAGACGTTACAGGGCACGTTCTAACACTACCTGTGTATCTACTTACATTGTCTATATGCTGATATGTCCCTGTTCACTAAAATACATTGGTAGAACTACAAGACCAATGAAGGTACGTCTACAAGAACATAGATCTCATTTGAACAAGCAAGTATTATCAGCCCCTATAGTTGCTCACAGCATTGCACATAATCATTCTTTTGAAGATTATAAGTGGCGAATAATTGATCAAGTTCCTTATTCTTCCCGAGGTGCGATAAGATAACACGTTTATAACAATTAGAACAACATTGAATTTTTAATTTACAATCTGTTACCCCCCCCCCAAGGATTGAACTTGGAACTTATTTGATAGAGTGTTCTGTAAGTTAACAAGGAGGAGGACCAAAGGTCTATGACATCATTGACTGATTCTCTATTTCAAAGGAGGGAGTGTCTGGGCACATCATTCAGATGGGGAAATGCCTGATGAAGGGCTAAAAGAATAACAAGGCCTGAAACATGGCACTATGTTGCGTATTATTCATGAAGTTTGGATGGGCTCGGTTACGGGAGTGATCTTGAGCGCCCTAACTATACGCCAGCACAGCGAGAAGGAATGTTCGCCTGAGAAGACCCGAATGAACACACAGATAAGATTTCTCATTGTTTTGAGTGAGTGACTCTTGCTAAAATAGAAAGTATTGATTTAAGTAAAGGGGTTTGCTCAAGCACTTCTCTTGGTTAAATTGCTTGGTTTTTAAAGCATGTTGAGCTGGTAATTTTCGGCTCATATAAAACAAATAAAAAGGAAAGGTTACCTCGAGAGGAAGTCCCTCATGGTAACACTTCCGACAAAAATATTATTTTATGTGAATAGGGTTTGGGACTAAAAGGTTGTGATTTGTAATTTGTGTATTAGATTCATTCACCTTTTGGGTGGTTTGTTGATTAGGTCCACTAGGTTGGCAAGGCGGCTGGCTAGGGAGAACATTTATGATGGCTGGTATGACTCTGCTGTGACAGCAGCCGCACACATACATGCTGCCACAGTCAGAAGGGAATTCTGACACTCCTACTGCCACCATGCCACCATGTCAGTATAGGGATGGCAGCACAGTGGCTGCATCCTGCAGCTGGTGAGATCTATGGTCCGGCGCTGTGTGTCAGGCGCAACACTGCAGTTGCCACTGTCAGTGGGGTGTCAAGCATGTCAGCAGCAGGCACAGTAGAGGACATCCTCCACCTCTCCTCATGAGGTCTAAGACAGCAGCACCTGTGCCCACAGCCCCTGGTAGAGGGGGGCAGGAGTGACATTGTATGACTTGCTGCATGTGTGCAACTTAAATAAGACCACCGGCAGCACTGCGGTGGCGGCAGGGGAACACTTGCAGAGAGTGAGGAATTGGCTGCTATGCTGCCTACCACAAGCTGTGGACCCTGGGATATGGCTGGTATGCCTACTGGATGGGCTGGGCCTGGGATCTGGATGCCCACATCTATGCACATCAAGCGGATATGTGCCTGTGGTGCATAAAGATTTCCCAGACCCAGGATTACTTTGCAATATGAGAGCAACCCATATCAGAGGAAAACATGAGCACTTTGCTCTTTAACCTGCCAAATGATGACCAGAGTCTGTGAGTGTTCTGGTTCTCCCTCCATAGCTCAGTACTCAGTTGGACACAACCATCTGAGCCACATGTGAATCTAGATTATGCATTGTGGTCAGCAACATATGAGAGAAGTCCATTACTGGCCCACAAGCACACACCATGCAATGGATACATTGGTCAATCTGCTAGGATACCCATGGGCTAGAAAGTGTGTGGTCAGGTACCATGGCCTGCCCCTTTGACTGGACAGATCCCATATGTACAACATGCATATCAGATGTACTAGCAGCATAGCAAGACTGCACAACATACAGACCTTACAAGACGTCCCTCTCACACAGCTGCCTAAAAGACCCCATCAGACAAGGAGGGCACAGGGCCTTCAGAAGGCAAAGTATGCATAGGTGCACCCTAAGTCATGCTCGAAAGCACCGTAATAATGACCCCTATATATCCATGGTATGTCCATGTATGTTAACTTTATCAAACCTCCCAGGAACATCATGTTCAACCTCCCCCCCCCCCCTCCAGTTCATCCAGCATGGGTCATTACACCCATCAAACTGTAAGGCTGGATGGTAGATCATGCTAACAGCAAAGGCATACTGAGCGGGCATTGATAGAGCCCATACTTTGCAGAGTGTGTTAATAAAGTCTGCACACTGGAGAGGCATTCAGGATGAGCAGTACAGGAGGCCTAACGGGTAGACAAGGTGCATCACGTTTGGACAACAGTGTCATATGTATGTGTGTGCCTGGAGGACTGTGAGCTGCAGCAAAGCAGCATGCATGCTTGTGATGCCCAAGCTTTATGTCAGTGCATACAACATGATGAAGGTCAGCTCTTCAGCAACTCCACATACAGAGTGAGGCCCTATGAACAAGCTACCATGCTTTGATACACTCTTGAGGGGGGTGTCCACTGCATCTGCAGTGTAGGTCAGTGCATGTGCTGCACTGACCAGTCCAGCAGGGTCCATAGCAAGGGACATAACCTGATGTGGGTGTACAAGCATGGTGCCATGCTCACAGCTACATGCTGTTTAGGGGGACACAGTGCTTTTGGATGTGTCAGACCTTTGCCACTGTGGCCCTACATGCACTCACAGCCTGTCCGTGGACCCAGTTCTAGTGTATATAACAGTACATTTGCATTCCACAAGTTCAAACTCAAAGGGTACACAAATGAGAGGAAGAGAATTCAGGGTATTGGCAGATGCATAGCCAATTTGCACAGGATGTATATGAGTCAGAGATAAGGTAAATGACAGAGCCATCCTAACATGTGTATGTAATAAGCAAGGCCAGGGTGCCCATATCAGGTCATGCTGAGAGGCCACCCTTACTTTGACCAAGCTGTGACCATGTCATGGCTATATTTTCACATTGTATTATATATTGTCAAGCTGAAGTGATGTGGATGCAGTTTGTTTCTTGGCAGTCTAATCACTGCACCAGTTGCTGGATAACCATGCTGTCTATATCAAGCCAGGGCATGCATGGTCAGTCTGTACACATCCAGTGTATGATGACTAGCAGAATGACCCAGTTGGGATGTCAATGATTGACACAGCACTGTGGTGGCAAACACAGGCAGACTAACTGGGCTTGTTATAGTAGATTGAAAGTTCCAGAAGCTAAGGCTAGCAGCTTTCCTGTATCTGCAAACTATGGTCTTCACAAGCCCATCAGGTTGCTGTCAGCACCCTTCCTCCTGATTAGACAAAAGTCGCTGCATTCAGTGGAAACAGCTATCACAAGCTAGGGGGCTGTAATGCAATACGATTGGAGGATCCCTGAGCAAAAGACACAGGACACAAGGACCCCATGTGTTAGGACACTCTTGCATGCTTCAATTGTGTTGTCAATTCAGTAACTAGTAGTATAATGGCAGTGATATAGATCTGCTCTGGAACTTGGCAGGTCCAGCTAATACAGAGTAGGCTCTGGGGACCAGGTGATATGTGTCCCCCCCCCCCCCCTCACATTCAGGGTGACCTCTGAAACCGGTCAGTAGCACAGTTTTTCAGCTGTTAGGTGCCCGAAGCACAAATTTCCCTGCGTAAGTATGGCCTGATGTGATGGATCACAGCATTCCCCCTTTGGTGATCATTTGCAGAAAGCTGGTCATAATGTTCAATGCATCATGGGCAATGGAGGGGCAAACCTCTACCGGCACACAGAGCAGAAATAGCAGCCACAGTAGTGACTGTGATTACTGGGGCATTGCCTAATACCTGCTTGTCGTATATGCTAGTGGGAAACATGTGCAAGGCACCCCAGGGAGGGCAGGATGGTCTGCAATCGACCGCATGGGTATGTAATGTGGTTTGCGCTCAGTGTGTGTGTATGTGTACCTATCTTGGTGTGTACAGCAGGTCACAGGGGACTGCACATCCTGTACATGTGTTGCCTATGGGGTAAGTGCCACACTTTGGGGCATTGGACACATATGTGTGAGTGTTGTTTGCTGTTGGGGGAACAGTGGAGGGATGGGCATCTTGTACTCACATTTGCCTTGTCCTTTGGAGAAGAGATGTAACCTGCAGCTGTGTGTCTGTTGCATAGCTACAGTACTGTGCTTCAAATGCTTGACTTACTGCATGTGCAATGCAGGCTCTAGGTGTCATGTAACATGGTCTCATAATGTACCAGCCACTTTTTTCATGTGCTTGATGTCACCCATTGCAGGACGGGACCTGCAATCTATTTGATTCAAGGCATTGCTCTATAGGACCTGAAATGTAGCCTAATGGTTAGAACACTGACTCTGTAAGCAATGAATGAGGGTTTAATTCCAACTTATTATCCTTGTGGCTATGGGATACTCAGTTCATTTTGATGCCCAAATCAGTCCAGGGTCTGCTTTGACTGGTGGACACACATTCCTGTGCCTTTTTATGTGTTCCTATAGCACATTGGGTCTGTAGACATGCTATTTGCGCTCATGCCCTTCTGCAAGCATGACTTTATTGATTCTGCTGCAGGCCATTGCAGAGGGTCAGACATGTTCACCTTGCAGCTATAAACCACCTGAATATTGGGATAGCCTCATGGTTAAAGCACTGGCTTTATAACGAAGCATCAAGTCCCACTAACACTCCTTGTGTGACTGATAGAAACATTTTACAGAGGCTTTTTATGTATGTGAAATTCTTCATAGCATGACCTCTACTCCTTGTGCCCTTGGGCAAGTCACTTAACCCTCCATTTCCTCAGAATAATCCAAGTAATAAATGTCCCTGTTTTTAATGTACATTAACAGGTTTCGGCTACAGTGTGCACCACTTTGATGGAACTGATAGAGCGTTATGGAAACACAACACACATAACAAACATGTTTGACTATTTCATCATCACTGTGACTGTACAGCATTGGCTGCATCATCATCCCCACCTACCCCCCCCCCCCCAGCCCCAAACACCACCCCTGCTGCCTAATCATCATCCCAAACCTTCAATCACCATTCCAACCTCTAATCACCATCCCCACCTCTCAGACTGCCCCTCCCCTCAGCATAGCCCCTCATCACCAATACTACAGATAGCATCCCACACCAACACCCTATTACATCAGCAATGCAAACGCCACTTTCCCCTCTGAAGGCATCAACTGACCATCCTCCCACCACCTCAAGTTCCTCCATGGCATTTACCATGAGTATCCCTGGTAGTTTAGTGGCAGGGCAGAAGCAAATTTTGTATAATCCTAGGCTCAAATGGCAGCTCATAGTACTTCATAGTTACTGTTGTACATAGCAACTCCTGTTACACTGTTCATCTGAGTGTTCACTGTTCAATGTGTACTCTTGAAGTTCAATATAAACCGCTTTGATAATATGAAAGGCGGTATATAAAAACTGTTAAATAAATAACATAAATTGCTAAGTAAGGAGTGCTTACCCTTTTTTGGCAGCTTTAACCCTAGTGGTAGTATTGGACTAGGGGTCAGAGCCACAACTTGAACCCATGTAGCAATGGGGAAGAAGCATATGGAAATAGATATTGCCCTACAACTAAACCACCAGGGATACCCTTGGAAAGTATCAGGGAAGATTTTGAGAAGGGAATTTGGGCTGATGCTTTTCAGGGGAGTGGAGTGGGTTGGGGTGCTGATGAAGAAGTATTGTTCATATGGGATGCTATCAGGGGTGGGTGGTGATGGGAAGGCTATGCTCACTGGGACAATATCAGATGGTGATGATAATCAAAGGTTGTGGATGGCGATTATGTTTTTGGGATGGTGAATGGAGGTTGGAGATGCTGAGTGGAGGGTGAGGTGGGTATGGATGCTGTGTTGTGGAATGGATACCTATCTTGGAGAAATCAGGGCTAAACTAAGCATGCCAATAGCTTAGATGCAGTTAACATTAGGTGCACCTACACTTGACAGTTTGTATGTGCTAATAAACTGCACATTAAATGATTATGAAGTCCATGCTATTTCTGCCAATAATCATCCTTTGACTCACTCCATTGCTGCCCCATACCAAACTAAGCAGTTATTCTGGGAAATTTATCACACTGACTATTTTAGAAATATGGTAGCTGTTAGGGTGGGCCTGCTCTAAGGGTTAGTGTGTGCTACAGTAAATCCCATGCTAACTGCTTAGCCCAGGGGACCAGCACAGCTGTGGCTATATCTGAAAAATGTCTTATCCTCCCATTTTATTGCAATGGCTATTTCTTCTTCTTTTTGTAACTTTGCTTTCTTGATATTTCCATTAATATTTCCTATATTGTTTCAAACTAATGCACATCCTTAGTGGACTGTCACAGGTATGTTATTAAAGGCTAGATTTGCTAATGTGAGATAATTCGAGTTATATGTGTGGCACGTGATTCTATAACGCATGACTGGGCCGCGGGCACATGCAAATCAAAGATGGGCCCGATTTAAACCCGATTCTACAACAGTGGGTGCAGATGCATCCACTCTTCCAGATTTGACATAGATGGTTCCAGTGCAGTACGTACCAAACCCAGGACAGATGTATATGCAGCTGAATTAGGTCAGGCCATGTCCTTTTGATTATCACTCTTAAGAGCAAAGCAAAGATACAATACTATGCACTAGCGGTTACAAAATAAATTTATTAATACAGGATATATAATAAATGTATTTTGTAACCGCTAGTGCATAGTATTGTATCTTTGCTTTGCTCTTAAGAGTGATAATCAAAAGGACATGGCCTGACCTAATTCAACTGCATATACATCTGTCCTGGGTTTGGTACGTACTGCACTGGAACCATCTATGTCAAATCTGGAAGAGTGGATGCATCTGCACCCACTGTTGTAGAATCGGGTTTAAATCGGGCCCATCTTTGATTTGTATGTGCCCGCGGCCCAGTCATGCGTTATAGAATCACGCGCCACACATATAACTCGAATTATCTCACATTAGCAAATCTAGCCTTTAATAACATACCTGTGACAGTAATTAATACAGGATATCTCTCACTTGGTTTGCAGCTTGTCGTGCTGTGAGGGCTTGCGTGCATCAGTGATGCTGAGAGCTAAACTTTCGGTAGTTTAACTACTGGCAGGGTCTCCCAAGATGGACAGGTCTCAGCTGAGGTGCCAGACCAAGACAAACCACCCATCTGGGCAGCAGCAGAATGGGACAGTGTTGACGGCGGAGGATCACATTTTTGTGACAACGGCAACAACACCAAACTTAAACTGCGCGGAAGAAAGGCCGGCAATCTACTTCTGTATCTTGCCATGAAAACCCAATGGATAGTTACAACAAAACAAATTGTGCTATGGTGCTGGAAGATGAGACCCCCAGGTCAGAAGGCACTCTACTAGCTACTGGGGAAGAGCTGAAGACTTTTCAGAGTAAAGCCAGCATTTATGATGTGGTTGGATCAAAACCCTCGGGAAGTCTGACTGCTGATGTAGCTGCACATGAAATGAGAGTCAGAAGCTGTAAAGATGTCTTACGCATTGGAACATGGAACGTACGAAGCATGAACCAAGGGAAATTGGAGGTGGTCAAGAATGAAATGGAACGTGTACAACTTGATCTGTTGGGTGTCAGCGAACTGAAATGGACTGGCATGGGGCACTTTGCATCAGATGATCACATGGTCTACTATGCTGGAAATGAAAGACAAAGAAGAAATGGTGTTGCATTTATAATAAAGAAGAAACTTGCAAGAACTGTAATGAAATACAATGCAGTCAGCGAACGCTTAATCTCTATTCGTCTACGAGGATTGCCTATCAACACAACTATAATTCAAGTATATGCCCCAACAACAGCTGCAGAAGAGAATGAAATTGAAGAGTTCTATGAACAAGTACAAGCTGAAATTGACAGAACATGCAAACAGGATATCCTGATAGTCATGGGTGACTGGAATGCAAAAGTTGGCAACAAAGAAGAAGGCGAAGTAGTTGGAAAATATGGACTTGGCAACAGAAATGAAGCTGGAGAAAGACTGATAGAATTCTGCAAGACCAATGATCTATTCATCTCAAACACCTTCTTCCAGCAACACAAGCGGTGACTGTACACATGGACTTCACCCAATGGATTGTATAAAAATCAAATTGACTACATCTGTGGAAGTCAATGATGGAAAAGCTCTGTAACGTCAACAAAGACAAAACCTGGAGCTGACTGTGGTACAGATCATCAACTACTAGTATGCAAACTCAAGCTAAAGTTGAAAAAGAGCAAACCACTCATGAATGCAGCAAAATATGACCTTGAGAATATACCACTGGAATTTAAAGACTGCCTGTAAAATCGATTTGCTGCTTTAGATACAAATGACAGAGCTCCGGAAGAGTTATGGAATGACATCAAGAAAGTTGTGTTGGAAGAAAGCGAGAAGTCTCTACAAAAGGTGAAAAAGCAAAAACGGCCAAAATGGATGATGGAAGAAACTCTGAAAATTGCCAAGAAACGCAGAGAAGCTAAAGCCAGAGGAGAAAGAAAGACAATCGCAGAACTCAACAGAGATTTCCAACGTGCAGCAAGACAGGATAAGGAAAAGTACTACAATGACACTTGCAAGGAAATAGAAGCAGAAACTATTAGAGGGAGAACAAGATCGGCTTTCCTAAAGCTAAGAGAGTTAAAGAAAAAGTTCCAGCCTCGAATTGGAATGTTACAAGATGCTCAAGGTTCTATGTTGAATGATGCTGAGAAGATCAAGAAAAGGTGGAAGGAATATACAGAGTTTTTATATGATAAAGATCAAGTGGACCAACAGCCGTTTCAGCCTGTACCTTATGATCGGGAACCATTGGTGATGAAAGAAGAAGTTGAAGCAGCATTGAAAGCTTTATCAAAGAACAAAGCACCAGGCATTGATAGCATTCCCATAGAGGTATTGCAGCAATCTGATGCAGCTGTTACCGTACTCACAAGGCTCTGCCAAGAAATATGGAAGACAACATCATGGCCAAATGACTGGAAAAGATCTGTGTTTATACCAATACTAAAGAAAGGTGATCCAACTGACTGTGGAAATTATCGCACAATCGCTCTGATCCCACATGCCAGCAAGATTCTACTGAAGATTTTTCAAAAGAGACTACAACCATACCTGGAACAAGAACTACCTGAAGTGCAAGCAGGGTTCAGGAAAGGGCGAGGAATGAGAGACATCATTGCAGATGTGAGATGGATCCTTGAAAAGACTAAAGAATACCAAAAGGATATCTATTTGTGCTTTATCGACTATAGCAAGGCCTTTGACTGTGTAAACCATGAGAAACTCTGGACCACATTAAGAAGCATGGGTATACCAGAACACCTGATCGTTCTCTTGCGCAATCTGTACATTGATCAAGAAGCAGCAGTTCGAACGGAACAAGGAGAAACAGAATGGTTTAAAATAAGCAAAGGTGTAAGACAAGGCTGCATACTTTCCCCCTACCTGTTTAATTTATATGCAGAACAAATCATCAGAGAAGCAGGATTGTATGAAGACAACAGAGGTGTGAAGATTGGTGGAAGACTCATCAACAACCTTCGCTATGCTGATGATACCACATTACTGGCTGAAAGTGAAGATGATCTGAAACATTTGCTTCTCACAATCAAAGAACATAGGGGCATGTTTACGAAACACCGAAATTGTGCGGGGCCCCGTTAGTGTGCCTGTGCCATATAAGGAGTGGGCGGGTCAGGCAGAAAAAAGGAATAAAAATGACCGTACCTGTGCGCGGCGCGCACATTTGCGGGTCCACATTAGCGCGTGGGAAGGCTAAGTGGGGCGCTGCTGGGCACATATAGGAACAGTGCCGTAGCACAACGGTGAAGATACTAACCAATGGTGCAGGGGCCATGGGTTCAATTCCCCATTGTGCACCACAAAAACGCCAGCTTGAGGCAATAACATTAATGGTGAAAGGTGCACTAGAAGGCACATGAATCCTGTACGGCAGAAAGGGGAACCCTGCTAACCTTTTGCAGCAACAGGCGGCACACTGTTCATATCTGGGCGGCAGAGTGCGCCGCACTGTTAATATTGGGCTCAGAATGCTTTTCGCTGCAAATTGTGTGCATTAGGCGATGTGCTGTTAAGTCCTTGCGGTTTGAGCGGCAGAAGGCGGTGCGCTGCAAATATGGAAGGCCGAAGGCAGTGCGCCAACAGACAAACACAGGAAGAGAGCCACAGCAGAATGGTGAAGACACTCACCAATGATGCATGCATCAGGGGTTCAATCCCCCACAGTGCCCAGTTAACCAGCCTCACTGAGGCATAATTTTAGGAGGCATAGAAATAATGGGCAGCAATAGGCGGCGCGCTAATGTCTTACGAGGCACTTGAATAGTGTGAGGCTAAGGTGGCGCGCTGATGCAGAAGCATGTGAACAGAGCCACAGCACAATGGGGAACACACTCACCAATGATGCATGCATCAGGGGTTCGATCCCCCACAGTGTCCAATGAGTAAGGCGTGCTGAGCCATTATCTGTCATGATGAATATAGCTGAAGGAGGCATGTTAAGCTTTTATTGTAGTGACTGCTGTTAGCAAATGCACTCTCCAAGCACTGTAATATAAGGTGCTGCATAAGGTGCCCTACAAGGTACCCTAGAGGGTACATTATAAAGTGCACTGTCCACCAAGGCACCCTACAATGTTGCCTATAGGCCGCTTTATAGGGTGCCGTATGAGGCAGGGCAAGGTACGAGCACTGTTTGTGCTGGCAGCACTGTGCATTGTGACGCATGGAAATCCTACGTAGGTGTGCACACGTGCAAGAAGGAACAGCAGTGCAGCACAATGGTCAGGAGATTGACTGATGGTGCAGGGGTCATGGGTTAACATCAGCAGTGAATAAGGTTGGCTGAGGTACGTATGTTCCCTGCATGCAACTGAACAGCAATCTGTGTTGCCATCTAAAAAGAAGGCCTTCCCAGTGCCATACATTAATGCACCCTCCACGGTGCAACAGAACGAACATCAGAAACAACCATGTCAGCAGAGGCGAGTTATAATGTTACCCAGCGGCCATGTGGAAAGGGTGGCAACTCCTAGGGCACCATAGTTGGTATCTCATAAGCTGCCTGAAACGAAGGTGTGACATAAGATGCCCCAAGGATGTATAGGTGAACCCAAAAACATTTGCTAGGAGCAGTAACATCCCACAATGTGAGGGGCAACAGAGGTATGTGCCAAACGCACATGTAACCCAAACACTGCACAGAGCTGAAAGGAAAGACAATGCAGAGGTAATAGAAGGATGTAGATCAAAGCTGCTGTACTACACAACTCAGCCCCAGGCCATGTGGCTGCTAGAGAAATGGACACACATATATATCCAGTTATTTAGTTATGTATATCTATGTCCATGTCACTATGTGGTAGGAGTGTGGTTTACAGAGAACAAAAGAAAGACCGGAACAACAGGCTGGTTGGTGTTACATATAACAGGAACATATACCTGGAATAACATGGGAAAACTATGTACATGGAATATATGATTGGTGAACAAGATAACATACCCAAACTATTTACACAAATTAGCAAGGATGCTAGTAAGAAGGAGACAGCTGTGGTTAAATATGTGCTGTGACTGTTTGGTTATGTGATCGGGGCCATCTGTAGCTATGAACAGAGTGATGGTAATGTACCATGCTATAATGTCAGTGTTTGACAGAGGATGGGAAGATGTGTGCAGCGAAGGAGGCTGAAATGGCAGGATAGATGAAATGTCAGGATGACAGTGGAGTAGCAGTGTTATGCAGAGCACACACACGAGAGGCAACCAGGGAGAGATGAAATGCAGGAATGTGTAGGAGTGCAGGACGTGGTGTAGCAGCATGCACGTCAGGATACGATGGCCAAAAAGCTGGGAGACATAAGATGGGCAGAAGGATGATTCCCATCTCAGATGAGGGTACAATGTTCTCGCAGCACAAATCTGCACATATATGACTGTCATACAAATCGAAACCACCTATGCAGGACAAGCATACACATCAAAGAGAACAGAGAGGAATCAAACCTATGACCACCACCACAAATGCCAAGGCAACAACTGGTAGGCCACACCACCAACATCAGTGCATTAGCAGAGGCTGCATACAGAAATACTGAAGCCCATCACACTAGACGCATGCTGGCTGCCAGGACAGGCAAACCCCCAACAGTAATCATGACCAAATGGACATGCAGGTCATCTGAGTACAGATCAGAACCTAGTCTGTATGTGGGACCAGGGACACATGCACACACACACAATGAAATGTTATGCAGTGCATACAGCATGCGAAAGAGGAAGGAAACCAAATCCTGAGGGCATCAGAGGATGCTCGCTGGAGATGGGTACCAATCTGGGACAGGACAGGAGAGAACACAACATGAAAACAGGTGTACCACACACCAGCTGAACCACAGCCAAACCCCAAGGTGCACTGCCATGTAAACACCATAAAGAAAGAGACATATGTGACTGATAACATCTGATGGCTAAACAGCACAGAGTGCACACCTTGCTGTACAGTGAAGAGAGGGAAGGGTGTGTGTAGAGTTGATGAACCTGCAGGTACCAAATGGTCCAGGTAGCACAACAGAAAAACAACAGAACATCCACATGTGGGGATCAAACCTGCACACTACTGTGTTAAAACACATGCCTCTAACCACTACCACAAACAGCACACTGAGTACAAGGCAGAACAAATAGTCCAAAGGGAGGGTCTATGTGGGAACCTGTCAAACCCACTGATGTTGCAAATGGGTGACATATACACACCTGTCACTCTACAAGGATGTGAGCACAGGTGGGCCATGGACATGACCAGCAACCAGTCTATAGAAGTGCACATGTGCTCAAAGAGTGGAGGAGTAGCCTACTGGTCATAAACCTGTTGTGGACATCAAGTAACCAGGGCCCGATTCACACTAGCACTCCTTGTGGCCTTGGGCATGTCACGTAACCCCCCATTACCGTGGACGAATGACCAGAAAACTGACATTGACCAGAACACCCTGGAGTTTCACGGTCACAGGGAGTCAGGTCAGGACCGACTCGAAGGCACACATTGCATTGCATGTGTGTCACCATGATCAAGGAGCAAAAGAGACAGATGTGTGTCAAATACATATCTTTATTTGGGTCACCCCTCACAGACACTGTAGACCGTGTTATCATAATATCAAGGTGAGTGCAGCCCTGGTGAGAGACAGAAACACATTTAGCATGGCACCAACCCACATCCCACAGAAAGGTCACTTCATTGACTGTAAGTGAAGGGCACGAGATATAATGTGCAACAGGTGCACGCTATGCACTGGCCATCAGGTCCCCACCCCCCACCTGCTGCTGCATCCCTCAAATGTGTCACGCACATATGAGTGCATGAAAACCGTAGGCGTTGCTGGATGAGGACCCAAAACACATCACCTGTCCCTCGCAACATAGCCATCAGGCAACACAGGAGGCTCACAAATGAAAACATCATATGATGTCAAGTGAAAATAACTCCTGAACATAATGTGCAACCTCTCACCTAATGCCTGATCTAGGAATCAGAAATGCGATAATGTAGATCACAGCAATCATCACCAGCACAATGAGTATATGCTAACAGGTCGCAGAGGCACATGAACCCAGAGCGAATACAAACAAAACAACCTGCAGAAAGCTCCAGAGATAACACCATGCAGGAGTGCCCCTTCCAGTGTTTGTTGGTTAGACAGTGTGTGGACACATATAACACGGTACATGGAATGCACAATTGAAGGAGGGCAATGGACACCCACAATGCCACACACCAAATATAATGGCGCAATGAGAGTGTCATTACCGCGGCGGATAAACAGGACCGTACAGATGTGCAATTTAAGGTGTGTACATACATGCAGAGTGTCACGTCTGTGCAGTAAGCAAACACAATGACCAGCATGTTAAGATGGACATGATGGCCAAACATCCTGCAGTGAACTACACAAAAGCCATAGGTCCACATGCTGTGGCTCACAAACATAAGCAGTCAGAACCACAAGCACCATCCGTATACCAACATGATACAGTGATGCCACTCATACATGTAAACACCCTTGCCCATTGCAAACATCAATCAATGATGTTGTTGGGCATGAAAGGGTTGGTGTGGGAAAAACGGTATCATGTTCAGGTGGAGGGCAGGTTGACATAGATAATATGACCGCTCCATCGTCACCCCCATGCCACTAACATGGCTGTATGCTCGAGTTGAAACTAACAGATGACCGTATCCTGGGTGCCATGTCACACACATGGCCAACCCACAACAACTACACAACTGGGGAGGAATGTACAACATACACTGACAATGTCAGTCCCTGCTACACCCAGCGTCCAAAAAGCAAGGTGTATCTGTAATCCAACAGGTGAGGTCAAACGTCTCCATGCAACCCTGGGCTTGCATAGCCAAGTGTCACATTCCAATATGCCACAGTCCGTGAAAGTTCATCTGTGTCCCCTGCAATGCGCAGGACCCCCAGCCCCAGAATGACAGAAACAGTGTGGTGTACAGGTCCGTCATGGCCAAAGCAGTGGTCCAAAAGCAATACTGTCCATCACAGGCATGTGTTCCACTCGCATAAGTCAAACATCCAATGGCACCATTCCCCAGAAACAATTCCATGGTGGTCTGTTCCCCAAAAGGTGTGTGATGGCGACGCCAGATGCACTGTAGGAAATGTGTCCGGGATGCCTTCTGTCCTGTGTCAGGAGAGGATACGTATGGTCGTGTTGGACACCTTGTACAAACAACACAAATTGCAGAGAATCGCACCTGTGAAAATACAGATGAAACGGATGAAAAGGCAAACATGACATAATATGAACATGAAATAATATGCATATTGTTGACACATCAAATGTCAATGCAGAATGGGTGTCACATGGATATGGGCATGTCCATATCCATGTCACACTGCTACACACTATATGCATCTGTTCGTGTGCATAGACAGGCACCATGACATGTACATGAGACAAACAGTAACTCATCAACAGGTACAGCCACATGTACCCCCAAATAACAAAGGTCCAACATACCCTGTGTGTGCATTATGTGTACGTCATCGATCCCTTGAGCGACTCCACAGCCACATCAGGTACCAGTGAAGGGAGACAATGTCAGCCAAACAGGTAGAATCACCATGTCAAGTCACTGTTGATGCATGTCCACATCATGCCGATACCTGAAATAAAAAAAGGTTGCTCAACAGTGGTCCCTCAGAACACAATACACAGTTATGCTCACAACGCACACCACATGTTGAGAATGTTGACAATGTAAACAGCACTACGGTACAGGTAGCACAGTCACCACTGCCCCCCAGGTGCTCCCACCCCTCACAGCACATGATAATGTACCATGACTGGACACTGCATCAGCACACAGTCAACGCATAAACATGCACCCACACAGTATGCGTCGGTCTGCGGGACAGCTGTGATACATGGCATGTATGTGCACAACTGGCAACTTGTGGACATAAAGGCGCAGTGACCTGCCCTGATACCCCGGTGATGGCTGAGATAACAGTGTTGGGGAGGCAGCAAGTGCATTTTCCTGTAAGTCAGACGAAAACACATACACATGTAGCTATGTCGTACAAATGCCATAAACAGTTTTGCAGAAGACATACTGTACACAAACACATAGGGATATGTCTGACAACAGCAAGATAAATAGGTAAGGGAGGCCTAAGGAAATAAAACCACCACAACATCTGCACAGTATGACACATACCATACGACATGTTGGGCCCATGACTGCAGGCACAATGTAGCTGTAGATCCAAGTACCCCGGACCGCAGCATCGTGGCTGCTGTCCAGTCAGGTGGCACTGCACCACAGAAACAGCTTCCTCACAAAGTATGTCCTGTGCAGTGGAAAACACAAGAGAAACAAACATATTTCATGTCCAAGGTGTGAAACACACACTGCACCTCTCTGTCCCCCAGCTGTCACACCCCACAACATGACCTATGGACTGGCTGTGCACTATCACACTGTACGGAACTGTGACATGGGAGAGGCAGCACGGAAGTGTCCGTTGCTATATAAAGGTAACCCCAATCCCCCTGTCATCTCCCTCACCACTCTGTTGTTGTACACACTGGTCAAGATAGGTGTTTGCTCCCCCATGTCTATGGCCCATCCCAAGGTCACAATATCAGGCTGTCTCCCCCATGTTGCCACCAATACCCCCTCTCCGTGTGTACTGCCCTTCCACTGTTCTATGTTACCCCACTGTACATTGCTGTAACACATGGAGATATGCAGTAACACCTCCTGTATCCATTGGCCAAAGACATATCCTGCAGTGTACCTCACACACCCCAAATATTATTGACAGCTGTGTGCTGATGATGCGCTCAAATAGATGGCAATGTCAGCGCCACGTCTGTAAAACCACACCCCCATGTCTGCCTGTGACCTGACCATAATGGCTGCATGTCATCCCACTGTGTGAGAGTGCGAATGTCAAACCATGGATGGCCTATATGTGCACCATAACCAAATAACTGTCATCTAGGTGTCTGTGTGTATGTGGACGTAACATCCCTTGCAAGGTCCGTAAGGTACTTGCTGATGTGGACTGTGCTATCCTGCCCTACACACATCCACGGCATGTAAGATATGCCATACGTCATACTGGGTTTTTCCGAGCAGCAGACATCACAGTATCCTGTATCCAACAGTGGCCAATCTAGGTCATACGTACCTAGCTGTATCCCCAAAAGACACAGGTCCCACAATACCTGTACTGTGTCAAGCACCGATTATACGGGGTAGCTACTTCTATAGTGGTCTATTAACCTGTCCTGCAGGAACATGTCCAAACCTCCATTCAAAGTCAGCTACAATAACAGCCCTTACCATATCCTCTGCATACAAATCCCAGAGTCTGATGACACATCCAGCAATGTGGCATATGTTGAGATAGCATCGGCTACACATGCCATGTTCCTCATGGACAACCTCTAAACTGAATATACACACACACATGCAGCGTACCACTTGGCTACTGTAACCCACCCTTTGCTGATCTGACGTCCATCACCTCTGTATGTGTGTACATATGCAACAATGCACTGACTGGCCACTCCACAATACAGCTGCTATCAATGATATGGCCTCCTGGCTGCACACAGCGCAGGTCCCCCTCCTGCCACACATCCATGTCAAGGCTACGTGATAAGGTATACATCAGGGCACACTGTGGGGTTGCATTAACAACCATCGCACATAATTAATAACATCATTGGAAAGCAGTCATAAGCATGTGCTCTGTGCTATGTATGACATGTGTCACCACACCTAGCCAACATACACACATAGCCAGCTCACACAAGCATAACACCCACACAAGTGGACAAAAGGTGTACAATAGAAACAAATACCCCGCAGGGGAACTGTCCACAAACAGGGTCATCCCTCCCACTGTGACTACCGCAACATATGCCTGCCACCGTGCTCCATCCAGACCATGAAACCAACGAACTCTTCTTTTCACAGCAACTGCTATCACCACCACCAACTAACTGGGAATGTGACCCACAAAGTATCTGAAAGGTGTAGCAACACCCACACACATAATACACCAACAGCTGCTGTTGTGCCGCGGCCACATTGTTGGTCACACACGCATGGCTATATGTGACCGTGGGATGTTAAGTTGAATGACAATGCAGTGTTGCACCTGAAGGTGATATGTTCCGACACAAAAACCTTTATGACCATCACACACACAGAACAGCACATATATGTGGGAATATATGCAATACGTACCAGAGAAGATCTCTGCAATCAACCTCCGCCTGACCGCTGTGCCCTCTTGTGTGTCACCACTGGCACGTACAGGGGGGCATGGTGGATCATCATCCAGATCCTCATTAATCTCTGCAGGAATATTGTGCCTGAGAGCAATGTTGTGCAGGATGCAACAGGCAATGATAATCTCTGCCACAGTCATAGGTCTATATTGTAAGGCCCCGCCTGTCCTATCCAGACACCTGAAGCGACTTTTCAACACGCCAAAGGTGCGCTCTATGACAGAGCGGCTGGAGGCGTGGGCCTCATTGTACCTCCGCTCTGCATGTGTCCGTGGATGACGCACAGGGGTCAGCAGCCAGGGGCGACACCCATACCCTGCATCACCTGCAGAAAGAAATGTTGCATGTCAATGCATGAGTGCATGTTACCTCTCATGTACACAGGTATGGACGTGCGAAACAAATGCAGAACACATCCTGACAGACATATATGACACACCAACTATGCATTTGTGAAACATATACATATGTTGATATAAATGGTAAACATGGCCTATGGAGCCTGTACATACTGCCATAAAAAAACCAGTCCCAGTTGTACCTATAGAAATCCTCTATGTGTGGCACATGCGTATTGTACTGCAGTTCCTGTCCTCATCTAGACCACCTCCAACGTTAGACTATACCACCAATGCACATATCACCTGTTCAACGTATATGTCAGCAATGTACACAACCCAAAACTGTGATGTAATCCGATGGAGCCTCGCACCCAGACCATGTATGCCAGGGAGGTCTGACAGGGTCACAACCACATCACCGCTATACCCCCTGTCATCCAAGGTCCACATCTCAAATATGAGCATATTGACTCCATATGCTGGTTCCTGCTAATCACCTATCCTTCCAGTAGCCACCCTCTGCACTGTCTCCATCATGTTCTGAGCCTTTTTAAACTGTGGCCCACAGAGGTGCACACCGTAGCACACATGAGCTTGCACCAATCACATGGACAGAGGCAGAGCACCTACCTGGGTATGTGCGACCAATACCTCTCTGTAATCACCCATGTAGTCACTTGCCCCTGCTGTCACCTGTCCACAATGCTCAACAACATTAAGATCAGCACATACAACGTCGCCTATGTCCCACACATCTGCAGTGGCCAAAGGTATCTCTCCTGCGGTGAAACAGGCCAAATGCATGACCATCCATATGCAAAACTGTACTCGCAGATGCAAAGGTCAGGGAAACCCATCATATGTAGTCCCCCCCCCCCAGTATATACGCGACCCCCGGGGTGACAACCCAGTACTGAGTGAGTGTGTGGACCTCACACACACATGACAAGGGTTAGGTGTATGGATTGTCCAGAACATAAACGTTACATGAAATAACAAAAGGACCAGAAAATGAGCCGCCATCACAGGTGTGTGTGAAGGGCAGCAACCTTCCCCCCCCCCCACATGTGGGCAGATGTCACACACACACACTAGTACCAATCCACCAACAGGACACACATCTGCACCTGAGCTTAGTTCCCAGAACAACATGAGCAGGGTATGATCAAACCGTATCACAATCCTGATGTCTCAATGCAAATTAGGTCCCCTGTTAATCCACATATACACTCCTGTAACAATGTAAACACATAACAGTCATATGTCTTTTGAACGTGAGGTACGTTTTCAAATGCAAAGCTGGCAAACAGCGCCCTATATAACAGATGTTACATAAACCAATACATATATGCAGCACATAATAGGTTAGATGGAAATACTCACCCAGCAATATACAGTCCCCATATTGTCCCTCCTCAAAGTGGCTGAACAGTGCTGAGTGATGCAGGATATAGGAGTCATGGGTGGACCCTGCAAACCGCGGGACCACATTCAGAATATGCAGATTAGCATCACATACAACCTGAACATTCAGGGAATGGTAGTGTTTGCGGTTGCGGAACACCACCTCCCTGTCTCTAGGCGGGACCAGGGCAACATGTGTGCAATCAATAGCTCCCATCACGTGTGGTATCCCAGCTAACGCCTCAAAGGCCTGGTTCAGGGTCCCCCACTGTTGCCCAATGTGAGGAACGGCTATGTAATTCCCCCCCCGGCTGACCATGGCACGCAGTACTTGGTGGAGACAGCGTGAGAAGGTGGGGCGGCTCATGCCACCCACTGCAGCCACAGATGACTGGAAACAGCCAGAGGCAAAGAAATGTAAGGCAGCAAGGAGCTTGACTAAACCTGGTATGGCATGTGACCGATCAGTCAGGGGCTCGAGGTCAGGTCGCAGATCCTCATAGAGCTCCCGAATAGCCCTTGTGCTCAGTCGGTACAGGGAGATGACCAGGTCCTCACGCATGCCCTGGAGCTGGGCTCTGGGCCTGTAGAGGCGAGGCTGCCGAGCCTGCACCTCAGCACGCCGTCTGCGTCGTCCACGCACCGCACCTGTGTGGACCACCCCCACAGCTGCAGGTCTGAGTTGCTGCGGGTCCACACCCATGCCCTGTGCCTCAGCCCCATGGGCACCATCTCCCCTGTCCTGCAACCGCAGCATCCACCCACGTCTCAGGGCACATGCAGCAACATAAACAGCCGCCATGAACTACAGACACACACAAACACACACACAAAAACACACCCACACCTGCCTAAACACTGGACACCTTACAACCCACACATGAAAGGAGACACACAAAACAGCACAATACAATGTAACGTACAGCACAACTACAGCAGACAACACACAAGACTAGATCCACACAATACAGCACAGTAAACAGAGAAATACAGAACAATACCATACAGACACACAGAATCCAATACACTACAGCTGCCTTTCTCTCCCTGTAACTCACAACCAACATACACCGCGCCTACGAAACAACCCTCAATGTGGACCTAATCTGCAGTCATATTTATCCAGGTTATGTTGTACGTACCTTGCGCATGCGCGGGTTATGGCCGTGCGCGGCGCGCATGTGCAGCAATGCCCTAATTTGCGTCTGTGTGTGTGTTGCGCGCATGTGCAACCCCTTACGCATGGGCGTCTGTCTGTGGGCGGCGCGCATGTGCAACTCGTTACGCATGGGCGTATGCGTCGCCTGTGCGTATGCGTCACGTGCGTGACGTCACACGCACTCAAACGCACATGCGCTAACAGCTGCACATGCGTATCGCGCACACACACATCCACCAACGCACGCCCATGCGCAATGTCACATACGCGCCGCGCACAAGCAGCGCCGTGGCACAGTTGCACATGCGCAATGTAGGTAACCGTCTAAAACGTATAAATCACCCTGCGCGCCTGTTGCACGTTGAGGGATGAGTGAGGAGTGAGAGGTAGGATAGCGAAGTGTGAGAGCAGGAGGTATTGGAGCAGGTGTCAGTGTAGTGGAGTGTCGTCAATTGTCTCTGTATTGTGGTGTGTACTGTTCAGTTTATTGTGTTGTGTTTGTAGTATTGTGCTCACATCTGTTTTGTCTGTGACGTGTGTGGCGTAGGAGTGGGAGAAGGGGTGAGGTGAGGTGAGGTTGCGTGTGGCCAGGGGAGTGGGGAGAGGAGGGCGATGGAGCGGCAGGGAGAGAGTGAGAGCCATAGGGAGAGTGGAAGTGGCACGGTGAGGGTGAGAGTGAGGGAGAGAGAGAGGGACATTGAGAGGGATAGAGGGAGGGTGGGAGAGAGGGAGAGAGAGAGGGAGAGGGAGAGGGATAGAGGGAGTGATAGAGAGAGTGACAGAGAAAGGATGAGGGAAAGGGAGGGTGAGGGAGTGCAGGAGGTGCGGCAACCAGTTGCGCAGGAGGCAGGGGCTATGGCGGCTGAGCCAGACGCAGGGCCATCAACACAGGGCCAGGCTGCACCCAGCCGCCACACTGGGAAGAGGAAAAGGGCCCCTGTACCTGAGACCCAGAGGAGGAGGGCCACACGGTTCTCAGATTCTGAGAACCACAACCTCCTCGCTACGGTCCTCGAGAACTATGATGCTCTGTTTGGGAGGCAGAGCAGCCGCACAAGTACAGCAGGCCGTAATGCGGTGTGGGAGGAGATACGCAGAGCAGTTGCCGAGGTAGGAGGCCCCCTGCGGGACATTGACTGTCTAAAGAAGAGGTATTCTGATATCAAAAGAGGGGTGCGCCAGCACCTGTGTGCAGAACGACAGCATGCCAGTGGCACAGGTGGAGGGGGCCCCCTACCATCCATGCTCACGCCCCTAGAGCAGCAGCTTGCAGACAGGCTTGGGCCGATATACACATATGGCCTTCCTGTGGCCCTGGATACAGCAGATCCGCATGCAGGTACGTATGCTACGCATATATTTCACCTCTCCATACCTTGGTGAAATAGCCATTGTGTAGATGGCAGACATTTGCACATGCACCCCCATAAATCTCTACCAAGCCCCATCATGTACCCATGCTGGTGTCAGGGGTCTGTGCTGTACCCCTGCACACTCCTGTCCAACACAAACACACACGCGCACCCCAAAGGTAACATCAAGCCAATACAAAGACTCTGGGAGACCTGTAGGACAAATACATAGTTGTGGCAAACACAAATGCCACGTACCCAACATATGCTTGGTTGTGCTGGCAGCCGCAGGGGCAGTACGTGTCCCTGACATGTGCTCCTCCACCTCATTCATACATGTACACCTACACCCTGGCCACAAACCTTTAACAGCGGTCGAACGGAACGGTTCACCTACATCATGGAGCAGTTGGTGACTGAAGATATGGCAGGCGTAGAGGCAATGCAGATCACATAATCCGTTAAATCTATAACTGTGCTAGCACCCTCCCTCACCGCACACGTACATCTGAGCAAGGTAGAAAAGATGTGGACATATGTGACGTTGTTGTAAAGGCTGTGGATAGCACAGTGAATGGCGGTAAAAGCGGTCTCCACAGCATTGTATGTACGCCTGGCATTACAGCAGTCCCCCAAGAACAGCATACTGTATGGGGACCTTCCCTGTCGCCGGCATATGACAATGCATTGGCAAGGTGTAGTAATACACGGTTGCGGATGCGATAACGGCAGATGTGTTGTCGACCCTCAGCCCCTGTGGACGTCACGGAAACATGGCCTGTGTTGGGACAATGACATATGTCTCTAAAGATAATATGTGTCTGTCCCTCAGAGCTCCACACGCCTTTGTATTGTCTGGCGTCACACTGTTTGCCTGCCATGCTGCAGGGACACAATCAACATGTGTCCCTCATCCCCTCAGGCCCCTGACCTGTCACAAACATCTCCACGTGTACCAGGCCCTTACCTACCCCCCCCCCCAACAGTGCTCCTCATCCCCTGTAATATAGCATTGGCCTGTGAGGGGTGCATGTTTATGTGACATACCATACGCACATTGATACATGTGCCTGTCAATGGGCACAAGATGCTTTACATTAGCTGCTCGATGCACAGTAGGTCACTGCCAGACACATGTAGCAGTATGCTCACAGTATGTCCCAGGGACATATGGCCTGCTCAATGGCATGCACAATCAAACACGGGGTAGAAAATACAGGTGGAAGTGTGAGAAAGGAGCAGCCGTGAGTGGACAGATGTTGGCCAGATGGGGTGACAGACGGCATGGGGGATCACTGCACAATTATAGCTGTAGCTGAGGCATGGGAAACAAACTAGGTGTGCGGACCTAAAACACACACCTGTTCCCCTGGGGCACGTACATGTTGGCTACAGACAGGTATGGGGGTGTGTAGGGGGCCCTGTATGCAGCACACATGCTGGGTCCCCACACCATCAGGTATGTGTTGTCTGCAGCACACACGTGTACATAGCTGTAGTGCGTAAACATATGTGTGCTATCTGTGTTTGCCCACAATACAGGTGACTACAGCACCATGCTGACACATGCGGAGGAGGGTGCGGTGGACGAGGAGGGTGCGGAGGAGGGGGATGATGTGGCCGTCCCTCACATCCTGGAGGGGGAGGAGGAGGAGGCGGAGCCTGTAATGTCGGTGGCACGCCCATGTTCCGGGGAGAGTCCCCTGCAGCCACAGATGAGCACCTACCCACCAATGGTGTCTAGTCGAACAGGTACCGGCCTACCACCACAGCAGGATGATGTGGTCGAGGATGACCTCATGGGGGAGCTCAGAGCCCATGCAACATCCTCACGGCAGGATGCAGAAGGTGGGTGAGAAGCAATGTCACCCCCAATGTTCTGTATGCAGTGTGCCCATTAGATATCAGCTGTGCATCCCATGGCATTAATGTTAATGTGTTACACACCACAGAGAGGCAATGGGGTGTACACAACCTACCTGTGGAGTACATGTCCGGATGCAGTATGTGCAGCACAATGCATGCAGTACAAACTATGGTATAACCTGTGCAAACCATACCTACACACACATCTAGACATCTGAGCACGTAGTTGTTGCTGTTGAGCTGACTCACATACCTTCTCTCCGTGGGCTATGTCATACAGTAGTGTGATTGCTCGGCAAGTCGTGTGCGCACACACATGTGCACAGCTGAGAGGGACCACTGGTAAAAACGGAACGTGACAGGCACAACGCACAACCCACTACTCTCTGTGTGGGGTGTGTCTGTGCTGGATGTGACAATATACCGTCCAAAGCTGTCACATGTGTGTCTCCAGTAGACGGGATACATTTGCCCAACAAGCAATGTTACGACGTATGTTAGCGGATGTTAATGTGACACACACCATAACAGCCTAGGCACTGTTCCCTCTAAGCTGTGCGCGTGTGCACGCGCACACACCTCGCCGAGTGAGCGCACATACTTTACAGCAGAGCGCACAAAACGTATGGTCCTGATTCTGATAGAAAACAACATAGTCGTCCTTAAAAGTTAAAAGTTGGGATTGTAATTACTAGACATATTCCGCTTCATTTAGTAATTGTCCATATTCATTTCATTTAATTAAAATCAATGTGGTGTACATACTGTATGCTGACGTGTAGTCAAATCTTAAAGTATATAACTCCGAGTGTCGTTATGTGGCGCACAACAATTGAACCTTGCTGCAAAAGCTGCACAGCTGATATGTTATGCGCACACAGCCTACAGACAATTAGAGGGAACATTGAGCCTAGGGTGAGTGTACACCTATGGATGCAGACCTACTAGGTATGCAGTTTCAGCTGCATCATGTTGTGTGACATTACCCCACGAATAGCATAGCACTTGCACAACTGAGCTTCAGCACTGTAGCCCAGCCGTGGCCCAGTAACTACTCATGTTAACTGTCACATGGGCCATGGGGAATCAGAGATGACATACCTAGACCCAAGAAACGGACATTCGCCTTCTATGCCCCAAAATGTTGGTACGAACTTCCACCTGAAAGTAGATCCATCAAAGGCCTTATGCAGTTCCGTAAGGCAATGAAACACCACATCTTCCTACTTCACTTTGCTCATGCATCCACCCCACCTCATCTCACCCACCTGCCAATGTCTACAAACCGCACCCTGTCACAAGTATCTTGAACCCGCCTTAGACCTCCTGTATATACAATCCAAATCTACTTATATTTTGTACATATGTTCATAGTTCCCCTGTTGCTCGAGGTTTATGCTCCTGTTACAATGTATGTTCCAAGTTTAAACTCCTGTTACAATGTAAGCACAGAACAGGCCTCTGACTGTGCACCCTTGTTGTATGTAAACCGCACTGCTAACAAATAGCGCGGTATATAAACGTTTTAAAGTACTTCAAAACAATAAGTAAATAAACATACATGTCTGTCATGCACCGTCACACAGACCCCATCCCCTACGGTCTGCATCACCAGGTGTAGACCACTCCTACCACATGACACTCTCAGTTGGAATGACATCAGACACACATATAGCACGATGTACAGACAGGACACGGTCTAAGATCCTGTACCCATGGTTTGGGAGGCTTACAGGTCCCTGGAGGCAGCATGTATGTCCACAATTACGTTAGGCTGGTGGACATACAGACAGGGCTCGCAACATGTCCCGTTCATGTATATGTGACACTGAGGTGCACAATGCATGGTTTGTGATGAACCCCCCGGATCACACAGGTTATCTGGTGCCCCATGCTGGGTCCTGATGGACTAGACAGCTCACAGGTGGCACCCCTGCTGCCAAACACATTAAGGGAGGGCCCCCCCCTATCTCTGTGACTCACTCCTCCCGAGGGCTCACCACATGCTGTTGCATGCTCAGCATGACCCTGTAGTCGCCATTTTGCGTTGTGTCACCCTGTGCTGCACCATCTGGTCCTCTCCATGCACGTTGTGCATCCTCCACATGTGTACCAAGGTGTACATGCACTGTTATCTGACCCCAGATCCTTCACCACTGGGTGTATGTGGACCCCTCTGCCGTCAGACACATGTGGCATTGGTGGACCTGCCCATGTACGGGATGTGATCCTGCTGCACGAACCCCACCCCTCATAGTCAATGGCGCTACACCTGTACCCTGTCCATGCTGTGTGTATCCCCCCAAATGTGCTCCCACATGGGTTGGCTGTGCACATTCTATCTCTCTGCAGCACGACGTATCCACAGGTGTGTTTGCTGTCCATCGAACACGCTCCGCCACACTGCACACTGGACATGTGTGTGCTATGTGTCCACAGGCCTATTCCAATATCTGCAGCACGTGGGGGTGTGTGGGCAACCTGTGTATCCCTGTGTGTGCCACCCACATCACATAGATCAACCATGTGCTGTGTGTGGCATTGACATACACCTTTCTGACATTGCGTGTTCATAACCATATCCGCGTGCATACTATAGTTTGTACAGTCACAATGACAATCATGTGTTATATGAGTCATCTTGTTGTGTGTTTCTTGGGAGGTATATCACACACCACCCTTGCTTCCCCCCTACAGGCATCTGTCGTGAATTGGCAGCTGTGCGCCAGTCTATCGATGCCAACACGCTGGAGATTTGCCACTTGCGGCAGGATATCAGGGACATGCCACTTGAAAGAATGTGTGTGGCCCTGGAGGGGATACGTGCCATACTGCAGAGTTATGCACAACCACCGCCACCACCACCGCCACCACCTCCACAAGCACAAGATGAGGGGGAGGGTGCAGCACAAGGGGGTAGGGTTTTGCGACGTGCCAGAAAGGGCAGGCCACGCCGTGGTTCCTAGGTGTGTAAATAAATGTTTTGAACAACATACATGATACGTGTCATTGCAATTTGTGTCCCTTTGGTCCCCTATGTGGTGTCCACATGCATGTCGTGTCGCTGATCAGCAGACCCTTGCTGTCGCATTAGCTGCTCCACCAGGTGTTGCAGAACAGACGGCACGACATGCTATGTGTCACCTACACAGTCCATAGTCACAGCCCCTTGGCTGTAGGGGTTCTCCACACACACACTGACCCATGTTGTCTGAGGTGTACTGTTCCCATACCTCATGGTCTGTCGTCAGCGGCATCACCCCCCTCCCCCCCTCTGCCAGCATACCTGGTTCCATATTTGTGGTCATAGCCTATATCAAAGACAACAGTGGGAACATGTCTGGCACCCCCCCAAGGCATGCATGTGGCACAGGCAGACATGCGTAGCATGCTTATGTTGGCTTCCTCCCTCCGCTGACACATTTGTTAGCAGTTCAATCCACCCAACAGCATGGCTGTTTCTGGGATCCCCCTCACACTTCAACATCCCATGCGGCTTCCCTGGCCCTTAGCCACTGCACACGTTTACGCCCCATGACGGCATGTGTAAGCAGTCCATGTCTGCCAGCCATGTCAGCCTCCACAGCCTGTCCAGATGCACAGACATATCCCAGGCATTCATCCATGGTGGGTGGTTGAGGGAGACACATGACCATGTTTCCACATAACAAAAACAAATGTTTATTATAGAACATTTAAACATTGGCAACATGCCACCACACAAACATCCCCATTTTGTGCGTGGAACACAGCACAGCACAGGGCACATGTGCACATCACAGGTGTTGTCAGAGGTGCCTGTGACGCCCTTCGGCAGATGCCCGCCGACATTGCAGCTGCGCAACATCGGCGGACACCTGCCGGACAGCCCCCGTCAGACACTGCAGTGCATGAAAGACTAGGCGTACGTCGCGCCGCACATCATCAATTGCCCCCAGCACATCATGCATGCACCTGCCAGCACATAGGCAAATGGTGCCCGTGGTCTGTGTGCTGGCATGTGCATGCAATATGCTGTGGGCCGTGGATGACATGTTTGTGCGACGACGCCTATCCCCAGCTTCCACCTGCAGTGTCTGACGGGGGCCCACGTAGCCCTGTGCTGTGCTGTGCTGTATTCCCCTGCACCCCCCCCAACCCTGTCCTCCCCCAAAACACTCTCAGCCACCCTCTCTGCCCAACCCAGCACCCCCCCACACACAGGTTGCACATTGCCCCCCTCACCCGCAGCCGCCCTCCTGCCAGCAGCATCACCCTCTGGGTGTGCCTGTGGGGGCCTCTCCTCCTCTCCCATCTCGTCACCCCCCACCACCGTCCATTGCTCCTCCTCCCTCTCCTCCTCCCCCCCTCCCCCATCTGCTGCTCCTCCTCCGTCTCCTCCTCCGCCAGCTCGATCTGGGATCCCTCTTCCACCTCCGTCTCGCTTTCCACCACCACCACCTCCACCTCCCTTGCACGGTGGGTGGTGGGCCGCCGGAGTGAGTAGGCCGATGTGTGGCCCTCGCCGCTGCTTTCCTCTCCCCCTGTTAAAGTTAACAGACATATCAAAACGTACATGAGTGTTACGTTACACATCTACAGATGCATTAAACACACACGTTGGTGGGCCAATGTGACATCATAAACTGAGAGTCATGCCTGTCCAGTCTCACCATCATTGGGTGTCTGTGGCCCCCTGCTATAGCGCGCCAGGAAGTCTCCATGGAACTGCCGTAGTTCACGCACCTTCTTCCTCAGATCCTCCACCTGTTGATAAACAAACATTGTTTGGGGTCATTACCTACCCTTCTGCACAGGTGGATAGTTAACATACCCATATTCATGGTTGGCCACTGTCACCCTGCTCCGTGTGCCCTGCTGTGTGTTCTGTATTTCCTGCACAGTCACACACTTGTGACAGGTGATCCCTGGGAAATGTGTGCATAGGCCTGCCTATGAGTGTGAGGGCGGGACCCACGGCGCCTGTCGGGGGTCTGCTGGCATCATCATATGGGACACCAGCCAGCAGCATTGCCCAGCACCTACAGGCTTCCCCACCCCCCACCCCATATCATCACCCTAGGCACGTCATGTTTGCAATGGTGGGGGAGAGAGGGAGACAAAGGGGTGGGGTATAGGGGGTGGGAGAGTGTGAGAGGGACAGGGAGTGTGTGCGAGGGTGTCACATCCCCTGGGGGCAATGTTGTGTATGTGTTGACAGATCCCTTATTTTCAGGGTTATCAGCTGATACAGGTATGTAGGAATGTGTTGGACGTGGAGGTGTGGAACATGGTCCCCACTGGTGGGGGCACCCTAGTTGTGCGAGCATGGGAGAGGATCCCATTGTGTGTGGGCCCTGTGGAGGTGTTATTTGACCATCCATGGTTCCCTTGTCAACACAGTGCAGTGCGATTCAGAGTCCGGTATGGATGGGATACCTGTTGGACTGCGCCTGATCAAATATTGCACCCCTGTGTGTGTCTCCACATGAGTTGAAATGGCTGTGGGAGGTGTGAGATCATCACTATGTGAGTGCTCGTCAGCTGTCGTTCTCACAGGCCGACTGTCGTGCACCCCAAGGACTGTGTGAGATGTGCAACCTACCCACCATAGCCTAGAAACATATCCGACTGACATACCCTCCGTCACAGTCTGCTTTCCCACCCCCCTAGGTCTGGTGTGTCCTACAGCACCACATCAGCAAGATACAAACTGAGAACAGGGTGTTGCCCAGGAATAATTAGGCAGCTATCAGGTCCCCTGGTGATGGAGGGACAGGTTCCAACAGCATAGGCATACTGCACCATATCCCCATGGTGCTTGCTGGCCGACCCAGCTGGGCTCCGTGTACACCTGGTGATAGGGGGGATGGTTTAAACCACATTGGCAAACAGCCCCATATCCACAGGGTGATAGAGGGCCCACTTTGAAGGCCTCTCTGTACTCCTGGGGACAGGGATGATGGGTTAAACAACATTAGTAGACATCCCCATAACTCCAGGGTGGGAGGGAGACAACTTTGAAGGCTTCTCTGTACACCTGGGGATAGGGATGATGGGTTAAACAACATTAGTAGACATCCCCATATCTCCAGGATGACAGAGGGCCCACTTTGAAGGCTTCTCTGTACTCCTGGGGACAGGGATGATGGGTTAAACAACATTAGTAGACATCCCCATAACTCCAGGGTGGGTGGGAGTGTACTTTGAAGGGTTCTCTGTACCCCTGGGGATAGGGATGATGGGTTAAACAACATTAGTACACATCCCCATAACTCCAGGATGACAGAGGGCCCACTTTGAAGGCTTCTCTGTACTCCTGGGGACAGGGATGATGGGTTAAACAACATTAGTAGACATCCCCATATCTCCAGGATGACAGAGGGCCCACTTTGAAGGCTTCTCTGTACTCCTGGGGACAGGGATGATGGGTTAAACAACATTAGTGGACATCCCCATAACTCCAGGGTGGGTGGGAGTGTACTTTGATGGCTTCTCTGTACCCCTGGGGACAGGGATGATGGGTTAAACAACATTAGTAGACATCCCCATAACTCCAGGGTGGGTGGGAGTGTACTTTGAAGGGTTCTCTGTACCCCTGGGGATAGGGATGATGGGTTAAACAACATTAGTACACATCCCCATACCTCCAGGATGACAGAGGGCCCACTTTGAAGGCTTCTCTGTACTCCTGGGGACAGGGATGATGGGTTAAACAACATTAGTAGACATCCCCATATCTCCAGGATGACAGAGGGCCCACTTTGAAGGCTTCTCTGTACTCCTGGGGACAGGGATGATGGGTTAAACAACATTAGTGGACATCCCCATAACTCCAGGGTGGGTGGGAGTGTACTTTGATGGCTTCTCTGTACCCCTGGGGACAGGGATGATGGGTTAAACAACATTAGTAGACAGCCCCATAACTCCAGGGTGGGTGGGGGTGTACTTTGAAGGGTTCTCTGTACCCCTGGGGATAGGGATGATGGGTTAAACAACATTAGTACACATCCCCATAACTCCAGGATGACAGAGGGCCCACTTTGAAGGCTTCTCTGTACTCCTGGGGACAGGGATGATGGGTTAAACAACATTAGTAGACATCCCCATATCTCCAGGATGACAGAGGGCCCACTTTGAAGGCTTCTCTGTACTCCTGGGGACAGGGATGATGGGTTAAACAACATTAGTGGACATCCCCATAACTCCAGGGTGGGTGGGAGTGTACTTTGAAGGGTTCTCTGTACCCCTGGGGATAGGGATGATGGGTTAAACAACATTAGTAGACATCCCCATAACTCCAGGATGACAGAGGGCCCACTTTGAAGGCTTCTCTGTACTCCTGGGGACAGGGATGATGGGTTAAACAACATTAGTACACATCCCCATAACTCCAGGTTGTCAGTGGGTGCACTTTGAAGGGTTCTCTGTACCCCTGGGGATAGGGATGATGGGTTAAACAACATTAGTAGACATCCCCATAACTCCAGGATGACAGAGGGCCCACTTTGAAGGCTTCTCTGTACTCCTGGGGACAGGGATGATGGGTTAAACAACATTAGTACACATCCCCATAACTCCAGGATGACTGAGGGCCCACTTTGAAGGCTTCTCTGTACTCCTGGGGACAGGGATGATGGGTTAAACAACATTAGTAGACATCCCCATAACTCCAGGGTGGGTGGGAGTGTACTTTGATGGCTTCTCTGTACCCCTGGGGACAGGGATGATGGGTTAAACAACATTAGTAGACATCCCCATAACTCCAGGGTGGGTGGGAGTGTACTTTGATGGCTTCTCTGTACCCCTGGGGACAGGGATGATGGGTTAAACAACATTAGTAGACATCCCCATAACTCCAGGGTGTGAGGGGGACGACTTTGAAGGGTTCTCTGTACTCCTGGGGACAGGGATGATGGGTTAAACAACATTAGTACACATCCCCATAACTCCAGGATGACAGAGGGCCCACTTTGAAGGCTTCTCTGTACTCCTGGGGACAGGGATGATGGGTTAAACAACATTAGTAGACATCCCCATAACTCCAGGATGACAGAGGGCCCACTTTGAAGGCTTCTCTGTACTCCTGGGGACAGGGATGATGGGTTAAACAACATTAGTAGACATCCCCATAACTCCAGGTTGTCAGTGGGCCCACTTTGAAGGCTTCTCTGTACTCCTGGGGACAGGGATGATGGGTTAAACAACATTAGTAGACATCCCCATAACTCCAGGATGACAGAGGGCCCACTTTGAAGGCTTCTCTGTACTCCTGGGGACAGGGATGATGGGTTAAACAACATTAGTACACATCCCCATAACTCCAGGATGACAGAGGGCCCACTTTGAAGGCTTCTCTGTACTCCTGGGGACAGGGATGATGGGTTAAACAACATTAGTAGACATCCCCATAACTCCAGGTTCGGATGTACAGGCCCACTTTGAAGGCTTCTCTGTACCCCTGGGGACAGGGATGATGGGTTAAACAACATTAGTAGACATCCCCATAACTCCAGGGTGGGTGGGAGTGTACTTTGAATGGTTCTCTGTACCCCTGGGGACAGGGATGATGGGTTAAACAACATTAGTAGACATCCCCATAACTCCAGGGTGGGTGGGAGTGTACTTTGAAGGGTTCTCTGTACCCCTGGGGATAGGGATGATGGGTTAAACAACATTAGTAGACATCCCCATATCTCCAGGATGACAGAGGGCCCACTTTGAAGGCTTCTCTGTACTCCTGGGGACAGGGATGATGGGTTAAACAACATTAGTACACATCCCCATAACTCCAGGATGACAGAGGGCCCACTTTGAAGGCTTCTCTGTACTCCTGGGGACAGGGATGATGGGTTAAACAACATTAGTGGACATCCCCATAACTCCAGGGTGGGTGGGAGTGTACTTTGAAGGCTTCTCTGTACCCCTGGGGACAGGGATGATGGGTTAAACAACATTAGTAGACATCCCCATAACTCCAGGATGACAGAGGGCCCACTTTGAAGGCTTCTCTGTACTCCTGGGGACAGGGATGATGGGTTAAACAACATTAGTACACATCCCCATAACTCCAGGATGGGTGGGAGGGGACTTTGAAGGCTTCTCTGTACCCCTGGGGACAGGGATGATGGGTTAAACAACATTAGTGGACATCCCCATAACTCCAGGGTGGGTGGGAGTGTACTTTGAAGGGTTCTCTGTACCCCTGGGGACAGGGATGATGGGTTAAACAACATTAGTAGACATCCCCATAACTCAAGTGTGGTATAGAGTTTACTTTGAAGGCTTCTCTGTACCCCTGGGGACAGGGATGATGGGTTAAACAACATTAGTAGACATCCCCATAACTCCAGGATGACAGAGGGCCCACTTTGAAGGGTTCTCTGTACTCCTGGGGATAGGGATGATGGGTTAAACAACATTAGTAGACATCCCCATAACTCCAGGTTGTGTGTGTGTCTACTTTGAAGGCTTCTCTGTACTCCTGGGGACAGGGATGATGGGTTAAACAACATTAGTAGACATCCCCATAACTCCAGGATGACAGAGGGCCCACTTTGAAGGCTTCTCTGTACTCCTGGGGACAGGGATGATGGGTTAAACAACATTAGTAGACATCCCCATAACTCCAGGGTGGGTGGGAGTGTACTTTGAAGGGTTCTCTGTACCCCTGGGGACAGGGATGATGGTTTAAACAACATTAGTAGACATCCCCATATCTCCAGGATGACAGAGGGCCCACTTTGAAGGCTTCTCTGTACTCCTGGGGACAGGGATGATGGGTTAAACAACATTAGTACACATCCCCATAACTCCAGGATGACAGAGGGCCCACTTTGAAGGCTTCTCTGTACTCCTGGGGACAGGGATGATGGGTTAAACAACATTAGTAGACATCCCCATAACTCCAGGGTGGGTGGGAGTGTACTTTGATGGCTTCTCTGTACCCTGGGGACAGGGATGATGGGTTAAACAACATTAGTAGACATCCCCATAACTCCAGGGTGGGTGGGAGTGTACTTTGAAGGCTTCTCTGTACCCCTGGGGACAGGGATGATGGGTTAAACAACATTAGTAGACATCCCCATAACTCCAGGGTGGGTGGGAGTGTACTTTGAAGGGTTCTCTGTACCCCTGGGGACAGGGATGATGGGTTAAACAACATTAGTACACATCCCCATAACTCCAGGATGACAGAGGGCCCACTTTGAAGGCTTCTCTGTACTCCTGGGGACAGGGATGATGGGTTAAACAACATTAGTAGACATCCCCATAACTCCAGGATGACAGAGGGCCCACTTTGAAGGCTTCTCTGTACTCCTGGGGACAGGGATGATGGGTTAAACAACATTAGTAGACATCCCCATAACTCCAGGGTGTCTGAGTGACAACTTTGAAGGCTTCTCTGTACCCCTGGGGACAGGGATGATGGGTTAAACAACATTAGTAGACATCCCCATATCTCCAGGATGACAGAGGGCCCACTTTGAAGGCTTCTCTGTACTCCTGGGGACAGGGATGATGGGTTAAACAACATTAGTACACATCCCCATAACTCCAGGATGACAGAGGGCCCACTTTGAAGGCTTCTCTGTACTCCTGGGGACAGGGATGATGGGTTAAACAACATTAGTGGACATCCCCATAACTCCAGGGTGGGTGGGAGTGTACTTTGATGGCTTCTCTGTACCCCTGGGGACAGGGATGATGGGTTAAACAACATTAGTAGACATCCCCATAACTCCAGGGTGGGTGGGAGTGTACTTTGAAGGCTTCTCTGTACACCTGGGGACAGGGATGATGGGTTAAACAACATTAGTAGACATCCCCATAACTCCAGGTTGTCAGTGTGCCCACTTTGAAGGGTTCTCTGTACTCCTGGGGACAGGGATGATGGGTTAAACAACATTAGTAGACATCCCCATAACTCCAGGATGACAGAGGGCCCACTTTGAAGGCTTCTCTGTACTCCTGGGGACAGGGATGATGGGTTAAACAACATTAGTAGACATCCCCATAACTCCAGGATGACAGAGGGCCCACTTTGAAGGCTTCTCTGTACTCCTGGGGACAGGGATGATGGGTTAAACAACATTAGTACACATCCCCATAACTCCAGGGTGTCAGTGAGAGAACTTTGAAGGCTTCTCTGTACACCTGGGGACAGGGATGATGGGTTAAACAACATTAGTAGACATCCCCATAACTCCAGGGATGACAGAGGGCCCACTTTGAAGGGCTTCTCTGTACCCCTCGTGACAGGGATGATGGGTTAAACAACATTAGTAGACATCCCCATAACTCCAGGATGACAGAGGGCCCACTTTGAAGGCTTCTCTGTACTCCTGGGGACAGGGATGATGGGTTAAACAACATTAGTACACATCCCCATAACTCCAGGATGACAGAGGGCCCACTTTGAAGGCTTCTCTGTACTCCTGGGGACAGGGATGATGGGTTAAACAACATTAGTAGACATCCCCATAACTCCAGGGTGGGTGGGAGTGTACTTTGAAGGGTTCTCTGTACCCCTGGGGACAGGGATGATGGGTTAAACAACATTAGTAGACATCCCCATATCTCCAGGGTGACAGAGGGCCCACTTTGAAGGCTTCTCTGTACTCCTGGGGACAGGGATGATGGGTTAAACAACATTAGTAGACATCCCCATAACTCCAGGGTGGGTGGGAGTGTACTTTGAAGGGTTCTCTGTACCCCTGGGGATAGGGATGATGGGTTAAACAACATTAGTAGACATCCCCATAACTCCAGGATGACAGAGGGCCCACTTTGAAGGCTTCTCTGTACTCCTGGGGACAGGGATGATGGGTTAAACAACATTAGTAGACATCCCCATAACTCCAGGGTGGGTGGGAGTGTACTTTGAAGGCTTCTCTGTACCCCTGGGGATAGGGATGATGGGTTAAACAACATTAGTAGACATCCCCATATCTCCAGGGTGAGGGTGGGCCCACTCTGATGGGCTCTCAAGGGTCCTGGTGATAGGGGTTTTGCCCTGACCAACATTGGCACACACCCCATAGCTCCAGGGTGGCTGCCAGACCATGTGATGCACGTTTCACACCCCCTGAGGGTGGCCAATGTGTGCAGCCCTGAGGATGCAGAACACGGCCAGTTGCACATGATGTCTCTGGACCCATCCCAGGCAGCTCTATGGGCTAGGTGTGTTACAGTGTTTTGTAGCACAGCAGCAGCAAGGACTCCAGGATGGCATCATGCCCTTTGTGACTACGTCCCTAAACACCTGGGTAGATGGCAAAACACTCATATGTGCTACATATAGACCTCTCTTTTGAATGTTTGGTGGTTTCACTATTTAGTATAAGCTCAATTTAGATGGTTTAGTTGTTTTCATTACATATAGACCTTGGCATGTGGGTCCCCCAGCTACACTTTACTGATCTGGAATACCTACACACAGCACCATTGACAGATGCAAACAACCCTGTCTGTGTCTATGGTAATTATGACCTGTGGCAATGCACTCACCTCCCTTTGGTTGTCTGCCACACGATTGAAACGCCTTTTGATTCTCTCCCAGGCCCTCTGGACCTTTTCTGTGTTTTTTCCCCTGGCGGCCCCTGGGAACAGCTTCTCCATCTTTGGCCCAACCAATGCGGCCAGGTGGCAAAGTTCGGTGTGGCTGAATGCAGGTTTGCGCATTCTGGCAGCCATTTTGTTTTCTGCCCTTCTGGACGTGACGACGCTGACGACGCAACCTCCGCATTTGCGCATTGCGGCTCGCGCACATGCACTCCGCATGGCTGCGCTCCAGACATTGTGTTGCTATTGCGTTCCTCATGGCTGCGTGGATGTTATGTTATACATTGGAAATGCACGCAACTTGCACACCCAAGGGTTAGGGTGTTGGAGATATGTATGTGCATTGATCTCAGCAGTCACACATGGCACCAATGGAGTATGTTTAGTGCACCCTGAGATTGTGCGGGGCCGCGTTGGTGTGCCTGTGCCATATACGGAGTGTGGGGTTCAGGCCGTGGAGATAAAACATGGGGTCGAACGCGGCCTGACTGGTGCGCCAGGCGCTAATGGCCGGGGTCCACATTTGCGGCCCGGAAGGCCACGTGGCGCGCTGTTGGACACACACGAAATGTAGCAGCAGATAAGCATGCAATAAATAAAACCAGGAGTCGTTTCAAGGATCAAAGCCAGTTTAATGTGCACATGGCTCAAGCAATAAGCAATTTCAAAATGGCTGCGCAATGGTTTCTAGCAACACAACAACTTTTATAGCGTGCTTCTCCATTCTAGACATAGGCATACCTTTCATTGGTCCAAGTAACCCCTCTCACCCATCTATTGGTCCCGGTACTGATATGGCTACCCAATCGGGACCCTGGTCTGGGCTCAGCACCTGGTTGCCCCCCTTCTAGTCCCAATTACAATGGTCAGTGTCTCTAACTTGTTACATCTCTCCTCCAAGGTCGCTTAGCTTGTTAAAACATATGGGAAGCAGGGCACTGTAACCTTGCTTTTTGCAGAGTTAATTAATTCCATAGAAGCATAGCACACCTTATCAGTACCAATTAAACTTGTTTTTCTATATTTTCTCAGTTTCGTTTCTGCTTAGCTATGTTCAGTTAAACTGAGTTAAGTTTCAATTCTATGGTGTCATCATTCAGGGGGGTTTTCATTCCTCTGGGCCTTACTACAGGCCTCAGTTTCAGGTCAAGCTGCTTAGGCCTGTCTGCTTAGTTCAATTAGCATGGATCATAGGCCGTCGCCTACCACAATATCAACAGAGCTGTGGTACAATGGTGGGGACACCGACCAATGGTGCAGGGGCCATGTGTTCAAACCCCCTTTGTGCACAACGTAAACGCCTGACTGAGGCATCACCTTTAATAGGTAGAGGTGTTTTAGGGGGCATCTTACTTTTGCACGGCATAGGGCGGAGCAGTGTTAATTTTGAGCAGCAGCAGGCGGCGCACTATTCATTCTTGGCGGCATGAAGCGGCGCACTGTTTTTTGGGGCGGCAGTGTGCGGGAAACTTCATTGTGAGCAGCTTAGGGCCGCGCGCAGATGGCCATGAGGCGGCGTACTGATGTGTCAGCACAGTAACAGGGACACAGCACAATGGTGGGTACACTGACCAATGGTGCACGGATCAGGGGTTCGATCCCTCACAGTGCTCAGTGCACAGGGCTGGCTGAGGCAGTATGTTTTTGGTGAGTAGTGCTGTAGGGTGGCTTTTAGTTTTCCTTTATTTAGCACAGCTACCAAACGCACTCGCACATCATGTTGACATGAGGCAGCTCATGAGGCACATGTTAGAGTGCACTGTCCGCCAAGGCACCCTTGCATGTCCCCTATAGGGCACCATATATGTTTTGTCTCCGGATGGAGACTAGTGCACCTCATATGGACCTAAACTAACAGATGGCCTATTGTGTGCCCTATCAACCACACTCAAGGGCACCATGTGGGTATAGTACGCTGTGGGTTGATTTGCTGCCAGCAACATCTGCACATTAAATGTTAAATACCTGTGCAGCGCCCTACAAAATTACACCACTGTGGGTTTGAACCCATGACCTCTGACTTCACAGGCAATGAGGTACCCATTGGCCTACAGCTCTATAGCTGCCAGCAAGCCCCTGGCTGGCTGCAGAGAGCCTGCATGTCACCACACAGACAGTCTGTTGTGGTAGCCAGGATAGGGTTAGTCCACCCATACCCATGATGCACTGCACATGCAAATCAACTGTCCACAGATAGACACAGGATCGGGAATGCACCCCGGCATCTCCACAGCTTGGTAGGTGGGAGTGTCCATGTGCACCCACACATCACCTCGGCCTGGTAGGGTGTACTGAGTAGGTGTTGTACTGGCACAGAGTAGCTACACACCGTCACATTGTGCGGGTACTGTGCTCACCCTGAGTGTGCGTGGGGGCACCCAGGACCAGGTCCACCACAACCTCCGTGGCAGAATGAGGCCATGCCAGAGCTTCACAGCACTATTACTCTGTGAGATAGGTTGTTTCTGCAGAGACACCTTGGATATCTCTGTCGGGCAGAGTCAGGGCCACCCCTTATGTGAGACCTAGGTGGGCTCTTTACCACCATTTCTCCCCCTCAGGTTGGATAGCAGGGTCTCTTATCATCATGCTACCTCCCTGCAATGGTAGCAGTAGGGTGGACCATCAACCCCAGTCCTGCTGTGGGAGAGACACCCTACAGCGCTGTCACAGCAACTCCATACACATCCATAACACAATATCTGACAGACATTAGGCCTTGATATGCTAAGTTGCACCCCACCACTATCTGATCTTCGCCTACAGCAAGCCATCAGCCACTGCACGGCGCTCCATCAGGACACACACCAGCTGACATATGTCTGCTAGTTAGTCCTGTTGGAAATGCATGCACCCAGAACTGGGATGGCAGTGCACACCAGCAGTTAAGTCATTGACTGGGCCCCGACACAAAACCCATATATCACATGGGAGACATACTATCATTCACTATGGGGGTGCCTAGCCATGTTGTCTTCACTGCACAGTCAGGGTGGAGTGCAACCCCAGCAGCACATACAGAGGCCACCATGTATGTGTAGGTGGTGGGCAACCACTACACTATCCCAGTCAGTGCCCTCTGCCCTGTGCAGATGCATCCTGGCCAACCCGCCCTGTCAGAGCTATACCCATGGTACCTTGCTGCTCATTATGCACATTGGCAGGCCAATACTGCCAACAGTGCTGGCAGTGTGGGCTGTGGAAGGTGTTTGCAGCCAACACACACTGTATAGACAGACACACACTCCCACACGTATGCCAGCATTGTGCTACTGTAGAGGCGTTTGTCAGCATTAGCCACCACACCAGTCCTGGGCACAGTACAGGCATGGATATGGTAGCAATACTGTTTTGAGTCACTCCCCAGGGTGGTAAACGCTATCAGAGACCAGACCTGATGCACCCACTGCAGTCAACAGACAGATTGTCATGATGGAGCTCAAGGAGCAGAATGTGCGTGACGTAGGGATATCTATCTGCCAATACTCAGAGCAAGTGTTCGGAAGCTGTGTACCGTATACCCAGGTGTACAGTGACATTGCTAAGGTATTCACATGCTAGTATTGTGAGATGCACACAGGGCCCGATGTCCTGCCTCTCGAGGGGGCATTGGCCATTGGGGCCTGTGGGTGTGGGTGTGTCTGCCCCTGTTGGCTGCTGCTTTACGGCTGAGGTTCCCAAATCCAGCCCAGGGTTGCAACACACTGTTCGCGTTTTCCTGCTGTCCCTCATGAATATGCATTAGCTACATCTACATGCCATGGGGGTGGTGCAGAGATATACAGCACTGGCATTTGTATGGGCGGCAGCATTGAACCTGAATGGTGTGTGGTCCTCTGGGACTGCATTTGTGAGACTCTGCTCTAGGTAATGCCCCTCATCATGGTGTCTGTGATCAGTGGGGTGTAAAATTGGCGTATGAGCAATGCGTATGTCCCCAGCAATAATGTTTTGTCCTTACTATCACGGATTACTTGTGGGTAAAGATATGTGGAGAGGATTGGCAGGGCTTTGAACCTGTGACCTTCTGTTCTTGCACACACTGTCTGTGTGCAGTGCGCCACTGTGTTGCCACAGATGTGCTTGATTCCCTGGGCAGTCCATGACTGTACATCCGACAGGGCCTGTCTGTTGCAGTGGACGGTGCCAGCCTGCACATGGCTAGGCCACTGTCTTCTGTGGCTAGCAGCCACTGCCCCCTCCACCACCTGTACTCGTCCGCCAACATGATGGCATTCCTACTCTCAGGGAATGCATATGCCCTGATTGCATTGTGGCACTCCGGGACTGGATGTGGGGGACTGGGCTGTGGGTAATGCCCATTGTTATGGGGTGTGTGCGGGGTAGGGCAAAATATGGGTGTTTGCACCATGCTTATGTTCCCTGCAATACAGGGGTGTCTGTGCTATCTTTGTTTAGTGGTGGGTAAAACATAGGAACTGGGCTGGCATGGGCCCCAGCTGGGATTTGATCCTGTGCCTTATGGTCCTAGAGGTAGTGGCTCTGTCCGCTGCACCACAGTGTGTCCACAGAGACAGTGCAGTCCCTGGAGATAGTTAACCTGGCAGGATGGAGTCGCAAACCCTGCTCTGCACATTTTACTGTGGGCTCATTCACCCTGTCTGGTGACAAACGTGCAACTGAGCCCCGGAACTGACCACCGCAGACGGGGGTTGATATATAAACAAACTGGGCAACCTTGCTATTGATGGGCAACCATAAACACCACTCACAGGGAACGTACGTAACAAGGAAATGTGTGTTGGGAAAGGTCTCCGCTCCGTAGACCGTTCCATAATTCATTTATATGTTTGGTGCTTTCCTGGGTGTGTTTTTTTGTTTTGCCCTTTACTATCACTGTTCCCCAGCTGACCTCCTCTTTGTACTATTTCTGTAGTGGTCATTTGATATTTGTAATTGCACTTTTGTGCTGTGCACATGTATCACACTGCTCACGTTTTGACGGTTTCCCCGGTTTAGGTGTACATTGCTGACGAAAATGGTTTCCCTTCCCTTTACATGGCCTGTACCGCGAGTGTTTCACTCGCGCTATTTTTACTTGCGATTTCAGCCCCGATAATGTGCGGGGCGCCTCTCCCCTCCCCTTCCCTGCCCATAAGCCCCGTCTCTCCGCCCCTCCGGAGCCTTCCTCCGCCCTCCGTTAGCCTTTCCACGCCTCTATCGGACATTTGCGGGCCCGTACTTGTGCGGGGCGCGTTCGTGTGACGCGCACGCGTGCGGTGGTGACCCGCACGTTTACGGGCCATTTAAGTGCTCTTAAGTACCGCTTTTAGTGCGCTATTTTGCGGCGCGCAAATTAGCGGTTTTTAGTAAACATGCCCCTTAGACTGCAAGCCCTCTTCAGCACAGAAATACCTACTGTACTTGTCTGTAACTCACTTTGAGCTTGAAATTGGAAATGTAAGTAATCACAACTAAAATCCCAAATCCAAATGCAACTGGGAAGTCACAGATCTTAGTCAGGAATAGAGCCCATGGCAGTAATGGTACCCATGTCTACTGATTATCAGTGGAGTGTACTAATGGGAGAGGAGTGGCCTAGTGGTTGGGGCAAGCTACCTCCAGCCAGAAGGTCAGGGGTTCAAATCCCACTAGAGGATAGCAACCTTGTGCCAGAAGGACTGGGGTTTCTATTCCCACAGGTGCTCCTTGTGGTCTTGGGCAAGTCATTTAACCCTCCATTGCCTTTGTTCCCCATAAAATAGTTATCTCCAAGTTATAATGCTCTGTTCAATGTAAAGCACCTTGATATCATGAAAGGCAGTATATAAAAAATGTTAAATAAATAAATTACCAAGCTGTCAAGGTAATCCCATAAAGTTCTGCCTTATAAATAAATACAGGGTAAGGATTAGACACATTCCATCACCAGTACTCACACCAATGCTTTGTAGAATACAGAGAGGAGTATAAATGAGACTTTCTCAAAAGGGAAAATCTTAGTATTACAATCCTGGGAACTCTCTTTAGGCAGATCCAGTATTGCTTGAAACAAGTCTGGAAAATTAGTGCTATCATCCCACACCTGATTTCAGAGTCATTTTCATGAAAGGAGAGCCTGAGTACAGAGGTGAGAGAAATCCTGGAACTAGAGACATTGTGGCTACGTTCAGACCATGATGTAATAGAGACACTGTAGGGTGAAGTCATGAATATGTTTGTGTTTCGGGCAGAGTTGGCCCTAGACATGGTGCCTGCACATGGCTCCACGCCGCTGCAGTACCAAAAAGGAGCAAAGGATCCGCACAACACAAAGGAACAAAAAGAGCGGAGCCTGGACTGCCAAAAAATGAACTTTATTAATTGCGCCCCAACGCGTTTCGGCCACTGGCCTTCCTCAGGGGGTCTAAAGAACACACCTCAAAAACAATAAACATAAACATATAGATTGAATAAACACAATCTAAATTTAGATTGTGTTTATTCAATCTATATGTTTATGTTTATTGTTTTTGAGGTGTGTTCTTTAGACCCCCTGAGGAAGGCCAGTGGCCGAAACGCGTTGGGGCGCAATTAATAAAGTTCATTTTTTGGCAGTCCAGGCTCCGCTCTTTTTGTTCCACGCCGCTGCAGGCCTCGCGCCACCTGAAAAAAAAATCCTTACCGGTGGCCTCTATTTTAGCTCCAGGGCAGAGTAGTTGCTATCATCGTAGCCCCTTCTCCCAGTTCAGCAGCAACAAAGTCACCCACCACTGCCACCGCCACTGACCTAGATCTGAGGACAAGCAGCAGTGGCGGCAGGGGGCAAGTTTTAAAGGGGGAAAAAAAGCAAAGGAGTGGGGTTTTCGAGACTCCAGTGCACTTCTAAAGTTCTGATGGTTCGATCCCCTCTAATGCATGTTTTTCATGTCAGAGCAGAGCTGGCACGACCATTAGGTGAACAAAGTGGTTGCCTAGAGTGCCAGATCTCTGGGGATACCCATTGCCACCACTGTCACCCCTCTCCATAACTGACACGGATAGCAACAGCTGCAAACAGCCCCGCGGAGCTTACCTTCAAGCTTCAGCACTGTTGGGCTATTTGCTTCAACCCCTCTCTGACTCTTGATGCTGACTTCCTGCTTGCACAGGAAGTTGGTATCAGGTGGCTGAGAGCAATGAAAGCAAGAGCCCCAAGGTGCTGAAGCTTGAAGGTAAGCTCCATGGGGCTGTTTGTGGCTATTGTTGTTGCTGTCGGTCCCAGAGAGGGATGGCAGTGATGGCAATGAGCACCATTGGGGGAGGGGACACAAGAGATGAGGTTTGCCTAGGGCGCCTCATCTCCTTGTACCATCCCTGCATCAGAGGGGGGCGGCACTGACAAGGACTTACAAGCACACTGGAATCATGAAGACCTCAAGCTTTTGCTTTCTTTTTCCTTTTTTGTTTAAGCTGCCGCTCCGCCGATATTAAGAGGGGCAGGGGCAGCAGGAAGGGAGGTCACTTTGGGCATTGGTGGAGCATTTGGGCAGATGCTGGACATGGGGTCCAGGGGGAGGTGGGATAAATGCTGAACACCGGGGAGCAGTGGGATCAATGCTGAGCACTGGGAAGGGGGAACAGGGGAACAAATGCTGGCCATGGAGAGATCAGTTAGAGAGGGCAGATGGTGGCCAGAGAGGGAAGGCAGAGGATAGATGCTGGCCATGTCATGGGAGGGCAGAGGGCAGATGGTTGCCACAGGAGGGATGGAGAGCAGAAGTCCTACTAAATATCTTCAAAATCATTCATAATGTTTCATCAATATATCTGAAGATCATCATACAGGTGGCACCAAACAACAGAACTAGAAGATGTTGCACGCAAAATACATTAACTTTACCATCCGAGATAAGAAAAAGCAATCAAACTACCAGCAACAGAGTATTTTCACTTTACGCGCCGGTGCTCTGGAACACCCTCCTGGTCAAAATACGTATGTATCAGAACTCTCAACATTCCGCAAAAAAACCCCAAAAACTCACCTATTCATAGAACACTTTAAGGACAAAATGTAGCCTAGTGAAGAATCAAGGAACTAATCGTGTAATCTGCTATCATATTAACCCTGTGTTAATCACATCCAGTACAAGTCATCTCACCCCAATAACTGCAATGTTTAAGCAATCCTAAAATATTTAATTGTTAATATGTTTTATTTCAATAATATTAGATTAACTTAAGTGTATATGTAAATCATGGTTTATTGTTCGATGTGCAATGCGTATATATGGTTATCAGTAAACTGCTTTGATTTCTAGATAAAAGCAATATAGAAAAATAAATAAATGTTGGGCATGGTGGGGGAACATAGGGAAAAGGGCAGATGCTGGACATGGGGAGAGATGGGGGAAAAGGGCAGATGCAGGACATGGAATGGAGGACAGATGGGCACAGGAGGAAGGAAAAAGAGAGGAGAGATGGTAGACTCAGGAGGGAAGAAGAGAGCTAGGAGGAAATTCTAGAGTGGATGGATAAGGATCCAGACATGTGGCATGGAGAGATGCTGGACACAGGGGAAGAGAGAAAAAGGGATATATTGGGCATGGGGCAAGTATAGGGGGAGGGAGAAATGGTGGACACAGTGGGGTGGGGTGAGAAAGAGGGGATGTGCTAGATGGAGCAGAGAGAGGAGAGAGACAATCCACAAGGAAGGAGAAAAAGGGGAGAGGTGTTGGACATAGGTGGAGAAAGTAAAAAAGGGGAGAGTAAAAGACTGGATGGAATAAGAGGTCTACGGGGGAAGGAGAGAACTATGTTAGGGTTAAAAAGTGGTAAATGCAGTATCGAGGGAGGATTAAGGACTGGATGATAAGGAGGTGGAGTAAAACCTGAAATGAGAGAGAGAGAGAGAAATAAATAAATAAATAAGAGCCAACAAAGACCTTCAATCATTTCAAAAAACCTAAAAACTTACCTATTCGAAGAATATTACAATCTTTCGGAAATAGCATAAATTAGATATATTAAATATAAATATTACCATGATGGTTCCCAACAACCTCATCGCCAAATGATATACCAATGCCCAACAGAGAATATTAAAAGGTAACCTATTAGACATGTGACATTTCCCCTTGTACGCCATTGTAAATATTTTGTATATAGTTAGCCAATCATACTCTTTTTTCTTTTTTTTCTATGTAAATAGTTCAAAGTTTGTGATTTTTGATTATCTTATTGTTATTTGTAACTGCTATACATGCAGAATTTAAATGTTAAAATGTAAACCACTGCTGATCATTGGAAGGAGCGGTATAAAAATAAGTTCAAATAAATAAAAATAAATAAAATACAATAAAGAAGATAGGAGGGGAGAGAAGTGGCAGATGGGCCAGAGACCTTGCATCTCCTTTGTCTTTTGCAAAATATATATTTCATACCATGCCGTTCTAGCATCTCTCCCCAGTGAGTAGTGTCAGGAGTCGATATATTTTATATTTTATTCCCAGGCTACATAATTAAACTGCTACAATTTTGCTGTATATAAATATCATTGCAAAAAAAATTATATAGCCTGGGAATATGTTGTTTTCTTTATTCTTGGGGCAACTACCAGGCCAGTGTTCTGAGTGAGGGGACCCCTTGTCCCCTGACAAGAGCTCTGGGGAGGCCCTTCCATTATGGCTGCCAAGGGTGGGAGGGGATCACCAGTTCATCTCTCGCCTCAGGCAGCAGATTATCTTGATCCACCCCTGGCAGAAGCGGCTCTATAATGAGGCGGAGTGAGGAGGCAGATGCTATAGTGGTAATAATTTAAAATTAAAATGAAATCGGTGTGGAGCCTTCCAGCCCCATGGAACCCCTCCTGCTGCAACCCTCCCCCAAAAGGAAGTGATGCTAGAGTGGGATGCAGCAGCAGGGGTTCCATAGGGCTAGAAGGCTCCGCACTGGTTTCATTTTAATTTTAAATTATTACCACTACTGCAGCTGCTGAGGGATGCAGGAACCACGGCTGCCAGGGGAAGGAGGGGTGCAGTATGGAGCTGACATGAGAGGAAGGAGATGGCTGGTAGGGAACTGACAGATTGGGAAAGAGAGGGCAGGAATAGAGCTGACACGAGGAGAAAGAGATGGCTGGAAGGGAAATGACAGGGGGGAAAGAGAGAGCTGGAAGAGAGCTGACACAGGGGGAAAGAGGGCTGGAAGGGAACTGACAGAGGGGCAAAGAGGGAGCTGGAAGTGAGCTGACACAGGAGAAAGATATGGCAAGGGAACTGAGAGGGGAAAAGAGAGCTGGAAGAGAGCTGACACAGGGGGAAAGAGGGCTGAAAGAGAACTGACAGAGGGACAAAGAGGGGGCTGGAAGTGAGCTGACACAGGAGAAGGATATGGCTGGAATGAAACTGGCAGAGGGAGAAAGAGAGAGCTGGAAGGGAACTGAAAGAGGGGGGAAAAGAGGGCTGAAAGGGAGCTGACAGAGGTGGAAAGAGGGGGCTGGAAGGGAGCTGACAGAGAGGGAAAGAGGGGACTGGAAGGGAGCTGACACAGGGGAAGGGGATGGCTGGAAGGGAACTGACATGGGGGAATGGGGTGGCTGGAAGGGAGCTGACAGAGGGGGAAAGAAGGGTCTGGAAAGGAACTGATACCTAAGGATGGTACTGGAGGTGGACTGGAAGGGTGATGACACTAGGGAAGGGAGGAGGGGGATGGAAGGGAGCTGACACCTGGGGATGTACTGTAGGAGAAATGGAAGGGCAATAACACTAGGGAAGGGAGGAGGTGGATGGGAGGGAGCTGACACCTGGAGTTGGTACTAGAGGGGAGCTGACACCTGGGGGTGGGACTGGAGGGAGCTGACACTTGGGGATGGGAATGGTAGGTGGCTGGGTAATAGGGAGGAGGCTGGAAGGGAGGGGGCACTGGGACTGGAAGGGAGTTGGAAAGTTGGGATGGCACTGGAAGGGGGATGGACAGAGGGTAGGGTTACTGGAAAGGTGCTGACATGGAGGGGGGGTTGCAGCACTGGGAGTGGAAGTGAGCTGATACCTGAGATGGTATTTGGACTAGAAGAGGCTGGACAGTGGGGAAGGAGGGGGACTGGAAGGGAATAGACAGCAGTGGTGGTGCTGGGAATACAAGGAAGTTGGCATTGGAAGGTTCTGGGAGGGGAGGACTGGAAAGGGAGCTGACACTGGGGAGGGTTACTGGAATGGAAATAGGCTGATGGAAGGAAGTGAAGAAAACAAAAGAAGAGAGAAGAAATGGCAGATAGACTACAGATCATAGAAAGAATGTTAAGAGAAGACAGGAAAGCTGAAACCTCAAATCGGGACCAGTATGATCAGAGAATAAAATGGTCAGACAACAAAGGTAGAAAAAATAATTTGATTTTCAATTTAGTGATTGGACTTTGCACTATCTTTATATTTTACACAGTACGGGGAACTGCTTCTCTTATTTATCTGATATTGCACTGCGTGCAGAGTCAGGCTTCTTGGGGTTTTGGTTTAATTTTTGTTTACATATTTTTATTTTTACTTTAGGTTGTGATCACTTATTCTGTACTTGGTGAGTCTGTGTTCTGAGTGTGTGAACTAGACCACGTATTCTATTAACATGGTGTTTGTACGCAGGGATCTGTACTGTAGTAATTTGCATTGTTCAGCTTTTCAAATAGTTGTTATATGTTCTAGGGCCCACTGCAGTATTTATAGTGCTGCTTCTTTCTGGGTAGGCAGCTTGTATAAGTTTTGGAAGTTTATGCTGGTATGTATGGTATGGTAGAATTGGCATTGTAGATTTTCAGTGACTTTTGTAGAGTTTTATATTAGTTCCCAATATTGCCTGGTACTGGAGAATGTTTGTTGTTAGTGAGATGACCAGAATCATATATATATTTTTTTAATATATTGGGTTCTGTGGGTGAATGTCCTACTTCTGCTCTGCACCCATTGTTGCGGGAGAGGTTTCTGTGGATGTAGAATATACGAGGGGTGTCCGATATTAAAGATATAGGCCAAAATTACACTAACATTTGTATTTAAAGAAATTATTCAATACATTCCACCAAAAACTACATACTTTTGTTTACTTCTCCACATAAATCACCGTAAACATTGAGACAGTTGCGTGTCAAGTTGCTTGAAGTAGTCCATAACGGTGTCTTGCAATTCCTCCTGATCTTGCGGAAGTTGAGATCGCATATGATTTCATGAACAGAACTCTTAGGATTGCCAGTCATTTCAGCAATTTCACGAACTTTAATACGACGATCCTTCCTAATCAGATGTTCGACAATTGCGCAGTTGTCATCCGTGTGTGAGGTCCTTGGTCTGTCTCTTTTCTTTTCCGGATCATCATTCAACTCCGTCCGGCCATCTTTAAACTTTGTTACACCAGACGCTGACTTCTTTTCGGCTTAAAACGTTCGAGCCATACACACCCTCTAATCTGCTATGAATTTCGCTCTGCTTAACTCCTTCAGTTTGCAAAAATCTGATAACTCCACGCACCTCAAACTTCGAATACTCTGCGATTACACAAGCCATGTTTGTTTGCTTCCTGAAAACTACTCGTAATTTGATGTTTAAAAAAACAATGCTACAGACTCTCCTACTACGAGTACAAGTAGTCCTGCATATGACGGCACTATTGTGCATGCGGAGCCGGTATGATTGTCACCTGTATCTTTAATATCAGACACCCCTCATATATTCAAAAAGAAAAAGTGAGAACCATAATGCAGTTTATAACAGATTAAAATGAGTTATAATTTGGTCTTATAAACTGTGCTTTGGTTCTCACTTTTTCTTTTAGTTTCTTGGTGTGCGAGCATCTTGCATTTACATTTCCTTTATTTTTTATGGAATATATATTTACGTTAACACCATGCTGGTCCAGTGTGCAATTTCAGGAGTTATGTTGGGGATGCTAAGCCCTTCTTGGTTTTATGTTGGAGTGGGGGGTGTTGTGTTGGGGTCACAAAGTCCCTCTTATTTTTCAGAGGGTGGGAAGTGCTGTGTTGGGCACCAAGTGGCTCTTGTTTTTGTGGAAGTGGGAGATGCTACATGGGTGCTGTTGAGCCCATCTTGTTTGGCATATTTAGCAGCATGTTTCCTAGGCTCTGCTCTGGTAACATATGAACATAAGAACAAAAGAAATGCCATACTGGTTCAGACTAAGGTCCATCAAGCCCAGTATTCTGTTTCCAACAGTGGCCATTCTAGGTCACAAGTACCTGGCAGGTTCCCAAAAAGACACAGGTTCCACAATGCTCATATTGGGGCAAGCAGTGTATATTCTGGGTCCACTTTAATAATGCTTGGAACTTGTCCAAACCGTTTTTTAAACCCAGGTACACTAACAGCTTTTATTACATCCTCTGGTAACTAATTCCAGAGTTTGATTACGCAGGGTTGTAGGCTAACTGCAGAGAGGCAGTTATATCCCTCGGCAGTTATCACATTTCAGTATGGCAAAACAGCTGCCAGTGCAACTAAGGCCACGCTCTGCGCTGAACCATAATGTTAGTTTCTGCTGACAATGAAGATGCTTGTGTGTGAGAATTCTTTTGCTTGCCTCACTCTGCAGTAAAGTATAATTTTGGGAAAGAAATCCTGTAAACCTAATAGTAATGGGTAAAAGCATTTTTATGACTACATATGTCTGTTTTAGTTTGTACTAATATATTCCCTACTTGGTAAAGATCTATCTCTGTTCTGCATATGTGTGACTGAGGCTACATGTTCTGTTAGCATGGAGTTTCTATGTAGGGAACTGCAGTAATCCGGCTTGTTCAGTTTTATGAATAGGAATATGGATGTTCTAAGGCCCACTGCAATATTTATGGTGTTGCCCTTTTCTGGGTACACTCCATGTTGTGTGAGTTTTGGAAGTTAGTGCTGTTTTGGATAGTAAATTTGCTCTATGGGTCCTGTACTCTGGGTTCTTGGTGAGGTCAACTGTAGGGTGTTGGTTGGGGTGGGGGGTACTGGAATATGTATTGTTTTTGAGATTTGTAGTTTTGCATTCTTTATGCTGCCAGACTGAAATGTAAAATATTTTGTCAGCTCATGTTCAAGGAAATTTCAAATTTTAAGGGAACATCTCCATTTAATTTTGTTTAGTAGCCTGATAGCTTCACTGCTGCTGAGTTCCGGACTTTTCCAGCTCTAGCAGAATCCAATCCAGCATTTGAATTCATGGCTACCAGGATTCGTTAATCTCATTTTATATCTTCCCTTCTCATCAATAATCTGGTCATAGTAAAATAAATCTGATGTGTAGATACTTATAATGGTTTGATTGGGAGGGAGGGGCTGTGTAAGTGGCTTTTCGTTAATCAAATGTAATGTTTTATTATGTTTGTTTTATTGTAACATCTGCTTTACTAAATTGCATGTATATGTTTGGAAGCCACCTAGGATTTTAAATTGGTGGCATATACATTTTAAAAAGTATACTAAATGTATGCAAATGATGCTGCAATGAATCTCCACACATGGCCCTGCATCATCCTAATGCTGCCCCTGGGGGGAAGTAGATGGGGTGGGGGAGGGGGTACTGGGAGGTGGAGGAAACCTCAGATTGGGACCAGCATGATCAGAGAATAAAATGGTCAGACAACAAAGGTAGAAGAGAATTTTATTTTCAATTTAATGATCGCACTTGGTGATATCCTTATATTTTATGCAGTACATGGAAATGCATCTCTTTCTATTTCTCTGGCATTGCATTGTATGCAGAATCTGATTTTTTGTGGTTGCATTTTAATTGCTATCTACATATGTTTATTTTTAGGCTATGGTCACTTATTCTGTACTTGGTGATGGTCTGTGTTCTGAGAGTGTGACCAAGACTAGGTGTTCTGTTAAAATGGAGTTTGTATGCAGGGAACTATACTGTAGTAATCTGAATTGTTCAGCTTTTCAAATAGGTGATGCTTTTTATGAGTTTTGTGAGTTTTGGAAGTTGGTGCTGATATGGTATGGGATGGTAGATTTGCTCTATAGATCCTCAGGGGCTTTTTTATAGGGTTTTGTATTAGTTCACAATATCCCTGGTACTGGAGAATGTTTGTTAGTGAGATGATCAGAATCAGATTTTCTTTTCTTTTTTTTTAAGATACTGAGTTCTGTGGATGAATGTCCTAGTTCTGCTCTGCATCCACTGTTGAGGAAGGGGGTTCTGTGGATGCAAAATATATGTTCAAAAAGAAAAAGTAAGAACCATAATGCAGTTTATAACAACAAAATAAAAGTGAGTTATAATTTAGTTTTATAAACTGTGCTGTGGTTCTCACTCTCTTTTAGTTCCTTGGTGTGCAAACATCTTGCATTTCTTCCATATAATCTAATCAGCTTTTTGGTTTGGTTCAATCCCTGACTGGAGTTTTGAGAAAGCACCCCCCCTCACACTATGGGGGGGGGGGGCGCCATCTCATTCCTTGCCTCAGGCAGCAGATTGCCTTGAGCTGCCCCTGGCCGCAGAAGATTCTTCAGAAATAATTCCAGCAACTTGGACCTTACCCAATCCCAACCTTGCCTCAAGGGGCTTAATCCCAAGGAATGGTGCTGGAGGCAGTGTATAGTGGAGGCCATAATGTGCATACGACTATGTTGTGTATGTGTACAAGGACAGTGATAGGATATGATATGTCTATATCAAAATGTGTGCTGTCTAAAACTTTCCAAGCTTACAGTGGGTGTGTTTCCAGCATGTTTGGGCAATGTAGATAGTTATATGAGATACATGTTTCCAAACTGTATACTGTACTGTGTGTGTAGAGTACAGGCTATGACATACATATAGACATCTGCACACAAACACATTTGATACAGACATATTGTATATGGTGTCCAGTGCAAGCATTATTGTATACATACTGCATGCAGTCCATTCTGTCAATGGAAAATCTCTTGGTAACATGCTCACCAGCCCTTATAAGGCATCCTCTTATCTAAATGACTTAGAATTTCTCGGATTACCTCATGTGCTTCTTTCATTATGCAGGACAAATATAGATTCAAGATACTCAATACAGCAACTAATCAAAGAGCTGCCTCAGAGATATTTTTGTCTTCGGGAATTATGGCTCCATGAATGAGCCATTCTGCTGGGCGTGGATTGCCACGCTCTGTCCCAGTGTCTGGCCTTGCCGTGGAGGGGAAGAAGTACTTTCCCTCCCCCCATTACAACATCAGGAGAAATGTTCATTACCCTGTTTTTTTTTATTTTCCCTTCTGGTCTATACTCCATTCAATACTGTGGCATAACTAATGACAAGTTTATAATTGCCCTGCGGAGGAACTGCCCGTCTGAGGTCCAACTCATTGCAGACACTATGAACAGGGCTATTTATCTCCATTATCCTGGAACACTCTGTGATGAAGGTAGTTGATTGTTTAAATGAAATGAAATTTAGCAGCCTGTGTAAAGTTTCCATCTGTCACAAGGTGAAATTGAGCCTAGCAGCGGCCATCCATCTTATCATACAAGTTGGATAATGCCTTTGCTCAGAAGGAGCTATTGCACAGATGGAGGAGTAGTCTAATGGTTAGAGCAGTATGCTAAGAGCCAGGGAAACTTGGTTGGAAGCCCACTGTTGCGCCTTGTGATTTTGGGTAAGTCATTTAACCATTCATCCTCTCACCTACAAGAACAGAACGTCAACCTTCCAGGAGATAAGAAAATTCCAGCTGTGGCTTGCCTTAAGCCACTGCTGAAAAGAGGTGCAAGCAAAACCCCAAAACCCTTCCCTTGTAATAGGACTCAGGCTCATTCCTACTGATGGGTGAAAGCTGCAGTCTAATTGGGTGGCACTTTGTAAAGGTCTAGCTGGCTATGATCAGGTGGGAAGAAAGTCATACTGGAAGGGCATAAACTCCACAGGATATGCGTCATTGCAAGCAAAAGGAACTGGAAGAAGGCTTTTGAGTGGAGGGGTAGCCTAATAGAGCAGCAGGCTGAAAACCAGGTTCAAATCCCACTGTTTCTCTTTGTAATCGTAGGCAAGTCACTTACTGTAGAACATAAGAAATGCCATATTGGGTCAGACCAAGGTCCATCAAGCCCCATATCCTGTTTCCAACAGTGACCAATCCAGGTCACAAGTACCTAGCAGGTTCCCAAAAAGACACACAGGTTCCACAATGCTCGTACTGGGGCAAGCAGTGGATTTCTGGAGTCCTCTTTAATAATGGTTTATGGATCTTTCCTCCAGGAACTTGTGCAATCCTCTTTTAAACCCAGCTACACTAACTGCTTTTACTACATCCTCCAGTAACGAATTCCAGAGTTTGATTATGCGTTGAGTAAAATATTATTTTTTCTTATTAGTCTTAAATGGGCTTGCCCTGTAGCTTCATTGTGTGTCCTCTAGTCTAGTACGGACTTTGGGGGATGGTTACAAAAGTGTGGTAGCCAGGAACATGGGGCTAACTTGTGCTTTGGCCACGCTCGCTGCAAAAAGGAAACCATGCTCAAAATGTTACACTATCTGAGCAGCGTGTGAATAGGCAGAGTTAAAGTAGAGAGTGGGCAGTGATGTGGCATGCGGGTGGCACGGCCACGCTAGCCGCGCACAAGCAGCACAGAAATGCTGCTAGCATGGGCGCAACTACTGCCTGCCTCTGATCAGCTGCCATGGCACTAGACCACACCTGCCTGACAGCCAGGGCCGGCCTGTCCATTGTGTGAGAATGTTGTTCGCACAGGGTCCCGCTCTTCAGGGGGCCCCGCGCCAACAACATCCTGCACATGTTCGCCTCTCGCTACAGCGGCTCGCGGCTCCCGGCAGATTCAGCAACAGCTCCCTACAGCCGCCGAAGTGAAGAGCATTGTTTTCCTTCACTTCGGCAGCTGTATTGTAATGTAGATCGCTGGCAAGCTGGAGATCAAAGGACATTTCCTGTGTCCCTGCTCTCTGCGCGCCAGCGATCTACATTACAATACGGCTGCCAAAGTGAAGGAAAACAATGCTCTTCACTTCAGCGGCTGTACAGAGCTGCTGCTGAGCCTGCTGGAGCCGCGAGCCACTGTAGAGATGAGCCGGGGTCTCTAAAGCCTGCCACAAGGCTCTTCAGGGAGGGGCTAAGGGGGCCTAAGATTGGAAATGGGCTGAGTAAGGGGGGGCTAGGACTGGAAATGGGCTGAGTTTGGGGCAGGGGGCCTAAGACTGGAAATGAGCTGATGGGGGGGGGGCTAGGACTGCAAATGAACTAATGGGGAGGGCTAGGACTGGAAATGGGCTTTTGGGGGGAGTAGGTTTGGAAATGGGCTGAGTGGAGGTGCCTAAGATTGGAAATGGGCTGAGTGGGGGGGGGGGTCTAGGATTGGAAATGGGTTGAGTGGGGGGGCAGGACTGGAAATGGGTTGAGAGTGAGGGGAGCTAGGACTGCAAATGAACTGATAGGGAGGGCTAGGACAGGAAATGGGCTTTTGAGGGGATAGGATTGTAAATGGACTGAGTGTGGCAGAGCTTGGACTGGAAATGGGCTGATGTGGGGCTAGAATAGGATTGGAAATGGCAATGGGCTGATGTGGGGCTGGAATAGGATTGGAAATGGCTGATGAGGGTTCTAGTATTGGAAATGGCTGATGGGGGAGCTAGAATTGCAAATGGGCTGTTGGGGGGAGCTTGAACTGGAAATGGACTGATGGGGACTGGAATAGGACTGGAAATGAGTTGATGGGGGGGCTGGAATAGGACTGGAGAGCTGATAGGGGTGCTGGAATAGGACTGCAAATGAGCTGATGGGGGGCTAGGACTGGAAATAGGCTGAGTAGGGGGGAGCTTGGACTGGAAATGGGCTGATGGGGGCTGGAATAGGACTGGAAATGAGCTGATTAGGGGGCTAGGACTGGAAATGAGCTGATGGGGGGGCTAGGACTGGAAATAGGCTGAGTGGGGGGGGGAGGTTGGACTGGAAATGGGCTGATGGGGGCTGGAATAGGACTGGAAATGAGCTGATTGGGGGGGCTAGGACTGGAAATGGGCTGATGCGAGGGGGTGGGAGAATGGAACTAGAAGGAAGCAGATGCTGGGTGGGGTTGGAATTAGAAGGGAGCTGATGTGGGGGAGGACTAGAAGGTGATGGGGCTGGGGGAATGAGGATGTAGGTGGAAAAGATATTTTGTGTGGGAGGGAAAAAAAAATCGACGATTGGCCAGGTATTGGCAGAGTAAGTGGGAATTGAGGATGGAAGGGTGAAATTTGAGTGGATAATAAAGGAATAAAGAAAGAAATGGGGGAAAGAGCAAAAGGGGAAAGATCAGTATGTTAAAGCAGATGTAGAGAGAGAATGGGAAAAATCTAGAAGAGAGAAGAAAGGACAAATGGACAGCTAGCAGAAGACACGAAGAAAGCAGAAGAAAGTGACTAGAGCAATTGCAATTGAAAAATAAAATGCCCAAACAACAAAGGTAGAAAAATACTTTTTTATTTTGAATTTATTAACTGGAATATGTCAGCTGTGGGAAATGTGCATTGCTAATGTCTTTGCGTTTTGTTTAGTACAAGAGGAAATTAATTTATAGTTTTATTTCTCCAGAGTTGTTCTACATTCCAAGTTTGGCTTTTGGGGTTCCCAGTTTAATTATTATCTTCCTATTTCTAAATTGTGATCCTTTGTTCTTTTTTTGGTGACAGTCTATATTCTACATGTGTAACCGAGCTGAGGTATTCTGCTCAAGTAGTTTCTATTTGACAGTGCCACTTGTTCTCTTTCCCCAGTAGAGGATGTATTGGTATTCTCTGAGATGTATTGGTTTAATATTTGCGGTGTTGCCTTTTGATAGGTAGGGTTTGGTGCTTTACGAGACCTGGTAGTACTGTTATGACACGGTGGGTTTACTATGGGTTCTAAATGGTCAGTGTTATAGTACTTCCTAATGTGCCTGGCGGTTGGCACTGGAGTATAGTAATGTAGAATTCTGGTGGTCTTTCTTTATCCAGACACTCATTAAGAGGTGTGTTAACATTATGCTAATATTTATGCAAATGAAGCCTCTTATGCAAATGAGGCCCCGCTATGAGTCTCCCCACATGGCCCCGCAGCCCCCTTGGGCCGCCCTTGCTGACAGCCATAAAACCAGGGCCTGCAGGTCAGGAATGACCCTGCTGGGTCAGTGGGCAACATCCACAGAAACATCAACAGCTGTCTTGATTGCCTGCTGTTCATGTCTGCATATGCACTGGATAGTCATCAGAGGGCTGCTGGTGTTGTTTGCTGTTGAGGTATCAGGAGATAGGGCCTACATGCTTTAGTCAGTACTTCAGCTTTAAATGAAGAAGGAGTGACACTAACAGCGCTTCGCAACTCCATCTGCATCAGGAGGCTTGCAATCTAAGCAAACTGTAATCCATTGGAGACAACGGGTCAGTTTCTAAAACAAATACTGCCCTCAGGGAAAACATTAAGGACCTAGAAGTTACTTTTCCCTGAGGGCGGTATTCATTTTAGAAACTGACCCTTTGTCTCCAATGGATTACAGTTTGCTGAGATTGCAAGCCCCTGATGCAGATGGTGTCGTGAAGCACTGTTAGCGTCGCCCCCTCTTCTTTGGAAGCTGAAGTGAGGGCCTACTTTCTCTTTATCTGGAGCTGAAGGTGCTCCTTCTAATAAGACTTGTGACCGTGTTTTCTTTTGAGGCAAAACCTTTTCCCATGCTTGGAGCTGAAGTTACATCATGCCTATCGTTGAGAAGATAAGTTTTTGTTTCCTTTTGACTGTCTAATTTTGGATATCTGATGTTGTGGCATTCAATGTGTGTTATTTTAAAAGCTGTTATGCTACAATAAGTTAAGTAGAAATAAAACAACATTTTATTTTATCACTGATGCCTAACATCATTGGGTTTTTTTTTGAAGATTTGGGATTAGCTAATTCTTGGATAGGATTATTTTGATTGTATATACATATTGTCAAAATATTATTTATTTATATTCTGTATCAGTGGGGTTTACAATGAACAGGGCATTATAACTTGGAGATAACTATTTTACAGGGAATATGGGCTATGGAGGGTTAAGTGGCTTGCCCAAGACCACAAGGAGCACCTGTGGGACTAGAAACCCCAGTCCTTCTGGCCCAAGGTTGCTGTCCTCTAGTGGGATTTGAACCCCTAACCTTCTGGCCTGAAGTACCTTGCCCCAACCACTAGGCCACTCCTTCACGCCTGTATTAAGGGCCCAATTCTGAAGGGGGAACACCCTGCCCATCTGGACGTCCAGGATATGGACGGGCCGGTCTAGCCCCAATTCTGAACCTGTGGGAGCTAGATATTCCCGCGGGATTAGAATCGGATCTAGATGGCCAGCCCATGCCTGGATGGGCAGGCCATCCCCCGATTCTGTGCCGCTGGACATCCAATCATTTCCCCACACAGGTCTGCCCTGGCTCCTGCATGGAGCTGCGGTGCCATGGTGTCCTATTGCCATGGCACCATCAAGGAACTGTGATCCCTGGACGCTGCCACAAAGTTCATTCCCCGCAGCCCAACCCCCGATGTGGCCTTCCAAAGGCAGGGTCGGGCTGTGGGGAAGCTCCTGCACCCCCTCACCCCACTGACCTGGCCCTGCGCCACATCCCCCAACGTCCAGGGGGATGTATTCCACCTCCGAGGTGGAATATATCCCCCATTCGTGTTGGCAACCCTCGACGTACAGGGCCAACCTCAGGATCGGCCCTATATGTCTGGGGTCGCATCCCCGCCCACCGTCTGCCTGCCCTCACTCCTCCCTCGGCCCGCCCCCTCCCGCCACTGTCCAGAGCTTCCCATACATCTCCTATGTACGTGCAGGGAGCTTTGGGCAGGGGATACGATCCCAGTGTTTAGCGGAGATGAACATCCAACCCAGATGTCAATCCCCGCTAAACACGGCTCGAAATGACCCCTTAAGGGTCTAGGGTAAGATCTGGGACCATGTCACAGAAGGCAAGTCCTGCAATGACCCTAAATATTGTTTTGGGGTTTTTTTTAGAAGTGCTGCAGTGTCCCACAAGTCCTTTATGCTGTCTCTTAAATATCACCATCTCCAGCTGACCCTGGGAATCAAAGTTGGGTCCCTTGGCATGCTAGTGTGCAATGGCCCAACTCAGGAGTTTCATTGCTGGCAGGGAATATGAGGTTAACTCTGTGTCTTGTAGGAATGTGCATGAATTTTAAAACAAAATGAAAAACACAACACAACAAACGTCAATGAAATTTGCTTTTTATTTCGTTTTTTGTTTTGCTTTTAATGCAAGCTATTTGCAAATAGTGCACGTTTTTTACAAACATCATACATTAAAAGAAAAAAATGAACCAAAACAAAAGCCCTGGAAACCCCCCTACAACAAAACTGAAAAAAAAGGTGTTCACATCCTTATTAGTTTGTATGAGACCAAGTGGAGAATGAAGTAAGAGAGTGCTTGGGTTCTTACCCATATTCCATGCTAACACCACACTTGAGCCAAGACCGATGCAACGATCGGAGGTGCCCAATGTGAACCTCATCCTTTGTGTCCCCCTGCCTGCCCCCAGTGCCACTGAGACCTGGTTTCAAACAGCTCCACAGCGCTTATCTAAACCTCTGGTGTTGATAAGTTATTTGTGCTTCCTCCCTCCAATGTTCAATGCAGACTTCCTTTTGCATGGGGGCGGAAGCAGCTGATGGACAGTTAGAGTCATGATTTATGTGTTTATTTTATATGTTTTCATTTAGGCCTGCTCCTAAGCAGGCGAAAACGTCTATGACTTTGATTTAGCACTATTTCTATGGATTTGTGCTAGTATTATACAAAGACACAAAAGGGGCCCTTTTATTAAAGTAGGTTACCTTTTTCTGTACCTAATGTGCATATAACGCAAAACGTATTTGTATTCAGTGCAAAGCCTCCTCAGTAACTGTCGGGGATGTGACCACCATGTTTTTGGCAGTTAACGTGCAGATGTATAGCCTACTAACACATGGTACAAGTAGCACAGATCCACCTAACTCCATCTTTGTGGTGGCATTAGGTACATCCGTAGTACTTCCAACATTCACAGCATGGGATACGTCCCTCCACACTATAGCAATGTGCTCAACATGCCCACCCTCTGCCTTTATGCCACCCATTCATCACCCCAACACACGAGTGCCAGTAAGCGAGCGAATCAGTGTGGGGTAACTGCATATCCCCATGGCAGCAGTTACTGCAGGCCCAAGTACGCAGTTACCGCACGCAAAAACACGTTAACTGCTTAGCACACCCACACTTTTGTAAAAGGTCCCGCAGACTCCTATGTGTCTTTATAAAAATAGTTAAAAATAGGCGCCTATCTGGTCTTCATGCATAAGCAGCCTGTTATAAAATTACCCTCAACATGTCCAAAAAGTGCTTATGCTCTTCATTTATACTGTAATGAGGCAGATAAGATAAAACCTACTGGAGAGTGGGGGGCATCCTAAAATCCTAACTAAAGGAGAGTTGTCTCGAAGCAACCTTTTCAAACTGAAGACACGAGGAGGGGCGGGGGGAATATTCAAAGGCATTTACACAATTAGCATAGGGGTGTGCCGGGGGGGCATTCAGGGGTGGCCCCCATTGATAACTGGGCAGCAACGATATTGAGTTGCTGCCCAATTACCGATACACAGCAAATGTCAGATGCCATGAAGGATGGTCTAACGTTCACTGCAGAAACTAACCGGGCAGTGGCTGAAGATCACTACTACCCAGTTAGCTTCCAGGCAATCCTGTCAACCCGGATATTCAATGCTGAGGCCTGGATATGGCCCCAGCATTGGCCCCGGATATGGCCCCAGCATTGAATATTTGGGTTTAGAGGCAGCAGCTAGCCACGTTAGATTGGCTAGCTGCCTCCGCTGAATATCGGGCTCAGAGATATTATTTTGACAGAACTGTACAATTTTTCTAAGCCCTACATGGGGATGAAGCAAAGCCACTTTGAATTACTGAACAAATTAAACAGATAAAATATCTGTCAGGAAACAGGCACACTATTCCAAAATGGTATAAAAGCCACTGAGATTACCAGTATAAGGCAATTCTTAGAATGAGAACAGACACACCAGTATAATTATAATTTAAAAAGGGTTCTTTTTGCAGTAATTATACTGGAGTGCCTGTTCTCATACTGTGTCAAGTTCAGAGCATGACAGCTCTTCGGCATGCAGGAGCGGCTGAAGAATGTTTGCTATATTTAATTGAGGTAGAGCTGGTATTATTACATTTGAAACTTTGCACAGTGCCTGTGTTTCTCTTTTTGTATCATGCTTTTTTCTTTTTTTTAACAAAGTACCTCAAGGGCACTGAACACACTTGAGGGAGTGAGTGTGGGATGTAGTAAAGGCTGTGAGTGTAGCTGGGTTTAAAAAAGGTTTGGACAAGTTCCTGGAGGAAAGGTCCATAAACCATTATTAAGAAGGGACCCAGGATATCAATGCTTGACCCAATACAAGCATTGTGGAACCTGTGTCTTTTGGGGAAACTGCTAGGTACATATGACCTAGATTGGCCACTGTTGGAAACAGGATACTGGGCTCGATGGACCTTGGTCTGACCCAGTATGGCATATCTTAGGTTCTAATGAGTAAGGCAGCTGCGAGACAAAACAGCGACCAGGGCAAGAGTTGATTTCAGCTCCTCCCATTGTCTCTTGGGCTCATATGGAGTTTAGCAACTGGAAATCTATGGCTAGGCAAGTTATTTACATTCTCTTATATACCACACTATTCTGTATCAGTGCAGTTTACATTGAACAAACTGAAATTACATTGAACAGGGCATTATAACTTGGAGATAACTATTTTACAGGGAACATGAGCTATGGAGGGTTAAGTGGCTTGCCCAAGACCACAAGGAGCACCTGTGGGATTAGAAACCCCAGTCCTTCTAGCCCAAGGTTGCTGCCCTCTAGTGGGATTTGAACCCCTGACCTTCTGGCCTAAAGTACCTTGCTCCAACCACTAGGCCACTCCTCCACTCCACTCAAGTTATATGCTCACCAGCCACTAGTGACCCTATGACTTGCTTTGAATATCAACCCATGTGTTGCTATTCAACTAAATGTATGGGCATGCCCTTAGGGTTTCTCAAGGTTGCCTGTTAGCAATTTTGGAAATACACTATGCAAATAATTGCCAAAAATTCTTCTATAACAATGGTGTACAATCTGTTGTTTCTATAGATGCGTAGGGTGCACGTGGTCTTCTGATAAAATTATATTCTGTTCTGTGCTCTGAATCAGAGGTGATATTGCCCTAGTTTTATGCCCCCCTTTAAAAAAACATACACAATTTCACTGTGTATTTATAGTATGTGCCATTCAGAAGAGTAAGAGGACCCATTGAGGGCTGTTTGATTTGCCTTTAGGTTTTGGAGGAGTAAGGTAATTGACTTTGAAGATGGAGAAGAGTAAAGAGTGCCTGCAGGACCTCTGAAAGTGAATAGTCTGTCTCAGGAGAGAATACTGATTCAGTAATCAAAACTCTCTTAGGGCTTGTGGTGTGTACTAGGCTTTTTCCACAGACGGAATAGGGGGAAAAAAGCTTTAGTAAATCAAGCCCTTAGTGCTTCAACTTCCAAACTGTGGTGTGTCTGACCTGTGGCAGAGTAAGCCCTTTTTTCATGGACTTGGTATACCTGGGATCCAGAAATCCTGATAGTTCAGCAGTGGTATTCACCTGGGATCAAGGACTTGACTCACCAGGAATAAATGGATTTCTAGGTAACCCTTCTGTTAACTTGACATTTTGGATTGGGGAAATATGGTAAGAACTTTTTTTTTTATTATTCTGAGTTTGCATTACTTTAGTTCTACTCATTCCTAACCATCCATAGAAGACTTTATTGAATGTTCTTACCAATGCTGTCACTTCAGATACGCAAAGATCATGGCTGCTGTGTCAAGTTTGTCAATCCTCTGTTTTATTTTTGAAAGTAATGAACTATACCAGGATCTTGAAGACCTGTGGATGGACTGTCAAAATAGGATGATAATGGATTGATCCCCAGAAGAAGGCTTTTGAGACCTGTGTCTGCCTCTCTACAGATAAGAACCCTTGTCCATTTCAGGAGAGTGAAAGCTAAAAAGGAACATGCAATTAAAAGGCTCGGATGTCCAGACCAGCTATTTGCCATTCAGAATAGACCCCCATAGTAAAGGGAAGGTGGAGTAAAGGTGGAACAAAACATTATTGGGTTAGCAAGCTTAAACTTGGGGACCGATTTTCAAAATACTGAATATTCAGACACCACAGGAGTTATAGATGCCACTCTGTTAACAATTAGCTGCCTGACTGAAGACCGAGCACAGTTTAGGACAGGGGTGGCCAACTCCAGCCCTGGTGCACCACGATCCAACCTGGTTATCAGGATGTCCCTAATGAATATTCATGAGATATATTTGCATACAATGGGAGGCAGTGGTTGCAAATATACCTCATGAATATTCATTAAGGACATCCTGAAAACCAGACTGGATCGTGGTGCACTAGGACTGGAGTTGGCCATCCCTGGTTTAGGACAACTATCCAGAAGATTGTCATGAGTCGGCACTGACTCGACGCACTTAACAACAACAGTCTTCAGACACAATCCATACAGGTAGCTTGTATTTCAAAATCACCTTGTTTTATGTGAACTGAGGTTTCTGTGCATGTTTACATTAAAGGGCTCTGTTGAAAATGTATTCTTGTATGGATATTGCTTCTATCTCTGTCCCTTGTGTGCTATGTCCTAATATTGATTCTGTATTTTAGGTCTGCTTCCATGATGTAGGTGGGTACCAGCAAATTTTTCAAAACAAAAGTATGTGGGTATTTCTGCTTTAAAAATCATCCCAGGGAATTTTTATTTTTTAGTTTTATTGAAAATTTTCAGTAGTCCAAGACAAAAATCAACTATTTCAAATATAAACACAGCATTCGAATGAGATACATCACAATTCTAACCCACGTCCAGGGGTGAGAAAGAAGATACACTTATCCAAAAATAAAAATTGAAAAAAAGAGACTAGACACCTTATTCATAAATATCTTAAAGCACCTAAATCACATCAATTAAAGAAAGAAATCCAATACATTACTCCTGATTTAAATGTATTTAACAATGCTTTTCACTGGGTCAAAGTGGTGTCCATTCAAGTATGGTGTATATTTCCCTTGTCCCTGAACGGCTCACAATCTATGTTATGTACCTGAGGCAACAGAGGGTTAAGTGGCTTGCCCAAGGAGCACCTGTGGGACTAGAAACCCTCGCCCTTCCAGCCTGAGGTTGCTGTCACCACTTTACAATAACCAGGCAGTGGCTCAATATTGCCGCTGCCTCGTTATCGCCAGGTGCCGCCCCCACTCCACCCCATGTTAGTGCCCTGAGTGTCCTGGACAAGGGGATTAACACGGTTAGCAGGTCTGCATACTGTGTTAATCCCTTTGAATATCAGGCCCTGGTTCTCTTTCCTAAACCCCCAGCCCAGCAGCACCCTCCTTTCTCTCTTCTCCCTCTCCCTGTACACCAGTCAACTCTCTCTCTCTCTCCCCTGCCTAATATCCTTTATCTCTCCCTTGCACTTCTTTCCAGTTCTCTGGAAAAGCATTAGCTTAGAAGCTAAAGAAGTGCTGAAATGTCAAAAAGCAATCACTGATGAGGTGGTCCTGGTGACTCTGTTGTCTGGGCTCCAGGTAATCTGTGATCCACGTTCGCTTTTCCTTCTGAGCAGGGCTCAAAGCCTCCCCTTCTTGCTGAATCCTGCCACCTCCAGAATCAAGAACTCAGGCCCTCGGGGTCACCCAGCAAATACAAGTTTGCAGTTGCTCGGCAGCAGCAGACGTCTGCAGGTGTTGGCAGTCCAAACCACCTCCTCTCACCAAAGCAGAAGCACAGCAGATAAATTCTGCCTTGAAGGGAAATTGCTACTTTGGAATTATTCTTTAACAAGCCCCCTTCTCTGCTGCATGACAGAGCTGTGGAATCAGAGTGAAGAACATCCTTGTTGGAGGAGATGCATTCCTCTGTTGCACAGCTGGCAGTCTGGCGTGGGGAGACATGCCACTCCCTCCCCCATCACTGTGTTATCACCTGCCATTGCTCTCTGCACTTCAAAGGACCTAGCTCATCTTTGTAGTAGGCATACATTTGAAAGTGCAAGTAGGTGCCTTACGTCTGCTGTAAAAATTACTTTGCAGTTGATTTAACTTTCCCATGCTATAAAAGGAACCAATTTGAAGAAGGGCAGAAGTCTACAGTTCAGTATTGAGCCCCCGTGTGTTGTTTCCAAGAGGTGAGTGTCTTTGGGTACCCCAGATGCTACTGCCATATGATTAAGTCTCCTGCAAGCTCTCAGGGCCAAAAATTGGGGAGCTGAGCACAAATAGGCAGCAGCCATACAAGCTTCCTGCTACTAATAAATGATCACGGCAAAACACATATCTGTGAACCCTCTTAAGGGCAGTAAAGGCAGGGGAAGAGGAGTGACCAAATAAGCAGTACCTCCCTGAGACATGGTCCATTCCTGACTCCCCTTGTTTGAAGATAACAAGATAATATATGCACTGGCCCCCATTGCCAGCCAGGCTGTATTTGAATGCATGGTATATTGATGCTCATCCATTCGCAAAACAATCAAGACATCACCTGAGTCTCTATAGCTGTTAAATCCATCTTGAGCTATATCATGCAAATATGGTCTCCCAGATGACAGTAACATCCAAGAATTAGTCTCTTGCATCCTTGCATATTGTATTTTACTGTTCCTTCTGGAACCTGAGAGCATTAAATGTGTATTAAGCATTTTCATCTCTGATGGATTTTGCTATAGACTCAATAAACAAACCATGTGCCCGATATTCAGCGGCGGCAGCTGTTGCCACTGAACATTACACCAGGATAGTCAAGCTAGGACCATATCCAGGCTCCGGCATTAAATATTCAGCTTGCCTGGATTGCCGTGAAGCTAATCACGCAGCAGAGATATTCAGCCGACAGCCGCTGCTTGGTTAGCTTCAGCGGGAAAGTTAGGCCAGCCTTTATGCCGCCTGACGTCCGCCATGTTGCGATAACTGACAGTTGCTCAATATCACCAATGCCTGGTTGTCAATGGGTGCTACCCCCCCCCCCCCCCCAGTCCATCCCTAAAATGCCCCAATGCTAACCGGTTAGCATCAGGGCGTGCAGTGGCAGATATTCAGGGGCAGTAACGATGTTAGTGCCGCTGAATATCCCGGCCCAGGGGATTAACACAGCAGCTCTTCTAACCACATCAATCCCTTTCAATAATGGGCCCTATGTTTCTATCCTATATGGTTTATAAAGGGTAACTGGTAGGGGTGTGCATGGGAAAAAAAGTTTGGTTTGTGCTCGTTTTAAATTAATTTTCCCCAATTTTGAGGTATTTTTCATATAGGTTTCATCTATTTGTTCTTTGTGTGCACATTATGGGCATGGACACATCCAAAGTATGGAGACATCCCCAGAGTCATTTTAGAAGCCAGTTCTGTGGACATCCCCAGAGCAAGGACATCCAAGTCTGAACGAGGGCATGGAGTAGGTGTGGCCCAAATGTTCCCAGAACTTGGATATCCTCTCATGATGTCAGGAATGTCCTGGACATCCCGAGCTACATCCAAGCTTATTTCTGCTTAAGGTATGAATAGGCATCAGAAAAGGGCTTGTTTTGTCAGGCAGACATCTGGAGAGAATGGAGAAGGTGGTCCACTCATGTCCCTTATATTTTCCATTCCGACAACAAGTACTGATGAGGAACGAGGCCTCGTGTTGTCATTTTGCCATTCTTCTAGATGTCCGCTTATGCTAGCTTGCATGAGATGGATGTCCTCACCCCATGCTTTCCTGAGGGGGACATCTATGCGGCTGCCGACATGGATGTCCATGTTGGGGATATTTATGTTACCAAGATTGGGCAGAAACATAGATTTCTCTGGTGGTTCACAGCACGTTCTGCCCTGCACAGTCCCAATTTGACTTGGATGTTCTTTCTAACATGCCACTTTGTATGTGCCCTAGAACTTTAATAAGTGTGCAGATGGTACACATGCTAACTCATAGGTATAAGTCCATATAAGAAATGTACATGCGCGTTAATGTTTTAGGCACCCAAATGAACCAAATGTGCACCCATGAATTCAAACCCTTAGCAACCAGTATCATTTCCTTCAGGAGTACTGAAAATGCCAGAAAGCAATGCCTCCTGTGGAGTGCACGAAACTCTGGTCAGGAGGGCAAAGAAACCGGACAACCTCTGAGTGTTGTCACCACTCTCTTTCTGACTGTGCACATAATCCACTGCATACTCTTATTAACTCACTGGGTTGTAGATTTAGCCTTAATCCTAGTGGCATTGATAACTCTAAAATAAAATCATGCCTACTAGGATCTGAAGCTGTATAGCTTCTGTGATTATCATCTGACCAAAGAGCTCCAAGTAGCGAAGATATCACAATAGCTTTTGGTCTGGACAAATACGCAAAGGCAATCTTTCTTAATGGAAAACCAAGGAAACCTGAAAATATCTCTGTGGCAGAAGACTGTAGTATAAATATCTAGGAGGAGAAACAGAGAAACATGATGGCAGATAAAGACCATACGGCCTGTCCAGTCTGCCCTGCCATAAAAACTGCTATAATCCCTTTGTTTCCTTTAGAGAACTTCTGTGTTTGTCTCATGTTTTCTTGAATTCAGATGACATTTTTTTCTATACTACCTCTACTGGAAGACTATTCCATGCATCTACTACTCTTTCCTTAAAGAAATATTTCTACATATTACTTCTGAGCAATGATGGGATTCAGTCAGTTTGGCCCGGTTCGCACAAACCAGTTCCTGCCATGGCCCATGTTTGCTGAACCAGGGTGAACACAGCATTGCAACGCTGCCTCTGCACTGGCGGGAATCACACCTGCCTGACAATGTTTGATCACTAAAATGAAGTATCCACTTACCGAGGGTAACTGTTAATCCACGTAATATATTTCCCTCCAATTAATCTTCAGGCTATGAAGCTTCTCTATTGCAACAATGCCTGACACCTGCCTGACAATGTTTGATGGCATCAGGGGATCATGGCATTGGGGAAAGCCCCCGATGCCGTCAGAACATTGTAGGACGAGGGATCAGGCCGCTGGGCCACCAGAGAATGTGTACCTTGGCAGAGGGCAGTGGCCCAAGCGTATGGCCGCTGCAACGCCTCTACGCGAGGAGCAGCAACCCATCAGGCATACATGTGGGGGGGCTGGAACCGAACTGGTTCCTTGTCGGTTCGGATCCCATCACTGCTCCTGAGTCTATCTCCTTTCACCTTCATCCTATGACCCCTCATTGCAGAGCTTTCTTTCAATTGAAAGAAGCTCTCCTTCTGTGCATTCATGCCATGGAGATATTTAACCATCTCTATCATATCTGCTCTCTCCTGCCTTTCCTCCAAAGTATACATATTGAGATCTTCAAATCTGTCCCCATATGCCTTATGATGATGCCCACTGAGCATTTTGGTAGCCATCCTTTGTACTGACTCCATCCTGTTTATATCCTTTTGAAGCTGTGGTCTCCAGAATTGCACACAATACTCCAAGTGAGATCTCACCAAAGACTTATACAGAGACACTATCACCTCCTTCTTCCTGCTCCCCATTCCTCTCCCTATGCACCCAAGCATGTTTCTGGCCTTCGCTGTCAACTTTTCTACCTGTTTAGCCACCTTAAGATCATCAGAAACAATAACACTCAGATCCTGCTCTTCTTTTGTGGACAGAATTACTTCACCCCCTATACTATACTGCTCCGTTGGAGTTTTGCAGCCCAAATACATGACCCTGCATTTTTTAGCATTAAATCTCAGCTGCCAAATTCTCAACCATTCTTCAAGCTTAGCTAGATCTCTCCTCATGTTGTCTACTCCTTCCTGGGTGTCTACTCTATTGCAGATTTTGGAATCATCCACAAAGAGGCAAGCCTTACCTTAAAAGTCTTCCACAATATCATGAACAAAAATGTTAAAAGAGAATCAAACCAAGGACAGATCCCTGCGACACATCACTGGTAACCTCCTTCTCCACAGAGTGAGCGCCATTTACCTCTACACTTTGTTGCCTCCCGCTAAATCAATTTCTAACCCAGTCAATCACTTTAGGCTTCATCTCTAGAAGAGGGTGCAACAATCTAGCAAAAGCTACTTACAGAAAAGATCAGCAAAGAATACTACAGAAGACTGAAACTGACTTTGAAAGTCCTTTAACAGCACAGAAATCCTTGTGCTCTCATACAGCTTTGTAACTGTACATTGACCTCATGAAGAACCTGAAAATTGGAAATAAAAGATAAGAAAACTCTTCCACACCCACCAGGTAATTTATAAGAAACAACATGTGCTATGATTGTATGTCTCAAGAGCAGAAGGTGGTATGGATCTTATAGAAACTGATAACGCATATAGGACCACCATCATAGTCCTTCAAGCATACTTAATGGCATCAACAGACCCAAATACTCAAAAAATGCTAAAGTAAGTGTAACTCCCTGCCTGTATATAGTCTTTAAAGTATCTCTCTATGCTGCGTGACAGACAATGGTGGTCACAACCATCCAAAAGCCATATGTGCCTCAATCTCTACTCTTGGGAAAAGGTAGTAGGTTCTTGAACAGGACACGTATACACTGGGATGCTTATAGTACTTAAAACACCACAAACTCCTCTTCTCTTTCTCACAGTAACAGAGTCCAGGCCAGAATGCTGTGCTCTAAACCAAAGGGTTTATTTAAAGAATTTTAAGGTCACTGATACGATAACAACAATAACTAACAGAGGCAATAGTTTAAATATATTACAAGCAGTTTGACACATTCTCCTGTTTCTCACAACCATAATACTGGCAGTTCACACTTCTCTCCTATATTCCTCTCACTATATACGGTAGTTATGTGCTGCAGGTAATTCCAAGCTGCTTCTCTCCTTCCCCTCTGTTATTCTTTGTAGTTGCCCCATGAGGAAAACCTTCTGCTCTTTAGTAATCTTTCTCAGTGTATCTTGGGCTGGTAGCTGTACATGTGCAAGCCTCCGATACTGCCCTGCGGTCACTCCTAGCTTTAAGACAGTGCAACCCAATAGGTGCTGACGTTCCCAGGGCATGCCATTGCCACCGCTCCTCCCCTCTCCGGGACCTGAAACAGCAGCAATGCCATTTAAATTGCACTTACCCAAACTCTCTGGTACTACATTGCTCTTCGTCCTCTCTTTGACTGCCAATTTCACGTCCTCTGACACAGACTTCCTCTTTGCTTGGGGTTGCTTAAGGGAGTGGAAGTGGTAGGTCAAAGAGGAGGAGCAGCGATGTAGTGCTGGAGAGTTCGGCTAAGCATTGCATTGCAATTTAAATGGCATGGTTACCGCTGTAGGTCCCAAGGAGGGGTGGCAGTGGTGGCAATGGGGGCAGTGGTGAAAGCAGAGGGGGTGACAGGATTGAGGGCTCACTTAGGAAGCCTCATATCCTTGCACCAACCTGTGACACCATCCCTGCCTGGCTCTGGTGTCACAGGTTGCTGATGGACTTCTATAGTTCCTCTCTTCTTCTCCCTTGAGTAGGTGGCTCTCACATGTAGTGGCTCCACTCCATCTCTTCACCACTGGCTGTTCTGCACTCCTCCTGAGCCAGTAGAGGGGCCAGCAGGGCTTTCACATTCATAGAGGAATATTGGTATTGGCTTGACCCTGAGACACCTTCCAACCCTGCTGCTCTTTCCTCCTGCAACTTCGGCCTTGTGGTTCCCTCCGGATGGAATGAGGGCTGGGGGACTGCCACAGCCTCCTACTCTTGGAGGCAGACTACCTACTCCCTCTCCGAAAACACAGAATGGTTTATATACTGGTTCCTTTTTAGCCTTTCTTCATAGGAAGGACTACAAAAGGGGACTGCTACTTCTGGAGAGAGATCTGCAAAAGTGAGTATATACTTTGGGGAATTTTTCTGAAGGGAATTCTTTGGATTAAAGCTGATCAATCTGTGAACCAAGTGTATTTGTTAAATCAGTTAGGGCCTAGTAGCAGCAGTTTAAGTTTAAATTTAAAACACAGAAGAGAACTTTCTGGTTAAATTTAGAACACAGCAGAGAGCTTGTAGTTTAAATTTAATACTCACTCAGGGCCTAGTAGCAGCAAAGTGCTTTTAGTTTAAATTTAAAACACAAAAGAGAGCTTTATGGTTAAATTTAGAACCCAGCAGAGAGCTTCTAGTTTAAATTTCATACTAAGTCAGAGCCTAGCAGCAGCAAAGAGCTTTAATTTAAGTCAAATCAGAATATAACTTAGCATAAAAGGCAAAACAGGGTCAGTATTCTTTGAGCAATAAATAAAGTCTTCAAGAGACCTTTACAAAGAGGCCTTCTACCTAGGGGGAAAGGACCTGTGAAACTTTCTAAATAGGTGTTAAAGCCAGGTGGCAGGTCAAAAGGCCATTTTGAAAGACTCCTTCTATCCAAGCAAGGACTGTTAATCACCCAGGAAGTTGGTCACAGCTTATCTCAGAAGCACAGGACAGGGTACTGTGTAGCAGCCCTCTTTTAATAAGTCTTATTTCCCTCCCTTCCTCCCCAACACCCACCCACCCCTGGGATAATCATAGCTTTATAGGTACTTATGCATCTTAAAGGGAAGGAGCTGTTCTCAGGTGCAGCTCTTTATCCAAATCAGTCATACATTAAGGACCTGAGATTAATTAAGCTGCAGGTGAACAATGTATATTAAACTTATTAGGTACACTTTTATTAGTATAAGTATCCACAGCAACCCTTAGTAAGTAAAGAATTTAAAGATCTAAACACAAGCTTAAAACTAAGATGCAGCCAGCAGTCCAGCAGCAAGATGGGGGCTTTCCAGTCTTTTTCATTGAGTGTCACATGTATGATTTTCTCCCAGTAGGTGAGAGGTCTTATGTGTGCACTAGCTGCAAGGAGCTCTTTGTTCTCAGGGAACGAGTCCATTCTCTAGAGGCTAGAGTAGCAGACTTGGAAGACATAAGAAAGACAGAGAGGTACATAGACGAGACCTACAGGGATATAGTCCTGAAGTCCCACCTCCAGTCTGGCAGCATCCCTCTTGCCATGGAGGAGAGAGGTCACGTGGCAGGAGAGCATCACCCTGATGTGGCAGGAAGTAATCCTGTAACTAGGACCTGTCCTCCAGGTAATGTAAAACCCTGTCACACCAAGGAAGTTTCTCCAGGGCCATGTGCCCATGAGGGAAGGGTTAGGACAGCCGTTATAACTGGTGATTCCATCAATAGGCATGTAGATTGCTGGGTGGCTGGTGGACGTGAGGATCGCCTGATAACATGCCTGCCTGGTGCGAAGATAGTGGACCTCATGCGCCACCTAGATAAGGTCTTAGATACTGCTGGGAAGGAGTCTGCTGTCTTGGTACATGTCGGTACCAATGACATAGGAAAATGTGGTAGGGAGATTCTGGAGACTAAATTTAGGCTTTTAGGTAGGAAGTGAAAATCCAGAACTTCCAGGGTAGTGGTCTCCAAAATGCTTCCTGTTCCACGCACAGGACCCAAAAGGCAGGCAGAGCTCCAGAGTCTCAATGTGTGGATGAGACAATGGTGCAAGGATGAGGGTTTTGGATTTGTTAGGAACTGAGCAACATTCTGGGGAAAGGAGGGGCTCTTCCAAAGGGATGGGCTTCACCTTAACCGGGATGGAACCAGGCTGCTGGCATTAACCTTTAAAAATGAGATAGAGCAGCTTTTAAACTAGATAATAGGGGAAAGCCAACAGTTGCACAAGAGCGCATGGTTCGGAAGAATGTATCCTTGAAGGATACTACCAAAAGCAGAGAGGTTCCAAAAAAGAGTAAAGTAGCCCAAATGCCCTTGAGTATGGAGCAGACAGAGCTTAAAGATTCCAAATTGCCCATGCCTACCAATAGCCAGATTAATATGAATAAAATACAGTATCTAAAATGCTTGTATGCAAATGCTAGACGTCTACAAAATAAAATGGGAGAGTTAGAATATATAGCACTAAATGAGAGGTTAGATATGATTGGAATCTCAGAGATATGGTGGAAGGAGGACAATCAGTGGGACACTGTGATACCTGGGTACAAACTATATCGTACTGACAGAGCTGATCAAATTGGTGGAGGGGTTGCACTCTATGTTAGAGAGGGCATTGAGTCAGAAAAGATTAAAGTTTTGCAGGAAACAAAATTTGCTGTAAAATCTCTGTGGATTGAAATTCCATGTAAATAGGGGAAGGCAATGGCAGTGGGGGTGTACTATCGACCGCCTGGCCAGAATGAACAAATGGATGATGAAATGCTCAAAGAAATCAAGGAAGCTAACAAACGTTACAGCACAGTAATAATAATGGGTGATTTCAATTACCACGGTATCGATTGGGTCAGTGTCACGGCAGGACATGCTAGGGAGATAAAGTTCCTAGATGAAATAAATGGCTGTTTCCTGGAGCAGCTGGTTCATGAACCGACCAAAGGGGAACAGTACCAAAGGAGAGCTAAGGATCCGCACAGTACAAAGAGACAAAAAGAGCGGAGCCCGGACTGACAAATTCGTGAACCTTGTTTATTATGCCCCTAAAAGTGAGTTTCTATCGGTGGGTTTACGATACAAAGTAGTGATGAAACCTTCTGAAGTATTTTTGATTAATATATCCAGATATGCTATTTCATTTGGACTATATGTATACTCAAACTGCAAGTGCGGGTCACAGGAGTTAAGCCACCAAATAAAACATAACAACAAATTTTCTGTGCCTTCCCAGATGAGAAATACGTCGTCAATGTAACGTTTCCACATTTTTATATTCAACTTGTAAGGGTGTGCATTTAGAAAAACTGATTCAAAATGTGAAACATAAAGGAACGCGTTTCGGCCACCGGCCTTCTTCAGGGGGTCTTAAAGAGCACACCTCGGAAATAAATAATAAACATAAACATATGAATTCAATAAGCACAACATAATATAAAATACACTATCAAGTATTAATATAAAATAAGAAATTAAAAATTAAAAATTAAAAACATGTGATTTTACCCATAACATACAAAGGACAATCTGTAAATGTGTAAAAATTAAATAAAAAGACAACTTATAGATAAGAACTGTTAAGAAACTATTAAAAAAAGTAATAAATAATACATACATCTAAAACAACTAAAAAGGAAAAACGAGAGACGAGGAGAGGTCAAAAGTAAATAAATACCTTATTATGGTCAAATTGAATATTATCATGGAACGAACCTGTAAAATACTGACAGCTGACAATGGATAAATAAATAAATTATTAAATAGATGAGTATACATTTGTGGAACAAAATATACAACTCTAAAACTAACATGCCATATTAATAAATAAATTAATAAATAATTAATTACATAAATAAATATACATATACATAAAATATATAAAAAAGAATAATAATATATAAAAAAATAATTATTATATATATGTATATACCTGAACATCAAAAGAGCACTTAAAAAACAAGAACAGCATGTAAATATAAAAATTAAAAAGGCTAGCCAAACGGAAACCACATCATAAAACAAGAGTAAAAAAGGTGGAGACGCTCTTAAATTAAAAATCAATATGTACAATATATTAAAAATTCTTGCAAGGAATTATATCTCCGAATTAGGTGCACAATACGGCACCTATAACACACCCATTATTTTAATGAACTATATATAAGAGTGATGGCAAATAGTGAACCAAAAGCTATCAAATATAAAAGCAGTTATAGAAAGAGACAAAGGCATAAGTCCAACATAAGAACGTGCAAAAGTGCTATTAAGAAATGCAGTAACCTTTCCTGCAAGTAAACCGACTAAAAATAAACGGTTATGCTCACCGATATAGGCAACGAATAGTCAATAAGAACAAAAAGAAAAAAAGGCAAAAATGAATACAGGAATCATTCCTAAAGGTGTTATGTCAAAAAATAATGAAATATGAGCACCGGCATTCTTTAAATAAACAGAAATCAGCAATAAAGAAGTTTTCACAGTCCCATAGCGTATTGTCATATTAGAGATACTAGCAGAGCGCACGGTTACTCTGCAAGGGACGAAAGTTATATTGGCACAATATATAATGAATTAAAACAGGGAGAAAAAAAAAGGGAGAAAAAGAGAGTCTTTATATGTAAGTAGCGCATAAAACAAAATAAAAGTGTTGCTTAAAACTTAAGCTGAAAATAACGAGAATGAAAGAGCACCTCATGAAACAAACTTTAAAACTGGTACTCGCAGCATAGAAACGCTAAGCGGTACCAACAATGAAATAAAAATGCAAAAGGCAGTTGACATACAGCCGAAGTATGTAATTACATCGCTCAAATTTAAAAGGTGTCTAGATGTTATAAACAAAAGTACAAACTCACCAAAGAACGGCGTTCTGCACTGCTGCACTATTAACTAGCGTGGTAAAGTATACTCTGAACAGACGCCTAAATACCGGCATTTTCCCGCCCATGCAGGTTTAGGGTCACTGTCTCAGAATAACAAATGAATGTATAAATATCAAATAAAAATACTCCCTTTTGCATTTTTATTTCATTGTTGGTACCGCTTAGCATTTCTATGCTGCGAGTACCAGTTTTAAAGTTTGTTTCATGAGGTGCGCTTTCATTCTCGTTATTTTCAGCTTAGGTTTTAAGCACACTTTTATTTTGTTTTATGCGCTACTTACATATAAAGACTCTCTTTTTCTCCCTTTTTTTTTTCTCCCTGTTTTAATTCATTATATATTGTGCCAATATAACTTTCGTCCCTTGCAGAGTAACTGTGCGCTCTGCTAGTATCTCTAATATGACAATACGCTATGGGACTGTGAAAACTTCTTTATTGCTGATTTCTGTTTATTTAAAGAATGCCGGTGCTCATATTTCATTATTTTTTGACATAACACCTTTAGGAATGATTCCTGTATTCATTTTTGCCTTTTTTTCTTTTTGTTCTTATTGACTATTCGTTGCCTATATCGGTGAGCATAACCGTTTATTTTTAGTCGGTTTACTTGCAGGAAAGGTTACTGCATTTCTTAATAGCACTTTTGCACGTTCTTATGTTGGACTTATGCCTTTGTCTCTTTCTATAACTGCTTTTATATTTGATAGCTTTTGGTTCACTATTTGCCATCACTCTTATATATAGTTCATTAAAATAATGGGTGTGTTATAGGTGCCGTATTGTGCACCTAATTCGGAGATATAATTCCTTGCAAGAATTTTTAATATATTGTACATATTGATTTTTAATTTAAGAGCGTCTCCACCTTTTTTACTCTTGTTTTATGATGTGGTTTCCATTTGGCTAGCCTTTTTAATTTTTATATTTACATGCTGTTCTTGTTTTTTAAGTGCTCTTTTGATGTTCAGGTATATACATATATATAATAATTATTTTTTTATATATTATTATTATTTTTTATATATTTTATGTATATATATATTTATTTATGTAATTAATTATTTATTTATTTATTTATTAATATGGCATGTTAGTTTTAGAGTTGTATATTTTGTTCCACAAATGTATACTCATCTATTTAATAATTTATTTATTTATCCATTGTCAGCTGTCAGTATTTTACAGGTTCATTCCATGATAATATTCAATTTGACCATAATAAGGTATTTATTTACTTTTGACCTCTCCTCATCTCTCGTTTTTCCTTTTTAGTTGTTTTAGATGTATGTATTATTTATTACTTTTTTTAATAGTTTCTTAACAGTTCTTATCTATAAGTTGTCTTTTTATTTAATTTTTACACATTTACAGATTGTCCTTTGTATGTTATGGGTAAAATCACATGTTTTTAATTTTTAATTTCTTATTTTATATTAATACTTGATAGTGTATTTTATATTATGTTCTGCTTATTGAATTCATATGTTTATGTTTATTATTTATTTCCGAGGTGTGCTCTTTAAGACCCCCTGAAGAAGGCCGGTGGCCGAAACGCGTTCCTTTATGTTTCACATTTTGAATCAGTTTTTCTAAATGCACACCCTTACAAGTTGAATATAAAAATGTGGAAACGTTACATTGACGACGTATTTCTCATCTGGGAAGGCACAGAAAATTTGTTGTTATGTTTTATTCGGTGGCTTAACTCCTGTGACCCGCACTTGCAGTTTGAGTATACATATTTATTTATTTATTTTATTTATTTAAAAGTATTTCTAAACCGTCTTATCCTAAAACTCAAGGCGGTGTCACAACAATACAATCAGATGGGGTGCAGGGGGGTCATGCAGTGAGGGGGGGTAGGGTGCGGGGGATCATGCAGGAAGTCCAAATGAAATAGCATATCTGGATATATTAATCAAAAATACTTCAGAAGGTTTCATCACTACTTTGTATCGTAAACCCACCGATAGAAACTCACTTTTAGGGGCATAATAAACAAGGTTCACGAATTTGTCAGTCCGGGCTCCGCTCTTTTTGTCTCACCGACCAAAGGGGAAGCCATATTGGACCTAGTCCTTAGTGGAAGACCAGATCTGCTGCAAGAGATAAGGGTGTTGGGGCCACTTTGCAATAGTGATCATAGCATGATCGCGTTTGATTTAATTAGTGGAGGAGGGATGGTAAGGAAATCCACAGTACTACCTTTTAACTTTCGAAAGGGAGACTATGATAAAATGGGGAAAAAAGTTAAGAAAAAACTAAAAGGAGCAGTTGCAAAGGTTAAAGACTTACATGAAGCTTGGGTGTTGTTGAAAAATACTATCTTGGAAGCCCAGAACAGCTGTAGTCCACGCTTTAAGAAAAGTAGAAGGAAGTCCAAAAAACTGCCAGCATGGTTTAAAGGTGAGGTCAGAGAGGCTGTTGTTTTCAAAAAAGCATCTTTCAGGAAATGGAAAAAAGAGCCAAATGATGAAAACTGGAAACAGCACAAGCACTGGCAAGCTAAATGCAAGGCATTGATAAGGCAGGCAAAGGGAGAATTTGAGACGAAGCTTTCTGCGGAAGCAAAAACGCATTAGAAACACTTTTTCAAGTACATTCGTAACAAAAAACCTGTGAGAGAGTCAGTTGGTCCATTAGATGATAGAGGAGTTAAAGGGGTACTAAGAGGCGACAAGGCGATAGCGGAGAGACTGAATGAATTCTTTGCTTCGGTCTTTACTGAGGAAGATGTAGGGATTTTACCCATGACTGAAGTGGTATTTAAAGGTGCGGAAGAATTGAAGGAAATATCAATACATCGGGAAGATGTATTACAGCTATTTGATAAACTGAAGAGTAGCAAATCACCTGGACCAGATGATATACATCCAAGGTGTTGAAAGAACTAAAATATGAGATTGCAGACCTGCTAATCTGTGAACTATCATTAAAATCATCTGTAATACCTGAAGATTGGAGGATGGCCAACGTAACGCCAGTTTTTAAAAAGGGTTCCAGGGGTGATCCAGGAAACTACAGACCACTGAGCCTGACATCAGTACCAGGAAAAATGGTAGAAACCATCATAAAGAACAAAATTTCTGATTGATTTCTTTGACTGGATGACCAGGGAGTTGGACCGAGGGAGAGCTCTAGATGTGGTGTATTTAGATTTCAGTAAAGCCTTTGACACTGTTCCTCACAGGCGACTTATAAACAAACTGAGCACCCTAGGGATGGACCCTAAAGTTACTGCTTGGGTTAGAAATTGGTTGGGTGGGAGGCGACAAAGAGTACAAGTAAATGGAGCTCACTCTGAGGAGAAGGATGTTACCAGTGGTGTGCCCCAGGGATCTGTCCTTGGTCCGATTCTTTTTAACATCTTTGTTAGTGATATAGCGGAAGGGCTGTCGCGTAAGGTTTGCCTCTTTGTAGATGATACCAAAATCTGCAATAGAGTAGACACCCAGGAAGGTGTAGATAACATGAGGAGGGATCTAGCTAAGCTTGAAGAATAGTCTAGAATTTGGCAGCTGGGATGTAATGTTAAAAAATGTAAGGTCATGCATTTGGGCTGCAGCAATCCAAGGGAGCAATACAGTATAGGAGGTGAAGTACTTTTGTCCACTAAAGAAGAGCGGGACCTAGGCGTGGTTGTGTCTGATGATCTTAAAGTAGCTAAACAGGTAGAAAAGGCGACGGCAAAAGCTAGAAGGATGCTTGGGTGCATACGGAGAGGAATGGCTAGCAGAAAAAAGGAGGTGATAATGCCTCTGTATAAGTCTTTGGTGCAACCTCATTTGGAGTATTGTGTGCAATTCTGGAGACCGCACCTTCAAAAGGATGTGAACAGGATGGAGTTGGTGCAGAGGGTGGCTACTAAAATGATTAGTGGGCTTCATTATAAAGCATATGAGGACAGACTTAAGGATCTTAATATGTACACCTTAGAGGAAAGGCGGGATAGAGGTGATATGATTGAGATGTTTAAATACCTCCGTGGCATAAATGTTCAGGGAGAGAGCCTCTTTCAATTGAAAGCAAGTTCTGCTACGAGGGGACATGGGATGAGGGTGAAGGGAGATAGATTCAGGAGTGATATGCGGAAATATTTCTTTACGGAAAGAGTAGTGGATCCGTGGAATAGTCTCCCAGTGGAGGTGGTAGAGATGAGGACAGTAACTGAATTCAAAAAAGCATGGGATCAACACAGAGGATCTCTAAAGGTAAAAAGTGGACTGTTGTAGTTGTTGATATGGAAGGACAGACTAGATAGGCCATGTGGTCTTTTTCTGTCATCATGTTTCTATGTTTCTATGTAGATAGTCGTGGCTTAATGGGAGACAGTCAACAGGGCTTTAGACAAGGAAGATCTTGTCTTACTAATCTGTTATTTTTTTTTTTGAAGGTGTGAATAAACAGATAGACAAAGGTGGGTCGGTTGATATAGTGTATTTGGACTTTCAGAAAGCCTTTGACAAGGTCCCTCATCAGAGACCTTTAGCAAAACTAAAGAGTCATGGGATAGGATTCAGTGTACTATTGTGGATCAGGAACTGGTTAAAAGATAGAAAGCAGAGGGTAGGGCTAAATGGCCAATTTTCCCAATGGAGAAAGGTGAATATTGGTGTACCCCAGGGATCTGTGCTGGGTCCGCTGCTTTTTGACATATTCATAAATGACCTGGAAAGTGGAATAACGAGTGAGGTTATCAAATTTGCAGATGACACAAAACTATTTAAAGTTGTTAAAACCCAAGAGGATTGTGGAAAATTGCAAGAGGATCTTGATAAATTGGAAGACTGGGCATCAAAATGGCAGATGAAATTTAATGTGGACAAGTGCAAAGTTATGCACCTAGGGAAGAACAACCCAAACTATGGTTCCATGATACAAGGTTCCACATTAGGAACCACCACCCAGGAAAAAGATTTAGATGTCATTGTGGATACCATGTTAAAACCCTCGGCCCAGTGTGCAGCGGCAGCCAAGAGAGCAAATAGAATGCTAGGTATCATTAGGAAAGGAATGGAAAATAAAACAAAAGATATTATAATGCCTCTGTATCGTTCCATGGTGCGACCGCATCTTGAATATTGTGTGCAATTCTGGTCGCCGTATCTTAAAAAGGATATAGCGTTATTAGAAAAGGTTCAGAGAAGAGCCACCAAAATGGTAAAGGAGATGGAAGGATACCCCTATGAAGAAAGGCTAAAAAGGTTAGGGCTCTTTACCCTGGAACAGAGACGGCTGAGGGGAGATATGATAGAAGTCTATAAATTAATGAACAGAGTGGAATTCTTTTTAACATCTTTGTTAGTGATATAGCGGAAGGGCTGTCGGGTAAGGTTTGCCTCTTTGCAGATGATACCAAAATCTGCAAGAGTAGTGTCGTCAGGTGCCCCCAGTGGCCAGTGGCTGTAAGGGCATCCTGAGCATTTTTTATTATTTTTAAGGAGCAATGGCTCTTTAAGGGCAAGTGCAGTTTGGTCCTTGGAGTTTTAGCTCCTTGTGAGAACAAATTATATAAGCCAAGAGTGGCGGGTAATAAGGCTTTATTTCCCCTTTAATGCAAGGGCTCACTAAGACATAAGAAAATAAAGATAGTCCTTCTTTATAAAGGGTTCCACCAAATAAGCAGGCAAACAACTGTTATAAGCTTCACAATTGAATGCAGGGTTTAACTGAGGATTCTTTCATTCCAAAGTAAACTAAACAAGCAGGCAAACAAACTGTTATAAGCTTCACAATTGATTGCAGGGTTTCTTTTATATTTACAGTTCTACTATGGACTCAAGACTAGTAGTAGCACAAAACGTACAATCCATGGATTCATCCTGATGAATGGGAATAGTATTCTCAAACTCTATTTCCATGGACTCTGCATCACTGGCTTCTCTCTCTGAATAAGTGCTTTCTCTTACGGCTACAAGTTTAGAGGGTCTGTCTCTGCTTCTTTGCTTCCAGTAAGACTCTTCTGTTAAGCCCTTAGGTATTGTTTTGAAAAGCTCTGCTTTGTTCCCTCTTCTCATATACTGAGCGTCTGCTTTATCAGAGTTTCTAGGAGCAAGGCTTTCTTTTAAAAGTAAAGAGCCACCATACCTTGGCTTCCTGCAGCTGCTACACCTGGAGCTCTCTCTCTGACGTACTTCTCTCTGGAGACAGGTTTTCTTGTGCAGTGCTTTGCCCTCCTGAAGCCCAGGAAAACCTGGTGAGGATTCCCAACCTCTGTGCTTTTGTGTAAAGGTAGCTTTGTTATAGGAACCTCTCCTCCTTGTACCTTGTAAACCTGGTCCAGTGAACTCAGGTGAATGTAGGCTTCTCCTAAAGCATGGCTCCTTGGTTTTCTGTGCTCTTCTTTCAGCTGTTGCTGCTCTTGTTGTGCTGCTTGATCCAGCTACGTTACTTGGGCTGGGAGTGTCACTCCTTCCAGCCAAACTGCTTCTCCTAGCAGCCTCTCTCTGGACTCCGTCTCTCTGTGCTCTGCCCCTCTGGACTCTATCCCTCTGGATAGTCTCTGTCTGGATTCTGTCCCTCTGGGCTTGCTCCGTGTGGACTCTCTCCTTCTCCACACTCCTTCTCCTTCCTTCTGGCTGAACTGCTGCCGGCTGAGTTCCCACTGAATGGATTCCTCCTGACTGGATTCCTCCTCAACACCACTTCCTTCTGGCTGTCTTTCCTTTATAAAGGCATTTTAACTTTGAAACTCCCGGGCTTGCCTTCAGGTGCAGCTGGTTAACACTCATACATTCAGTGGCTGGGCACGTTGACTCAGCCTCTGTAGGATTACTCCTGCCCCCTCTAGCTGTGCTGCGAGGTAATTGCATCTTCTGCACATCCACAGCTCAATGAAAGACAGGTTTTTTTTCTAAACCTGCACCTTCCGTGACTCCAGCCTCGTGACAGTAGACACCCAGGAAGGTGTAGATACATGAGGAGGGATCTAGCTAAGCTTGAAGAATGGTCTAGAATTTGGCAGCTGGGATTTAATGTTAAAAAATGTAAGGTCATGCATTTGGGCTGCAGCAATCCAAGGGAGCAATGCAGTATAGGAGGTGAAGTACTTTTGTCCACTAAAGAAGAGCGGGACCTAGGCGTGGTTGTTTCTGATGATCTTAAAGTAGCTAAACAGGTAGAAACGGTGATGGCAAAAGCTAGAAGGATGCTTGGGTGCATACAGAGAGGAATGGCTAGCAGAAAAAAGGAGGTGATAATGTCTCTGTATAAGTCTTTGGATAAGTCTTTGGTGCGACCTCATTTGGAGTATAGTGTGCAATTCTGGAGACCGCACCTTCAAAAGGATGTGAACAGGATGGAGTCGGTGCAGAGGGTGGCTACTAAAATGATTAGTGGGCTTCATTATAAAGCATATGAGGACAGACTTAAGGATCTTAATATGTACACCTTAGAGGAAAGGCGGGATAGAGGTGATATGATTGAGATGTTTAAATACCTCCGTGGCATAAATGTTCAGGGAGAGAGCCTCTTTAAATTGAAATCAAGTTCTGCTACGAGGGGACATGGGATGAGGGTGAAAGGAGATAGATTCAGGAGTGATATGCGGAAATATTTCTTTACGGAAAGAGTAGTGGATCCATGGAATAGTCTCCCAGTGGAGGTGGTAGAGATGAGGACAGTAACTGAATTCAAAAAGCATGGGACCAACACAGAGGATCTCTAAAGGTAAAAAGTGGACTGTTGTAGTTGTTGATATGGAAGGACAGACTAGATAGGCCATGTGGTCTTTTTCTGTCATCATGTTTCTATGTTTCTATGAATAGGTAAACGTAAATTGATTGTTTACGTTATCAGAAAGACTAGGGGACATGCAATGAAGCTACATGGTAAACTATTTAAGACAAATAAGAGAAAATATTTTTTTCATTCAACATGTAATCAATCTCTGGAATTTGTTACCGGAGAATGTAGTAAAGGCTGTTAGTGTAGCTGGGTTTAAAAAAAGGTTTGGACAAGTTCCTGGAGAAAAGGTCCATAAACCATTATTAAAAAGGGACCCAGGATATCAATTCTTGACCCAATACAAGCATTGTGGAACCTGTGTCTTTTGGTGAAACTGCTAGGTACGTATGACCTAGATTGTCCACTGTTGAAAACAGCATACTGGGCTTGATGGACCTTGGTCTGACCCAGTATGGGATATGTTATCTTCTTATGTTCTTGAAGTTTTCTCCCCAGAGTAGTCTCCTTCCAGCATAGTGTTACTCGATAGAGGTACTCTCTCCTATTCTAAAAATTTCTAGTTGATCTTGAGGTTGTATAGTAAGAACATAAGAACATAAGACATGCCATACTGGGTCAGACCGAGGTCCATCAAGCCCAGTATCCTGTTTCCAACAGTGGCCAATCTAGGTTATACGTACCTAGCAATATCCCCAAAAGACACAGGTTCCACAATGCTTGTACTGGGTCAAGCATTGATATCCTGGGTCCCTTTTTAATAGTGGTTTATGGACCTTTCCTCCAGGAACTTGTCCAAACCTTTTTTAAACCCAGCTATACTAACAGCCCTTACTACATCCTCCGGTAACAGATTCCAGAGTTTGATTACACGTTGAGTGAAAAAATATTTTCTCTTATTTGTCTTAAATAGTTTACCCTGTAGCTTCATTACATGTCCCCTAGTCTTTCTATACTCTGATAGCGTAAACAATTGATCCACGTTTATCCGTTCCACTCCATTCATTAATTTATAGACCTCTATCATATCTCCCCTCAGCCGTCTCTTCTCCAGGCTAAAGAGCCCTAACCTTCTTAGCCTCTCTTCATAGGAGTAGCCTTCCATCCCCTTCACCAATTTGGTGGCTCTTCTCTGTACTTTTTCTAATAACGCTATGTCCTTTTTAAGATACGGTGACCAGAATTGCACACAATATTCAAGGTGCGGTCGTACCATGGAGCGATACAGAGGCATTATAATATCCTTTGTTTTGTTCTCCATCCCTTTCCTTATGATACCTAGCATTCTATTTGCTTTCTTGGCCGCCGCTGCACACTGGGCGGAGGGTTTTAACATGTTATCCACAATGACTCCTAAATCTTTTTCCTGGGTGGTGGTTTCTAATGTGGAGCCTTGCATCGTGTAACTATAGTGTGGGTTGTTCTTTCCTAGGTGCATAACTTTGCACTTGTCCACATTAAATTTCATCTGCCATTTGGATGCCCAGTCTTCCAATTTATCCAGATCCTCCTGCAGTTTTCCGCAATCCTCTTGGGTTTTAACAACTTTAAACAGTTTTGTGTCATCTGCAAATTTGATAACCTCACTAGTTATTCCCTTTTCCAGGTCATTTATGAATATGTCAAAAAGCAGCGGACCCAGCACAGATCCCTGGGGTACTCCACTATTCACCTTTTTCCATTGGGAATATTGGCCATTTAGCCCTACCCTCTGCTTTCTATCTTTTAACCAATTCCCGATCCACAATAGTACACTGCCTCCTATCCCATGACTTTTTAGCTTCGCCAAAAGTCTCTGATGGGGGACTTTGTCAAAAGCTTTCTGAAAGTCCAGATACACTTTAGTAGTAATTTAGTAGGGTCACTTGAGGTCTCTGTGCTTCAAAGAAGCAAACCTAAAGAGTCTCTACATAAGAAAATGAATGGCTATTCAGGCTCCAACCTTAAGCTTGGACAAATGTTCAGATGAATCAGTGAGTCCACCAACACAAGAAAGCAAAGAAACAATAGTATTTGCAAAACAAGAAGCAAAACTATAAATACACTGGAAAATACAGGAAACTACTTCAGAAACCATAGGTAGATAAAAATCGGATATAGAAACATTTAAAAAGTGAATGTAAACCTAAAGATGAGGGATTCATAATTGCAGTACAAGATGGTTATAGAAAGCATAGAAAAAAAAGGTAAAATATCAAATGCAGATTTTCAATTGCTAAACCGGAAAAAGTCACACATTTCATCTGTGGATATGAAATGCTGATGTCAGACTGCCTACACAGAAAAAGGCACAATAAGGTAGCACGTCTCATGCACTGAAAATTATGGGCCTGAATTTCAAAAGGGTTGATATTCAAATGCCAGAACGGTCAACTATGGGATATTTGGCGGCAGTATCCAGATAGGAGCTGCTCCTGAATTTATGGGTTGAGCGGTGCTATCGGATAATTGTTACCGTAATTACTAACGCCAATAGTGTTCCCCACCAATATACTATAATTCTTATCAAGAGCAACACTCATCTATCATATTTTTTGTTGGAATATACACTGTGAAGATAGCAAAGTTACTTACCTGTAACAGGTGATCTCTGGGAACAGCAGGAATAAGTCTTCACATATGGGTACGTCGGTACTGACGGAGCCTGCGCGGGAACGCTCCCCAGCGTCCAATCAGAAAGCTTTTGGGAGCATCCCACAGTGCCTGCGTGCTGCCTTCCCGCCTTTCCCAACTGCCTCTCCTCAGTTAAGTTTTAAAACTGAGACAAAGAGAGAGAGAGCGAAAGAAAGGGAAAGATAAAGATAGAAAGATACAGCTCCTAGGGGAGGTGGGTGGGTTGTGAAGACTTATTCCTGCTGTTCCCAGAGATCACCTGTTACAGGTAAGTAACTGTGCTATCTCCAGGAACAAGCAGGAATGAGTCTTCACATATGGGGACTCCCAAGCTGAGATGCCTAGAGGGAGTCCAAGCATGTTGCGAATTTAGAAAGAACCATGCTACTCCTCAGAACCTCAGGCATCCTGGGGATGGAGGGTAGGACTGAATTACAGAAAGGTGCTGTGGAACAGCTGGACTAGAACAGCACTGTGGAACAGCTGGACTAGAACAGGACCTCTATAGAGGAAGATCCTGTGAGATGAAATTTAGTAGTGAAAATATTGAGAGCAATATTGTAATATGGACCTCCCTTGGTGGCATTGTAAAAGTCTGTTGAGGTTCATATGGATCTGTTAGAAGAGCCATTGAAAGATCCTCAAGGAGTACCTCACTGTGAAGTAGAGGTAATAAAATTGTAGAAAAAAACAAGTGGAGGTCAGAACCCTTCAGGGTGAGAAAAAAGCCCCAGGGGTAACTGGGGTAGTATAAAGGTGTAGGGCTTCAGTGGAAAACGCAGAAGGTACTATTAGACAAAACTTAAACTCTTTTGGCCCAAGAACAGTACAATGCTAGGACCAAAAGAAAAAAGTCTGACCCATCTGGACTAGTACTAGATTAGTCCATGTAGGAGAGAAAGGGTATGGAGACCATTGTATCTGATAAGAAAGCAAGGACAGACTTAGGAAGAGTTAAGCTTTAGATTAACTGAAGCTCCGCAATGACTTTCCTAAATGGGGTTAATTAGGAAAGAAAAAAGGTACATGGAGGCTTCAGAGGTACCTAACCCTAAAGGGTTATGGTAAGAAAAAAGTTTACTAATTACCACAGGGAGTGGTTGTATATGTAAAACCCTAAGCATGCTTGTACGGCATGGCTAGGGGTAGTGCCCATCTGTCAGGGTGATAAGGAAGACATGGAAATCTGAACCTAAACAGACAGATAGACAAGTGTGTGGATATCTATCTACCCAAGGGATATATCTCAACAGATATATATATATAGATAGATAGATAGATAGATATAGATATAGATATATATAGATATAGATATATATAGATATATAGATGTATGCATATATATATATATATATTCCTAAATATATACACGTATAGGGTATATATGCATATAGATATAGAGAGATATACATGGGCAGAAGATCCACAGATATTGTGATGGGGCCCGTATGTTGGAGCCCTTTAAAACCCTAATTAGGCGGTTGCCTAGGGTTGTAGAAATTTTACCCTGCTCTTGCTATGAAAAACAGAGTCTTGTGGTCAGTGGTAAGGAAAATAAAGCATGGGTTTTATTCCCCGTCCCGCACGGACATTCTTCAAGGACAAAACTTAACACAGCAGTGCACAAAAATGGTAACAAAAACTTCCTTTCTTTGTTATTCTTCACAAAGTATTTTTCCTTCCAAAAAGGTTAACACAAAGCAGTGTGGTTATACTTGCAGCATACATTACAGTCCATGGGTATGGGCTCTGAAAGGTGGCTGTTACTCTCCCAGACCATCCCTTCAGACTCACTTCCCAAAACGTCTGAGTTAGCTTCTTCCCCTGTATAGGAGTCTGGCCCAACCTCTTGTGAGAGATCACTAATGCTTCCTGCCAAAGCTTCTATAAACCCAGGGTTGTAATCTCCTGGTCTGAGGAAAGCTCTCTGCTGATCCTCTTCATAAAGTGGGAGTTTAGGATATCTCTCCCTTACAGCATTATTCACTGGGCTACGCCCTTTACAATAGCCATGTGCTTTAAACCTCTCTTTAAAAGCAGAAGGTTCCCTTCTCTGTACCTTGGTGCTATGCTTAGCTCGGGGGTTGTAGTAGCTCCTTTCCCCGGCTTCCCAGTCAGGCTGTGAGTTAAGAAACTCTGTGTCAGGCTCCCAGCTGTTCTTCAGCTTACAGCTACGTCTGAGGTTCCCTCCTCTGGGTAAACTCCCTCTGAGCTGACCTGTGCTCTGTGACTGTGGATAGCGTCTTCCTGAACTGCTGCCACTTCCTGGCTCCTGGATTGCAGCTTCCTTTCCCAGCTGCCCTCTGCAACTTCCTTTGCAGGTGTCCTGGCAGTTCCCCTGGTAGCACCTCCTTCCCTGCCTAAAACTCTCCCTTATATGGTTCCTAGCCCTGCACGTAACGTCAGAACTAGGGGACAGGTGCTCTTGATGAGCTTTTGGCTTTTCTTGTAGTAACGGCATTTTCTGCTCAGCTGTTTTCCTATGCCCTGCATCCATTCCTACAGCTGAATCAGAGGTAAGCTCTTCACTTTCCTGAACTTGCATACGCTCTGTTTTATCCACTGTATCACATATCCCCCCTCTTAAGATATTCCGGGATGGTGAACCTCTGTGCACACAGCCCGGAATCTGCCCTGGATATGTGACCTTCCTACTGTACCTACTGTCTGCTGCTTTACCTGTGACGGTTACTCTGGAACGGTTAAGTGCTGCCGTTCTCTCGTACCATGGTTTCAGTACATTTATATGATATGTCTGAAGACGGCCTTTGTCGTTCTTCACAACATACGATACTGGACCCTTGAGGTCTACTACTACGTAAGGACCTTTCCACTGGGCCTCAAACTTTGGCCCTGGATCAGCGACCATTACGACTACTCTATCGCCTACGGTTAATTGCCGTGGCTTCTTACCTCTGTCATAATATTTCTTTTGATTTCTCTGACTATTCTGTAAGTGCCCATCTGCGACTCGTGACGCTCTCTGTAGGCGACTCCGGAGTCCCAAAAGAAATTGGGGAACCCCCATTTCCTCCCCTTCTGGCTCCACCCACTGGTCCCTTAAAATATCCAAGACCCCTCGTGGTGTCCGTCCGTACATTAGTTCATAAGGGGACGCTCCTAAAGAAGTTTGAGTCCGCTCCCTACTGGCATATAGGGCGAATGGGAGCATAATATCCCAATCTGCCATCTGCCCATCTAACCCCCTCCTTAGCAACTGTTTAAGGGTTTGATTAAAGCGTTCCACCAGACCATTCATCTGTGGATGGTACGCAGATGTTTTTATGTGGCGGATGCCAAAAGCATCCCATACTTGTGCTAAGTATTTTGAAACAAAATTACTTCCCCTATCTGTAAGCATTTCCCTCGGGAACCCCACCTCGCAGAATAGCTTAACTAATTCTGCAGCTATAAACTTAGCTGATATATTCCTTAAAGGAATCGCCCAAGGGAACCTGGTTGCAACATCCATTATAACAAGGATGTATTGAAATCCCCTAGGGCAGCGATGGCGAACCTATGGCACGCATGCCAGCTGTGGCACGCGAAGGCCTTGCAGCTGGCACGCGGGAAGGTCCGCATTTAAAAAAATTTAAAAAAGCTGTCTTCTGCCGCTTCCGGGGCCGCCGCGGCAGAATCGAGTGTGCCGCGGGGCCCCCCCTGTGCCTGGCAGAGCCTGCCCTCCAGATCCTGCCTTCCCCGGTATCAGCTCCCTGTTTCCAGCTTGTCACACGCGCCGGCTTTCAGAGCGCGAGGGGAGAGTTTCTCCCTCGCTGCTCTGTTAAGCCCGCGGGGGCTGATGGGAAGTTCCCATCAGCCCCCGCGGGCTTAACAGAGCCGCGAAAGGGAAACTAGTTCCCTTCGCGCTCTGAAAGCCGGCGCGTGTGACAAGCTGGAAACAGGGAGCTGATACCGGGGAAGGCAGGATCTGGAGGGCAGGCTCTGCCAGGCACAGGGGGGGCCCCGCGGCACACTCGATTCTGCCGCGGCGGCCCCGGAAGCGGCAGAAGACAGCTTTTTTTTATTTTAAATTTTGGCTGGGCTGGGCTGGGCTGGGCTGGGGGGGTTAGGAGTGGTGATGGGCGCTGAGGGGTTAGGAGTGGTGATGGGCGCTGGGGGGGGTTAGGAGTGTGATGGGCACTGGGGGGGGGTAGGAGTGGTGATGGGTGCTGGGGGGGTTTAGGAGTGGTGATGGGCTATGGGGGGGGGCTTAAACTAAAAATTGGGTGATGGATTAGGACTGGAAATGGGCTGGTGGGATTAGGACTGGAAGTGGGTTGATGGGGGTTAGGACTGATAATGGGCTATGGGGGGCTTAAACTAAAAATTGGGTGATGGGGGATTAGGACTGGAAATGGGCTGGTGGGATTAGGACTGGGAGTGGGCTGATGGGGAGGTTAGGACTGGTAATGGGCTATGAGGGGGCTTAAACTGAAAATGGGGTGATGGGGATTAGGACTGGAAATGGGCTGGTGGGATTAGGACTGGGAGTGGGCTATGGGGGGCTAGGACTGGTAATGGGTTGGGGGGGTTGCTAGGACTGGAAATGGGCTGAGTGGAAGGGGGCTTGAATTGCAAATAGCTGATGGGGCACGGGGATTGGAATGGAAATTGGCTGAGGTGAAGTGGGGGGCTTGAACTGAAAATAGATGATGGGGACGGGGCTTGGAATGGAAATGGGCTGAGGGGAAGTGGGGGGCTTGAACTGCAAATAGCAGAGGGGAAGGGGGACTTGGACGGGAAATGGGCTGAGTGGAAGGGGCTTGAACTGCAAATAGCTGATGGGAAGGGGGGCTTGGAATGGGCTCTTAGGGGAGGGAGCTAGGACAGGAAATGGGCTGATGGAGGGGCTAGGATAGGACTGGGAATTGGGTGTTGGGGGAGCTAAGTTTGGAAATGGGCTGTGGTGGGGGCTTGGATTGAAATGGACTCATGGAGGGGCTAGAACTGGAAGTAGGCTCATGGGGGGCTTGGATTAGAAATGGGCTGAGTGATGGTGGGGCTAGGAAAGGACTAGAAATGGGCTGATGGGAGGCTGGTATTGGAAATGAGCTGATGAAGGGACTCGGATAGGATTGGAAATGGACTGATGGGGGGCCAGGACTGGAAATGGGCTGATGTGGGGACTAGAAGGGAGCGGATACTGGGTGGGGCTGGAATTAAAAGGGAGCTGATGTTGGGGGAGATTAGAAGGGGATGGGGCTGGGAGAGTGAAATGGAGAGGGGAAAAATATTTTGTGTGGGAGGGAAGAAAAATGTACAATTGGCAGGTTATTGGGAGACTAAAAAAGGAGAAAGATTATTATGTTAAAGCAGATGAAGAGAGAGAATGGAAAAAAACTAGAAGAGAAGAAAGGAGAAATGGACAGCAGACGATGGAGAGATAGCAGAAGACACAAATAAACCAGAAGAAAGTGGCTGGAACAATTGCAACTGAAAAAAATGCACAAAAGGTACAAAGATATCTCTTTATTTTGAATTTATTAACTGGAATATGTCAGCTCTGGGAAATGTGCATCATTTGTGTCTGTGCTTTGTTTAGTACAAGAGGAAATTAATTTATAGTTTTATTTCTACAGTGTTGTTGTACATTCCAAGTTTGGCTTTTGGGGTTCCCAGTTTAATTATTGCCTTCCTGTTTCTAAATTGAATGAAATCATTAAAACATTATAAATTGCCAATAAATTGAAATGAAAACCAAAGGATTGTGAATCAAATTGATTCTCTGACAATACAAAGATTCCAAACTTTACAAATGATGTTACATAGTTCAGGCAACTTTATAAAGAGTTTTTAGATACTAAAATCTTGTTGTTAAGGTTTAATTGACGTGCTGGCACTTTGTGGAAATTCTTTGGTTTTGTGCGGCAGTTTGGGCACTCGGGCTCAAAAAGGTTAGCCATCACTGCCCTAGGGGTTTTCATTAGTGGACCTACAATGTCCATCGCCATTCGGCGAACCGGCTCTGTTATGGTAGGAGTCTGGATCATTGGAACTCCTATGGGCTTTGCGGCACTTACCCGCTGGCAAGCCAGACAGGCCTCACAGAACCTCTTCGTTTCCCGAAACACTCCTGGCCAGTAAAAACGCTCGAGGATCTGGTCGAGTGTAGCCTGCACTCCTTTATGTCCCCCAAAGGGGTGGTCGTGAGCTAGTCTCATAACGACCGCCTTAAAAGTAGTAGGAATCACTAACTGTTTCCTGATTGCACCATTATGAGGATTGCTGCACTCCCTATATAAAATATCCTCCTCTAACAGGAAATTGGGGAGCACATCCCTACCTGCCTGGGCAAACTCAAAGGCATGCTTCAATACTGGGTCTGCCTTCTGCTCTTTAGAAAAAGACGGAAACTTTTTCACCAGGTCAGCAGGTACCCACGGTAGCCCTTGTCCATCAGTTACCCCGGCTCTCAATTGAGCTCGATGATGACGTTCTTGGCGCTTCTCGCCCTTACTCTTCCTTTTAGCTTTTGAAGGAGCGCTAATCAACTCCTCATGCTGGGGAAGCTCGCTTAGAGTTTCATCTACCACCCTATCTTCCCCCCTTTCAGGCTCTTCTTCCTCTCCTGTGGAATCTCTTTCCTCTTCTACGGGAACAGGATTATCTTCTGGAATCTCACTGGGTGCCTCTAGGCCTTTCGCCTGGGACCTGGTAGAAACCAGTACTCCCTTTACGTATGTACTTCCTTCTATACCCTTGTAAAAAGGTGACCAATCTCGGCCTAGTACTATATCATAAGGCAATTTGGGGATGATGGCTACTAAGATGTTTTCCTGGGTGCCCAAACCCTTAACCTTTACTTTAAAAAGGGGATAACGGGTTGACGCCCCGTGTACACACTTTATCTTAGTTGTGCCCTCTTGCTGACTCGGGGAAAAATCATTTCTGGCCTGTATGATCTTCCAGAACCTCCGGGAGACCATACTTTGATCGGCCCCCGAGTCCAGCAAGGCCGTTGCAGGTACCCCCTGCACCTCTACATCCACACGGAAGCCATGTTTATCACCATTTATAATTAGCGCAGTGCGCTGAATGCAATCTTTTTTTAAGTGCCCTGTCTTACCACACTTAAAACACTTTGGAAATACATTCCTATCCTCTATTTTATGCAGAGACTCATTTGTATACCTCATGTTCCTATGAGGTTCTCTGGTATCTCTTACAGAATTGGTCAGCCCCAACTTACTCTCAGCACTGGCCTTTTTAGCCAATTCGGCTTCAAAGAACCGTTCTGTTAGTAGTGCTGCTTCTGTGGAGGTTCTGCAATTCTGCAGTGTCAAAAAGGTTTGTACCTCTACTGGTACTGCCTCATAGAACTGCTCAAGCACAATTTGGTCTATTATGCTTTCTATGGGTTTTCCTTCTGGTTCAAGCTATTTTAAAACTAAACCCTGCACTCTATAGCGCAATGCCTTGAGTGTTTCATCAGCTTGAATTTTAGTGGACCTGAGCAAACGTCGGTAGACTGCTGGAGTTAGGCCTAGCCTATCTCGTACTGCTCGTTTAACTTCCTCATATTCCACTGCCAACACGGTGGGCATGGCTCTATAAGCCGACTGTGCTTCCCCAGTTAAAGTTGAAGCCAGTCTAACGGCCCATTGCTCCTTTGGCCAGTTGGAATTGAGAGCTACCCTCTCAAAGGTTTCAACAAAGTCATCAAAGTTATCAGCTTTACTCATTTGTCCAACAGTCCACATCCCACAACTCTGTGGGCCTACCCCACAGGATGCTGGTAGTGCTATCTTTGTCTTCGGCTCTTCCAGAAAAGCTTGCAGTAAGTCTGTCAGAGGCTTTTGCTGGTCCTTCAGCGCTGCGATGGCCTGCTCCTGGTTGAGCTGAGCCAGCTCTCTCTGTTTGTCAAATTCCAGACTCATCCACCTCAGGACTTCCTGTACATCCATCTTTCCACGCCTTGGATCCTGGAAAACAGAAAAACACAACCAAGTGCCGTACCGCACAACAACAAGAGAAAGAAAATTTCCTTCTCCTCTTTCTTTTACAAGCCCTCCCTTCTCACCAGGAATCCTCCCAGCCTGTGCCCAAATACGCTTTACCTGAGCCAGGTGGAGGGTCTCACTTTGAGAAGGTGCTTGATTTTCTCCTTGCAGGAACTGGATTCTCTCCGGGTGTGGCGTCGTTCACTCTTTCCGCGTTGTAGCTTGCTGTGCTGCAGTTTTGTATTCTCAATAATGAATCCGCAGCAACTACGCCATTTTGTGATGGGGCCCGTATGTTGGAGCCCTTTAAAACCCTAATTAGGCGGTTGCCTAGGGTTGTAGAAATTTTACCCTGCTCTTGCTATGAAAAACAGAGTCTTGTGGTCAGTGGTAAGGAAAATAAAGCATGGGTTTTATTCCCCGTCCCGCACGGACATTCTTCAAGGACAAAACTTAACAGAGCAGTGCACAAAAATGGTAACAAAAACTTCCTTTCTTTGTTATTCTTCACAAAGTATTTTTCCTTCCAAAAAGGTTAACACAAAGCAGTGTGGTTATACTTGCAGCATATATTACAGTCCATGGGTATGGGCTCTGAAAGGTGGCTGTTACTCTCCCAGACCATCCCTTCAGACTCACTTCCCAAAACGTCTGAGTTAGCTTCTTCCCCTGTATAGGAGTCTGGCCCAACCTCTTATGAGAGATCACTATTGCTTCCTGCCAAAGCTTCTATAAACCCAGGGTTGCAATCTCCTGGTCTGAGGAAAGCTCTCTGCTGATCCTCTTCATAAAGTGGGAGTTTAGGATATCTCTCCCTTACAGCATTATTCACTGGGCTACGCCCTTTACAATAGCCATGTGCTTTAAACCTCTCTTTAAAAGCAGAAGGTTCCCTTCTCTGTACCTTGGTGCTATGCTTAGCTCGGGGGTTGTAGTAGCTCCTTTCCCCGGCTTCCCAGTCAGGCTGTGAGTTAAGAAACTCTGTGTCAGGCTCCCAGCTGTTCTTCAGCTTATAGCTACGTCTGAGGTTCCCTCCTCTGGGTAAACTCCCTCTGAGCTGACCTGTGCTCTGTGACTGTGGATAGCGTCTTCCTGAACTGCTGCCACTTCCTGGCTCCTGGATTGCAGCTTCCTTTCCCAGCTGCCCTCTGCAACTTCCTTTGCAGGTGTCCTGGCAGTTCCCCTGGTAGCACCTCCTACCCTGCCTAAAACTCTCCCTTATATGGTTCCTAGCCCTGCACGTAACGTCAGAACTAGGGGACAGGTGCTCTTGATGAGCTTTTGGCTTTTCTTGTAGTAACGGCGTTTTCTGCTCAGCTGTTTTCCTATGCCCTGCATCCATTCCTACAGCTGAATCAGAGGTAAGCTCTTCACTTTCCTGAACTTGCATACGCTCTGTTTTATCCACTGTATCACAATATATATATATTGTGATGCAGCAGACCAGCAGGGCATAGAAGAAAATGTTTTAAACTTGAAAAAAGACGTGTACAAGCTGCAGTATTCGCAGGAGCCTGATAGGGGGAGCAAGAGAGACCTCTGGAAGACTGAGGGTGTAACCTAAAACCAGCCAGCCTCCAATCCAGGAAGACAGGAACTCCTTTTAAAGGAAGTCAGGAAGACTGGAGGGAAGGCAAGGACAGGAGCAGAGGCAAGGACAGGAACAAGGAGTACAGGAGGAGCACGAGGAGAAGTAGGAGCAGTGAGAGCTCTGGAAGGAGTGCTGTGCTGAGCAGAAGTGACTGGAAAGGCAGAAGTAGCCTTAAAGCCAGAAGCAGCAGAGGAGCCGCAGAGAAGCTGCAGAACCTTCAGACGCCGAGGGAGCGGCAGGAGCTGCAGAAGCTACAGACACTGCTGGAGTGCAGGAAAGAGGTACAAGCCAAAGGAACCTGAATGGACAGAGACTACAGAAGGGTCCAAGAGATTCAGGTACACAAAAGCTGCATTGTGATTGCTGTGGGCAGAACCCAAGCCATATTGCTGGAGCAAGGCAGAATCTCCCTAGGAGTAGGCCACAAGCCTCATCCTCAGGAAAGAAGCAAGAGTTACAAGGTAAACCATATTGTATTGGAAACAGCCTATGGAAAGGGCAAGAGACAGAAGCTCCCTGTATATGTCCCACTGCTCAAAAGAAAAGGTATGAAAAGTTTTTATTGAATAAGAAACTTTTAAGTAAGCCAGGTTTGCAGGAAGTGCATGTAAACCCTGGGAAGAAAGAGAGAGATTCACACTGTAGAAATGCTCATGGCCGACGCCCCACGCTAAACTCCAAACACTGGGAGGTCATACAGCATTTGGGTGAGAAACCTAACTATAGCTTGCCGGGAACTATTGACTATATCTCAGATACTGTGCAGGAGGAACCGATGCAAGTGGAAGAGGTAGAATCCCTTTCAGAGGAAGACATGGATTGCAGCTATTGCATCACGGGAAGCGTAGAATGCTTGTGTAACCAGTGAGCACTAAAACTGGTGTAAATAGGAATGCCTGCTTTTGTAACCTTTCTGTGAAAAGAACAGTTTTTGTTTTGAATCTGAGTTGTGATTTTTGTAACCTGATGTAAGGACATTTCTGTTGGTGTTTGAAGCCGATCCTTTGAACCTTTGTGCAAACCATGGGAAATAAAGCCTTATTTTTCCCTACACTCGATGACCTTTTGTTCTCTGGGTATTTTTGGTAATACAGGATGTTACCGAGGCTATACAACCTTGGGCCCTAGAAAGAGAAACATACCAAACCCAACTTTACTTTTCTTTATGTCCGACCTGCCTTGACCACCATCAACCGCAGGGCGGCGTTGTGACATAAAAATGGCGTAGTTTTTGGATGCTGGATCAGAGCCTTCAAGCTACCAGAAAAAGAAAAAGAAAAAGAAATATCCTGAATTTAAAAGGAAAAACTCAGATGGTTCTGCTGAAAAACCTGGAGTAAAAACAAGACCCGGAGCGGATCACTTGAAAAACCCGGAGTGGAAGAAGAAAGATCCGGAGTGGAACAGGTGGAATCCGGAGCGGCTTGTGAAAATCCTGGAAGCAGAAAATCCTGTTGCCGGTTTTCGGAGTGGTGAGCTGCGGAATGCAACAGCATCGGATGTTCCCGAGCTGAATTCAACACTTACCTCAGGTTCACCATGGAGCCAAAGGAGCTCTGTGCATGGATGTCGCATCAGTTCGACAAGCAAGCCGAATTCGCCCAGGCGAACCAAGCACAAGCTCTGCGAGCCATGCAGGAACAGCAACTGCCAGTATTGCAAACTATGGAAAACTGGTTAGCATTACAACGGGAGGTGATGGCAAAGGCGAGCCCTGAAAAGCTGCAGGCAGCCGGACCAACTAACCCAGCGAGCGGACAATGGACATGCCACGATCTGATCATGGGGAAGCTAAGTCCTAATGATAACATTGATGACTTTTTAGATTCGTTCACTAGGATTGCAGGTTCAGCAAATTGGCCACCTGAACAGTGGGCTATTCGACTCGCAGCGTCCTTACAGGGGAGGCCCTTGCTGCATACAGGTCGATGCCCCCAGCCCTAGCTAACAGCTATGAGGAAGTAGTCAACGCCATAAGGGATCGGTTAGGCCTTACACCATTATCTTACAATAAAATGTTTAGAGCCACCACCCTTAGAGCCGATGAAACCCCAAAAGCCTTAGGCCATAGAATACGGGGTCTGGCAAATAAATGGCTACAGACAGAAAAGAAAAATGTAACCACATTAATGGACACAATAGTACTTGAGCAGTACATGTCCGCAGTGCCAAATAGGGTACAGAATTTCTTGATTTTGCGAAATTGCTGTACAACGACAGATGCAATAGCTCTCACGGAGCGCTATTTAGAGGCCGAGAGAGTCACCCAACCCAGGGTAGGGACCCCCAGACTGACACTGGGTATGGAGGCCCAAAGAGTGGAAAGCCCCTCATGGTCCCCATATGGTGTTGTGAAAAGTAATAAGCCTCTAGCAAAAGAGAATGTGAAGAAATGCTTTGCATGTGGGAAAAAGGGTCATCTGAAAAGTGACTGTTACTCACGTACTGCTCTGGTAGGGGAAGCCCCGAGAACAGTACGGGAGGGTTTCATATTAAATGTACAGATTCATGGGGTAGATGTAAAAGCACTCCTGGACTCAGGAGCTGACCAAACCATGATTTCAAAGAGGTTATGGTCTGTGATCAGAGATCAGGGATGGTCAGTTCCGGAGGGTCCAGAGGGTAATGTCAAGATAAAGTGTGTCCATGGAGCGGCTACCCGCTACCCTGTGTATAAGCTGTGGGTGAAGGGATTGGGCATTGAAAAGGAGATGTTAGTGGCAGTCGTACCTAAGTTACCACAAGAATTGGTATTAGGCCGCGACTGGCCACAATTTAGGAAGAGTATGAAAGAGGGTTTAGCCTCTCAGAAAGTACCAACTTCCACTTGCATTCGGCATGAGCCTAATGAGAATCCCAAGCCACAGCGGAATAACCCCAGGACTACTACGAGTCCTATAATTCCTAGCCCACTTTGGGAAAAACCGAAGAAAACCACCTTAAAAGAACAGGCGGACTCCCCGCAGAGGTTCGTGCTAAAATTCTGTAAAACCTCGGAGAAAGCCTATAGTCCTCAACGGGCGTCTGCACAAGCGGCCGGTTACGACCTCCATAGCGCCGAGGACCAGGTTATCCCAAAGCAAGAGCGTAGGCTAATTACTAGAGATCTCCAAATAGAACTACCCCCAGGGTGCTATGGGCGGATAGCACCACGATCTGGGCTTGCTGCTAAACACAGCATTGATGTGGCCGCTGGGGTAGTCGACCCAGACTACAGGGGTATCCTGAAGGTTCTGCTATGCAACTCTTCAAACGAAGACTTCAAGGTCCAAAGAGGGGACCGAATAGCGCAACTGATTTGCGAGCGGGTGGGATTTCCCAACCTGGAAGAGGTCGACATGCTAACGCCAACGAGCCGAGGGACAGGAGGTTTCGGCTCTACGGGGAAGAGGGACCTAGAGGGCTTCATCGCTGTCGGAAGTGAACCCCCAGAGGAGGATCTTGGTCCCCGTATAGAGGAGTGCGGAGAATCCCCTACGCCTAGGACTGGGGAGGAACTCTCCTTGAGGCAAAAACGTGAACTAACCCAGCTGCTGGAAGAGTACAAGGATGTACTAACTCCTGTGCCAGGAGAAACTGCCCTGGTCGCCCACGAAATACTCACCCCACCAGGGAAAATTATCCGGCAACGACCGTATCGATTGCCGGAAGCGAAAAAAAAGGAAGTCGTTGAGCAAGTGCAAGAGATGTTACGGTTGAATATAATAGAAGAATCACATAGTCCATGGTGCAGCCCGGTGGTATTAGTACCCAAGCCCTATGGAACTATGCACTTCTGTATTGATTTCAGACAAGTGAATGCCGTGTCCACGTTCGACGCCTACCCGATGCCTCGGATCGAAGAACTATTAGACCGGCTCGGGCAGGCGAAGTTTCTAACAACTTTAGATATGACTAAGGGATATTGGCAAATCCCTTTAACACGTGAGTCCAAGCCAAAAACTGCCTTTAGCACACCTCTAGGCCTTTTTCAATTCCGAAGGATGCCCTTCGGTCTACACGGGGCAGCGGCCACGTGCCAACATCTGATGGACATCATCCTCCGACCGTACCAGACCTTTGCAATGGCCTACATGGACGATGTAGTAATCCACAGCGCCACCTGGAACGAACATCTCCAGCAAGTAGGAACGGTCTTAGAAGCCATGAGGAGGGCGGGATTGACGCTAAACCCAAAAAAATGCACCTTTGCGGCCAAAGAAGTAAAGTACTTGGGCCATCTGGTCGGACGAGGCACAGTGCGACCGCTACTTGACAAGGTAGAGAGCGTCAGGAAGTTTCCCGTACCCCAGCACAAGAAACAACTAAGAAGTTTCCTTGGCCTCATCGGTTATTACCGTCGCTTTATACCGCACTTCGCAGAAGAAAGTGCTATATTTACCGAGATGTTGAGAAAGAACGCCCCAAATGTGTTACAATGGTCACCTGAAGCAGACACAGCCTTTCAACATTTAAAGGAGAAATTGTGCCGGGCCCCCATATTGAGAGGTGTGGACTTCCGACAAACATTTTTATTACAGACAGATGCGTCTGAAACAGGATTGGGTGCCGTCCTCTCACAAGTACAGGAAGGTGCAGAACACCCCATCATGTTCCTTAGCAGGAATCTATCACTTGCTGAAAGGAAATATGCCACAATCGAGAGGGAATGTCTCGCCATTAAGTGGGCCATTGAAGCTCTAAAATTCTACCTGACGGGGAGAAGATTCGTCCTCATTACGGACCATGCCCCGCTAAAATGGTTGCATACCATGAAAAATGAAAATAACCGCTTAACCAGGTGGTACATGGCTTTGCAGCCCTATGATTTTAGAGTAGAGCATCGAGCTGGGAAGCTGCATTTTAACGCAGACGCCATGTCGCGTATTACGTGCTGTGTAAAAGAAACTTCACCAGCCCGTAATATTTTAAGAAGGGGGATGTCTGATGCAGCAGACCAGCAGGGCATAGAAGAAAATGTTTTAAACTTGAAAAAAGACGTGTACAAGCTGCAGTATTCGCAGGAGCCTGATAGGGGGAGCAAGAGAGACCTCTGGAAGACTGAGGGTGTAACCTAAAACCAGCCAGCCTCCAATCCAGGAAGACAGGAACTCCTTTTAAAGGAAGTCAGGAAGACTGGAGGGAAGGCAAGGACAGGAGCAGAGGCAAGGACAGGAACAAGGAGTACAGGAGGAGCACGAGGAGAAGTAGGAGCAGTGAGAGCTCTGGAAGGAGTGCTGTGCCGAGCAAAAGTGACTGGAAAGGCAGAAGTAGCCTTAAAGCCAGAAGCAGCAGAGGAGGCCGCAGAGAAGCTGCAGAACCTTCAGACGCCGAGGGAGCGGCAGGAGCTGCAGAAGCTACAGACACTGCTGGAGTGCAGGAAAGAGGTACAAGCCAAAGGAACCTGAATGGACAGAGACTACAGAAGGGTCCAAGAGATTCAGGTATGCAAAAGCTGCATTGTGATTGCTGTGGGCAGAACCCAAGCCATATTGCTGGAGCAAGGCAGAATCTCCCTAGGAGTAGGCCACAAGCCTCATCCTCAGGAAAGAAGCAAGAGTTACAAGGTAAACCATATTGTATTGGAAACAACCTATGGAAAGGGCAAGAGACAGAAGCTCCCTGTACATGTCCCACTGCTCAAAAGAAAAGGTATGAAAAATTTTTATTGAATAAGAAACTTTTAAGTAAGCCAGGTTTGCAGGAAGTGCATGTAAACCCTGGGAAGAAAGAGAGAGATTCACACTGTAGAAATGCTCATGGCCGACGCCCCACGCTAAACTCCAAACACTGGGAGGTCATACAGCATTTGGGTGAGAAACCTAACTATAGCTTGCCGGGAACTATTGACTATATTTCAGATACTGTGCAGGAGGAACCGATGCAAGTGGAAGAGGTAGAATCCCTTTCAGAGGAAGACATGGATTGCAGCTATTGCATCACGGGAAGCGTAGAATGCTTGTGTAACCAGTGAGCACTAAAACTGGTGTAAATAGGAATGCCTGCTTTTGTAACCTTTCTGTGAAAAGAACAGTTTTTGTTTTGAATCTGAGTTGTGATTTTTGTAACCTGATGTAAGGACATTTCTGTTGGTGTTTGAAGCCGATCCTTTGTGCAAACCAGGGGAAATAAAGCCTTATTTTTCCCTACACTCGATGACCTTTTGTTCTCTGGGTATTTTTGGTAATACAGGATGCTACCGAGGCTATACAACCTTGGGCCCTAGAAAGAGAAACATACCAAACCCAACTTTACTTTTCTTTATGTCCGACCTGCCTTGACCACCATCAACCGCCAGGGCAGCGTTGTGACAATATATATATATATATATATATATATATATATAAATATGTAGGCATGTAGACACATGTCTCCAGGTATGTGGATGGAGAGATGCCTATATAACTGGATCCCCCTAGGAATATGGGGAGAGAGAAAGATTCATCTAATAGCAAGAAGGATGATACCTGCTTAAATAGATGGATAGAGAATCTTTTTTTCCTGGTTATGACTGACAGAGTCAGAGGAAAGGTCTCTCTGAGAAGAAGGAGTCTATATTCCTTTCAGGATTCGAGCTCTTGAGTAACCAGGATGGAGTAAGTGAAAAATGCAGATGATAACTTCAGTCTGCAGGCAGAAAGTCCAGATCTCTCCAGAACTGCAGTATGGTGAATGGAGAGAGGGCGCCAATGGAATAAGGTACCATATGTGACCCGCCTATAAGAGCAAGATGGGTATCAGGCGTCCTTGAGCTGCCACTGAAAGACAACTACCTCTGGCGAGAAGTCCAAAGGAGATATGGGCCAAGCCAGGGAATTGGCCATTTTCAGGTTTTTACGTGAGGAAAGGCCTGTGTCTTATGCCTCAAAAGAGATTTTAGATGAGATGGTAAGGGCAGGCAACACCTGCCAGTCCTGAGAACATGACTGGGGGAAACCCTCCTAACCATCTGAGGTTATCTACTAGACGAGATACTAATGCTCTCTAGCAAGGGCCCATAGTGTAAAGCTACTCTGTAGATTTGCAGAGAGCATGCTACAGGTTGGTTAGAAGAAAAAACTGGCTGTTTAAAGCCAGTGGGTAAGTTAAACTATTCTGCCAAGAACAAGGGGCGAAGAATAGCAGTTAACCAACCAGTCTGTGATGGTAGGGTTTCCAAACAAGGTTGAAAACCTGTTTGGGGTTTAGCACTGATGCTAGAAGGATTGCTAGTGGAGGAGAAACCCTGGTTGTGTGGTGAACAGAACCAGTGGCTTGACCACTAGAAATTGCTGCATCTGCAGCAAGTACCAAGGCAGCGGAGAAAAATGTCTTTTTCCCTCCTTTTTTTTTTTTTTTTTTAGATTGGGAAAAAGAAAAAACAGACATAATAGGAGTGGTAAGACTCCTCATTGTCTGATGAGCTGCCCTAAGGTAACAAAAAGGGGAAGACAACTCTGGAAGGGAGAATCCCCCTGTGGAATAGGTAAAGAACCATAGGGGCTTACCAGTGTAATAGAGCCACTCTTACAACCAAATGCTGTAGTAAGAGGGAGGTAAGACAGAGTTGAAGGAGACTGACTATGCAGTAAGTCTCTAAAAGTAAGATGATACATGCTAATGCAGGGAAACAACTGTCTTATTGATAGTTGTCATTTCTCTATCTCCAGAAGAGGAAGAGAAACCTGTTAAGTATAGGCATGATCATCATAAAGACTCTTAGAGACAAAGAAAGATGTCTCGTGAAGAGAGATCTAGGAAAAGCTAGGAAGAAATCAGTGCAGATGCTTCAAGTGGAAAGAAGCAGACTGCAACTCTAACCAGCAACCAGGAGAGGTAATGATAATATGTCTGAAGCCCTGCGACTGCTGGGTTTGCTGAACCTATTGAGGTTGTGGTTTCTTTAGACCAGGGCGATGTTTCCCCTGTTTGGGAACATCTGTATGATGGGCAGAAGATGGATAAAACTTTTTCCTCCTAGGGGAAGAAAGTTTGGTAAGACACTTCCTACCAACTGGGAAAGAGGAAGGCGTAAAACAGCTTCTGGAAACAGGAATGTCAGTGGTTAACTGAGCAACCTGGAGCAAAGACTCCTTCTTGAAGAGATTTTCTCCAGTGCAAGGAGTATTTCCCAGTCTTTCTTGTGCCCATTTGTCCAAGCCTGAAACTTGGAGCCAGGCTTTACGTCGTGCCCCTATAGCTATAGCAGAGGTTCTGCGAACAGACTCAAAGGAGTCTAGGGAAGCACCAGTAAGGAACCTAGAGATATTCTGAGCATGACGAACCAGTAAGGTATAGTCAGCTCTTTTGGGCTCTTAAAGAAAAGGCGTCAAAAACAGTAATTTCTTTGTGACTTCTTCAAGAGATAATCCCATATAGAAAATATATGAGAGAATTCTTGCTGAAAGCATGGATGCCTGGAAGGTTTGGCGTCCAAAGGCATCTAAAGTCTTAGACTCACGACCTGGCGGGTAAGAAGAGTGCTTCTTAGTGCTCTTAATACGCCTCATTGCTGATTCTACAACAATGGAATGATGAGGAAGTTGAGTCCTTTGAAAACCTGGAGAGGGGGGCACTTGATATAGAAGATCAGTTGCCCTAGAAGGTGGGGGTACCATTAAAGGAGCTTCCCACATTCGTAAGAGGAGATCCAGCAAGGACTGATGCACAGGAAGCATGATGTTGTCCTTTGCACTGCCAGGAATATACAGGGATTCTGTATTCCCTTGTGTAGGATCCTGTCCAGGTATAGAAATGGCAAGTGATTTTGCCCTATCCAGCAGAAAAGCTTGAAAAGAAAAATCCCCAGAGGGAAATCCTCTTGGAAGAGGAGGACAGGCTAGATCTGTTGAAGAACTGGCATTGACACCCAGGGATCTATCCAATTTTAGAGGAGTATAAGATCCTAAAGGGTGGCGTATGGGATCCTTAGAGGCTGATTGCCGGTACCGTAGGAGGTCGGAACCAGCTACAGTCGGTAGCGCATCGTCCATGCCAGGGATCGATTCCAGACTCGGTACCAAGGGAAGCGAGCCTGAAGAAAGAAGCATGGAACGCACCGATATCGATGGTAAAATGGATACCGGTACCGACTGCGGTACCGTATCCAATACCAGTGGAAGAAGGCCAACCGGTGACGGCTCTAACGGTATCGATAGAACCGAACATGGACCATCGGAACCGTGCCTTCGGTACCGTCCGGTGTTGATACCAAGGCGAGTCGGTACCCAGTCTTCCAGACTAGAGATCGATTCCAGACTCGGCATCAAAAGAAGTGAGTCTATCGATGCACATCTGGAGGGTACCGACGTCGGTACCAGTATCGGTACCTGACTCGATACCGATACTAGAAGATCAATCTGGAGCGTATCCAACGGGCCCGTAGGTACCGAGGACGCCAGACTATGATATCTGGTGAGGAATGTTTCATCCAACACCATTGCCAATGCCGAGGTATCGGTACCGCTCGAAGCGGATGCCACCACCGAGCATGGCTCAGGTATGTTCTGTGAGGGGTGAACCTCAGGAACAACCTGAAACCCCACACAGGATTTGGAGGCCGAAGACTCCCACCGGGGTTTTAAAGCCAGTGTGTTCTCGAAGGTAAGGCCAGAGGCATCTCTATGCTGTGCATGAGATCTACCATTCGAGGACTGGCTAGTCTTAACAAACTGTTTTTGGGTTACCTGATCCTGTGAAGAAGAAGGGGTGGTCGGTGCCCTGAAGTTGGATGGGGACCGTGTATCGAGGGAAACTCGATGCTGAAGACTTCTTCCTACTATAGTTTTACAGGAGGGACACTCCAGAGGAAAATGGTCAGGACCCAGGCAGGGTAGACACCAATTATGAGTGTCTAAAATCAATTTTGTACCGCCACAGTTAAAACATTTCTTAGGAATAGTGGCTGGCGTTTCCATGAGGAAAAGAGGGGTAGGCCTAGCAGGCTGTGAAAAAACCCTGTCAGGCACTAAGAGGGAAAAAATATTCCCTAACAGGAATATGAAGAAAAAAGAAACACTGGCGGTACCGGTGGCGTTGGGAAAGGCAGCCGCAACCACAAGAAAACTAAAAAATAAAAGAAGAATTTTCTGCAGTGACAGAAGGACGTCCTGTCGGCTCCGCGGAAAAACGAAAACTGAGGAGAGGCAGTTGGGAAAGGCGGGAAGGCAGCACGCAGGCACTGTGGGATGCTCCCAAAAGCTTTCTGATTGGACGCTGGGGAGCGTTCCCGCGCAGGCTCCGTCGGTACCGACGTACCCATATGTGAAGACTCATTCCTGCTTGTTCCTGGAGATCAATATTATTCTGTACCTTCTCGTAGTGTATTATTCCTTTTTATTCTTTTATTCTTTCTTTTAAAGGGGTAACTAACCCCTAAAACTAACCCATAAATTATCAGATAATTGTTGGCACTTATCTGGAGAGCACAATTTTCAGCTGGCCCTTATCCGGATAACAACATAGGCCTGCTTTTCATGCGGTCTAAGTTGCTCAGATAAATGCAACTCTCTGGATAAGTGCCAGCACTTAATCTGGATAACACCAGTACTGTCCTTGCTCCATCCATGGACTAGGCAGATAATGCCAGTGGAGATATTCAGCAGCACTATTCGGATAGCGCTGCTGAATCTCTCACTCAACACCCTTATCTGGATAGCCTCCCATTTGCCATCCACATAAAGGTTTTGAATATTGGCCCCTATGTAAACATTATAATATTACTGTGCCAAAATTACTGGGAACACAACCTCGATAAAATTATAGCAAATGAATAAGCTGTGATCACCTGAACATTTTCTTTTCCCACATGTATAAAACTTGAAGCAAGAACATTGGACATTATAGTAAAGGAGAAAAGTACAAAAAGAGCACTATTAATAAAAGTGTACTAAGCAATGATTCTGCAATATGTGTAGATAAAGAAGATTATTGGTGCCAACAAATCACAGAAACCAAGAAAATGGGGTAGAAAGATACAAAAATTGTCTCAATTATATTGGGCAATACTGGCTTGATTAAAAGGAATTTCTAAGTGCATCTTGATATGTTGCCTGTATGCAGGACCATACCAAGCTAGATATGTGCCCTGTGAGACTAACGAATCTGGTGCCCCCGTCCACCCAGCACTTTCAGTAACTTGCTCTTTTTGAGTTTCCTGGAAGTCCAATGATGATATTAGCTCCTCCTTCTGTGCTTGTCCCTGTGTGGCCATTTCGCTCGCACAGTCCTTGGTACGGCCCTTGTACATATTACATCTTATGAACTCCAGAAGCAGATTTTCTTCATAACAATACCAGTGATGAGATGAGCATTAGCCGGGTATCGACTCGGTCAGTGTCACAGCAGGACATGCTAGGGAGATAAAGTTTCTAGATGAAATACATGACTGCTTCTTGGAGCAGTTGGTTGATGGACCGACAAGAGGGGAAGCTATTTTGGACCTACTTCTTAGTGGCATGCAGGATCTGGTGCAAGAAATAAGGGTGTTGGGGCCACTTGGCAATAGTGATCATAGCATGATCGTGTTTGATTTAATAAATGAAAGGACAGCAAGGAAATCCACAGTACTCCCATTTAACTTTCAAAAGGGAGACTATGATAAAATGAGGAAAATAGTTAACAAAAGACTAAAAGGAGCAGCTGCAAAGGCTAAAGATTTGCCTAAAGCATGGATATGGTTTAAATATACTATCTTGGAAGCCCAGAACAGATGTATTCCACACTTTAAGAAAAGTGGAAGGAAGGCCAAAAAACTGCCAGCATGGTTTAAAGGCAAGGTCAGAGAAGCTGTTGCAACCAAAAAAGCATCTTTCAGGAAATGGAAAAAGGAGCCAAATGACGAAAACGGGAAACAACATAAGATTGCCAAGTTAGCTGCAAGGCATTGCTAAGGCAAGCAAAGAGAGAATTTGAAAAAAAGCTTGCCATGCAAAAATGCATAATAAAAACTTTTTCAAGTACATTCGTAGCAAAAAAAAAATTGAGACAGTCAGTTGGACCATTGGATGATAGAGGAGTAAAAGGGGCACTAAGTGAAGACAAGGCCATAGCAAGAGACTGAATGAATTCTTTGCTTCGGTCTTTACCGAAGAAGATGTAGGGAATTTATCTGTGCCTGAAATGGTATATGAAGGTGATGTATCGGAAGAATTGAAAGAAATATCGATAAACCGGGAAGATGTATTACAACTATTTGATAAACTGAAGAGTACCAAATCACCTAGACCAGATGCACATAGGGAAGAATAAGCCAAACTTAGCTACACATTGCTAGGTTCCAGGAAAATGATGTAAACATTATTGTGGACAATATGTTGAACTCCTCTGCTTAATGTGAGGCCAACAAATGTAAATAGAATGTTAGCAATTATTAGGAAAGGAATGGAGAATAAGACGAAGAATATAATAATGCCTTTATATTACATCTTGAGTACTGCAATTGTGGTTGCTGCATCTCAAAAAAGATAGAACAGAATTAAAAAAGGTAAAGAGAAGGGCAACTACAATGATAAAGAGGGTTGAATGACTCCCCTATGAGGAAAGACTAATGAGACTAGGGTTCTGCAGCTTGAAGAAATGGCTGAAGTGATATAAAATCAGGAGTGGAGTAGAATAGATAAATGCAAGTCATTTGTTTACTCTTTCAAAAAGTACAAAGACTAGGAGACACGCCATTAAGTTAAGTGGCATATGTGGAGGGTAATTTTCTTACAGACTGCCTATGTATGTAGGCCATGTAAGTGCCTATTTTTAGCCTATTTTATGAAGACATGTGTCTTTGTAAAATGCTAGTATAAATCTGACAGAAGTGAAAGCAAATTTTAGAAGCTCATTTATGTGGCTCCTATGATGTCCAAGTGAAAGCATCTGCAGTTCTATGTCAGTCTTAAATAAGTGGTGGGCACATGTAAGGCCAATCTAAAATCGACATATTTTCACCCCTTATGCTAGATGTGTATGTCAAATCAAACTCGGTACAGATGGGATAGGCATCCGCATACCTCGGGAAACGCTATTTTAGAAACATGCTTGTGTGAAAACTCGAAGATAAGAACCCTGGCAGCTTGCATGTTCAGTATGTATGCTGCTGTTGCAAAATGTGCACGTGTACTGTATATGTCAGTATGCACATGTTTATCCCTCTCATCAGGTAACATGTGGCGAGGGAAATAAACATTGGCTAAGGTTACCAGATGTCCTCAATTTTAGAGCTGTGTCCCCAGTTCCTACCTGTTTGCCAACCTCCCTTTCCTGATTCTAGCAATAGGGACAGAGGGGGTAGAAGAAAAATGATTTTCAGTCTAATGATTTGATTATGTCCGTTTTTAAAATGTACATCCATTATCTTTACATTTTGCACAATATGGGGGAAATGCATCACTGTTTTTGTTTCTCTGTCCATTTGTCTGCTTGGAAATGATATTGTTGCTGTCATGGATGGATGGGGAGGGGCCAGGGTAATAACTCCCCTTCCCTCCTTTACTCCTTGTAGCTCAAACATGGAACTAAGGTGTATCTTCCTCCACACCCAGTGCTGGTCCATCCACTAGGCGAGCTAGCCCAGGTGGGAGATGGCAGCGGCACGGGTGCACGGTAGCGGTGGTGGCACACATGGGCGGCTGCCGCCGCTCCCTTCAGCTGCTGCCAATTCCATTTGAGAGGGGAGGCAGGCAGCAGCAGTATTTTCAAAAGCGGTGGCTTTTGCTGCTGCTTTTGGAAATACTGCTGCTGCTGTTCACCTCCCCCTCCCTAGACAGAATTGGCAGCAACTGCCGGGGGGTGGGTGGCAGCGGCAATGGCAGCAGCTGGAGGGGGGGGGTGGCAGCTGGGGTGTGGCGAGGCCAAGGTTTCTGCGTACGGCAGCAGAAACCCTTGGGCCGGCCCTGTCCACACCACACACCCCCTCCCCCCCCCCACACACACACACACAGACACTTTGAATAAGTGTCCCAGATTGGCCTGTAAAAAATCTGGTAACCTTAAGAATGGGGGATAAAGTAAGGGCAGGATGAAAAGAACACTTTCTAAAATCCTAAATGTGCTGGAGAGCAGGTATAAATACAGATGTGGATAATTTCCATCACCCACGTGTAAACCCTATATGATACTGGAAATACACATGGATCTTGTTGCTCCCTCCAAACCACACCCCCAACAGGCTTCCATGCAATCTAGAATTGATAGGGGGTGACATGTAAAATCGGATCATCCTACAATCACTGTTTGTACATGAATATGATTTCCACATATGAGAGCTTGTATTTATCAAGCAAATCATGGATAGGGCTTCTAAAATAACCAACATAGTGTTTGTATTTAAGCCACAAACATTTATGACTACTCTAGAGCAAGCAGAACTGTTGCATCTAATTCCACCCAGGCAATGCCAAAACACAAGTACTCTAAAGTTATATACAAGTACGCACCTAATCTTTAATCTTTAGGCTTTAATCTTTAACGTTACATTTGATATACCGCTCAGGCCGAAGCATCAGAGCGGTTTACAATAAAATATTAATGTTACAGAAAACATGAAAAGAATGCCATTTATAAGATAGGACAGAATAAGAGATACAGTGATAGCTAGTCAAAGAAATAAGAAGATACAGGAAGGGAGGAAACAGCAGGTTTCATCCACAAGATACTGGAAAGACAATTATGCTCAAGGCGTTTAGCTTTTGGTCATTCGCCATGGACTCATGCCTAAGGGAAACGCCAAAGGGCCCTCTGACGAGGCCCTCAGGCGCGGGCACACCTCAGAAGCAGCAGTTTTAAAGCCACTGTGAAGGGCTGGTAATTGGCAGGTTGTGGAAGTGAGGAGGAGCACCATTTCTACTTTTACGTGTCAGATAATTTTATAAGAGGCCTTTGACATATATACTGGCATATACGCTCAAAATTTCTTTATAAAATTAACATCTTAAAACAAATTAAAGACAATTTTATCCCTCAATGCACAATTAAACTCTGAAATTCATTGCCAAGAGTCTAATAAAAGTAGTGAGTAACTGGGTTTAGAAAAAAAACCATTTGGACAAGATCCTGGGGGGAAAAATCCATAAACCTTTATTAATAATATAGACTTGGGGAAAGTCACAGCTTATTTCTGTGTGTAAAGAGAATGAAATTTATCTATTTTTGGGACCCAGCCAGGTACTTGTTACCTATATTGGCCATTCTTGGAAACAAGATACTAGGCTTGATGGACCTTTGATTTTAACCAATATGACAGCTTTTATGTTCTTATACTCTTGTATAGGGATAAGGTTCATTCTTGCAATGTTATGTAAAAAATTAACCATACCCCCTTCAGAGGTGCTGCAAACAGACCTGCTGTACCCTTTAAGAAGTGCCATGCAATAACCTGGAGCATCTTCAGGAAGGCATATAGCAGCCTATACATCAATAAGTAAAGGTTATTACTAACCTAGTGTGAATAAAAATGTAGATAAAGGTGAGCTGGTCGATATAGTGTATCTGGACTTTCAGAAAGCCTTTGACAAGGTCCCTCACAAGAGATCTTTGGCGAAATTAAAAAGTCATAGGATAGGAGGCAGTGTACTACTGTAGATCAGGAACTGTTTAAAAGATAGAAAGCAGAGGTTAGGGCTAAATGGCCAATTTTCCCAGTGGAGAAAGGTGAATAGTGGCGTACCCCAGGGATCTGTGCTGGGTTCGCTGCCTTTTAACATATTCGTAAATTACCTGGAAATGGGAATAACGAGTGAGGTAATCAAATTTGCAAATGACACAAAATTATTCAATGCTATTAAAACCCAAAAGGATTGTGAAAAATTGCAAGAGGACCTTGATAAATTGCAAGATTGGACGTTCAAATGGCAGATGAAATTTAATGTGGACAAGTGCAAAATTATGCACCTAGGAAAGACCAACCCAAACTATGGTTACACAATGGCAAGGCTCCACATTAGGAACCACCACCCAGGAAAAAGATTTAGGTGTCATCATGGATAACATGTTGAAACCCTCCACCCAATGCACAGTTGCAGCCAAGAAGGCAAATAGAATGCTAGGAATCATCAGCTGTTCCAGCTGCCTTGAGCTGCTTCGAGCCGGAAGCAGGCAGGGAATCCCCTCCCCCAATAGCTGCCTAGCAACCAATCAGCTGGTCCTGCTGCCTTCAAGACACCAGTGCTAATGGGTGCACCCGCGCCTGGCGGGCCACGCCAAAGGGCCCTTTGGCATGACCCTTAGGTTCGGGACCTTAGCTGCATCCCTCGCCGTCCCATTGCCTGATCTCTTATGTGCTGCACAGCCTGTAGGTCACTATGTAGCCTGGTTTGTAATATTTTGTTGCTTGTATTATCTTACACTACATTGCTGTCTCTCTATTGCTACCTCTCTATGTCTTGCATCCCACCTTATAATGAGGCCTTAACGTAACCTCTCTAACCTTATCTATATCCTCCTTAGCCCTGGCTCCTCTAAATCTATCTCTCACACTTTACACTACCCTCCACATAGTATGTTCATCCGCTCTCATATCAATCCCATTTCTGCTCTCCCTAGGCATTTCTCTCGTGTTTTAAAGTGGCCTTCACGTAACCTATCCAACCTTATTCACATTCCTCTCCTTTCACCTTCTGTGCTCCCCTTCTCATGTGCCTTATGGAACCCTCACCCTGTCTCTAACAAACTTGCTTTTACTCACGACCTGTTTATCTTTCATGCCCTCCACCTCCTTGCCTTAACAGAGACCTGGCTTCTCCCTGATGACACCACATCTATTGCCGCTCTCTGTCATGGTGGCTATCAGTTTTCCCACACTCCTCACCCCACTGGCCGTGGCAGAGGTGTTGGGCTTCTACATTCTCCCTTTTGTCACTTCCAACCCCTCATCCTTCCTCAGTCTCACTCCTCTCTCTCTTTTGAGGCCCATTCCATCCACCTATTCTCTCCTCTCCCCCTTCGGGTTGCTGTAATCTATCAGCCTCCTGACTTGTCTGTTTTCACTTTTCTTTCTGACTTTGACTCCTGACTATCTATCTTTTTAGTCCCCTTCTACCCTACTCTTATCCTCGGCGATTTTAAGATTCATGTTGATAATTCCTCTGATCTCCATGCTCATAAGCTCCTCTCCATTACCTCCTCATTCAATCTTCAACTTTGCTCCATCGCCCCCTCTCACCAACATGGTCACTGCCTTGACCTGATTTTCTTCTCTAATTGCTCACCCTCCAACTTCTGCAACTCAGTCTTTCCCTTATCTGACCATCACCTCTTAAGTTTTCTTATTCATCATCCCCCATCTCAGCCTCGTCCTGTCTCCACTAATCTTTTCAGAAACTTTAATGCTATTGATCCTTTAGCCCTCTCCTCCTCTATTTCTTCTCCCCTTTCCTCCTCTCTGCTATTCAATTCCGTTGATGAGGCTGTGACATCCTATAACTTTGCACTCTACTCTGCCCTGGATACTCTTGCTCCCCTTACCCTATGCCTTGTTAGGCGTTCTTCTCCCCAGCCCTGGCTCACACCTACTGCCAGATATTTGCGTTCCTGTTCCCGCTCTGCTGAGCGCTTTTGGCTTAAATCCCGCTGCCGTGCTGACCTTCTTCACTTTAAATTCATGCTTTTCTCATTCCAATCAGCCATAGCACTTGCCAAACAAGCCTACTTCACCCATCTGACTAACTCTCTCGCTTCTGATCCTCGTCATCTCTTTAATACTCTCAATTCTCTCCTCAATGTGCCTCCACCGCTGATTCCTCCCTCTCTTCCTGCCCAAACACAAGCTGATTTCTTCCATGACAAAATCCATAACATTACCCTCCAATTCCCCATTACCCCTTCTACCTCACCTTTCTCCCATCTCTCCCCACTAACTTCTGCTACCCTCTCCTCCTTCCCTGTGGTTTCTGATGATGAAACAGCACTCCTTCTTTCTTCCTCCAAACCCACCACCTGCTCCTTCGACCCCATCCCCACCCGTCTCTTACGCCTCATCTCATCCTCTATTGTCCCTTCCATTTCTCATATCCTCAACCTATCCCTCTCCACTGCTATCTTCCCTACTTACTTCAAGCATGCCATAGTCACACCCCTCCTCAAGAAACCCTCACTCGATCCTACCTGTCCATCTAACTATCGACCCACCTCTCTCCTTCCCTTTATCTCTAAACTACTTGAGCGTGCTGTCCACCTTTGCTGTCTCAATTTCCTTTCATCTCATGCCCTTCTTGTTCCTTTACAGTCCAGCTTCCGTCCCTTGCACTCCACTGAAACAGCTCTCACTAAAGTATCAAATGACTTGTTCCTAGCAAAATCCAAAGGTCTTTATTCTGTTCTCATCCTTCTTGATCTTTCTGCTGCTTTTGACACTGTTGACCACAACCTTCTTCTTATCACCCTGTCATCACTCGGCTTTAGAGGCTCTGTACTGTCTTGGTTCTCCTCTTAGACCATGCCATTTTGAATTCCGTCACTGTGTTTGCCCCCACCACTTCCATCGGGAGGGCATTCCAAGCATCCACCACCCTTTCAGTGAAAAAGTATTTCCTGACATTGCCTTTCAATTTACCACCTTGCAGCTTCATGTTATGCCCTCTGGTTTTACAGACAGCACAACAGCTGAGGACAAAGGAACATCTAGGAGTATGGCAAGGAAACACATAGGAAACTAAGCAGATCAGGATCCAAAAGCAGCCTCGAAGAGGTGAGATTTCAGCCTGGATTTTAAAAGTGGCAGAGATGAGGCCTGACTTACAGACTCAGGTATTTTTTCCAGGCATAAGGAGCAGGAAGGTGGAAGAGTCGAAGTCTGGAGTTGGCAGTGGCAGAGAAGGGCACAGATAAAAGGGATCTATTAGAAGAGCGGAGTTTCCAAGGAGAGGAGTAGGGAGAGATGAGAGGAAAGGTAGCAAGGAGCAGCAGAATGAATGCACTTATAGGTCAGTGGGAGAAGTTTGAACTGAATATGGAAAAGGACGAGGACCCAGTAAAGTGACTTGAGAAAAGGAGTTATATGAGCATATCCCCACCTCTTGAGGGGATATTTTGCAACCCCGCCTCTTGCACAAACTTTTCCAGGCTCCTCTAAGAGCTCATAAATAACCAGATTGTCTCCAAGGCACAGATAAATGGTGATGTTCCACATGGGGCAAATAAACCCTATGGGAAGAACCCAACAACCAAGCAAGAAGGGGTAAAGGAACACAAAACGTCATACCGTTGACAACATCCAACAAGTGCCGAGTCATACAGACAAGATTGTATGACCTCAAACAGGGCACCCCTAAACCTCCCTCCTCTGCAGTGGTCATTAGGGCCTTTAAGGGGATCTGAGGACATTGGCCCGACCATGAAAACTTAGTCAAATGGGAATCCAACTGTGCCCAATCTCTGCACAGAACCCATAGTGGTAACTGCTGGAGAACATATAACCACTGGGGCAACTCCATCATTTTGAATAAAGTCACATGCCTCTTCAAGGAAAGTGGTAAGCTCCCACATTTATGCAGCTGGTCAGCAGTCCACACCAACAGGGGTTTAACATTGGATGCATAGAGCTTAGCAGGGTCAGCATGCAACTGGATCCCTAAGTAATGGATCTGCAAATCCGCCCAGACCAAGGAGAACTCACCTTGCCAGCCCTCGCACACCCTGCCCCTTACATCCAATGCTACAGATTAACCTAAGTTGATCTTCAGTCCAGAAAAGGAGCCAAACTTTTCAATAATCCTAAGAGCTATAGGTAGGGAGTTCAATGACTCCCGCAAACATAATAACATGTCATCAGCAAAAGCACTAAGTTTGATTTCCTCAGTCCCTGTCCAAAGTTCCTGAACACTCTCCTCACCCAAAAGGGCTAAAAATAGAGGTTCCAAAGACAAAACAAACAATAAAGAAGATAGGGGGCATCCTTGCTGTGTTCCCCAGCCTAAGGAAAAGGGGGCAGAAAGAACGCCCCCCCCCCCCCCACACAGAGATAGAGGCCTGAAGGTCATTGTACAGAACCTGAACCCAGTGAAGGAAGGCACCTGTGAAGCCAAAATGCTGGAGAACCTCAAACAAATAGAGCCAGAAGACCCTATCAAAAACCTATTTGGCGACAAAACTCACCAGCAGCAAGGGACAGTGATGTCGCCCACAATGTTCCATCCCCAATACTAGTCTACTAATATCTAGAGCCGCTCCCCTGCCCTGAACAAAGCTCATTTGAAGGGGTCCCACAAGCCGGGGCAAGATGTTCTTCAACAGACCAGCCAGGACTGCTGCCAAGATCTTAATGTCATAGTTAAGCAATGAAATGGGTCTGTAAGAGGTAGGGTCAGAAGGATCCTTTCCTGGCTTCGGGATTATCATTATTACCGCACTTCTCATGTCCCTTGGAAGAATCCTTTCTTCAAGAACACTATTATACATTTCAGAGAGAGCCATTGACAACTGAAAACTCAGCATTTTATATCATTCCACACCAAATCTGTCAGGACTGGGAGCCTTGTGGACAGCTCCCTCCTTAATGATGCATTGTATCTCCTGAAAAGTAATTGGTCCATTAAGGACCACAATATCGTCAGTCATCAAGGAGGGAAGTTTCAGTTGGCTAAGAAAATGAGCACACGCAGCTAGATCACCATTCTCCACTGAGTACAAGGCCTCGTAAAATTGTCAGAAGACATCCGCTACCTGAGGCAACTTGTGACGTAAGGTGCTGTCCCTGTCTTGAATCACAGCAACAAACTTAGATCTCCCCCAATCACGAACTACCCTCACTAACATCTTCCCTATCCGAATGCCTTAACAAAACAAATGATGCTTATAAAACTGCAGTGAGAACAGTGCTTCTATCGATGCCTTTCACCCGCACCGCGAACTCCCAACTGCGCTCCTTTCACCTTGATGCACCATACGCCTGGAACAGCCTACCTGCATCTGTGCACCAGGCATCCTCCCTGGCCCTCTTCAAATCCAGGTTGAAGACCCACCTCTTCACCATTGCATTCAGATCCTGACTCCTTCCTCATCTTACCCTAACCCCCTTCAACGTTTATGACCATACTATAGACCAAACGTTTATGACCAAACTATAGACCAAACTGTACCACACCGTACCTTGTGCAGAACTAACTATTGCTCTGCACTGTTCTAACTAATGTACTGTTCTAACTAGATTGTAAGCTCTGATGAGCATGACTCTGATGGGCAGGGACTGTCTCTTGTATGTTGGCTACCTCTTGTAGGTTAGCTGTGCAGCGCTGCGTGCGTGGCGCTTTAGAAGTGCTAAATAGTAGTAGTAGTAGTAGTAGTAGTAGTAGTAGTAGCTTGTTGATGCAGCAAGGAGTTCAGGGCGCCTGAGTAGCTAAGTAGGCCTGCCGTACTGGTCCACCTGGGTGGCGCAGGCAGGGCCGGCCCGTCCATTGAGCAAGAATGTTTTTTGCACAGGGCCCCGCGTTTCAGGGGGCCCCGCGCAAAAAACATTCTTCATCATCCCAAGTTTAAAAAAAACAAAAACAGCTGCTTCTGCTGCGGCAGCATCAAGAGTGCCGCCGCGGGCCCCCCCCCCTCTCCCCGCCCGGCAGAGCCTCCCTGCATCGTAGGCTAGCGTTCAATCCCCGAACGCGGGCTTCTTTCAGAGCCGCGAGAGTTTCCTTTCTCGCGGCTCTGTTAATCCAGCCGGGGCCATAGCCCATTACCAGTCCTAACCCCCCATCAGCCCACTTCCAGTCTTAGCACCCCCCCATGGCCCATTACTAGTCCTAACCCTCCCCCATCAGCCCACTTCCAGTCTTAGCACCCCCCCATGGCCCATTACTAGTCCTAACCCTCCCCCATCAGCCCACTTCCAGTCTTAGCCCCCGCCCCCATAACCCATTACCAGTCCTAAACCTCCCCATCAGCCCATTTCCAGTCTTAGCCCCCCCCCCATAGCCAATTACCAGTCCTAACCCCCCCCATCAGCCCATTTCCAATCAGCCCCGGCGGGATTAACAGAGCCGCGAGAAAGGAAACTCTCGCGGCTCTGAAAGAAGCCCGCGTTCAGGGATTGAACGCTAGCCTACGATGCAGGGAGGCTCTGCCGGGCAGGGGGGGGCCCCACGGCGGCACTCGATGCTGCCGCGGCAGAAGCAGCTGTTTTTTTTATTTTTTAATTTGGGATGATAGGGGGGAAGGGGGTTTAGGACTGGTAATGGGCTATGGGGGGGGGCTAAGACTGGAAGTGGGCTTATAGGGGAGGGTTAGGACTAGTAATGGGCCATGGGGGGGTGCTAAGACTGGAAGTGGGCTGATAGGGGAGGGTTAGGACTAGTAATGGGCCATGGGGGGGTGCTAAGACTGGAAGTGGGCTGATGGGTTGGGGTTAGGACTGGTAATGGGCTATGGGGGGGCTGACTGGAAATGGGCTGATGGGGGGGTTAGGACTGGTAAATGGCTATGGGGGGCTAAGACTGGAAATGGGCTGATGGGGAGGTGTAGGACTGGTAATGGGTTATGGGGGCGGGGCGCTAAGACTGGAAGTGGGCTGATGGGGGAGGGCTAGGACTAGTAATGGGCCATGGGGGGTGCTAAGACTGGAAGTGGGCTGATGGGGGAGGGTTAGGACTAGTAATGGGCCATGGGGGGGTGCTAAGACTGGAAGTGGGCTGATGGGGGGGTTAGGACTGGTAATGGGCTATGGGGGGGGCTAAGAAAGAAAATGGGCTGATGGGGAGGTTTAGGACTGGTAATGGGTTATGGGGGGGGCTAAGACTGGAAGTGGGCTGATGGGGAAGGTTAGGACTAGTAATGGGCCATGGGGGGGTGCTAAGACTGGAAATGGGCTGATGGGGGTTAGGACTGGTAATGGGCTATGGGAGGGGTTAGGAATGGTAATGGGCTGATGGGGGATTAGGACTGGTAATGGGTTATGGGGGGCTAAGACTGGAAATAGGCTGATGGGGGGGCTAGGCCTGGAAATAGGGTGATGGGGGGGTTAGGACTAGTAATGGGCTATGGGGGGGCTAGGACTGGAAATGGGCTGATGGGGGGTTAGGACTGGTAATGGGCTGGGGGGGCAAAGACTGTTAATGGGCTGGGGGGGTTGCTAGGACTGGAAATGGGCTGAGTGGAAGGAGGGCTTGAACTGCAAATAGCTGATGGAGACGGGGCTTGGAATGGAAATGGGTTGTGAGGGGGAGGGAGCTAGGACTGGAAATGGGTGAGTGGGGGGGCTAGGACAGGAAATGGGCTGATGGAGGGGCTAGAATAGGACTGGAAATTGGCTGTTGGGGGGTGCTAAGATTGGAAATGGGCTGTGGTGGGGGTTTGGATTGAAATGGACTCATGAAGGGCTGGAACTGGAAGTAGGCTCATGGGGGGCTTGGAAATGGGCTGAGTGGAGGGGAGCTAGGATTTGACATGGGCTGATGGGGGGCTGGGATTGGAAATGAGCTGATGGAGGGACTCGGATGGGACTGGAAAAAGATGGGGGAGCTAGGACTGGAAATAGGCTGATGGTGGGTCTAGGATAGGACTGGAAATGGGCTGATGCGGGGACTAGAAGGGAGCGGATGCTGGGTGGGACTGGAACTAGAATGGAGCTGATGTTGGGGGAGGATTAGAATGGGATGGAGCTGGGAGAGTGAAATGGAGAAGAAAAAATATTTTGTGTGGGAGGGAAGACAAATTTACAATTGGCCGGATATTGGGAGAGTAAGTGGGGATTGAGAATGGAGGGGTAAAATTTGAGTAGATGAAATAGGAATGAGGAAAGAGCAAAAGGAGAAAGATTAGTATGTTAAAGCAGATGTAGAGAGAGAATGGAAAAAAACTAGAAGAGAGAAGAAAAGACAAATGGACAGCAGACGATGGAGAGTTAGCGGAAGACACAAAGAAACCAGAAGAAAGTGACTGGAGCAATTGCAGCTGAAAAAAATGCACAAAAGGTAGAAAAATATCTCTTTATTTTGAATTTATTAATTGGAATATGTCAGCTCTGGGAAATGTGCATCATTAACGTCTGCGCTTTGTTTAGTACAAGAGCAAATTAATGTATAGTTTTATTTCTACAGTGTTGTACATTCCAAGTTTGGCTTTTGGGATTCCCAGTTTAATTATTGTCTTCCTGTTTCTAAATTGTGATTCCTTGTTTGGTGATGGTCTATGTTCTGCATGTGTAACTGAGCTGAGGTATTCTGTTTATGTAATTCCTATTTGACATTGCCACTTGTTCTCTTTCCCCAGTAGGTCATGTATTGTTGTTCTCTGAAATGTATTGGTTTAATATTTGCAGCGTTTCCTTTTGATAGTTAGGGTATGGTGCTTTATGAGTCCTGGTAGTGCTGTTAGGATACGGCGGGTTTGCTATGGGTTCTAAATGGGCAGTATTTGTAGTAGTTCCTAATGTGTCTGGCGGTTGGCACTGGATTATAGTAATGTAGAAGTCTTTTAGTCTTTCTTTATTCATACACTCATTAAGAGGCATGTTTACTAAAAGTTAGTGTATGGTAACATTATGCAAATATTTATGCAAATGAGGCCCCTTATGCAAATGAGGCCCCACACCGAGTCTCCGCACATGGCCCCGCACCCCCCTTGGGCCGCCCCTGGGCGCAGGGCATGCTGTTTCTGAACCACCAATGACTCCTCCAGTGCCAGAATGCTCTGATTCATATGCTTTCGACATCTCACCATAAACACGATGATAGCACCCCTTATGACCATTATACCGGCCTCCCAGAACAATATAGGAGTCTCTTTGTGGGCCCCATTAAGCAGCACATAGTCTTCACATTGTAGCCAAAGATAGGTGAGGAAGTCTGCATCCTCCCAGAGGAAGGCCAGGAATGTCCAACTCCATTGTCCTTCCCCCTTCCCCTCCCAGTCCATCCAAACCTTCCTGTGGTCTAAAACTGCAATAGGTTCAAATCAGCACTTAAGACCTTCTCAATGGCGCCCAGGGAAACCAATATATAGTCCAGTCTGGACCAGATGCCATGCACTCTTGAAAGATGGGTGTAATCTCAGATTCCCAGGTGTAAGGCTCTTCATAAATCAATCAGCCCTCCCACACAGCATAGGTAGCTAATGCCTTTTGAGGACCAATCTCTACTCTGCGTCGCTCACAAAGGGTCCTACTCCGGATCATGGGGGAAATTAAAATTCCCTGCCAAAATGACTTGGTGCTGCCAACCATCATTGATTTGACAGAGAAACCTCTTTAAAAAGGTGTGTCTGTACTCATTAGGGGCATAAATGTTTCCAACAAGTAGTTCCTCACTGTGCAGTTTAGCCCGAAGGAACACAAACCTCCTGTCCAGGTCGGCCTCCCAGTCCATCACTTTAAGGGGGACACTACGTCAAACCAAAATAGCAACCCCTTCCTTCTTGGAGATGGAGGAAGCCCTATACACTGCTGCAACTCAACCCCTGCATAACTTAGAATACTCCAAAGCACTCAGATGAGTTTCTTGAAGGAGTGCTAACTGCGCTCCTTTCCTTTTAAGTGCCTGGAGGATTTTGGCGCCCTTGAAAGGGGATTTAATCCCGCCCACATTCCATGAAACCATACATATTCTACGTGCCATCACCACACATCAAGGGGCCTAAGAACATAAAATTTCCCAAGAGTCCATCCCAGGGCCACCTAGCCTCGCCCACAAGGAACCCCCTTCCAACTAGTTCACCCCACAGAATCCCAAAATACTCCGACCATTCAAGGCCCCTTACCTGTGTGGACACTGCAGAAGATCCCTCTCTACCCCCAGCACCCATTCCCAAACAACCTTCTCCTCACTACACAACTACATCGCAACCCTCGCACACCCCAAATCCACCAATCACGCACTCGCCCACACCACTCACATACAACAATAAGTACCCTTAGCCATTCATACTGCATCCCCAACAACAACTCCCTTCCCACACAATGCACCCCATAATGTCCCATGCCTCACAAAAGGAGATGAGTCACGACTCCAACGCTTCGGGGTTATCTCAGTCCCCCAGAAGAAGAAGGATCTGCCATCTCAGAGTACAGAGAAATGTCCTTGCTGCAAGGAGCTCTCCACTGGCGCACAACCACTCCATTGCCATAGCCTCAGACAGGAACGGCAAAGTCAGAGGACACATTTATTTACTTTATTTATTTGTGCTTTTATACCGCTTTTCAGGAATCAAAGCGGTTTACAATAAACTCAAAAAACAAAAGCAGAAGTTACATTAAACAAGATAGGTAAGGTGCATAAAATACATAAAAAACATAAAAACTACATTATCAACTTTGTATAGAAAGTACTGGAATTAAAGAATCATGAAAACTGAAATAAATAAAGACTGATTAAATAACAGACTCCCCAAAATAATCCTTAAACAAATGAGTCTTTAAAAGTCTGTGAAAAGTGTTTGGATCCTTAGCATCTTTTAAGACTTGAGGTAGAGAGTTCCATAAAATTGGTGCATAAAGGGAAAAAGCTCTCTTTGAAGTGGAAGATTTGCATGTTCTATAGTCTTTAGGAACCACTAGAGAGTTTTTATTTCTGCTTCTCCGAGGTCTGTTTTCAGGAGAGATTAGAATAAGTAACTTTAGCTGATTTGGTGACTCTGAGTTAAGAATTTTAAAAGTAGTATGAATTGCCTTAAATTTTGATCTGCTCTCCATTGGAAGCCAATGTAAGTGTTTAAGGATCGGAGTGATATGATCTTTGAATGAGGCTTGAGCAATTATTCTGGCCGCTGTATTTTGAGCTATCTGAAGATGGCGAATCATTTGTTTTGGAAGCCCGGTGAGTAAGATGTTGCAGAAATCCAAATGTGAAAAGATCATTGCTTGGACTGTTGATCTAAAATCCTTTGTGGAGAGCAGAGGTCTTAAATGTTGCAGCATTTTTAATTTCGAGTAGATAGATAGTAGATTTCGAGTAGATAGATAGTAGATAGCCCTCACTTGGTTTGCAGCTTGTCGTGCTGTGAGGGCTTGTGTGCATCAGTGATGCTGAGAGCTAAACTATCGGTAGTTTAACTACTGGCAGCGTCTCCCAAGATGGACAGGTCTCAGCTGAGGTGCCAGACCAAGACAAACCACCCATCTGGGCAGCAGCAGAATGGGATAGTGTTGACGGCGGAGGATCACATTTCTGTGACAACGGCAACAACACCAAACTTAAACTGCGCGGAAGAAAGGCCTGGCAATCTACTTCTGTATCTTGCAATGAAAACCCAATGGATAGTTACAACAAAATAAATTGTGCTATGGTGCTGGAAGATGAGACCCCCAGGTCGGAAGGCACTCAACTAGCTACTGGGGAAGAGCTGAAGACTTCTCAGAGTAAAGCCAGTATTTATGATGTGGTTGGATCAAAGCCCTCGGGACGTCTGACTGCTGATGTAGCTGCACATGAAATGAGAGTCAAAAGCTGTAAAGATGTCTTAAGCATTGGAACATGGAACGTACGAAGCATGAACCAAGGGAATTTGGAGGTGGTCAAGAATGAAATAGAACGTGTACAACTTGATCTGTTGGGTGTCAGCGAACTGAAATGGACTGGCATCGGACACTTTGCATCAGATGATCACATGGTCTACTATGCTGGAAATGAAAGACAAAGAAGAAATGGTGCTGCATTTATAATAAAGAAGAAACTTGCAAGAACTGTAATGAAATACAATGCAGTCAGCGAACGCTTAATCTCTATTCGTCTACGAGGAATGCCTATCAACACAACTATAATTCAAGTATATGCCCCAACATCAGCTGCAGAAGAGAATGAAATTGAAGAGTTCTATGAACAAGTACAAGCTGAAATTGACAGAACATGCAAACAGGATATCCTGATAGTCATGGGTGACTGGAACGCAAAAATTGGCAACAAAGAAGAAGGCAAAGTAGTTGGAAAATATGGACTTGGCAACAGAAATGAAGCTGGAGAAAGACTGATAGAATTCTGCAAGACCAATGATCTATTCATCTCAAACACCTTCTTCCAGCAACGCAAGTGGCGACTGTACACATGGACTTCACCCAATAGATTGTATAAAAATCAAATTGACTATATCTGTGGAAGTCAACAATGGAAAAGTTCTGTAACATCAACAAAGACAAAACCTGGAGCTGACTGTGGTACAGATCATCAACTACTAGTATGCAAACTCAAGCTAAAGTTGAAAAAGAGCAAACCACTCATGAATGCAGAAAAATATGACCTTGAGAATATACCACTGGAATTTAAAGACTGCCTGCAAAATCGATTTGCTGCTTTAGATACAAATGACAGAGCTCCAGAAGAGTTATGGAATGACATCAAGAAGGTTGTGTTGGAAGAAAGCGAGAAGTCTCTACAAAAGGTGAAAAAGCAAAAACGGCCAAAATGGATGACGGAAGAAACTCTGAAAATTGCCCAGAAACGCCGAGAAGCTAAAGCCAGAGGAGAAAGAAAGACAATAACAGAACTCAACAGAGATTTCCAACGTGCAGCAAGACAGGACAAGGAAAAGTACTACAACTACGCATGCAAGGAAATAGAAGCAGAAACTATTAAAGGAAGAACAAGATCGGCTTTCCTAAAGCTACGAGAGTTAAAGAAAAAGTTCCAGCCTCGAATTAGAATGTTACAAGATGCTCAAGGTTCTATGTTGAATGATGCTGAGAAGATCAAGAAAAGGTGGAAGGAATATACAGAGTTTTTATATGATAAAGATCAAGTGGACCAACAGCCGTTTCAACCTGTACCATATGATCGGGAACCATTGGTGATGAAAGAAGAAGTTAAAGCAGCATTGAAAGCCTTATCAAAGAACAAAGCACCAGGCATTGATAGCATTCCCATAGAAGTATTACAGCAATCTGATGCAGCTGTTACCATACTTACAAGGCTCTGCCAAGAAATATGGAAGACAACATCATGGCCAACTGACTGGAAAAGATCTGTGTTTATACCAATACTAAAGAAAGGTGATCCAACTGACTGTGGAAATTATCGCACAATCGCTCTGATCCCACATGCCGGCAAGATTCTACTGAAGATTATTCAAAAGAGACTACAACCATACCTGGAACAAGAACTACCTGACGTGCAAGCAGAGTTCAGGAAAGGGCGAGGAACGAGAGACATCATTGCGGATGTGAGATGGATCCTTGAAAAGACTAAAGAATACCAAAAGGATATCTATTTGTGCTTTATCGACTATAGCAAGGCTTTTGACTGTGTAAACCATGAGAAACTCTGGGCCACATTAAGAAGCATGGGTATACCAGAACACCTGATCGTACTCTTGCACAATCTGTACATTGATCAAGAAGCAGCAGTTCGAACAGAACAAGGAGAAACAGAATGGTTTAAAATAAGCAAAGGTGTAAGACAAGGCTGCATACTTTCCCCCTACCTGTTTAATTTATATGCAGAACAAATCATCAGAGAAGCAGGATTGTATGAAGACAACAGAGGTGTGAAGATTGGTGGAAGATCATCAACAACCTTCGCTATGCTGATGATACCACATTACTGGATGAAAGTGAAGATGATTTGAAACATTTGCTTCTCACAATCAAAGAACATAGTTTCAAAATGGGCCTGCACCTTAATGTAAAGAAGACAAAGATCATGACAACTGGCATAATCAACAGGTTCATCATTGAAGGAGAAGAAATTGAAATCGTGAACAACTTTAACCTACTTGGATCAACTATCAATAAAGAAGCAACAAGCAGTCAAGAAATCAGATGACGCATTGCTCTTGGCAGAATGGCTATGAAAGACCTAGATAAGATCCTCAAGAGCAGAGATGTCTCTCTCCATACAAAGATTCGACTTGTTCAAGCCATGGTATTTTCAATAACATCATATGGATGTGAAAACTGGACAGTGAAAAAGATAGGAAGAAAATTGATGCCTTTGAATTATGGTGCTGGCGGCGAATATTGTGTATACCATGGACTGCCCGAAGAACAAACCAGTCGGTACTAGAGGAGATCAAACCTAAGCTTTCTTTAGAAGCTCAGATGACAAGACTTCGACTTTCATACTTTGGACACATCATGCGAAGAGAGAGATCATTAGAGAAAGACATCATGCTTGGCAAGATAGAAGGTCAGCGCAAAAGAGGAAGGCCAGCAATGAGATGGATCGATACAATAATAGCAGCTACGGGTACCAGTCTGTCAACAATGAGCCACCTGACTGAAGACCGAACACAATTTAGGATAGCTATCCAGAGGGTCACCATGAATCGACTCCGACTCGACGGCACTTAAGAACAACAGATAGATTTAATTATATTGCTTACATGCTTGGAGAATTTGAGCTGAGGATCGAGTGACTCCTAAATATTTGACCTTTTTTTAACTTGAATCTTTTCTTCATTTAGTTTGATTAAATGTGGAGGAGTGAAGGATATGTCCTTAGTTATAAATAAAATTTCTGATTTTGAATGATTTATATGAAGATTGTGTTTCCCCAACCAGGATCTGATGTTCATGAAGCACCCTTCTATTTTCTCCAGAGATAATTGACTAGGATTAACTTCTGCATAAATCATAATATTATCAGCATACAAATGATAGAGTATGCCATGATCTTTAATTATATTGCAGATAGGCTGCATGTATAGATTAAAAAGAAAAGCTGAAAGTGCTGATCCTTGAGGTAAGCCTATCTTTTGGAAGAATGGATTAGATGTGATGTTACCAACTCTAACTTGGATGCTTCGGTTTGACAAGTATGACTCTTAAACCATTGTAAAACTTTGCCTTTTAGACCTATTTCCTGTAGTCTAATTAGAAGGTAATCATCTATTATTGAATCATACGCTGCTGTAATGTCCAAGAATATTAAGATGAAACCTGAGTTAGGTTTTTCTAGGCCTTTTAAGAGCTTGTCAGTTAAAGTTAGAAGGAGAGTCTCCACTCCGTGTTCTTTTCTAAAACCGTGTTGCTGAAGATCAAGTGGAGCAAAGCTGTCAACGTGGCTTTGCAGTTGTATATGAACTGCTTTTTCTAATATTTTTGTCATATAAGGAAGACTAGAAATAGGTCTATAAGAACTTGGTGCAGATTTGTCCAAGTTTTTGCCTGTATAAATGGGACGCACAGAAGCCATTTTTAGTTCTTCTGGAATTATACCTTGTACTAAAGAAGAATTAACTAAATTAAGTATATAAGGGGCCAGCTGGTCACGAGCTACACGTATCCAAATGGCAGGACATGGGTTGAGATATGAAGTAGGTGTATTTAAAGATTTAATTATATCTTCAAGCTGCCTTTCAAGTATAGGTGTCATGTCTTTAATACCTTCAATTCTCTCCTCAAGGTCCGCCCCCCCATCCCACCCTCCCTTTCTGCCCAAACACTAGCCAACTACTTCCATGACAAAATCCACAAGATTACCCTCCAATTCCCTACCCCCCATCTACCTCCCCTCCTCCCCAATTCTCCCCCCCCCCCACACTCATACTCCCTCTGCCACCCTCTCCTCCTTCCCTCCGATCTCTGAGGAAGAAACTGCACTCCTCTGTCCTCCTCCAAACCCATCACCTGTTCATCAGACCCTATCCCCACCCATCTCCTACGTTCCATTCCCCTTACCATTGCCCCCTCCATCACTCATATCCTCAACCTCTCACTCTCCACTGCAACTGTCCCTGTTGACTTCAAACATGCTGTTGTCACACCCCTCCTCAAGAAACCCTCACTTGATCCCACATGCCCTTCTAACTATCGACCCATCTCCCTCCTTCCCTTCATATCCAAACTATTAGAACGAGCAGTCCACCATCGCTGCCTCGACTTCCTCGCCTCCCAGGCCCTCCTGGACCCACTTCAATCCGGCTTCCATCCCCTACACTCCACTGAAACGGCACTCACAAAAGTCACAAATGGCCTGTTCCTGGCTAAGTCCAAGGGCCTCTATTCTATCCTCATCCTTCTTGACCTTTCTGCCGCCTTTGACACCATTGACCACAACCTTCTCCTCATCACCCTCTCCTCGCTTGGCTTCAAGGACTCCGTACTATCCTGGTTCTCCTCCTACCTCTCCCATCGCTCATTCAGTGTATGCTCTGGTGGCTCCTCCTCCTCCCCTACCCCGCTCCATGTAGGTGTACCCCAGGGATCTGTCTTGGGCCCCCCTCCTCTTCTCTCTCTATATCCAAGGCCTTGGCGCGCTTATCTCCTCCCATGGCTTTCAGTACCATCTCTGTGCCGATGACTCCCAAATCTACCTCTCTACACCTAATATTTCTCCGGCAACACAGTCCAAGATCTCTGCTTGTCTTTTGGACATCACTGTCTGGATGTCTCATCGACGATTGAAATTTAACATGGCCAAGACTGAACTCCTTGTCTTTCCACCTAACTCCTCCCCCCCACTTCCCCCTCTCTCAATCCATGTGGATGGATCTACTATCCTTCCTGTTCCCTCGGCCCGTAATCTAGGGGTTATCTTTGACACCTCTCTCTCCTTCTCCGCTCATATCCAGTTTGTAGCTAAGACCTGCTGCTTCTTTCTCTACAACATCAGCAAAATCCACCCCTTCCTCTCTGAACACACTACCAAAACGCTTATCCACTCCTTAATCTCCTCTCGCCTCGATTACTGCAAACTACTCCTCGCTGGTCTTCCCATGAGCCACCTCCTTCCCCTTCAATCTATACAAAATCACACTGCTCGGCTAATCTTCTGCCAGCCTCGCCATGCCCATATTACTCCTCTTCTCAAGTCGCTTCACTGGCTCCCTGTCCAGTTCCGCATCCAATTCAAGCTTCTCCTGCTGACCTATAACTGCATTCACTCTATGGCCCCTCAATACCTCTTATCTCTTATCTCTCCCTACGTCCCCTCTCAAAATTTGCGCTCCGCTAACAAATTATTTCTATCAATGCCTTTCACCTGCACCGCGAACTCCCGACTGCGCTCCTTTCACCTTGCTGCACCTTACGCCTGGAACAGCCTACCTGTGTCTGTGCGTAAGGCATCCTCCCTGGCCCTCTTCAAATCCAGGTTGAAGACCCACCTCTTCACCATTGCATTCAGATCCTGACTCCTTCCTCATCTTACCTAACCCCCGTCAACGTTTATGACCAAACTACAGACCAAACTGTACCACACCGCACCTTGCGTAGAACTAACTAATGCTCTGTACTGTTCTAACTAGATTGTAAGCTCCGATGAGAATGACTCTGATGGGCAGGGACTGTCTCTTGTATGTTGGCTACCTCTTGTAGGTTAGCTGTGCAGCGTTGCGTGCGTGGCACATTATAAGTGCTGAATAGTAGTAGTAGTAGTAGTAGCAGCTATTTTCGGTAGAAGAGCCGTTAAGGAAAGCAAAACAGTAAAACAAACAGACGGTCCACAACTCAACTGGAAACAATGGTGGTCGAATGTAACTCTCCTACCAGAGCACTTCATGACACTCATGTAGATGTTACGTCCCCAACACCATCCAGTTGTGCCAGAAACTTGCGGGCCCCACTTGCCTTGTCAAAAGAGTGAGTTTTACTGTCGTGGCTGGCCCGGGTGGACGGTGGCAGCAGCACACATGACCAGCTGCGCCGCCGATTCCTTTTGGGGTGAGGTGGGCAGCGGCAGCAGCAGTATTTCCAAAAGCGGCTGCTTTTTGATGGCACTTTTTGAAATACTGCCGCTGCCCACTTCCCCCTCCCGAGATGGAATCGGCAGCAGCTGGTGGGGTGGGATTGAGGCCGGGGTTTCTGCCTAGGATGGCAAAAACCCTTGGGCCAGTCCTGCTCGCAGTGTGGCTGGGTAGGCTAAAGTAAACTGGACCTTGTGTCGAAAAAGATCTTCACACCAAGAAGAAAATTCTCTGTTTGGCAGCTACTGTAGCAGGATAGTCTGGGAATATTTACTTTTAAAGGTAGTTCAAATATCTTTGCTCTTGAGATCATCTGGAAACTGTCAGCAACCTAAGAAATTTCAGAAATAGTAGAAGGGGTAAAAGAAGCATGTGGGAACCCACAGATTCCAAAGCAGTGTCCTACCATAGTATCTGTTAGCCATGTGCAATATAGCCATTTAAGTGCCCCTAAGTCAACACTGACTGATGGCAACCCAACAGCCCCTGGGCTCTCCTGGCAAGGTATGACTGGAAGTAGATTATCAGGCCTTTTCTTCCCAAGGCAATAGAGAGTAAAGTGACTTGCCCAAGGCCTCAAGGAGTGCCAAGGGAAATCAAAACCAGATCTCTTGGGTAGTAAGCTGTTGCTCTAACCACTAGACTACTCCTGCTTGAGCCACCGGAAACAGAACAGCAAGACTCTTCCCCAAGACTTATGCCTGCTATTAACAGAATCCACCAGCTGCGGCAAGCAACCTCATCAGAACTCTAAAACTAGCATGCGAGTCTCCGCATTAAAAGATGAGTCGAGGAGAGACAAAGTGTGAGAGAAGGGAACTGAGTTTCCAGATCATAGCTTAATCTGTGCCTCTATTTTCATACATGCAGTTTTCCAGCAGAAGCAATTCCAGTCTTTTCTTCAATTGATATTTCCAGAGATGCAGGCTACATGGACCTGGCAAACATCAGGATTCATGAGTGAGAGCCTCCAAGTACACTATCATTATGTTTGTGGAAATAACCTGGTGCAAATATCAGCGTTTATGCCTTTAAGAAAAACACCCGGTTGTACTGGTGTTATAGCCCAGAGTCAGAAATCCCATAGGTGTATGGAGGACAGGGGCATGCAGTGACATTTGCAGTAGGGGATTCACTCAGTGCTGGTGCAAGGATTGGAGGCACCCTAGGCAAGCCCCTGCCGCTCCCCTCACCCCTATTGCCATTGCTGCCACCCCTCTCCGGGGCCTGCAGCAGTGGCAATGTAATTGAAACCATGACACAGCGCTTACCTAAACTCTGCACTATGGTTCTTGTCTTTTCTTTCTGAACATATATTCTGTATCCACAAAACGTCTCTCCAACAATGGTTGCAGAGCAGAACTAGGACATTTTTTCACAGAATTCAATGTAAAAAAAAGATCAGATTCTGATGTCATCTCAGTAACAGCAACATAAACCCTCTCCAGTACAAGACATATTGTGATGTAAACTAATATTCAAAAGTCACTCAAGCTATGGAGCAAATCCACCATTCCATAATGGTGCCAGCTTCCAAAACTCACACAAGAAGAAACCTACCCAGGAAAAGGCAGCACTGTAAATAATGCATTGGGTCCAATAGATCTATTTGGAAAACCAAACAAGTTGGATTACTGCAGCACAGATCCCTATACAGAAATGCCATGCTAACAGAACACCTGGCCTTGTTCACGCAATAAGAACAAACATAGATAGAAGATAGACTCTCACCAAATACAGAATAAGTGACCACCACAAATTAAAAATAGAAATATGTAGACAAAAATTACACTAAAACCCCAAGAAACCAGAGTCTGCATGTAATTCAACATTAAAGAAATAAAGAGATGCATTTCCCATTGTACTGTGCAAAATATAAAGATAGCACATAGAAATTCCAAAAACATATTCCAATTGCTAAATTAACAATAAATTTATTTTTTCTACCTTTGTTGTCTGGCCATTTTATTTTCTAATCATCTTGGTCCAAGTCTCTGGTTCCTGCTTTCCTTTGTCTTCTCATAGCTCTCTTTCTAGGGTCTCCAGTCCATCTGCTACTTCTTCTCTCCCTTCCTGCTTTCTTCACTTCCTTCCATCTAGGATAGCGATCTTTTCGTTTTAGCTTTTTCCCAATTTTGTTTCTATCTAGCTGCTCAGATTTTACTCCTCCTTCTGACTATCCAGGTCTCCATCCCCCTTCTTTTTACTCCATCTACTTAAAGCTTTACAACCCAGTCCTCCCATTCCCCACCTATCTACTTCCCCAGCCCATTATTCCCCAGTCTTTAACGCTCACCTTTCTCTCCCCCCTCTGTGTCTATCTCCTTCCCATCCAGCTTCTGCCCTGTGCATATCTGTAATCTCTCCTCCATCTTTCTCTGCCCCCCATATCCAACATATCCTCCATTTCCCTAGGCCCCCCACATCCAGTATCTTCCCCTCCTCCTCCTCCCTATGCCCCCTGCACCCAGCATCACCCCCTCCACTTCCCTATGTCCTCCTGCATCCGGCATCCCCTCCATTTTCCTGTGCCTCTCAAATGTCCAGGTATCCCTTTCCATTTCCAGTATTTCTCCTCCATTTCTCTATGTCCCTCCCTCATATCCATTAACTTTCCTTCATCTTCCTAGATCCCTCCCACCATTTTCCAGCAGCTCCCCTTGGTCTCCCTAGTTCTCCTCCCCAGGCAGAAGCACTTCCTGTAGCCTTCTCTTCCCCCACTACTGCTACTGCAGGCAGCATATACACAGAGTGACAGTCATAGCAACAATAATAAAAAAACAATAATTTGCGATGCAGGCACTCCTTGAAGTCCCCGTCATTCTCGCCCCCTTCTGACATGAAGCATGCATCATCAGAGGGGGCAGGACCAGCGGGACCTTCTACTTTGAGGAGCGCCTGCATCACAGAGGCCCCATGATTACTGTATTTTTTTATTGCTTATATGCTGTGGAGGAAGAGAAGGCTACAGGAAATGCTAATACTGTTGCTAAAACTTAAAAAAAAAAAAAAAAAGACGGCATCACAGCAGAGTTGGAGATTCGCTGAATTCCTTGAAGACCCTGACTGCACGCCACTGATGGAGGAACAACAGATAGAAAAAGGAAGGATCTTTTCTCTATGGAAACAAAAATGCCAAAGATGGACCATCCCAAAGAGTGAGATTTAAAGTGGAATTTTAGCAAGTGCAATCTGGAATGTTCCGGGAGAAACGTGCAGAAAAGCACTGGGGAAAACTATGTTTCAGCCTGATTTTAGAAGCACAGATGTCCCCGATGAGGACGTCTGTAGCCCCATGCACACAGATGTCCTGACTACAGAATAGTGTGTGGGGGGGGGGATGTCTAGAGCATGCAAGGTTGCATATGGGGACGTCCAGCGATGTGGCAAACTGGAAATATGAGCCCCATTCTCCGGCAGAGTTCGTTGTCAACACAGGAAACATATGGGATAGGAATTTACCTCCTTCTCTACATCCTCTGGATGTCTGGCATGCAAAAAGAGCACTTTTCCACTGCCTGGAACAAGTATAAACCTGGACCCAGCACAGAACATGCAAGTTTCTGCAATTGGGCAAGGTCATCCAGGTTCTTGGTAATGCCCCGGACATATTTACACCACGCTCCCATTCAGATTTGGATGTCCTTACACTGGGGACGTCCATAGAACTGGTTTCTAAAATGGCTCTAGGGACATTTCTGTGCTTTGGACATCTCCAGACCTGTTTTTAAGACATCCAAAGCACAAAAAGGGCTTCTAAAATAACCCCCTTACTGCAAAAAAGAGTGAGATTGAAGGCCAAAGAGCAAGATTTTTTTAGATGGTCTGTCCAAGATATAAATATAGAAAGATTTAAGTGAGACATTGACTTGAAAATGAGAGACACAACATATAATATTTGCCATTTTTTTGTTGTCTCCAAAAGAATATAGATAGAGTAGAGGCAATATGAGAACAATTTTTAGAAGAATTTGCCCAAATAATGAAGCAGTTCTCCAGGCTGAAAACTGCCCTTCACTTAGTGACTCAAATTATGTGCATAGGTTTCATTTGACTATGAATTTAGGCGCTCAGTCCTAGTATCTTTCCAAAGAGGCCAATTTAGGAACACAAACCCTTTGACTATCAGGCCTTAAGTTTTTGCTTAAGACATTGGAGAGTTAAAATGACTTGCCCAAGATCACAAGACACAGTAGTAGGATTCAACCCAGGCTGTGCCAGGTCTCAGCCCATTGCTCTACCATTAGGTTACTCTTCCACTCAGGCCTTCCCTTCCTTCCACTGTGCCCAAGGCAGGCTCTATAAGATAACTAGAAAGGACCCAACTTGTCCAGATACCATGAATCGATTTGCTGACCTTATTTGCGTTCAATGCACCTGCTAGGCTTACCTAAACTGCCCTTATTCTAAGTTGGCACCTTACCCTTCCTAACCTCAAGAGAACTTGATTGACCTCTATATTGCTGGTGCTGCTTAACTGAAACCCAAAAATAGTAACCAAAAATCGGATCTGTACAATAAATCCAACAGAAAATCAGATCAAAAAAATAGGACTAACAAAATGACTATAACAACACAAAACATATATATAGTGTTAAATGTAGGAATGTCCATCAAATCGGGGGACAAACAACCCCGTCATAAAAACGAACGTCTCCCTTTAATCTTTTTTATTTAATACGAATTCCAACAACAGTCTAAATGAAAACAGGGCAGACCCATAGAGCCACTTAGCCAAGCTTACAAATGCATAATTGGTCAAAAAGACCTAAAAAAAGACTTAGCTGGCAATGGGGTCCTGCAGTAAGAGAATCCTCCAAACACTTCAGCGGGGTAATCTTCCAAACATTTCTGTTGGGGTAACCTCCCAAAAATAATACAGAGAGCCGTCAAGAAGGCACGTCTTCAGAAATCCTTTATCTTCAAAATTCCATCAGTGCCTTCAGAGTTCCATAACCCAGCGCTGCGTTTCGGGTCAACTGACCCTGCATCAGATGGCATAAGCAGTAATCATCTCCAAGTTTTTGGACATTTCTCAAACAGCCGTTAGGTCCTCAAAGAACGTCCCTCTCAAGAAAATGGCTTAACTGAAACAACTTCACTCTTTGGAGAGAAGATTCAAAACCAATTTACCTGGGTGTGCAGGTACGTTTTCCTGCAGACATAAGAACATAAGATATGCCATACTGGGTCAGACCAAGGTCCATCAAGCACAGTATTCTGTTTCCAACAGTGGCCAATCTAGGTCATATGTACCTAGCAGTTTCCCCAAGGGACACAGGTTCCACAATGCTTGTATTGGTTCAAGCATTGATATCCTGGGTCCCTTCTTAATAATGGCTTATGGACCTTTCCTCCAGGAACTTGTCCAAACCTTTTTTAAACCCAGCTACACTAACAGCCTTTACTACATCCTCCGGTAACAAATTCCAGAGTTTGATTACACGTTGAGTGAAAAAATATTTTCTCTTATCAGTCTTAAATAGTTTACCCTGTAGCTTCATTGCATGTCCCCTAGTCTTTCTATATTCTGATAAGGTAAACAATCGATCTACGTTTACCCGTTCCACTCCGCTCATTAATTTATAGACTTCTATCATATCTCCCCTCAGCCGTCTCTTTTCCAGGTTAAAGAGCCCTAACCTTTTTAGCCTTTCTTCATAGGAGTATCCTTCCATCCCCTTTACCATTTTGGTGGCTCTTCTCTGAACCTTTTCTAATAACTCTATATCCTTTTTAAGATACGGCGACCAGAATTGCACACAATATTCAAGGTGCGGTCTCACCATGGAACGATATAGAGGCATTATAATATCCTTTGTTTTATTTTCCATTCCTTTCCTTATCATACCTAGCATTCTATTTGCTCTCTTGGCCGCCGCTGCACACTGGGCCGAGGGTTTTAACATGGTATCCACAATGACGCCTAAATCTTTTTCCTGGGTGGTGGTTCCTAATGTGGAACCTTGCATCATGTAACCATAGTTTGGGTTGTTCTTCCCTAGGTGCATAACCTTGCACTTGTCCACATTAAATTTCATCTGCCATTTTGATGCCCAGTCTTCCAATTTATCAAGATCCTCTTGCAATTTTCCACAATCCTCTTGGGTTTTAACAACTTTAAATAGTTTTGTGTCATCTGCAAATTTGATAACCTCACTCGTTATTCCACTTTCCAGGTCATTTATGAATATGTCAAAAAGCAGCAGACCCAGCACAGATCCCTGGGGTACACCACTATTCACCTTTCTCCATTGGGAAAATTGGCCATTTAGCCCTACCCTCTGCTTTCTATCTTTTAGCCAGTTCCTGATCCACAATAGTACACTGCCTCCTATCCCATGACTCTTTAGTTTTGCCAAAAGTCTCTCATGAGGGACCTTGTCAAAGGCTTTCTGAAAGTCCAGATACACAATATCAACCGACTCACCTTTGTCCACCTGATTATTCACTCCTTCAAAAAAACATAACAGATTAGTAAGACAAGATCTTCCTTGTCTAAAGCCATGTTGGCTGTCTCTCATTAGTTCATGACTATCTACATGCTGAGTAATTTTATTCTTTATGATGGTTTCTATCATTTTTCCCGGTATTGACGTCAGGCTCACCGGTCTGTAGTTTCCCGGATCACCCCTGGAACCCTTTTTAAAAATTGGTGTTACATTGGCGATCCTCCAATCTTCAGGTATTAGAGATGATTTTAATGATAGTTCACAGATTACTAATAGCAGGTCTGCAATCTCATATTTCAGTTCTTTCAATACCCTTGGATGTATACCATCCGGCCCAGGTGATTTGCTACTCTTCAGCTTATCTAATAGTTGTAATACATCTTCTCGATGTATCGATATTTCCTTCAATTCTTCTGCACCTTTAAATACCACTTCAGTCATGGGTAACAAAAAACCTCCACTAGAATTTGCATTTGATCACAGCCCAAGACAAAAGCTAGAATGCAGAATATTTATCCTAATGGTCCGGCAGCAAGAAGTGAAGTCTTGACCAAGCACTCCCCAGGTGTTACAACAACAGCTTGGGCTTTGGTACTCCAGTACTGTGCCTGTCCCAAAATAAAAGAAAAATATAGTAGGACCTTCAAACAGACAGGGCAATACAGACAGATTGGAGAACATGTATTATTAAATTTAGAACCAACTACATCTTTGTGGCATCAAGGTGTTCAGACTTCATATTTTAAAAGTGTGTAAGAAAACAGAGACCTGTGCAAACAACGGGAAAGCTTTACCTAGGCTCCCACTCAGAGCCTCTGATCGATGGAAGAGCTCCCCCAGCTGCCTAAGTTATTCTACACTCTACGGTCTCACACTAACAAGTGCTTTCCAAGCTCACTGCACTCCTTCCCACAGTTTCTGACCAACAGAAAGCTCTTTCAGCTGCCCGTGCTCTCTGAGCCGCATTCAAAAGGATTCTCTCAAGGTAAATGGGTTACTAGCCAGGGAGGAGGCCTTTGAAAGCTGCCCTCTTCCCCGCAGATAACACTAACCATGCTATACACAGTAAGAGTAGTTTACCCCACGAGGAAAAGAGTTGATGATGGGGCCAGGGCAGGGTGGACTTGCAATAGTAGCCCTGCATTTGCTTTTTGCAGGTTTAGCCCACATACTTTGTACCTGGGGGCAGATTCCACAAGGATTTTAGAGAATGCTGGGGAAGAGCCAGCTGTCATGGACCAGATGGGTACCAATGACGTACGAAGCACTAGACTGTCACAGATGATTATTTATAAAGTGCTATCATTGTACAGTCTCAGAGCGGTAATGATGATTTAGAATGTTTCATCTATGTTCACAGACTTTGCAGCCAGAGAGCAGAAAGGTCTCTACCCCAAACATCATTCGATTAGTTGAAAATATCTCAGGAACAGAAAAATTAGGAAACAGATGAGCATGAATCGTAGGGGTAAATTTCACAACTTTGGCATCTTAGTACCTTGCTCCTTACACCCCAATCACAAGGTACGCCTTGCAAAGTAAGACTCAAAACACTATTTCGGCATTGGTTCCATGACAGTTTTCTTTCTCTCTACTGAACCCTCTTCCCTTTCTCCATTTATTTATTTATTTATTTAACATTTCTTATATACCGCCTTTCGTGATATCAACGCGCTTTACATTGAACAAACTGAAATTACATTGAACTTTTTAACTATTATAACTTGGAGATAACTATTTTACAGGGAACATCTTTTTTTTCACCTTCTGCCTTTCCTCTCACCCTCTACAAAACTCAGACCTTTACAAGTTTTGGCTCCGTCGTGGAGCCCTAAGCTTTGGCTAATCCAGTGGCTTTCAGGTTTCTAAGCTCAATAAAAGAAAGATCTCCCTTCCCTCTCATATAAACATCACCCCAAGCTGACAGCTATGCAAACACGGCAACATTAGAACCTAGGGAAATTTAATATTTCTTTTGGAAATTCTGGATTCCGTGTATGCATAAATGTCCATTAAAGTTGGCATTGTTAATTAAACAGTGTTGATTTTAATAAATGGTATACAAGATGGATGTCATCCTGCATTTCTAGCTGTTGTGGTCTGTCTTGTAGGGCGATACACGAGTCCCGATAACCATCAGCACCTCTTCTAAACGACACATCTTCTTGGCTGGATCAGCTTAGAAAGTACTTGGCTGATCTTCCTATATGTGCTCAGACCCAGACTTGAATGGTCTTCCTCTTCTGGCGCCTATGTCAGACTGGCCCAGCCTCTGCAGCTTGGAGTGCCAAAAGATCCTGAAGAGGCAATGGGAGAGTCTCTCTCTCTCTAAGGGAAGGCCTGGTGCACAGGTGGGAAAGGTTTCAATCTGCCCCAGGATAGAAGGAAAAGGGCAAAGGATATATGTGAAAAGGATCAATCACCTCAGTAGAACTTCTTTATGGGGTTAATGATCCAAAAAGGCACAGCTTAGATAGTACATGGAAACTGGAATTGAGAGGTCGAGGTCGGGGCATAATTCTGACTATTTTAGAAACGGCTCTGCTAAACATGAAGTTGTTTCTAAAATAGAAGAAAGTGTAGGAACACGTGGATTTAAATCCACTTGCAGTGGGATGAACCCTTTCACAAATTTACATGTGGGAAAAATCAAAAGAAATGTACACATGTAAACGCCAGTATTTCACAACTTGCACATGTAAATGTCGGCAGTTGCAATGCATATGAGCAATTTTGCAAACTTTGATGTGTAAATGTTGCTAGTTAACTATAGAGGACTCTACCTTTTACTCATTTTTATTTGGAAGAGTAAATAAACTAGGGGGGCTTAACGAAGATAAACCCCTTAATCCCTCCTGTAAAGGGCTAGCTGAAATACACATTTTTAAAAGCCTACTCATGCCAGGGAGTAGATGTAAATCCTGAAGTAGAGAATTTTGGGCTTACATGTGCATTCCCTGTATGACATGAGGAATACATGTGTAGATTTTATCCTACCCAGGCCATGTCCCCTCCAAACTTCCACATACTAAGGCCATCCACAGACAGAGTGAACTCTTCCTAAAATGACTATTTATAGGTGAATGTTGTAAATCATGATTTTTTTTTTTTTTTTTAGTGCTGTCTCTGGGTTTTCTTGGCAATGTATCACCAGAAATAGATTGCCAGCCTTTCCTTCCAAGGCAATGGAGGGTAAAGTGACTTGCCCAAGGTCACAAGTGGGAACTGAACACTGCTCATCTGGGTATAAGGCAGTTGTTCTAACCACTAGGTTACTCCTCTACTCAAATCATGAATATGGCTTCTAAAATAACCCTCAAAGTGTATTATTGCATCTTATTAAAACTTCCCCAAGAGAAGAGAGGGAAAAAACAAACAGATATCATGAGTGGAAGGAAGAGAAGAAGAAAGAGCATGGAAAAGGGTACATGCAGCAGAAGGGTGTTAGAGAGAGGAAGTGGTGAGACGAGGAGTGAGGAAAGTGTGTTGGAGGGGCAGGAGTAAGGATGGGGGAGTGTGGGGAAAAGAGGAATGAGTGAGGAAACAGGAGGAGAATATGGAAGAAAAAAAGAAAGAGCATGAGAGGAGGGAGAGTGGAAGTTCTCACTTATTGCTAAAAAAATACCCCCATCTGATTGGGCCACATGCCTCCTCTCAACCCCCTCTCCCCAACCTTTCCCTTCTAACACTCCCCTCCCCTCCCTCTATAACTCACTGTCTATCTACCCTCCCTTCCCTGGCTAAAAGAGACTTCTAGCTCAAGTAGGACTCTGCTGTAGTGTTTCTGATAACCAGCAGGGTGCAGCACATGGACCACAGGGCGCTGACCTCTCAGGCAGATGAGCCTAGCCTCAGCTATAATGGATAAAGCAACAGCATTAAATAAAACAGCTCACTTAAAGCCACATCATTAGGACTCACTTCAGCTTTCAGATTTTTGTTTTATTCTTGAAGAGATGTTCTTGTATAGAGTTTCCAAAAGCTGCTTCTACTTAGTTACTACCACCATTAAGGAGTGAAGTAAATTTGGAAGTACAGCTGTGCTGATTGTCATCAAAACCTCTATGCAGGTATCACACTGATACACATAAAGAATGAATACAGCATGGACAGCTGTAGGGCGAATCCTCAGAGTCCCATGCGAGCATCACAGTGATAACATGTAGAGCAGAAAAACAGCACGGAAAATTGGACAGTGGGAGTCTGGTAACATTGTTAAATTCAGGGCTAGGTCACAGTGAACGATACACACCTTTTATTCCAAATAAGATGTATGAATGCCAACAAGAGAGGTTCCAAAGATCAGGCATGTTAATATTGCTTTTAATCACTTGCTAGAGTTGATGTAAGGCAGAGCTGCCTGAGAGGGCCAGGCATTTACAAGTCCAGTTACAGTGGTCTGAATGACAGTGTTTAAACCAAAAGAGAATAAAGATACACAGTGGAACTTGGCTGATATTGCTTGTTGTCCCTTGGTGTGGATACAGTTACACAGTAGAAGGAGACATCTGGGGATTTCTGATACATTCGCAGCAATGTCACGCTTGTGTCAAACACACCGTTTAAAGTATACAAATAGAACATATAAAGTTGTAAGGAAGAAAAGGTCATTTCTTTGGGTCAATAAAATCTCAGCACTCCCAGAGGATTCAAATGTCACATTTCAATTCGTATATTTTAATATAAGGCCCCCAGGTGGGGAGTCTGGATTCTGGACAGGCGTGTATGTAGAATCTGGTCCATCAAAAACCCATGTTCAGTCCTCACATGTCGGTTTGTGGGAAATGCTAACAGGATAATCCGAGGCCTTACTGTGTAGGATGCCTTGGCACATGTGACAAGTAACCTAAGCAGTCGTGTGCCTTAGATACGCATGCTGTAGATCCCTAGACATCACGCTCTCACAGAATGATTGAGCGGAAAGGGAAAGGAAATGGATTTAGCTCACGCCTTTTCTCGGAAGTTCGAGGTAAGTTACATTCAGGCTAAAGTCACCATCTCATCTAGGTCGACCGGAAGAGACAAATCCTTGTGTGGTATGTCTAGACATGCATTTCTATTTTTTTGTTTCAGGAAAATAAAAACTATAGTTTCATACCTGCCATGAGGATTTTTATGTTTGGATTTACTAATGCCTTTTTATTGGCTCAGCTTATCCCCATGATGTGGAATCAATTGATGAGAGGCTCCTTGCCCTGGATGTCCTTGATACCCTGTAAGAGCTAATATCACCAGCACATGAACTTATGAATTTGTCTGAAATACACTTGGGTGCAGCTCACATCACTCTTCTCTCTGCCATGTCTCCCTCATCAAGCAGTGCCACCTCTTTTTGGAAGAAAACCAGGAGATGAGGTGAGGGAAATCTCCAAAACACAGTGTCAAATGCCAGAAGAATTAGGTGGTGACATGTGCAGGGTGGCAGAGCGATGCCTGCAGATACAACACAGGAGCCCTGTCTGTGAGTGGTGCCAGCACGCACTCAGGCGCCACCTGCTATTCTCGTAGAGGCATGCGGCTGCCTAGATAAAGGGACTCGTTTCGGGTACAGAATATATTAGAAACCCTGCTTCAGGACGTCCACTTGTAAATATTGGCAACGATGTATTCAGCCAATATTTACAAGTGGACGTCCTGAAGCAGGGTTTCTAATATATTCTGTACCCGAAACGAGCGCTGCGTTGACAGTCCTTCACTTTTTTATGGCATCATGGACACTACTCGTTACTGAAGCTAAGTAACATTTTAAATATATTAATAAAAGGAGAACATCACAGCGGTGCCTTGTTATTATACAGAGCGCTTTGTTGAATTTCTCTCCGACAAAAATTATTTCTAACACTGGGAGTTATTTATTATCGGGATATTTAGGTTTATGATTTACTGGTGATTCCGGTTGGGTTCATGTTGGATTTACTATAGATAAAGGGACTGGCAGCCTGCTAGGAAGGATGACCTACTGACTCTCAGGGGACAAAGAGGATGCCACTCTGTACTTGGCAATGCCAGCATGGCACACAGCTGAGAAGATAAAAGGAACACAGTCAGTTTTCTGGTTCAGCCTTCTCCAAAATTCCCCATCTTATAGCAGTTCCTTTCTGTAATGGGCCTGCAACTCCCAGCAAGCCTCTGCTGGAGCTGCAGCAGTGTAAGCCTTCATCAGCAGCTACCTGAGGCTTTTCCCCACACCTTTTACCCATATTCTGTCTAGACCAATCATCACAATGACAATCCTTGGCCATTGGCCACACATCATGACTTCCTCTGGAACTCAGCACGTGTGCATCTGAACCTGTCCGGTACGTATTAAAATGAATGATGGCTGCTCCACACGTCCCACATCTTCATGGGCCATGAACCCAGTATCCCCAGTCCCAGCATAAGGAACAGAAAGAGAGCCTCTGAATCAAACCTTTATAAATGTGCATGTTAGTTTACAGAATTGCCAATGATGTATAGGTCCAGGCCAAGGGTAATTCCATTTCTGCACTGATTGAAGAAGAAAAAAATCCCTGCACACCCCTACCCCCAAACTGTAAGGCTCATGAGGTCACACCAGTGACAGATTCTTTCCTGACTCTAAGAAGAATACTGGATCCAAGCCCATCAGACTCAGGCTCAAGTGATACTGTTTGCTCCAGGAACTCAGCCAACTACATGATAAACTGTTCACTGCAGGGACCAGAAAATTCTTGCTGCCAGCTGCTTTCACAGCTAAAAGCTAAGGCACCAGCAAAAGGTCTTTGAGATATATCGACTGCTGAGTTAAACAAAGTTAATGGCAATTGCATTTTTCTGTCAGTTTTATTCCAGTACTGCGGATAGGAATATGACTATTCCTAATCATGGATGTACATAAGATTTCTGGCTTCAGTTTGGAAAAATGTATATACATAAATAATGCACACTACATTAACTTCACACACATAAAAATCTCTGAATTAATGTGCATTAAACAGATTTACACACATAGGAGGTAACTTTGTAAAGCAGATTTTGTGCGCATATAGCAGCATAACCATGAGAAGGCCTTATAAAAGTAACCCACACGCAATTAGGCATGTACTTATACAAGACTTTAGAATAGAATAGATGTGTCCAAGGAAAACGTTTGGGTGGAATGCAGGTGAAGTCACAATTTATGTGCATACCAACAAAGTTGTGGTCAACATTACTGGCACCCTTGCATTTTAGAAATGTTGTGTACAATATCTTGAGAAATAATTGGAAATATTCCAACTGTATGTCCACATAATATTTTAATAGTATGTTCAAAGATATACAAGAAAAAAAGATGTCTGTGTAATATAAATGTAGTAATTTCTGAGAAACAAAAAAAAAACAAAATATGATATGGACAGGATTAATGGCACCCTTCCCTAATATTTGGTTGCATAACCCTTGGCAGTGATGACAGCCTCCAAATGCTTCTTGTAGCCATTTAAAAGTTTCATACATCTGTCTTCTGGTAGTTTCTTCCGCTCTTCAACTGCAACTTATTCCATCTTATGAATGTTTAAAGGATTCCTTTTACCAATGTCAGATTTCAGCTCTTTCTAAAGGTTCTTGATTGGACTGAGATCAGGACTCATTGCTGGCCCGTTGAAAACAGTCCATTTGTTCCTTTTTAACCATTCTTTTGTACTTTTGGATGCATGTTTTGGGTCATTGTCCTGCTGGAGGACCCATGACCTTCAACCCATACCCAGCTTTCTGACACTAGGCAGCACATTTCACTTCAAAATACCTTGGTAGTCCTCTGACTTCATGATTCCTTTAGTACATTCCAGGCCTCCAGTCCTGAGGCAGCAAAACAATCCCACAACATTATGGAATCTCCACCATATTTAACTGTAGGAAGGCTGTTTTTTTTCTTATAAGCTTCATTTCTTTGCCTGTAAATATATAACTGGTCTGCATTGCCAAAGAGCTCAAGTTTGGTTTCATCTGTCCACAGAACATTTTCCCAGAAGGATTGTGGTTTCTCAAGGTGGGTATGGACAAAGATCAGGCATACCTTTTTATGCCTGTCTGAGCAGTGGGGTCCTCCTTGGCCTTCACCCAAGTTCTTCTTTGTTTAGAGTGTGGCGTAAAGTGTGGGTTGAAACCACCACTCCAGATTGCTGCAGGTCAGCTTTAAGCTCTTTGGATGTTGTACATGGTGTTTTTCCAACAGTTGCACTAACCTTTGAAGACTTCTTGGATTAACTTTCCTTTTCCCATCATATCCTGGGAAGTTCTTTACAGTTCCATGAGCAGAAAATGCCTTAATAACATTGCAAATTGTAGACACAGGAATCTCAAGGTATTTGGAGATAGCCTTCTACCCCTTTGAAGTTTGTGTTTGGTGATAATGGCTTTTCTGACCGTCTCAGACAGATTGTTGTTGTCACCATTGTGAAAATGAAACAGGGAGTGAATGTGGCCATTTTAAACATTAGAACCATCATTCATTGCTTGATTCAAGTCATGTGAGTACTGACAATTGATCACAGGTACGTCTAATTTTACTGCATTGGGAATATGGTTCTTCTGTTCAAACTGATTTGAATTGCTTATAAGGGTGCCAATAATCATGTCATAACACTAATTAAGCCCAAAGAAATCACCAATATATATTCCTACATCAAGATGACTTACTACCCCAAGCAATCCACCTTCATTAGACACCACGTCGTGTTTCGAGCTGAGTGGCTTCTTAGCTCTTCTTCAAGCTTATGAACCTCGTCATGTATCCGGTTCCGGTTTACATCTATTGAATGACACTTAAACAGCAGGTGAACTGTCAATTAACATAGTCTGCATCCGATAAGAACAGCTGATTCAAAGAAACTCTATGAATGTAGTGATCACCAATCAACCTCTGCATTGAGGCCATTAGGTGCAATCGTTTTTAATTTGAAGATCCAACATTGTTCTTTATATTGCAATTTTGAAAAACGATCACCTCCCCTAACATTATAGGGAACATGATCAATTACCAGCCACTTTAGATCTTCAAAACGATGCTGCAATTGAGAACAATGCAACATTGCTCCCGTATAAATTTGAGGTTTTGACTGCTCCAGTGTTGGATCTTCAAATTAAAAACAATTGCACCTAATGGCCTCAATGCAGAGGTTGATTGGTGGTCATTACATTCATAGAGTTTTTTTGAATCAACTGTTCTTATCAGACGCAGACTATGTTAATTGACAGTTCACCTGCTGTTTAAGTGTCATTCAATAGATATAAACCAGAACCAGATACATGACGAGGTTCATATGCTTAAAGAAGAGCTAAGAAGCCACTCGGCTTGAAACACTACGTGGTGTCTAATGAAGGTGGATTGCTTGAGGTAGTAAGTCATCTTGATGTAGGAATATATATTGGTGATTTGTTTGGGCTTAATTAGTGTTAGAATTTGATCATCATTTTGCCTTTAGTTTTAGTCATGGTGTCGGAACAGTCTGGTTTACCACCAAATGCAGCTACTTTTGCTTTTTCTGAAACGGCAATTCAAAAATTGTTATGACATCTGTCTTTATTGGATGATACCTCTTCAGCTATTTTGTCTAACACAGGGTCTTCATGGATTGACTTTAGAAATTTGAATAAGCGATCCATTAGAGTGCAATTACATGCAGCCACAATGACACAATATTTAAAACAAAAAATGATTCCAAGAGGCTTAAGCGTGTTAAAGCCTCCGCATATGTTTACTGATGATAAAGCTTTTTGTACTATTTGGGATAGTATTATGAATAAATGTGGGTTAGATTTGATAGTGCTATTAGTAGAACGATTAGCTACTGAGGAGGAATTATTACAGCAACAGTTAGCTCAGATGCAACAACAACTTAAATTAGAGCTAACAGCAGAAGCCTATAAAACACATTGAGATGAGTTGACAGCACATATGCAGCAATTTCACAACAATTTCGAGCATTAAAAATAAAAACTTTTCTAGGGACACGGAGGATTGTAGAAATGGACAGATAAAGGGGATACCAGAATCCCCAATATATAATTGAAGATGGATGAATTTCTTGATGCAGATCTCTGGGATGTGCTGATGGAACAACTTTTTAACAATGACTGCCACTCACGGGTTTGTCCTTTCACCTACTTCCTCTTGGGTGGAATGGGATATCATGATCATGAGTTCTGTGTAACTGTCTTTAAAATAGTTTGGGAACATTGTTAAAGCAAGCATAAAGAGTAAACATAGGCTATGAACTGCGCAACCATAGTTCATTGTATAGTCAACTATAGGTCCCTGCTGACACAGTGTAATTTCTGCAACTCTCAATTATAAATAATTCTGTCATAATCAAGTAAATTTCATCTAATACAATGTAATCAGCTCTTACTCTGTAAAAATAACTCTAGCGACACCTTGTGTTATGATTAATGACTGTGTTACTTCCCCTTTTTCTTTAATAAAAATAGTTTTTCAGGAGGAAGAATTTGAATCCAACAGACGTGGAACTGTGCTGAGTCCATAGACTTTCTGTTGTTTTCCCTCTGAGCTCAAAGAAAGTAGCACTTTGTGTGTGATTGTGTTCTGTGTTACTCTCTGCTTATTTCTCACTGCTTGAGGGACCAGAGACCGAAAGAGCCGTGGTATTGTGGCCAGATCACGGGGTTTTCTTCAGTTGGTGCCGTTCTCCCATCACTGTGTCCTTCACAAAAGATCAAGTGTACACTTGGAGACAACACAAGATGGATTCTAATACGTACAATAGTTAAAAAAGTAACATTTGAGAATTCCTCTGAAGATAGGAGTTCAAATTCTTCTACAGTTACATCGGGAGAACAGAGACATGTCGCAGAGGTTCCATCATTACAGCAGGGTTTTCAGCGGGACCGCCCTCGCAATCACCAGCCTTATCGAATTTCAAGAGGAGGGTTGGAGGGGACCATCAACTCATGCATACACCAAACTGCAGTCGTCAATTTGTCAGGAATGCCATTGACAGCTCAGCAATATTCAGCATTAGACTTGGGCTTATCTTTTGCTCTGTAGCAGCAGAGCGCAGACAAACCAATAATACCAGGAGTCTGTTCAGAAGGTCCAAATCATTTATTTGTGCACAAGACTCAAGCAGAATCAAATTCAAAATGGCTGAGCGATGTTCTCTGGTAATACAACAACTTTTATAGACTTTTGCTCCATTCTAGGTATAGAAAAACATTTCATTGGTCCCGGTAACCTCCCGTACCTCCTCTATTGGTCCCGGTACTGATATGATTATCCAATTATGTACTTGGAGTGGGCTCAGCACCTGCTTACCCCCCTTCTAGTCCCAATTACAATGGCCAGTTCACCAACTTGTTACTTTCCTACTTCAAGGCCATTGGGCTAGTTAGTACGTGCAGGGAAGCAAGGCTCTGTAACCTTTCTGTCAGCAATTTTAATTAAATCCCTTACAGCTGTATTTTCTTATCAGGGGCATTCAAACATATTTTTCTGTATTTTTCCAACTTTCAGTTCTGCTTGTCTAAGCTAATTCAATACTTTTACTGAGTTCTAATTCTACAATAGCAGCATGTTGGGGGATGTGCAATTCCTTTTAGCCTCTCCACAGACTTCATTTACAGGTCAAGCTAGTTAGGCCTGCTTGCTTATGTCAGACATTGTGGATCACAGGCCTTCACCTGCCACAGCTCCATCTCCAAACTATAACTCTTTTAAAATGCGGATGGCTTTATATCAATTGTTTAGGAAATTACAAGTGACTATATTTTGCCACGTCTCCAGGTATGGGTTTACGTGATGATTCTGTATGTTACAATCCCTTCAAATTGCTACCTCCACTTAGTACAGATGCGCATTATCAACATTTCAGAATTTGGTTCTCCGTGATTTACAAGATTTGGAGACTTCCTATCAGAGGCATGTTTCTAATATATCTAGTAGTTATTACAAGGCTCTCCGTCCTTTCAGGTAACAATCAGCAATCATAGTTCAGAGAGCAGATAAAGGAGGAGCAATAGTAGTAAAGAATGCAGCTACTTACCATATGAAAGTGTTGGATCATTTAGCAGATCGTAAATATTATAAGAAACTACTTGCAGATCCTACTGTTTCTTTACAAGAGATTAAGCCTTATACTACATTGGCTTTGAACCGATATTGGATAACTAAAAAGGAGTTTGAATTTTTAAATGTGAAGTATCCATTAGTCCCTATTTTGTATATGGTTCCTAAGATTCATAAATCATTAGAGGATTCTCCTGGTCGCCCTATTGTGTCCTGTCATTTCTCTGTTCTGGAATCTCTGTCAAAATTCTGTGATAAATTTTTTCAGCCTTTGACATTACAAATACATTCTTATATAAAGGACTCCTTTCATTTTATCAATTTGTTGAATGCAATTGAAGTGGAGAATGACTCATTTTTAGTAACTATGGATGTAATAGCTCTGTATACAAACATTCATCAACAGGAAGCTTTAGAAATTGTGATGTCTTTACCGATTGTATTACCAAGCAGATTACCTAGAGAATTTATAGCACGACTGTTGGAGACAGTGTTGGAACAAATTATTTCTTATATGATTCCACTTTTTATCAACAATGTTTTGGAGTAGCTATGGAAGCAACAGTGGCACCATCAGTAGCAACTTTATATATGTAACATTTTGAAGAACGATATTTATATGAAACAATTTGGTTCCAGCATATTGCACTGTGGAAGCGATTTTTGGATGACATATTTTTTATTTGGACTGGCTCATTGAATGATCTATTAGCATTTCTGAATTGGATTAATACCATTAAGATTAACATACAATTTAATGCAAATTATCATTTGAAACAAATTGAATTTTTGGATCTTTTGATTTATAAGGAGGGTAAGAGGTTGTTTACTACATTATATAGAAAGAAATTGCAACGCAATGTTTTATTACAATACTCAAGTTACTATCATGGCTCTTTGCGTAAAGGTCTTCCTTTTAGTCAATTTCTGAGGATTCCTAGATTATGCCCTACATTGGGGGAGTTTCAGAAACATGCTAAAGAGTTAAGTGGTAGACTTTGGGATAGAGGTTATCCCCACATTTGATACAAAAAGCATACAAACGAACATTATACAATCATCCAACATGGTAGCAGGACATTAGTATACAGGAGGATCACTCAAAGATTGATAGGTTTGTGGGCATTCTTCCATACATGCCGAATACTGCAGAAATTACAAGCATTTTAAAACATCATTGGTCCCTGTTATCTTTACAGACTTGCTTTCAAAAACCCTTAATGGTGGCTTATCGTAGAGGTTTCAACATTGGGGATCTGGTAGTTCAAACGGCACCATCTACACTAGATTAGATATACAATTGGGGCTACAGCTTGGTCATTTTGCTTGTGATTTTTGTGTAGCTACATTAGAGGGACCTTGTTGGACGGACTCAAAATCAGGAACTCAATATAAATTATATCATAGGGCTTTCTGTTTGTCCTCATTTGTAGTATATCTTATTATTTGTCCGTGTCAATTGCAATATGTGGGAAGAACCTCTCGCCCTATAAGAAGACATTTATTGGAACATCGCTCCCGTATAAATTCGGAGGTTTTGATTGCTCCAATGGTTTTGCATTGTTCTCAATTGCAGCATCATTTTGAAAATCTAAAGTGGCTGGTAATCGATCACGTTCCCTATAATGTTAGGGGAGGTGATCGTTTTTCAAAATTGCAATATAAAGAACAATGTTGGATCTTCAAATTAAAAATGAATGGCCTCAATGCAGAGGTTGATTGGTGGTCATTACATTTATAGAGTTTTTTTGAATCAACTGTTCTTATCGGACTTAGACTATGTTAATTGACAGTTCATCTGCTGTTTAAGTGTCATTCAATAGATATAAACCGGAACCGGATACACGATGAGGTTCATATGCTTGAAGAAGAGCTAAGAAGCCACTTGGCTTGAAACACTACATGGTGTCTAATGAAGTTGGATTGCTTGGGATAGTAAGTCATCTTGATGTAGGAATAATCATGTCCTGGCAATGTCTCAGTTTTTATTCTATTTCCTAGTATTTCCTTTTTTAATTGGTCTTGTTTTATTCAATTATTTTATGTGCCAAAGGGACACTGACCACCTTTTTTTTTAGGTGATACTGGACATTAAAGGTTTGAACTGCAAGGGTGCCAATAAGGTTAACCACAACTGTACATTGAAACACAGAAAATGATGGCAGATAAAGACCATATGACCTCTGCGGTCCGCCCATCCCTAAGAGCTATTAAGTTCTATAATCCCTTTCTCTCCCTCAGAGATTCTCTGTGTTTGTCCCATGCTTTCTTGAATTTAGATTCAATTCTTGTCTCCACCACCTCCACTGGGAGGGTGTTCCGTGCATCCATCACTTCTCTATAAAGAAATATTTCCTCAGATTACTCTTAAGTCTATCACCTTTCACCTACGACCCCTCATTCCAGAGCTTCCTTTCAGTTGAAAGAAAGCCACCTCCTATACATTTGTAACACTGAGGTATTTAAATATCTCTATGTCCTCTCTCCTTCCTTTCCTCCAAAGTATATATATTGATATCTTCAAATCTCTCCCCATATGCTTTATGGTGAAGATCATTGACCATTTTAGGAGCCACCTTCTGGACCAACTCCATCCTGTTTATATCTTTTTGAAGATGCAGTCTCCAGAACTGTACACAACACTCCAAGTAAGGCTTTACTAGAGATTTATACAGAGGCATAATCATTTCCATTTTCCTGTTGACCATCCTCTCCCTTTACACCTAAGCATCCTTCTGCCTTTTGCCATCACATTTTTTACCTGCTTGAGTCCTTTAAGATCATCTGTACTATGCTCAGCCCCACGTTTCACTCTTCTTTCATGCATTGAAGTACTTCACCCCCTTACTGTACCACTCTCTTGAGTTTTTGCAGCCCAAATGCATAACTTCACATTTTTTAGCATTAAATCTTAGCTGCCAAATTCTCTAACATCCTTCAAGCTTTACTATTTATTTATTTATTTAGTATACATTTGTATACCGCTACTTCCAGGGTACTTCCTATTGTTATCTATATCTTCCAGGGTATCAACCCTGTAGCAGATTTTGCTATCATCCATAAAGAAGCAAACATTTCCTGATAGACCTACTGCAATATCATTTACAAAAATGTTAAAGAGGACTAAGAATGATCCTTGTGGCACACCACTGGCAACTCCTTTAGGTTGGAGTTAGTTCAAAGGGTGGCTACTAAAATAGTTAGTGGTCTTCATAAAGCATATAAGGACAGATTTAAGGATCTTAATATATAGAGGAAAGGCGGGATAGAGGTAATATGATTGAGACATTTAAATACCTCCATGACATAAATGCACAGAGGAGAGCCTCTTTCAACTGAAAGCAAGTTCTGCTATGAGGGGACATAGGATAAAGGTGAAAAGGGATAGACTCAGGAGTAATATGCGGAAATATTTCTTTATGGAAAGAGTGGTAGATGCGTGGAATAGTCTCCCAGTGGAGGTCGTAGAGATGACGACAGTATCTGAATTCAAAAAAGCATGGGACAAACACAGAGGATCTCTAAAGGGAAAAAGAGGACTGTTGTAGTGGTTGATATGGAAGGGCAGACTAGATAGGCCATGTGGTCTTTTTTTGCCATCATGTTTCTATCTTCAGAGTGAATTCAATTTACTACTATCCTCTGGCACCTCCCACTCAACCAGTTTCTTACCCAATCAACCATTTTAGAGTCCATCGCAGGGGCACTCAGTTTATTTATGTCACCAAAGTATCAAAGGCCTTGCTGATATCTTAGCACACCACATCTAGCACTCTACCCTGATTAAATTCTTTGTTCACACAGTCAAAGAAATCAATCAGCTTTGTCCAACAAGGTCTACTTCTAGTACAGCCATGCTGTCTTGGATACTATAATTTCTTGAATTCCAGAAACTGCACTATCTGCTTTAGTAGTGTTTCCATTAATTTAATCACCACAGAGGTCAGTAAATAGTCCCCAACCTCTTCCTTTCTTCTCCTTCCTGCACCAGATTTAGGATTTTGGTGTCGAGAGGCAAGATCATATAGCAGATTCCGAAGGCAGAGCAGGGGAATGGGTTGCAGAGAAGGGGCGATACCTAAGGTTGCAGAGCTAAAGGGAGTTGCAAAAGAAGGCCATAGGGCCATAGTGACATCCCTTTGAAGCAGCAAATGCATATAGCCCTAAAGTAAGCAGGAAGAGTCTCCGCTTTGGCCTGGGTGTTTGATGTCTTAAAAATTCAACACACTAGGCAGTTGCTTATGCCTTAATATGGGCATGTATCTGCCCATCTCCAGTCCTCTGGCAGGGCTGGCGTTAGGGGGTGTCAAACAGGGAAATTGCCCTAGGCCTCCATGTCACATGGGGCCCCAAATCTGCCTCAAGCTGAAGGAGGCACAGCCTGCAGGCTAGCTTTGGGGTCCCTCTCACCAATTTCTGCCCTGGGCCCCTGCATGTCTAACACCAGTCCTTTCCTCCAGGATCACTCCCGACTCTAAAGTTATGGTTGCCAACTGCTTCAAATTTTCCCAACAGGCTTGATCCAGTCCTGGGTTTACCCCATTGCATGCAGGGACATGTAGTTCTGATTTTTCCATTGTACTCCACAAGAAAACCAACACTAATGTCCCTACATGCAATGGGGTAAACCCAGGACTGGATGAAGCCTATCGGGCGCATTTGGAGCCAGTTGGCAACCCTACTTAAAGAAGCATTGAAAAGGTCAGACAATGGAGCAGCCGGTACATCCCTGAAAAAAAGGTGCATTGCCCATAAACGTTTTCCATATCTTTTCAGCTACTTCTTTCAAAAACCATAGCAACCACCTGTTCCTCTTGCTTTTATTTACTTTCCTGAGAAAAAGGTTCATTGCCCATAAAATATCTTCTTTCCATTTTGCCCACAGTTGTTTTATTTATGCAGATATTCTTATCCATATAATTTCTCCTTGAGATATTTCCCCCTCTTGACAAAGGTAGTTTTCACCCACTGCAACAACAGAATCACTCCCGATTTATAAGCATCTAATTCAACATCCATTCCTCCCACATGGATTCTGTTACCAGTTGCTAGAACAATACTCCCTTCACTCACTAACATTTATGCCTGCTCCTGAGCAGGTGTAAATGTCCGTGGCTTCGACGTAGCCACTCTTTCTTCTGGATTTATGCTAGCATTTTGTAAAGAAGCATATACACTTGGAGGAATTCTGCACACAAAAAAAATTAAAATTCTGTGCACGGTAATTTAAAATTCTGCAAATTTCTGCATGTTTTATTAATAAATGTTTGTGTAGAATTCCCACATCATAAAGCCTAACTCCTCCTCTAGACCAGAAATTCCCAACTTTTCCCTCGTCAGCTCTCTAGCTCCAATCACAGCTCTCTCTGCAACATCCAAGCCTTCCCTGCCCCACCCCCATTTCTCTCTCCCTCTAACTTCTGCGAAGATCCCTTCTGCTGTCTGTCCCTAAGGTCTACCCATCATACACATAAACTAGGGTTGCCAACTGGCTCCAGATGCGCCCGACAGGCTTGATCCAGTCCTGGGTTTACCCCATTGCATGCAGGGACTTGTAGTTCTGATCTCTCTATAGCACTCCATAAGAAAAGCAAGGCTACATGTTCCTGCATGCAATGGGATAAACCCAGAACTGGATCAAGCCTGTCAGGCGCATCAGGAGCCAGTTGGCAACCCTAACATACATCCGCCTTACTTCCTATCTTCCCTCCCCGTGTACCTACCCTTATCTCTCCCTTAGCTCTCCTTTCTTCCCAGGCACATACATCCATCTTTTTTTCTCCACACCCCCCCCCCCCCAGGTGCACACCCATCTCCATCTCCCAGCCACCCCTCCTAGATTCACCCCCCAACTTACCATCAGTTCCTCTCCAGCCTCTAGTCATCCCTGACTTACCATCCATTCTTCTCTAGCCCCCAGCCATCCACCACCTGTCCTATCCAGCCCCCAGTCACCCCTGACTCACCATCAGACCATCTTCAGCCACCAGCCCCCCCAACTGACCAACAGCCCATCTCCTGCCACCAACCTCCCCACTCACCAGCAGCCCATCTCCAGCCACTAGCCCCCTCCACTCTCCATCAGCCTATATCCAGTCACCAGCCTCCCAACTCACCAATAGCCCATCTCAAAGCCCTCACCAATTTACAGCCCCAGTCACTCATAGGGTTGCCAACTGGCTCCAGATGCACCCGACAGGCTTGATCCAGTCCTAGGTTTACCCCACTGCATGCAGGGATATGCAGTTCTGATTTTTCAATTGCACTCCATAAGAAAAGCAAGACTATATGTCCCTGCATGCAATGGGATAAACCCAGGACTGGATCAAGCCTGTCGGGTGCATCTGGAGCCAGTTGGCAACTCTAGCTGTGCTACACTTCCAAAACCAGCATCGCCACGTTTTAAAAAAGTAAACAGAAGCACTTCCTGTCCCTAGCAAGAAACAGGAAGTGCTTCTGTTTACCTTATTAAAACCTTGTGGTACCAGCATTGGAACTGTAGCACAGCTGCAAGAGCGAAGGGAAAGGCTCTTGCAGCTGTGAAGAAGTGAACTGTGAGGCAGACTCAGGTGCCTTTAAAGTTTGTGCATTCCATGCCTGCTTCTAGGGTTGCCAACTGGTTCCAGATGCACCCGACAGGCTTGATCCAGTCCTGGGTTTACCCCATTGCATGCAGGGACATGTAGCCTTGCTTTTCTTATGGAGTGCTATAAAGAGATCAGAACTACAAGTCCCTGCATGCAATGGGGTAAACCCAGGACTGGATCAAGCCTGTCGGGCGCATCTGGAGCCAGTTGGCAACCCTACATGCTTCACTGAATGCTCACTGATGCTAGTGCAGAATTCTCTTAGGAGTGTTATGTATAGGGTTGCCAACTGGCTCCAGATGCGTCCGACAAGCTTGATCCAGTCCTGGGTTCACTCCATTGCATGTAGGGATATGTAGTTCTGATTTCTGTATTGCACTCCATAAGAAAAGCAAAACTACAAGTCCCCAAATGCAATGGGGTAAACATAGGACTGGATCAAGCCTGTTGGGCACATCTGGAGCCAGTTGGCAACCCTAGCAATGTATAGGCACCTACATGGCCTACAAACATAGAGAACCTATTATAAAATGATGCTCATAAAGAGTGAATGCTGCATGGATAGATAAAGCGCTCCATCAGACCCCCTCTGCAGACCTCATACTAATACACATAAAGCATGACTATTGCATGGATGGCACAAGTCTGGACCCTTATGAAGGCGGTAGAGGACACAGAGGTGTAGCAGTTACAGCAACTAGCAGGAGGTCCAAGTCACAATAGGCCTTATCCCTGGTAGCACACAGCCCATTCCCGACCGTACACACTTCTCTTGCTATTAGCAAACAGATTCATGACAGGCAGCTCACAGACCACCTGTCCTTGACTCAGTCAGTCAAATCTAGAATACAAGACTTCTAAACCTTTCTGAGTTTTTCCAGAATGAAAAAGAAAACAAAGTTCCCCCTAAAGCTAAAACATAAAGCATTTAGGATCTTTGCCTTTGTTCTCTTGGATCAGTTAATGCCAAAATTGTTCAGTCAGGAAACTGCCAAATCCCTAGATGGATTACATACAGAATAAGCTACAAGAGGGCTTGACTCATGCACATAACACCCTGCTGTGCATGGTGACTTGAGGGTTATCACTGCTGTGCATTCTGTCAGTACAGCAGTTATCTCTGCTGTGCATGATGACAGCATGGCAGTTATCACTACTGTGTATAATTTTAGCGCAGCAGTTAACTCTGCTGTGCATGATGACAGCACAGGGGTTATCACTACTGTGCATGGCAAGTGTGCAGCAGTTATCTCTGCTATGAATGGTGACAGCAGAGGGATTGTCACTTCTGTGTTTAATGATAGTGCAAGTGCTATCACTGCTGTGCTTGATGTCAGTGCAACCATTATCTCTGCTACAAATAGTGACAGTGAAAGGATTATCACTGAAGTGCATGATTATAGTGCAGGAGTTATCACGGCTCTGATTAATGTCAGCACAGCAGTTATCTCCGCTGTGAATGGTGACAGCTCAGGGTTATCACTGCTACGATTGGTGTCAGTGCAGCAGTTATTTCTAATGTGCCTGATGATAGTGCAGGGATGATCACTCCTGCGCATATTGTCAGTGCAGCTATTATCTCTGCTATGAATAGTGACAATGCAGGGGTTATCACTACTGTGCACACTGTCAGCGATATCTTCTTGTCAGATATTGTATCTGTTCTGAATTTGAGTTATGTTGGTGCAGCTGTTGAAGTTGCTATTGTCAGATGTTTACATTTTCCCTTGCTTAGAAGAATGATAGGCGGTCGACGGGTAAAAATAATCTTAAAAAGTGATATCACTATATAACACCACAAGGACTGCCCACACAGTAACCCAGAATGCAAGTCCCACTCCCTCAAAACACTCCCGCATCCAGGGCCGGCCCATCCACCAGGCGAACTAGGAGGTCACCTAGGGCGGCAAACCCTGGTGGGCGGCATCACTAGCCCAACCCTCCCTTGGAAGCGGCAGTTGAACTGCTGCTTCAGCGTCTTGGTGGGCTTTAAAATGCCCACACACATGTGCTCAGTTCCGGCCTGCCACTCCTGCCCGCCCTCCAAGAAAGTTGCATCAGAGGAAGGGGGACAGGAGTGGCAGGTCAAGGGCACACATACATGTTGGTACGTTAAGGCCCAACGCAGCACTGAAGCAGCAGTTCAACTGCCGCCACTTCAGCACAAGAGAAGGGGCGGCATGACGGGCTGGATGGAGGTGGTCTTTTGGGGGGGGGCAGCGGCTGCCTTGGGCAACAGAAACCCTCGTGCTGCCACTGCTCTCATCATTCCCTCCCCACCTGGCACTTACCTCGAGCCCAATCAGGTCATCCCTAGTGATCATGGGATGATTGAGGCAGAAGCGGTCCCCATCCACTCCTGCACCAGTTCCGGCAGTCTTCAAAATTGCACCGGTGTCACCTCATGCTAAGCTTGTGACCCCTAGTGATGATACTGTGAGACTAGCACAGGGTGATCCCAATGTCATTTTAAAGACTGCCAGTCACTAGATGTCACTGGGTGACATGCCCCTTTTGGGCTCCGATCCCACCCACCTTTGGCAAGTGCAGACAGCACTGTTTTTGGACCTCACTCTTCTCACTTACCATGCGAATTTAACACGTTAATCTCATGATAGCTCTTATATGTATTGTTTCTCAGTGTCTGGAGGGGAATGGGTGGTGGGATTTGTACCATTTGCTATCCTGTGAACCTTCCCACACCCTATGTTCTGCAGTAGAACTGGACTCTGTTGTCTTCCAGAGCAGGGAAGGCTCCCCAGATACTGTATGACTAAATGTCTGGACATCATTAAAGGAGCAAACTCTAGCAGGCATACCAGATTTTCAAGCTTTAGTAAATGAAGCTCAATCATTCCAACAATACTGGTAAAAAGAGTGCTACAGTACAGCAGCCATTAAACCTAACACCATCCAGGGGAAGGAGATTTAGGGATAAAGTTTCAAAGCCTTAGCCAGGAATTAAGCAGATAAAATCTGGAATTAGAATGATAGAACAGCTGAATCTGGGGTGGAGGAGTAGCCAAAAGTTAGAGTAGCAAGTTATGATTCACAAAAGATGGGGCTCAAATCCGGTTTCTCCATAAGATGTTACTTATGAGTTTGGGCAAGTCACTTTACCTTCCATTTCCTTGGACATAAGCTTACCGTAAGCCCTCAGAGATAAGGAAATACCTAATGTATCCCTCCAGGAACTTATTCAATCCCCTTTTAAACCAAGCTACTGTATGCTAGATGCCATGACCATATTCTCCGTAAAAAAATTCCACAGTTTAATTCTGTGGTGAGTGAAAAAATATTTTCTCCAATTTGCTTTAAAAATGTTATGTTATTTTCATGGACTGTCCTCTAGCCCAACACTATTGGAAAAGATAAACAACTGTTCCTTCCACTCCACTCCTGATTTTACAAACCCTTATCATATTCCCTTGCAGTTGTCTCTTCTGGAAGCTGAACAGCCCTAACTGTTTGATTTTCTTCATAGGAGGGCCACTATATCATTTCTTCTTCTCTTTTGTGTCTCTTGTCTACTTCTTCTATATCTTTGGAGATGGAATGACCAAAACTGCACTCCATATTCAGTTGTACCATGAACCTGACGTGGGCATGTTTCAATAAATCGTTTGCAACAGGGGTAAAAATCAAGTAAATAACCAATCAAATAAATAACCATTGTAAAAGCACAGAACATATAGTATAGAAACTATATAAAAGAGTCACAATTTTCTTAAAAACCGTAACATAAAAACAATCAATGACACACAAACACATAAAGAAAACACAGACACACACACATAAACACATTGAAACAAAACAAAGACACACACACAGATGAACTGGAAATAATTCTATGAAGTAATCCCCTCCTCACCCATGCCACACCCTGTCTCTGTTGGATTGGCTTTTAGTAATTCAGATGTGTATTTCATTTTCTTTATTGTAAATTTTACTGTTAACCCTTGTGACTGAACACATAGCTTGCTTGGTGGCTATGTACGATGACACATTGGGGTATGTTTACTAAACCGTCTTAATGTTACCAGCGCTAGTTGCAGCGTTAATGTGAAGAATGCCATATAAGGTAGTGGGCGTTCTGGAGGGAAGGTTGCAAGGAATCGGTATCGCGCGATAGTGTGCGCCGTGGCACATTAACGTGCATTATCCCTAAGTTCATGCCAGCGCAATATTAGAAGCTATAAAGATGTAGCCCACTGGTTACTGCAATGACTGTGGAGGCAGAGATCATGGGTTCAGTCCTGCAGTGGTGTTATGTAAGAAGGCTGTCTGAGGCATTTCCTTTTAATTTAAATCAGTGCTGCCAGCAAAAACACCCTCACAGTGCTGTAACCTAAGGTGCCGCATAAGGCGCCCTATAAGGCACTCCATAGGGCACATTATAAAGTGCCCTGGCTGCTAAGGTGCCTTATAAGGTGCCTTATAGCACGCTTTATAGGGCGCCCTATGAAGCACCTTAGGTTACGGCACTGTGAGGGTGTTTCTGCTGGCAGCACTGATCTAAATTAAAAGGAAAAGCCTCAGACAGCCTTATTAAGTAACACCACTGTGGGATCAAACCCATGACCTCTGCTTCCACAGTTATTGAAGTAACCAGTGGGCTACATCTCTATAGTGTCTAACACTGCTGGCTGGCTACAGAAAGACTGCAGGTCACCACACAAACTGTCTGCTGTGGTCGCCAGGATAGGGTAAACCCAACTGTACCCATGATGCACTGCACATGCAGATCAGCAGCCTATATCTGATCACAAGATGGGGTATGTGCCTCTATAGAACCCTGGCCTGGTAGGGGGAACTGACCATATGTATTACTGGCACAGAGTAGCTACAGACCGTGATATTGTGCGGTTCCTGTGCTCACCCTGAGGGTGAGGTGGGGCACCCAGCACCAGGTCTGCAGCACATGGCATGGTTTAGATAGGCTGTGCTGTAGGTCCCCATCAGTGCCAGTGTGTGATAGGTAGCCCTTGCAGACACACTTAGGATACACCTGTGTCCATCTGTATTTCCCAGTCACGTCTAGCCCTTGTGGACTATGATGCACCCAGAATAGTTCATATCCTGTGTGGTTGCCATGTCACATGTTATAAGAGAAGGGTGGTGTTTGGATCCAAAAGCAGATTATGTCGCGCCACCCAACCCACCCTCTGTGGGTCAGGGTGGGGGGACAGGATCTTCCACCAACAGATCCACATTCTACATCTCTGCAATGGTGGCAGTAGAGAGAACCATCAACCCCCACACCTGCTGCGGAATAGGCACCCTACAGGGCAGTCAATGCAGATCTGTACGCATCACATAGAGCACTGGTAGGCAGGCAGTAGGCCTGGAAAAGCTCAGCTGCCCCACCACTATCTGACATTCAGCAGCAGAGGGCACAGTCAGTCTCCACCCACTGTACCCTGCAAGGTGTTCCAGCCATACACCTGCTAACTGCAGACAGTCTGCTAGCTAGTACATGTTCCTGGAAGAACTATGTGCACCCAAAAATGGGACGTGAGCACACCCGCCAAGCAAGTATGTCAGTGATTGGGCCCCAGAAAAGAGAACTCACAGATATCACTTGAGAGAAATACAGTATAGCACTATGGGGGAACCTAGCCATGCCATGGTCACTGCTCAGTCAGGGTGAGAGTGACATCCCAGCATGACATGCTGTGGCCACCCTGTCCGTGCAGGTGGTGGTCAGGCACTACAGTGTCCTAGCCATTGCCCTATGCCCTGTGCAGATGCATCCTGCCCAGACCGCTGTGTCCGAGTCATACTCACAATACCTTGCTCCTCATTATGCACATTGGCAGGCTAACACTGGAGACAGTGCAAGCATTGGGGGCTCAGTAAGATGTAGGAAGCCACAAAACACTGGGTAGACATATACACACTCCCAGAACAATGTCAGCATTGTACAAAGAGAGAGGTGGTTGGCAGCCCTGGCCGCCACACCAGTCTTGGGCACAGTGCAGGCATTGCTATGGTACTCAATACTGTTAGGGTCACTCTCTGGGGTGGTAAATACTGTCAGTAACAAAATATGATACACACTCCACATATATCAAAAGGTTGCTTTGATGAATCTCTGTTAACAAATTGTGTTTAATGTAGGATCTGTTATCTGACATTGATCATAGCAACCTTTTGATATATGTGGAACATGTTTCCATGTTTATGATGGCATTGCTAAGGTATGCAGGTGCTAGTATTGGTAGATGCTGCTCCGCGCAGGGCCCAACAGCCTGACTCTCCATGAGGCTTTGGATAGTGGAGCCTGTGGATGTGGGTGGATGTGCCCCTGTTGGCCTATGCTCTAGGGCAGAGGATCCCAACTCCAGTCCTGGTGGGCCCAGCACAATTCAGGTTTTCATGCTGTCCCTAATGAATATGCATGAGATACATTTGCATACAATGGGGGCGGTGCATACAAATGCATTTCAAGCATATTTCTTAGGGACAGCATGAAACCTGAATGGTGTTTGGCCCTCCAGGACTGCAGTTGGGAAACTCTGCTCTAGGGACTGCACATGTCTATGGTGTATGTGCTCTGTAGGGTAAAATATAGGTGTTTATGGCGTGTTTATTTTATCTGCAATAAAGGTTCCTTCCTTATTACCATGGTATAGTACTGAGTAAAATATAGGGACATGGTCTGCAGGAGCCACAGCTGGGACTTGAACCTGTGACCTTCTACTCCTGAACACACTGGCTGTCTGTACTGCACCAAACAGAGGCAGATTATTCCCTGGGGATACCATTACTGTTCCTCAGACAGACCTTGTCTTTTGCAGTGCACGGCACCCACCTAAACAGGGCTTGGCCTTGGTCTGCTGTGGGCAGATGCCACTGCCCCCTCCACCACCAGCACCCCTCCGCCACCATGCTGACATGCCCTTATGCCAGTGGTGCTGGTGGTGCGCAGTCCCAGGCCAGGTGATCGGGGCTCCTGCATGGAGCCACGGTGCCATGGCAACAAGACGCTGCAGCACTGCATCTCCATGCAGGAGCCCAGGCTGGGCTAGCCAGGGGGAATCTCAGACCACTAGCAGGCCTGAATCAGGGCACGTTGGAGACGTCCAGGACCTATGCCCCGATTCTGCTCCCGTGGGGCCATCTAGCTCCCATGGGAACAGAATCAGGTGCATATCTGGGCTGTCCAGATTTTGGACATCCAGACGGCCCAGATGTGCCCCGATAGGAATTGCCCTCCTCCTGGACAGTGAAGTTGAATATCCCTTTCACTGGCACTTATCTGGTTAGCAGTTGTTGCTATCGGGCCCAAAATGCTTTTTTTTAATATCATTGTAGTATCAACAAGTGTATCGATATGCTGTAACCAGTAAGAACACCATTGTAAATGCTCTGTAAATAGTTTCATCGGTCCAGCCTTGTACTGCTTCATGTAAATAGTTTGAGGGTTTCCCTCAATTCAACTGTTCTATGTATAAAGTTCTAAACCTGTTAAATGTAACTGCTACTGTTCAAGTTCATTGTTATAATGAAAACCGCTCCTGATCTCTTGAAGGAGCGGTATAAAACATGTAATTAAATAAATAAATTGTCTGGATATTTTATTTTATAAATTGTACTGGTCCTGACTTCTTTCTGCTTTCCTCATCAGTCTCTTAATTCTTTTTTCAATATCTCCTTTCCATTTCTTCTTAATTTCCTCCCCTGCATTGTCTCCGGCATTAATCTTTGCCTTTCATCTCATGTTTCCCTAGTCTGCCTCTACTCATAGTTAAACTTCACCTCTTGTTCTTAGCTATCTCTCACTGTCTTATTCTGTTACTTCCTTACTGATTCTCTGAGTATTTCCTCATATCATGGCCACTTAGTTTCCAACTATCTTCTCACACCTCTCCCATACCATTCTTTTTTTCCTTCCATACTTTCCATTCTTTCCAGTCACCCCTTCTCATGCTCTCCAATCACAATCTCTCTACCTCTCCTTCTTCACTACTTTTCCAAATTATTTTTTATTGTTTTACACCCTCCTCATCTACAATATTGTGCCTCCATCCCTCCTCTGTCTATTACCCCATTGTCCTTTTCAGTCCTTGATCTCCCTATCTCACCTCTTGCCTATTAGTAGCTTATCAGCCTACTTCCCAACTCCCACTCTCACTTTCTCCCATTCCCCACTCTTCATTTACTCCCATCTCTCACTCCCTGCTCATACCTCCCTCCCCAACCACCAGTCCTTGGGTCCCATCCACCAATCTGTTCCCCTTCCACCAACCCTGAGCCCTCACTGGTTTAACCAGTTTCAGAATCTCAGCTCTATCAGCAATTCTTGAGTTCCCTCTTTCCCAAGTCTTCACTCAATCCTTCACACAGGCCCCCAGATCAATCCCTGAATCCTGTCTCTCCCCATGCAATCTCTTAATACCTGCCCTTTCCGCAATCCTTAAATCCCCACATTCTCTCCACCTCACTTAATTCTACTCTCCCAATCCCTGAGTGTTTGCTGTTCTTGTCCCATCAATCTCTAAGTTCCCACTGGCCCCTCCTTCTACAAGTCTCTGCTCTCCTAACTCCTCACAGTCTCCCAGCGTCTGCTCACACCAAAACGTGTCCCCACTCTCCCCTGATGCAATCATGAGTTTCGACTTTATCTCCATTCACAACCCAATTTCTGAGTCATCACCCTTCCTGCTCTTTTCAAACTCAAATCATGAGTTTCCACATTTCACTTCCCCTCCTCCATAAACCACTCAATTTATCCAGTCTGCTTCCACCTAGTTTCACAGCAGCTCTTCCTGCCCGATTGATCCCCCTTTCCCCGCACCTCCATCCCCTTCCTTAGTCAAGGTGGCCTCTAACGGCACTGCTCCTCCTACCATTAGTATGTCTCCCTCCATGATTTTGATCAATGTGAAAGGGAGAGGAGAAGAGATGGGGCAGAAAGACTGGATGCCCAACCACCAATTACCCAGCTAGACTGATTGGGGGAAGGAGTGGAGAGAGAAATCACTCACCTCTTGGTCTTGGTCCCAGCAGCTGCAGATGAGGACAGGGCAAGAGGCTGTTCTTGCCTTCAGCCCATATGGCCATATGAGAAGGGAAAAAGAGATTTTTCCTTTGGCTCTGCTCCACAGGAGCTAGAGGACTGCACAGCACCACAGCTGGTAGCTTTTGTTTTTTAGGGATCCATCGCTGCCACATGGGCCACAGCTCTTTCTTCTGCCCTGCACATGCAGAGGAACGGCGAATGCAGTGACGGCAGCCTTTTGTTATTGTAGCCCTGCATGGACTATACTAGGAAGAGGTTAAGGGTTGGAGCTAAGGAAGCAGTAGCAGCAACACTTTCTTTCTTTACCCCTGCATAGGCAGCATCTGCTGAGAGGGAGAGGGTGGGTAGCAGCAATGGTGAGCGAGTTGTCTGCACAGCGCATACGGTGTGTGTATGTCACTGCCCCAACCAAAATGTGGCACTCTAGGCAGCCGCCTAATTTGTCTAATGCTTAGGCTGGCCCTACTTATCACTATAGGCTTTCATAAATTTCTGTTAATGCCATGAATTTCCATATCACTTCAATTTGGCGACTCACTGAGGGCAATCCACATAAAGCAAGAGACATCTTGAAGAGGTTCCATCCACATCTCCAATTACTCTGCGCATGTGCTGAATAGATTTTGTACTCTGTCACAGAATCCCTCATACTCTAAATGTAGCCTGCCTTGTGCTTTTGGGACAGTATTGCCTTGACTTTCAGGGACATGACTTGCTGGGTTTTAAAATCAAAAGGATGCTGTGCACTGGAATCAATGTTTTAATGACTTCCACAATGCAATTCTTTCCCCTTTCCAATTCTTCGATATAGGAATGCAATGTGCTCATGAGAAAATGCATATGTCAGAGGTACATTTCCTGAATGAACTATCTTGAGACAAGACAAAAAACGTTAAAGCCAGACACATCTGAAGCAGCCTTGCTCCAGGAAAGAAGGACAGCCAGGATGTCTTGCTGTGAGCAAGCAGTTTTCTATATTCAATCCACAAATTCAAAGTATTCTTTCAGGAACTCAGGCCAACAGTGTAGATGTGGAAGTAGTTGTAAATCTTTGGAAAAACTTGCCCAAGGTCTGCATCAACTATATCTGTCCTGTGATGGATATAATTATTTAAAGTATGTGCTGGGCAAACAGTGCCAATTGAAGTCTCTTTTTGCATCATCAACTCCTTCAGCTTAGTAAAAACATTCCTTCCTTCTTCATTTTTCCAGAGCCCACCAAATACTGCAGTTATTATCAGCAAATGTCACACACTTCTCAAGTCTACGAGTCTCTGTCGGAGTTCTCAGTGACATAAAGCCCAATTTTGTATAGATTATCTATGTCGGGAAAAGGGCATCCAAGTCAAGATGCAGCCTGTTTTACAAGAGTACAGTCTTCTATAAAATACAGATAAGATCACAATAAAAATATGTGTATTATGGCTGCATGAACAGCGGGAACAAGCATTTCATAAAGTAAAACCATGTTAAAAAAAGAAAGCGGCATCACTCAGGACTTTGTGCGGGTAATTCTTTAAAGGATTTTTTGCACACATATGCTGGTGTACGTGTGCAAAGCACCTGTTAGAAAATACCTCATCCCCGACCCCCTGCATACAAATACATGCTAAATGAGTTCTGGGGAGGAGTTAGGACAGACCATGGGCAGAATGGTAAAGTACGCATGTAGGTTATAAGCCTGTGTAAATGCACACGGTTGCATTTTACCGACAATGCCCACTATTACCTTATTTGGATTTAACACACACCTTTTCAGTAGTAGCTCAAGGTAAAAAAAACATTCAGCTATACTAGGTCCTTAAAGGGCTTGCCATCTGACTTTGTGCCTGAGGTAAGAGAGAGTTAAATGACTTTCCCAAGGCCACAAGGAGGGGTATCAGGGATTTGAATGCTGACTCCCCTGGTTCCCAAACCGCCCTTATGACTACTTCGTAGGCCTCCAAACTAAAGCTGCTGTTATACCAGGAACTGCTTTGTTTTGGAATAATGCCTCTCTCAGTAAACACTTTAATTTTGAAACCACTATCTTATCTGAAATGTCTCCATCAACTTTAATAGAATGCCTTGAACCCTGAAATAGAGAATCTACCCTAGGATTTGTGGATAGCCATGGGACTCGGACCTGTAACTAAGGGGTATGTTTACTAAACCGTCTTAATGTTACCGGCACTAGTTGCAGTGATAATATGAAGAATGCCATATAAGGAGTGGGCGTTCCAGTCCTAAGGTAGCAAGAATCTGTATCGCGCGATAGTGGGCACCATAGCACATTAACGCGCGTTAACCCTAAGTACATGCCAGCACAGTGTTAAAAGCTATACTGATGTAGTCCACTGGTTACTGTAATGACTGTGGAGGTAGAGGTCATGGGTTTGATCCTGCAGTGGTGTAATCTAAAAAGGCTGCCTGAGGCATTTTCTTTTAATTTAAATCAGTGCTGCCAGCAAAAACACCCTCACAGTGCCGTAACCTAAGGTGCCTCATAAGGCGCCCTATAAGGCGCCCCATAGGTCACATTATAAAGTGCCCTGTCTGCCAAGGCACCCTATAATGTGCCCTATAGAGCACTTTACAGGGTGCCCATGAGGCACCTTAGGCTACAGCACTGTGAGGGTGTTTCTGCTGGCAGCACTGATTGACATGAGAAGAAAAAACCTCAGACAGCATTCCTAAATAACACCACTGTGGGTTCAAACCCATGACCTCTGCCTCCACAGTCATTGAAGTAACCAGTAGGCTACATCTCTACAGCTACAACTCACTGCTGGCTGGCTACAGAAAGACTGCAGGTCACCATACAAACTGTCTGTTGTGGTTACCAGGATAGGGTAAACCCACCCGTACCCATGATGCACTGCACATGCAGATCATCAGTCTACAGCTGATCACATAATGGGGTATGCACCCCCACAAGCAGCTAGGCCTGGTAGGGGGAACTGACCATGTGTGTTACTGGCACAGAGTAGCTACAATAAGTTAATAAATCCAACGCGCCGTTTAATATTTAAACCAAGCAACATAGAAACTCTTCTATTCCTTCAATGAGGTATGTGTCTCAGAAAAAACTTACGGCTCTCTGGTATGAGCGTGTAGCCACTAACCAGTGCCAGCTTTCACATCAATGACCAAACATCCTCATGAATTTTTTTGTTGTTTCTTCAATATGTCTAATATGAATCTTGAAAGAAGCCTCAAACAGTATTCTTAGCAATTAACATTCCAAAATAGGAAAAAGTAAACTTAGCTTGAAAATAGCTTTAAAAGAACCAGCCAGATGACCAAAGCAGGGCAATTCCAACGCCTACAATCAGGCACCCCAAGCGTTTCACAGGAAAAAGTTTCTTCAGGAAATTGTCCATCCACGGCTAGGTAAAAACATAAAAATGTGAAATTATTACTACGTTTCATGTTGCATCATTCAAAAATTGAAAACTTAATCTCAAACCTTATAATTAGATGCTGTCAGCGTGCTGAAGCAACGAACATGACAAAACGTTTAACAATTACAGGTTCTGTTCGTGACAACGCCGCGCATGCGGGATCATGACTCAACCACCATTTTTAAAGGCTCTCCAATCATATGTTAACGGCAAATTGCATTATCCAATGGCAAGCCACTGCTCCATCGTAATATCATGTAGACTTGCTTAACAGTCCAAGACAGCCATCACAGGCATAGCGTCAAATCCAATCGAACATTTAAACCTTTAGGGTTCACAGTGTCCAGAGTAAAAATCCATTTTTGTTCTTTCCACAGGAGCGTGTCTGCTAACGTCCTGCCTCGCATTCCAATCCGCACTTGATCTATGCAGAAGCACCGTAATTGTTCGAATATGTGGTGTTCATTCATGCAATGTTGTACTAGAGGTGCCTCAAGCATTTTTCATTTCAACCGACTAGAATGCTCCCGCATACGTGTTCTAAAAGATCGAATCGTTTTACCCACGTACAATAGACCACACGGGCAAACTATCACGTACACCACATTAGTGGATTCGCAATTAGTTTGATGTCGAAATATGTAAGAGGTCCCCCAATGTTCATCAAACTAATTGCGAATCCACTAATGTGGTGTACGTGATAGTTTGCCCGTGTGGTCTATTGTACGTGGGTAAAACGATTCGATCTTTTAGAACACGTATGCGGGAGCATTCTAGTCGGTTGAAATGCAAAATGCTTGAGGCACCTCTAGTACAACATTGCATGAATGAACACCACATATTCAAACAATTACGGTACTTCTGCATAGATCAAGTGCGGATTGGAATGCGAGGCAGGACGTTAGCAGACACGCTCCTGTGGAAAGAACAAAAATGGATTTTTACTCTGGACACTGTGAACCCTAAAGGTTTAAATGTTCGATTGGATTTGACGCTATGCCTGTGATGGCTGTCTTGGACTGTTAAGCAAGTCTACATGATATTACGATGGAGCAGTGGCTTGCCATTGGATAATGCAATTTGCCGTTAACATATGATTGGAGAGCCTTTAAAAATGGTGGTTGAGTCATGATCCCGCATGCGCGGCGTTGTCACGAACAGAACCTGTAATTGTTAAACGTTTTGTCATGTTCGTTGCTTCAGCACGCTGACAGCATCTAATTATAAGGTTTGAGATTAAGTTTTCAATTTTTGAATGATGCAACATGAAACGTAGTAATAATTTCACATTTTTATGTTTTTACCTAGCCGTGGATGGACAATTCCCTGAAGAAACATTTTCCTGTGAAACGCTTGGGGTGCCTGATTGTAGGCGTTGGAATTGCCCTGCTCTGGTCATCTGGCTGGTTCTTTTAAAGCTATTTTCAAGCTAAGTTTACTTTTTCCTATTTTGGAATGTTAATTTCTAAGAATACTGTTTGAGGCTTATTTCAAGATTCATATTAGACATATTGAAGAAACAACAAAAAAAATTCATGAGGATGTTTGGTCATTGATGTGAAAGCTGGCACTGGTTAGTGGCTACACGCTCATACCAGAGAGCCGTAAGTTTTTCTGAGACACATACCTCATTGAAGGAATAGAAGAGTTTCTATGTTGCTTGGTTTAAATATTAAACGGCGCGTTGGATTTATTAACTTAGTGTCTACTGTTTAAGAAATATTGGACTGCATTTTTCGTTGTTAGTCACAGAGTAGCTACAGACAGTGACATTGTGCGGGTCCTGTGCTCACCCTGAGGGTGAGGTAGGGCACCCAGCACCAGGTCCACAGCACCTGGTTTAACTGAGATAGGCTATGCTGCAGGTCCTCATCAGTGCCAGTGTGTGATAGGTAGTCCTTGCAGACACCCCCTAGGATACACCTGTGTCCATCTGTATTTCCCAGTCACGTCTAGCCCTTGTGGACTATGATGCACCCAGATTAGTGCATATCCTGTGTGGGTGCCGTGGTCACATGTTATAGGTGAAGGGGGGTGTTTGGACCCAAAAGCGGATTATGTAGCACCACCCAACCCGCCCTCTGTGGCTCAGGGTGGGGGGACAGGATCTCCCACCAACAGATCCACATTGTACATCTCTGCAATGGTGGCAGTAGAGGGAACCATCAACCCCAGTCCTGCTGGGGAACAGGCACACTACAGGGCAGTCAATGCAGATCTGTACACATCATATAAGGCAATGGCAGACAGGCAGAACACTGGAGAAGCTCAGCTACCCCCCACCACTATCTGACATTCACCAGCAGAGGGTACAGTCAGTCTCCACCCACTGCACCCTGCAAGGTGTTCCAGGCATACACATGCTAACTGCAGACAGTCTGCTAGCTAGTACATGTTCCTGGAGGAACTGTGTGCACCCAAAAATGGAATGTGAGCACACACACCAAGCAGGTATGTCAGTGATTGGGCCCCAGAAAAGAGAACCCATAAATATCACTTGAAAGAAATGCTGCATAGCACTATGGGGGAACCTAGCCATGCCGTGGTCACTGCTCAGTCAAGGTGAGAGTGACCTCCCAGCATGATATGCTGTGGCCACCCTGTCCGTGCAAGTGGTGGTCGGGCACTACAATGTCCCAGCTATTGCCCTATACCGCGTGCTGGTGCATCCTGCCCAGGCCACCCTGTCCGGGCCATACCCACAGTACCTTGCTCCTCATTATGCACATTGGCAGGCTAAAACTGGAAACAGTGCAAGCAGTGTGGGCTCAGTAAGGTGTAGGCAGCCACAACACACTGGATAGACATACACACACACTCCCACACCTATGCCAGCATTGGGCAAATATAGAGGTTTGTGGCAGCCCTGGCCGCCACACCAGTCCTGGGCACAGTGCGGGCATTGCTATGGTACGCAATACTGTGGGGTCACTCCCCGGGGTGGTAAACACTGTCAGAAGCAATAACTGAAACACACTCCACAGATATCAAAAAGATTGCTATGATGAATTTCTATCAACAAATCGTGTTTAACTTAGGATTTGTTAGCTGACATTAATCATAGCAACCTTTTGATATATGTGGAAGGTGTTCCCAAGTTTAGGACGGCATTGCTAAGGTATGCAGGTGCCATTATTGGGAGATGCTGCTCTGTGCAGGGCCCAACAGCCTGACTCTCCATGAGGCTTTGGAGAGTGGAGCCTGTGGGTGTGGGTGTTTGTGCCCCTGTTGGCCGCTGCTCTAGGGCAGAGGTTTCCAACTCCGGTCCTGGTGGGCCAAATACTGTTCAGGTTTTCATGCTGTCCCTAATGAATATGCATGAGATACATTTGCATACAATGGGGGCGGTGCATACAAATGCATTTCAAGCATATTTCTTAGGGACAGCATGAAACCTGAATGGTGTTTGGCCCTCCAGGACTGCAGTTGGGAAACTCTGCTCTAGGGATTGCACATGTTTATGGTGTCTGTGCTCTGTAGGGTAAAATATAGTGTTTCAGGCATGTTTAATTTGTCTGCAATAAAGGTTCCATCTTTATTACCACGGTTTAGTACTGGGTAAAATATGGGGACAAGGTTGGCAGGAGCCACAGCTGGGACTTGAACTTGTGATCTTCTGCCCCTTAACACACTGGCTGTGTGTACTGCACCAAACTGTTGCTGCAGGGGCAGATCATTCCCTAGGGATACCATGACTGTTCGTCAGACAGACCTTGTCTGTTGCAGTGCACGGCACCCACCTAAACGGGGCTTGTCCGTGGTCTGCTGTGGGCAGATGCCACTGCCCCCTCCGCCACCAGCACCCCTCCTTCACCATGCTGACATGCCCTTATGCTGGTGGTGCTGGTGGTGGGCAGTCCCAGGCCATCCAGTGTGCCGGTAGGCAGCTGCCTATGGTGTGGGTTCTCGGGTAGGGGTGCCTACATGGACATGCACGCATCCCCCTGGCACCGCCTGCTAATGTTATGTGTCCTTGGGGGTACCTGCTGGGTAATATCCCCTGTGACACTGTGGGACACACACTCATGCCCATGTTGGTCCCTTGTCAGTTGCTGTCTTGCTGCTTTACAGTTTCGGCATTCCTATGTGTCACCTAGGCATCTGCCTAGTCCGCACTGTGCCCCAGCTGGACCACAGCATGTGCCACCTGCGGCCCCCTGTATCCCATTTACAGCATCAGTGCAGTTGCCCTTTCCTATGTGCCCACTCTGCTGTTGCTGCACATGTGCACGCCCTAACAAACCTGCCCAATATAAACCACAAAAACCCTGATCACCGCTATTTCAATGTAGGATCATTCACTTTGTAGGGGGACAGAGCATAGACCCTTCCAAACATGATATCTTCCTTTTTACGCTCTGTCAGTAGTGTTGCTTTATGTTTATCATTAATATCACTATTGGCTAGCTTGGTTATTGGGATTTCAGATGTGGTTCTGGTCATTTTATATGTTTATTTGCCTTTTGGTTCCTGCACATGTATCACTACTATCACTTTTCTGGGTTTCCCTGCCTTTGCTGTACATTGCTGACTGAAATGGTTTCTCTGTCCTGCAAATGTGCCTCTAACGCGAGGATTTCACTGGCGTTAGTGTTCAGACCCGGATTTCACAGCGTTAGTGTGCCTGGAGCCTCTCCCCACCCACTCTCCGCCCATTGACCCCTATTTCTGCCCTCTGGAAGGCCTTACTCCACTCTTCAGAGCCGGATTTCACAGCGTTAGTGTGCCTTAACACCACTGCTGACGTTATCGCGTGATAATTATCCCACAATAACGTTACGTATCGCGTGATAACGTCGCCGCTGCTATGTTAAGACAGTTTAGTAAACATACCCCTAAGTGAAATTCTGATCTAATATGAATACCCATGAGAAGGGCAAATAAAGTTTTGCAGGGAAGCAGAAAAAAATAGATGAATAAATAACAAAAGCAATGACACTGTGAATTAAATAGGGCTTCTTGTGAAGTTAGCAGAGAAACTGATGTTTATATATTTCTTGTTTTTTAGAGAGATTTAATGCTGTCTAGTTAGTCATAGGTTATCATAATATGATTATTTCATTTTGATTTCTATACTATATTTTATTATGCCACAAAATGCAGTGAGTGACATTTTCATAATGATTTATTTCCCTATAGAATTATTCACATCATTGCTGAAAGGCGCTTGAGCAAACTGCAATCCAATAAAAGGTCACAATGTATGAACATAAAAAAACAAACAAACCTAGAATAGCAGAGTAACACAATATTTCACAATTTGCAAACCCAGCCTGGGAAGTCATTTCAATAAGAACAATCAGCAACCCCATGCTCCAGCATTTAAATCAATGGTCCTCAACCCAGTCCTCTGGGATCCACCCCCCCCCTCCCTCCCTCCCTCCCAGGCCAGTCAGGTTTTCAGGATAACTACAATAAATATGCATGAGATAGATCTGCATGCACTGCTTCCATTGTATACAGTTCTATCTTATGCATATTCATTGTGGATATCCTGAAAACTTGACTGACCTGGGGGTCCCAGAGGACTGGGTTGAGAATCACTGATTTAAATGATAGCAAATATCTACATGAAAATGAATGTTTGGTGTTTCCCTGATGCAGAATTGGGTGTTTTTCTAGACAGTTTGAAACATGACATTGTGTTGTATAGACATTGCTGATAAATGGTTCTTTCCATATCGTCCTGCTAGACCAATCCAGGCAAGTGGGTTGTGTTCCACTACCAGCAGATTGGTGGAAACAAGAATCAATGAAAAACCCAGGTTACAATGACATCATTCCCATGCCTCTATTCACTTCAGCTGCCAGCAGTCCCTTCGGTATTTCTTTGTCTCCAGCAGAAAGTGGATAGATTTTCTTCTCTCTGAAGAAAATCTGAAGAACTGAGAGGAAAAAATTGATAAAATATGCTCAAGACAGACCACGTTTCAGGTGACTCTCTCATTTGAGCATGACTGGTCTTTTCGGTAGCCATAGGAGGAGGGAAATTGGTTCAGCTCCACACGCTCATTCTGGATAACAACCTCTTGAGCAGCCAGAATAATTGGAAGGATCTGGAAGGATGGAATAATTCAGCAGCCTCACACAACCTCAATGCCCCCTCCCTCCTCCTCTGTCCCCCATTGCTCTCTCCCAAAGATTGCAGAAGGCTCAGAGGAATCTGCTTGCCAGCCATCTTAAATGCAGTGCTGCTAAGCCAAAGAAATAGATCCTTTGCCTGGGGCTCTCAGGGAGTGAGTAACAAGGCTTGACCTCATCATTGTCATGGTTGGGGGCCCCTGATTCCATCTGTGTATAAGGCTGGTACTGGTGACCACTGGTGTTGTGTGGGGTTTGCTGCTGTTCTCTGCACACGCTGTTAGCATTTTTAATATCGTGCATCCGGCAGTTACACCATCCTTGCATGCATTCCACCCATGCGGCTCCAATGTGTGTTCCCAACCTAGTGCCTGTAACGCATGTTGCAATAAAAATGAAGTTAATGCATACTATCGGGCCGCTGTGACTTAGCACCCACTGTTGTGATATGTGCCTTAACTCTCTGTCTTCTTCCAGGAAACATTGTTTGGGCTGTGGCAAGTGAGGTGCCTCATCTCTAGCTTCTGGACTCTGCCCATCTTGCATGGCTGCTTTTGAGTCATCCCTGGAGGGCCTACTCCCCCTCTTTCAGCCAGGGGAATGCTGTTAGTCCAACCTTGGCTGCTTTAAGGCAGGAGGTGGTGGATGGCATTACGGGTAAGGATATTCAGCTGGCCGGAGGATCCAGCGACCATGCTGTGGGCTTCTCCACAAGGAGAGCTTCCAGAGTCCGGATTATCCTCTCTGGGATTCTTCTCCTTTTACAGCAGGCCTGGTCATTCTGGAGTGGAACTTCAGACCCTGTAGACTCTGGTTTCTCCTGAGCACAGTCTCATGAGGGGCAGACTGAAAGTGGAAACCCTGTTCAATTGATAGCTAAGCGTCCCCAGCAAAGGGCACCCCCTGGAGAAGGGGATCAGCTGGGTTCTGTCTGAGATTTGGACTGTGACTTGGATTGAGATGTTTGATGTGAATGAAGAAGTACTCTCGCCTTCAGAGGCTTGTGAGGACGCTGATGTTATCTGCCTGTTATGGGAGAAGGAACTGGAAGCATTGATCCTAGGGCCTTATCCACCTTGAGCTTGGTGGATGCTGCAGACACAGAGCAAGAACTGAAGAGGTATCCACTCCCACAAGGGGTGCAGAAACCCACTATTGTCTTCTGTTCTCAGAGGAGTTCAAGGGCCTGTTCTGGTGGAGTGGGATTCTGCCAACTCTCCACCTAAGGGGCTAATGGTTATAAGGAGAAGCATGCTCTCCCGGAGAGATGGCTGAGGGGAGATATGATAGAGATCTATAAATTAATGAATAGAGTGGAATGAGGAAACGTAGATCTATTGTTTACACCATCAAAATGTAGAAAGGCTAGAGGACATGCAATAAAGTTACAGTGTAAGCTATATAAGATTAATAAGAGAAATTTTGTTTTCACTCAATGCGTAATCAAACTCTGGAATTCGTTACTGGAGGATGTAGTAAAAGCTGTTAGTGTAGTTAGTGTTGGACAAGTTCCTGGAGGAAAAGTCCATAAACCACTATTAAAAAGGGACTCGGGATATCACTGCCTGACCCAATACAAGCATTGTGGAACCTGTGTCTTCTGGGGAAACTGCTAGGTACTTGTGACCTAGATTGACCACTGTCGGAAACAGGATACTGGGCTTGATGGACTATGGTCTGACCTAGTATGGCATATCTCATGTTCTTATGTTCTTATGAGTGAGTTGTGTGGTTCAATATTTCTAAGGTGGATGCGCAGGTCACGGCAGCTACCAGATGGATCACCATTCCTGTGAAAGGCATACTGGCCTTGAAAGATACTCTGGACTGAAAGGTGGATTTGTGTTGAAGAACCAGTGCACTGCGGCGACTGCTATTCTTCAGTTGGTGGTTTGTACGGACCTGACATTTCGGGCCCTGCCCCAATGGATTCATTCTCTTCTGCCAGATGATTATGGCCCTCTTTTGAAGTCATCTATGGCCTTCTTTTCTGATGCCATGTATAGCCTAGTATGACTAGCAGCCAGGGATCGTGCCCTATCAGAGGTGACAAGGTGTTGGCTTGGCTTTCACATGGGACAGCGAATTCCTCTTCCAAAGCCCGGTTGCCCATCTGGCTTCAGAGGGAGGTTTCTCTTGGGTCCAATTGGGAGAAGCAGGTAAAGGACTTGGGCAAGACAACATCTTCCACCTTCCGGAGAACAGGTCCAAAGGGCCTGTGTAGTGAGCAGGAGTTCCTTTTCCATCAACCTCTGCCTGCTCCTCACAAGAGCACTGGGTGGACTCCCAGGGTCTCAGGAATTCCATCGCCTGGAGGGCCCTTCTTCCTCTTATGAATTTCAGTTTCATTCTCAGTCCTTTTGTGGAACACGTGGGCCCTGGAACTCGGTCTCCTCTAGAGGAGGCCCCTCCCAGGCTGCACATTGAAGGTTTGGGGGCCCATTCCCTGGTTCCTCTAGTTGGAAGTAGGCTTCACCTTTGCTTTCAGGAATGGGTCTGGGTTACCAAAGATTGCTGGGTGCTAGACACCTTTCAGTTTGGCTATGTCCTAGAATGCAAAGAGCCAGTTCCAGATGCTTTCATCATCTCCCCTTATGGATCTGCAATCAAAGGTGCTGCTGTGTGGACCACCTTGAACAAATTGTTGTGCCTAAAGGCAGTGATGCCCATCCCCCCGAACAAGCAGGGAAAGGGCAGATCCCCATCTATTTTGCAATGTCCAAAAAAAACCCCAGAGGGGTCCCTCAGGCCCATTCTGGACCTCAAGGGGGTCAACGAGCACTCATACATCCTGCACTTCTGGATGGAAAACTTGTGCTCCATGATTCAAGCAGTACGCTGAGGGGAATTCTTGGCATTTCTGGATCTGGCCAAGGTGTATTTTCATATCCCGATCTGGGCGGATCAGTAAAGCATCTGTGTTTTGCCTTACTTGGCTCTCACTATCAGTTCACCGCCCTCCTTTTCGGGTTATCCAAGGACATTCAAGGTCATAGTGGTGGTGGCTGCAGTGCTGCAGCACCGAGGGATCTGTGTCCGTCCATTTCTGGACAACTGGCTTCTCTGTGCCTGTTTCCTTTCAGAGGCATCTTGGATGGTGTCCTTTCCGGGGTGGACAATGTGGAAGCGGACTTCCTCAGCCAACATTCTCTGGATCCTGAAGAATGGGAGATGAATCAGGAGGTGTTTGAGCTGATTCTGCATTGCTGGGGTCGCCCCAAAATGGATCTGATGGCATCCTGCTCCAATGCCAAAGTTTGCCACTTCTTCAGTCACCACATGAGGGTTGGGTCAATGCCCTGACCCAATCTTGGCCAGGTCAGCACTCCAAGACCAGTACATGCCCCATGACCTCTGGGGGGACGTGTGATTCATATATAGAATGCCACCCAGGCAGGATTGTTCTGGTAGCACCAGATTGGCCTAGGATAGCGTGGTTCGGAGACCTGATACGGCTCCTGAAAGTGCCTCCTGTTCAGATGCCTCCATCTCGGGGCCTATTGTTGCAGGGACTAATTGTCCTGGAGGATCTGGTTCCCTTTTCACTTGTGGCTTGGTTCTCAAGAGGATGCGGCTTGTGCCTAAGGACTACTCTCTAGCAGTGGTCTCCATTCTGCTTGGAGCCCAAAAGAAGTCTGAGCAGATCTGGTGCCTATTTGAGTGATGGTGTGGCGCTCAGCAGTTGGCTCCTGAGGCAGCCGAGGTGCAATCTACAGGATGGACTGGAGAAGGGCTTTTCCCTTAGCTACCTGAAGGTTCAAGTGGCAGCTTTGGCCTGTTTCCAAAGTTTGGTGGCTGGTAAGTCTCTAGCCTTGCATCTAGACATTTTGAGCTTTCTCCAGGGGGTTCAGAATCTGCGTCCTCCCCTCTGGTCTGTGATCCCTTCCTGGGGTTTGTGTATAGTGCTCAGGGCCCTGATAGTGGTGCCTTTTGAGCCATTGAAGCGCGCTACTTTCAAGAATTTGATGCTCGAGATGATCTTCTTTGTCGTGATTTGTTCCGCAAGACAGATTTCTGAATTGCAGGCTCTGTCTTGCCGAGATCCTTAACTGTCCTTTTCAAAGGAGGCCGTTTCCATTTGGCCTGTGCCTTCCTTCATGTCTAAGGTGCTTTCTCCCTTTCACATGAACCAGGTGGTCTGCCTGTCCTCCTTCACTAAGGAGCAGTGTTGGGGGAAGGATAAGGATCTTCGCCGTGTGGATGACTGGAAGGTGCTTCTCCAGTACTTGGAGGTTACTAATTCCTTTTGTAAGTTCAACCATCTTTTTTGTGCTGTTTGCAAGAGTGACACGGCAGATAAGTCGACTTTGGGGCGCTGGATTAAGGAGGCTATTGCCTCGGCATATCTGCTATGAAACCGGCTGGTTCTGGAGGGTTTGTGTGCCTATTCTATCCGAGCATTGGTATCCTCATGGGCAGAGCAGAGCTCGGTAGCTCCTGCAGACGTTTGTCAGGCAGCGACATGGGCATCACTTTCCACTTTTGTCAAGTATTACCGCTTGGATGTCCACGCTAGGGCTCAAGGGTTTTGTTAGCTGCTGTGTCTTCTTCCTGTCCAGTGGAGTTGTAGCTTTGGTACATCCCACTTGCCTGGACTGATCTAGCAGGATGATATGGAAGGTGACATTTTACTTACCAGTTAATGTCCTTTTCTTGAGTCTTGTTAGCCCAGTCCAGGGCCTGCCCTGGAACTGTATTGCTCTGTTCTTCTGCTGTGGTACCCTTGGGTCTGCTATAATTTTTATATTTGGCTCTGCAAGTTCATCTTCTACAGACAGCTTTCTGTTTATGCCTTCCTGTACATAGTTTTCTACTGTTACTTACTCCTTGTTGCCCACGATTGAGGTGGGGTGAGGCTTGCCATATTTCTCCCATATACTTTAGGATGAATACTGAAGGGACCTCTGATGAATGAAGCGAATAGAAGCATGGAAGGGATGTCATGAAACCTGGTCTTTTCATTGGTTCTTTGTCTCCACCAATCTGCTTGTAGGGGAACACAACCCATTTGTCTGGACTGGTCTAGCAGGACTCAAAGAAAGGATATTAACTGATATGTAAAATGTCACCTTATGCTATTGAGCTTACAGAGGCAGAGGCAATCAGAGATATTAAAAAGTTTTTGTAAGAAAATAAGTCTTCAGCTGTTCTAGATGAACCTGCTTTTGGCTAATTGTTGAAGCTATAAAGGGCCTGGCTAATACTTGAATGGGTGACCACCTTGAAATGTAAGGGACTGTGAACTATCTGTGTGGAAGAAAGGCCTAGCAATCTACTTTCAGTTGCACCTTGCAAGAAATCCCAGGGGCTGGGTTACCAGGAATAAGCAATGACTCGAAGGCATACCTTGCATTTACAACGAAGAAGTGTTTTTAATTTTTTTTTAGAATAAATGGACTGATGTTGAACTAGCTGTAACTGGGCTAGATTTAATTTGAATGGTCTGACAAAAAATATTTGGTTCTCTGGGAATTTGGTTGTGCACCATATGTAAATATACTATACTATTGAGAGATTCTGTGTGTGTAGACTGTTTTTATAGAAATTGATCCAATTGTTGACTGATTAGGGTAGTCCTTTGGGGATGTGAATAAAGAAGAGGTTTTCATAATTTTCAGTGGCCCTTGTGAGAAAGGTTAAATCAGTGCTGAAGGAACAGCCCTTCAAAGATCTTCCTGTGTTTCCATAAACTGCTCAGCTTTGATCAACAGAAGGCCATAATGCTACCCTGAAAGCAGGGAAGTTTACCTTGGCACTCCGTGAAAGCCTCCTTTAAAATCTATCAACTCTTCATTCTTCATGTCTTCTACAGATGTCAATCCGTTACTGCAAGAAGAGCTGGTGCGGTGAATATATCTCCAGTGCAGCTCAGCCATCCTCCACAAAATTCACTGCAGATTAAATGGGTTACTTCAAGGTCATTGTTGCAGGACTGGGAAAGGAATAGATGCCATGTTATTAGGACCAGGCTAATCCAGCAGTAACTTTACTCCCAATGCATGCATGGACCTGTAGTTTTAATTTGCTTAAGGAAATCAGTGCAGTGATGGCCAAGAAAACAAATAGAATGCTAGGAATCATAAGCAAAGGAATGGAGAATAAAACCAATGATATTATAATACCTCTGTATCATTCCATGGTGCGACCGCACTTTGAATATAGTGTGCAATTCTGGTCGCTATATCTTAAAAAGGATATAGCAGAATTAGAAAAGGTACAGAGAAGAACTACCAAAATGGTAAAGGGAATGGAAGAATGCCCCTATGAGGAAAGGCTTAAAGGTTAGGGCTTTTCAACTTGGAAAACAAATTAAAGAATAGAGTAGAACGGGTAAATGTAGATTGCCATCAAAAACTAAAGAAACTAGGGAACACACAATGAAGCTACAATGTAACCCATTTAAGACTAATAATTAAGAAAGAATATTTTTTCACTCAACACAATCAAACTCTGGAGTTTGTAACCAGAGGATGTAGTAAAAGCTGTTAGTGTAGCTGGGTTTAAAAAAGGTTTGGACACTTTCCTGGAGGAACAGTCCATAAACCATTTTAAAGAGGACCTGGAACGTTCACTACTTGCCCTTGGAACCTGTGTACCTTTTTGGGAACCCTCCAGGAACTTGAAACCTGGATTAGCCACTGTTGGAAACAGGATACTGGGCTTGATGGACCTGGGTCTGACCCAGTATGGCATTTCTTATGTTCTAACGATATACAAGAACTGTCATATTGGGTCAGACCAAAGGTCCCTCAAGCCCACTATCCTGTTTCCAGTAGTGGACAATCCAAATCACATCAACATTCCCACTAAGCAGCTTTGAGCTGCACAGAAGTCCTCCTCCAGCTCTTTGAATTGTGAGGGACAAATGGGTCCTGCTTATCCCTTGGGACCCATCCCTTGCAATTCAAAAAATGATCATGTTGCATCATCCCCCACCATCAGGAACACCAACAGAGAAACTCCCACGCAGCTTAAATCTGCTTAGCAGGAATGTTGATCACAGGTACCTGGCAGGATCCCATAATGTAGATAGATTCCATGCTACTTACCCCCAGGGATTAAACAATGGCTTTCCCCAAGTCTATCTCATTAATAACAGTTTTATCTTTTAAAATTCAACTATGCTCCAGCAATGAATTCCAGAGCTTAAATGTGAATTGAGTTAAAAATCATATTTTCTCTAATATATTTAAATGTGCTACTTACTATTTATATTCTCTTATATACCGTGCTATTCTGCATCAGTGTGGTTTACATTGAACAAACTGAAATTACATTGAACAGGGCATTATAACTTGGAGATAACTATTTTACAGGGAACATGGGCTATGGAGGATTAAGTGGCTTGCCCAAGACCACAAGGAGCACCTGTGGGACTAGAAACCCCAGTCCTTCCAGCCCAAGGTTACTGTCCTCTAGTGGGATTTGAACCCCTGACCTTCTGGTCTGAAGTACCTTGCCCCAACCACTAGGCTACTCCTCCACTCCTAACTTCATAGCACGTCTCCTAGTCTTTGTACTTTTTGAAAAACATAAACAACCAATTTGCATTTACCAGTCCCACTTCACTCATGATTTTATACACCTCTATCACACAGTATCTCTCCTCAGCACTCTCTTCTTCAGGCAGAAGATCCCTAGCCTTTTTAGCCTTTTGTCACAGGGAATCTTCCATTCTGTGGTAGTGTGGCATGCAGTGGGAAGGGGTTTTCTTTTAAAACACGGCATAGGCAGCAGTTCAGGAAAACAAAATTAGCCTTTATTCTGTCCCAACTTGTTAAATCTCCACAAATTGGTTCTCCCGGTCCTTCCTCTAGCCCCAATTAAAGCTCCTACCTCAGAACTCCTTTGCATAACTTGCCTTGAAAGGACTTCTGATTCCACGAGCCTCTCCCCTTCCTGCAGCCTGATAAGCTCTTTACCTCTCCTGTGAGCCACGCCCTCCCAGCCCTGAACTCTGGGCTGCAGATTCTCTTAAAGAGGACTACTGATAATCCCTCTGGAGAGGGATGGGTAACAGTCTATAGACCCCATCGCACACCTCTCACTCAGCTCAACCATGTCCCATTGAGCACCTGCCTCATCTGGGACCCCCACCAAGGAAAGGAAGTCTGTGTTCAGGTGAGTCTGACTAGCCCTATAGAGGACTCAAAACTGGTAGGGTTGGAGACTCAAAAACCACTGCATAATGCGGCTGTTGGACTCCTTATGTTGAGCCAGTCACTTGAGGAGTTGGTGATCCATTACCAACATAAATGGATGGAGAAGCAGGAAGTATTTGAAGGTCTCAAGTGCCCTCTTGACAGCCAGGGCTTCCTTCGTGATCACCGCATAATGCTGCTCCCAAGGAAGCAGCTTCCTGCTTATGAATGCTACAGGATGTTCTTCACCCCTGACTTCCTGGGCCACAATGGTTCCTAGGCCCACCTCTGAGGAATCAGTTTGCACAATAAATGGAAGAGAGAAATCAGAGCTAATCAGGATGGACTCAGAGTACACGACCTTCTGGAGATGTTTGAAGGTCAGGTCCAGGTCCGGTGACCACTGAATCCATTTGGGAGCTCTCTTCTGGAGGAGATTGGTTAATGGCTCTTCCACCCAGGGGGTGTTCTATCATTAGGCCAACTGAGGCAGTGGCCTCAGGTAGCAGTTTCTAGGGGGCAGCACTCTGGCTGTATTTATTTCTGATTTTGCCGCCTCGGGGTTGCCACTGCCTTCCTGCTGCTCTTTTTCCTGCTTAAGCTCGTCCGAACGAGAAAAAAAGCAGTGGCAGGCCAGAGGCGGCAAAATCAGAACTAAATACAGCCGCGACTTCTGACAGGGATTCCAAGCGGCGCGGTCACTGTTGGATGATGTCATCAGGCTGAACCCTCTAGTTCTCATGGCCACTGATCCTAGAGCGTGCTAAAGATTTTCTCTTTCCCTTACTGCGGCACTTTCCCCCCACTGCCCATACTCGAACCTAGGGCCGCATTCAGAAGCAGGATGGTGCAGAAGCTCAAATTTCAGCGTTTCATCCCCCTGTCAATGTCGGCAGAGGCAGGCCCCAAGGAAATACATCACAAGGTCTTGTATTTTATTTTTAATTTTTTAGTAAAGAATTCTAATAATATTATATACATTTGTAATCTTGTAAAGCTATCAGAGAGGTTCTTCAGGGATCCAAGGAATATAATACACAGGGTGGCCCAAAAAAAGTGAGAACATCTCGTAAATTAAAAGCTTAAATAGTTTACTTATTTACCTTTTTTAGCTATATAACGTCTTTATTTTGACAATTTCCGGTCGCCAGCTTTTTTTTAAAATTTGTCAATCATTTACATCTGTCTTTTTTATTTATGTTGTTTATTTTGATTTTCTCAAATGCAAGAAAAAAAAATACAAAATACTAATATACACTGTGAATGATACATTCAAGAACAAATAGCATATCAATATAATACACATCAAGGAGAGAGAAACTGCATATAATCCCACCAGGGATGTAGATACAAATAGAAGTAAATAGGAATTAATTAAACTCCAAATCAGGGAGCCAATATACATAAACCATCCCACCTAAACATCCTCCTGTCTACCAACGCTCTCCTTATCAGCAAGAAACGGATTAAGTGAAGCCACATCAATATAAACATAATCATGACCTTCATAAGTTACCAAACAACGGCAAGGGAACTTAAAAAAAAAAGAAGCCCCCAACGCAAGCACTCGAGCTCTAAGCTCAAGAAACTGTTTCCGGCGAGCCTGAGTAATCTTGCTAACATCAGGAAAAACCTGAAGTTTATAACCACAAAACACCACATCCTTGTACTTGAAATAAGCTCGTATAATTCTCAATTTAAGTGATTCTGACCCGAAAGTCACCACCAAAGTACATCTCTTTGGGATGATATCAAGTGAATCTTGCAAAAACTCTGTAAGGTTAGGGCCTACCGAATCAACCAAGGGAGAAACCTCCCGAGCCTGATCTGAAGCCCCACCCTTAGGAAAAAAGGAATACATTTGTACTACATCTACAGAGTCGTCTAGATGTAAAATTTCAGACAAGTATTTTCTTAATAGAATCTCAGGGGAAAGCAAGTGGGTGGATGGAAAATTTAAGAAACGAAGGTTCCTAGTACGCAGGTGATTCTCCAAACATTCCAAACGGTAGGAAATTGATGAAATATCTTTCAAGTAACCTAAATGGCAATCCTTGTACGATTGGAGCTGGGAATTAACCAGGGTAAGGGAACCTGCAATATTGGTCATTTGATCATCAATTACATTTACTTTTTTAACAACATCATGTGAAAACTGACACAAAGAAGTAACAGTAGAAGAAAGACGTGTCTCTATATTCAAAAGCATTGACCAAATATCAGAAAGCGTCACCTCACTTTTAGATGGTAAAGAATCAATAGTTGATGCCGCAGGACTAACTGGAACTAACACCGGAGATGTAACCGATGAAAGTACCTTCAAAGGAGTGGACGAAGAGGTAGGCAGAGGGAAAGGAGGTGGTGTCCGGACATCGGGGCTCAAAGACACCCCGTCCAGAGACTGGTTAGCAAGCGGAAGAGCAGTTACATGCCTGTCCATGGGGCCAGACACCTTACCTCTTTCACCTGACGATGCCTGGGCAGATGTTTTAGCCTTGTGCTTCCCCATAGTCAGGCCGAACTGCGAGTGCTTCTACTTCCCAAGATGCACCCAAGGAGCACATAAGGAGCAAAAGATTCCCCTTGTAACGCGCCCCTTAGAACGCGGTCCCGCAGGCCGCGTTCACGCAGCCGTGTGAAAAACAGCTGAGCTTTGTAGGGCTCGTGGGGGGTCCTCCACTCCCGAGGGCGGCCACTCTCTGCCTGCGATGACTGCAGCAGGCACCGGACTCCAAAACTGCCACTTGCTCCGCGGTGCAGAGAAAACCGCGGCAGCTCCCACAACGAACAGCTCTCTCCCAAGCAGGTCTCACCTCGGCTAGGCTTTGTAGGGCTTGTGGGGGGTCCTCCACTCCTGAGGGGGGCCACTCTCTGCCTGCGATGACTGCAGCAGGCACCGGACTCCAAAACTGCCACTTGCTCCGCGGTGCAGAGTAAACCGCGGCAGCTCCCACAACAAACAGCTCTCTCCCAAGCAGGTCTCACCTCGGCTAGGCTTTGTAGGGCTCGTGGGGGGTCCTCCACTCCCGAGGGCGGCCACTCTCTGCTTGCAATGACTGCAGCAGGCACCGGACTCCAAAACTGCCACTTGCTCCGCGGTGCATAGTAAACCGCGGCAGCTCCCACAACGAACAGCTCCCTCCCAAGCAGGTCTCACCTCGGCTAGGCTTTGTAGGGCTCGTGGGGGGTCCTCCACTCCTGAGGGCGGCCACTCTCTGCCTGCGATGACTGCAGCAGGCACCGGACTCCAAAACTGCCACTTGCTCCGCGGTGCAGAGTAAACCGCGGCAGCTCCCACAACGAACAGCTCTCTCCCAAGCAGGTCTCACCTTGGCTAGGCTTTGTAGGGCTCGTGGGGGGTCCTCCACTCCCGAGGGAGGCCACTCTCTGCCTGCGATGACTGCAGCAGGCACCAGACTCCAAAACTGCCACTTGCTCCGTGGTGCAGAGTAAACCGCGGCAGCTCCCACAACGAACAGCTCTCTCCCAAGCAGGTCTCACCTCGGCTAGGCTTTTTAGGGCTTGTGGGGGGTCCTCCACTCCCGAGGGCGGCCACTCTCTGCTTGCGATGACTGCAGCAGGCACCGGACTCCAAAACTGCCACTTGCTCCGCGGTGCAGAGTAAACCGCGGCAGCTCCCACAACAAACAGCTCTCTCCCAAGCAGGTCTCACCTTGGCTAGGCTTTGTAGGGCTCATGGGGGGTCCTCCACTCCCAAGGGCGGCCACTCTCTGCCTGCGATGACTGCAGCAGGCACCGGACTCCAAAACTGCCACTTGCTCCGCAGTGCAGTGTAAACCGCGGCAGCTCCCACAACGAACAGCTCTCTCCCAAGCAGGTCTCACCTCGGCTAGGCTTTGTAGGGCTCATGGGGGGTCCTCCACTCCCGAGGGCGGCCACTCTCTGCCTGCGATGACTGCAGCAGGCACCGGACTCCAAAACTGCCACTTGCTCCGCGGTGCAGAGTAAACCGCGGCAGCTCCCACAACGAACAGCTCTCTCCCAAGCAGGTCTCACCTCGGCTAGGCTTTGTAGGTCTCGTGGGGGGTCCTCCACTCCTGAGGGCGGCCACTCTATGCCTGCGATGACTGCAGCAGGCACCGGACTCCAAAACTGCCACTTGCTCCGCGGTGCAGAGTAAACCGCGGCAGCTCCCACAATGAACAGCTCTCTCCCCTACATCTGTCTTTTTGAATTTTTAAATAACTTATATGCTACAAGATGTTCTCACTTTTTTTTTTTGGGCCACCCTGTATATCTGAATTACTTATGGCTGTATACTTATGAAACCTTTTACTTCCTGGGAATCATTGGGGTATGTTTACTAAACTGCGGTAGCCACGAACAACGCGCGTAATGAGACGTTAATGATCGTTTGCACATCTGAACACGCGTTATGACGTGTGAATGATCGTTAACGTCTCATTACGCGCGTTAACTGTAGCTAACGACCGTAAACATCCGCGCCGCGTTAAAACACCGCAAAAAGGTGGAGAGAGGGCGGAGAGAAGGGGTCAATGGGCGAGAGTGGGCATGGAGAGGCTCCCTCCACTCCAACGCACTGATTATCTGAGCTGTATTCTAACGCGAATGAAAACCTGCCATTAAAGGCATATTAAAGGGAAGAGAAACCATTTACGTCAGCAATGTACAGCAAAACCGGGGAAACCTACAAAACGTGAGCAGTGTGATATAAGAGCACAGTACAAAATTGCAAATAAAACCTGAAAATGACCACAACAAAAATTCTAAAAAGTATAATTCAGCTGGGCAACAGTGATAGCAATGGGCAACAATAAAAAAACACCCCCAGGAAAGCTCCAATAAATAGAAATGATATTTGGAAGGGTCTACGCTTCGTAGACCCTTCCAAAAATCATTTTTATTTTTTGGAGTTTTCCTGGGAGTGTCTGTTATTGTTGCCCAGCCTGGTTATGGGTTTTTCCTCCATTTTTCAATGTCATTGTTGAGGTTTATTTGCCCTTACGTCTCCAGACAAGGTAAATGAGCCCACATTAAAATAGTGAAGAGCAGGGTTTCTGACTAGTCCTGCCAGGTGTCCTATCTCCAGGGACTGCACTGTCTCTGCGGCCACAGTGTGGTGCAGCGGACACAGCCAGTACCTATAGGACCAGAGGGTCACAGGTTCAAATCCCAGCTGGGGCCCCTGCCAACCCAGTCCCCATATTTTACCCACCACTAAACAGAGATAGTAAAGACACCCCTTTATTGCAGAGAACATAGGCATTGTTTAAACACCAATATGTTACCCTACACTGCACACACACCATAACAATGGGCATTACCCACAGCCGAGTCCCCCAAATGCAGTCCTGGAGTGCCACACCTCAATCAGGTCATATGCCTTTTCCAAGATAAGGACATGTCAGCATGTTGGCGGAAGGGTACAGGTGATGGAGGGGGCAGTGGCTGCTAGTCACAGCAGACAGTGGCCTAGCCATGTGCAGGCTGGCACGTCCACAGCAACAGACAGGCCCCCTGTGGAATGCAGCCTATCTGTGGCAACACGGTGGTGCAGTGCACACAGACAGTGTGTGCAAGAACAGAAGGTCACAGGTTCAAAGCCCAGCTGGGGCTACGTCCAATCCAGTCCACATATTTTTCTCACAACTTTACCGTGATTGTAATGACAAACCTTTCCTGCTGAGAACATACGCATGGTTAATACGCCTATATTTTACCCCACCGAGCACAGACACCATAAACAGGGGCATTACCCAGAGCATAGTCTCCCAAATGCAGTCCTGGAGGGCCACACACCAATCAGGTTCTATGCTGCCTCGAATAAAGATGCCTGTGCTACATATCTCTGCACCACCCCCATGGTATGCAGATGTAGCCCATGCATATTAATCAGAGACAGCATGAAAACCCGAACAGTGTTTGGCACACCAGGACTGCATTTGGGGACCTCTGCCGTAAAGCAGCAGCCAACAGGGCCAGACACACCTACACCCACACCCACAGGCCCCATTGGCTAATGCCCCCTGGAGAGGCAGGACATTGGGACCTGCGTGCATCTCCCAATACTACCACATGCATACCCTAGCAATGCCACCCTACACCTGGGTATACGGTACACACCTCTCAAATGTTTCCTATGAGTACTGGCAGATATCAAGTCCTACGTTAAGCACAGAGTGAAATCGGGGCCTCCAAGATGGCGGTTTGAAGGGAGCTTTGTGCGGCGGTGTCATTTATATATGGGGAAAAGGAAAGCTAAAGGGGCTAAGAAGCCCTCCTCTACCCCGGCTACCTCAACCCCTTTACCTCAGCAAGCGGTGGGTCCGCTAGATCGTTATTTGGCTTCGTGGCAGCAGTCGGGATTACCGGCGAGTGGAGGCCCTAGGGATCTCTCGGCCGAGTTGAGTACCTCGGCGGGAGGCTCCGGGCCGGATATCTCTTCGCCGGAGCAGTGGCGGCCCCCTAAAGAACCGTTGCTGACGAGGAGCTCGGTGTCGACGGTCGCCCCTCCCCCAGCGATAGGAGGGTGAGCGGGGTGCGGAGGGATGGTCTCATCGAGAAGCGGTGGAGTTACTGCTGCTTTGCCCTCAGCCAGTGCCATAGAGGTTTCTCTATTGGCGTCGGGGTCTCCTGGTAGGATGGCTGCCATCTTTCCTACCTCTGCTCCCATGCAGGTGGAATCGCGGCATGAGGAGCTTGGATCTGTTGGAGTGTTTCCTTCTTCAATACCTTTTTCATTTGAGCGGCCTTCGGAATTCACGCTGGAGACTATTTGGTCTGCAATAGTGAAACTGGGAGAACGTTTGGTCCCGCAAGTATCATCTTCAATTTCTCAGTTGCAGTCTCACACTACTCTTCTTCAACAACATAGCAATCTTTCTGATGTCAGCGGTGTGTGCCACAGGTCAGGTCTCTGACAGTGTTTACCACCCTGGGGAGTGACGCCCAACGGTATTGCGTACCATATCCATGCCTGGACTGTGCCCAGGACTGGTGTGGTGGGCAGGGCTGCTGAACTCCTCTACAGTAGCACAATGCTGGCATAGGTGTCGGAGTGTGTGTCTGTCTCTGCAGTGTGTGGTGGCTGCAAACACCTTCCACAGCCCACACTGCCAGCACTGTTGCCAGTATTGGCCTGCCAATGTGCATAATGAGGAGCAAGGTACCATGGGTATAGCCCAGACAGGGTGGCCTGGCCAGGCTGCATCTGCACAGCGCATAGGGCACTGACTGCGACATATTAGTGCCCGGCCACCACCTACACAGACAGGGTGCCCGCTGTATGTCCTGCAGGGAGATCAATCTCACCCTGACTGTGCAGTGACCACAGCATCGCTAGGCATCCCCATAGTGCTACAGAGTATTTATGTCATGTGATATTTATGTGTTTCCTTTCCTTCCTTATCTGCTTGTTGTGTATGCTGCCATCCCAGTTCTGGGTGCATGCACTTCCAACAGGAACATGCACTATGGACCAACTAGCAGACTGTTTGCAGCTGGTATGTGTCTTGATGGAGAGCCTTGCAGGGTGCAGCGGCTGAAGGCCTGTTGCAGGAGAATATCAGATAGTGGTGGGGTGCAGCTTAGCATATAGAGGCCTAATTTCTGTCTGCTATTGTGCTATGGATATGTAGAGAGCTGCATTGACTGTCCTGAGGGGTGTCACATCCTCAGCAGAACCGGGGTTGATGGTCCCCTCTACTGCCACCATTGCAGGGAGGCAGAATGTGGATCGGTTGATGGGAGACCCTGTTTACCACCATAATCCCCCTAGGGGTCCATAGGGACTACACCTGACTGAGACAGACAGATATATCCAAGGTGTTTTTGCAGAAACCACCAATCCCACACATTAACACTGCTTTGGATGTCCAGCATGGCCTTTGTCTGCCATGGATGGTGCTGTGGACCTGGTGCTGTGTGCCTCACTGCACCCTCACGGTGAGCGCAGTACCCGCACAATGTGATGGTGTGTAGCTACTCTGTGCCAGTAAAACACAAGGTCAGTACCTCCTACCAGGCCAAGGTGCTGTGGGGGTGGATTCCCCATGGTGTGTATCTGTGGACAGCTGATTTGCATGTGCAGTGCATCATTGGTGTGACTGGCCCAATCCAACACTGTGAACTACTGTAGATGGACTGTGTGGTAAACTGACGTCCCTCTGTAGTCAGCCAGTCATATAGAAGGAGATACAGATACAGACAAAACTTTAGCTCACTGTCAAATGCACCGACTGTGGAGCCAGAGGTTATGGGTTTGATCCCACTGTGGTGATACATGGCAGGGCTGTCAGATGCATTTCAGTTCGGAGCAGTGGTGTCTGCCAAAAAATATTATCTGAGGTGAAATACAGAATCAAAGCCAATGTTCTCTGCCCAAAGGCCAGAGAGGAAATAATCCAAAGGTGAAAGAGCACGCATGAAAAGGAGCAAATCTATGCTATACATTCCCAAAAAGTCAAAAACACAACACCTCCACATTGTTCCCAATATCAACCCTACATCTAATTAATCTGGGACTCCCTCTGTGCCCCTGTCTCCACACATTCCCCTCAATACATCTAAACAAAAGGAACATCAGAAATGTCAGAGACATCTCTACGTCATGGTCACCTCTAGGCAAAGGAAAGTGAATGTATGCTAATGCAAGATGTGTGAAGCAGAAGGGGCTATGAAACATAAAGCAGACCCTGTGATGAGCAGAGTCCCAAAGACTTTACCTAGGATATGTAGCAGCAGTACTAAAACCTGGGGGTTTAAAATCCAGCACCTGCTCATAGTCTCTGATAAACCATAGGCCATCACACTTACATCTGTTAGCATAATTCATAGGTGCAAGACACCCTAAAGAGTCTGTAATATAAAGTGCCCACACTGGTAACAACACACGTACCCACGCACGATATTACGCCTGCACCAAGGCACGTGCTACGCCTGCACCAAGGCACGTAGCCACGCCCGCACCAACGCACGTAGCCACGCCCACACCAACACACGTGGCTACGCACAACAAATTCTTTCAGAAGACATGGATGCAATGTTGAGGAAGCCTGCATTCAATCAAAGGGAGCTCTACCTGCTCACAGAGCTATTCTGCCTCAGACAGAGACGCCTCTTCCCTGGATCATCAAGAAGGCAGAATCTGGCCAGAGTCAGAAGGGCATGGGAGCGCCTCACAGTTAGGTACAACAGAAGCTCTGACTACCCACGTGAGGTAAGTTCATGGGAACAGGCACCCCAACCCAGGATGTGCAGAGGAACACCATGTAACCAAATCAACAATCAACTATGCACTAACAGGGACTGCAAGGTGTCTCCGCATCCAGCTGGGAGTTAGGTCTGTCCTACCCCCCAAAACAGAATCCCCCTGGCCACAGGGGGTACCTGCAAACATCGTACAGGTGAATTACAGACCACATTGTTATGGTATGTGCCGCTGTTGTAGCCTCAATGATGTGCCCTATCCACAGAGGACCACAGGCCCATCACAGATGCAAAGAGACACACAGGGGTCTGTCACCTGGCCCTGTCTGCAATCATAAGGCCAACACACATCCCAGGATACAGCAGGCCCCACCTCAGGGGCCATCCCCCGTCCTGGTGCAATGGTATATGTCCCTGTTAGGGAGTAAAAGACATAACTATAGCCCAAGGATGCTACAGGCCCCAAATGAGGGCTCCATCCCCCGTCCTTGTGCTATGGTATCTGTCCCTGTTTGTGCATACAGGGTTCAGCTATAGCCCAAGGATGCTACAGGCCCCAAATGAGGGCTCCATCTTCCGTCCTTGTGCTATGGTATCTGTCCCTGTTTGTGCATACAGGGTTCAGCTATAGCCCAAGGATGCTACAGGCCCCAAATGAGGGCTCCATCTTCCGTCCTTGTGCTATGGTATCTGTCCCTGTTTGTGCATACAGGGTTCAGCTATAGCCCAAGGATGCTACAGGCCCCAAATGAGGGCTCCATCTCCCGTCCTTGTGCTATGGTATCTGTCCCTGTTTGTGAGTACAGGAAACAGACCATAGCCCCAGGATGCAGTAGGCCTCACCTCTGAGCCCTACCCCTCATCCTGGTGCTGTGGGGAATGCCCCAGTCTGTGAACACAAGGGCAAACCATATCCCCAGGATTCAGTAGGCCTCACCTCTGAGCCCTACCCCTCATCCTGGTGCTGTGGGGAATGCCCCAGTCTGTGAACACAAGGGCAAACCATATCCCCAGGATGCAGTAGGCCTCACCTCAAAGCCCTACCCCTCATCCTGGTGCTGTGGGGAATGCCCCAGTCTGTGAACACAAGGGCAAACCATATCGCCAGGATGCAGTAGGCCTCACCTCAGAGCCCTACCCCTCATCCTGGTGCTGTGGGGAATGCCCCAGTCTGTGATCATAGGGCCTAACTATATTGCATACTGAGAAATATATGTGTTGCGGCAGAGGCCCCGAAAGGGTGTGTGTCCCCTAATGTCAATATGTGTTGTCACTCCAATAGGTCGAGGATCTCCGTAAGAAAGCGCGGGAGCTGAGGGCAAGATACCCCCAGTTTGTACGTCGTGTACAGAGGGAGCGGATGGCCCAACAGGATGGTGAGTGATGTGACATGGCCCTGTGGGGCACTGGCTGTCATGACCACAGGATGTATGTGACTGCTGTGGCTGATGTGTGACCATGGAGATGACACGTGTTCCCTTCTACCACAGCGGATGCACATGCTGGCGAGGAGCCTGTGGGGCAAGATGCGGGGCAGGAGGAGCTGCAGAGAGACGACGGGCAGGAGGTGGTGGCCGACCCAGTGGCCATGGAGGAGGAGCACGGCACCCCGCAATCTGAGGGCGATGCAGCAACCGACGCCGAGGGGGAGGAGGAGGAAGCGGAGGAGGGGGGGGGCCGGGAGAGGAGGAAATGGAGCTGATTCGGGTGGCTAGGGCGGGGGTGGAGGTGGGGGAGGGGGAGAGGGCAGAGGTGTTGGGGGGGCAGGAGGCGGAGGGGCGGGTGCAGGTGGATTGGGAGGGGAGGGGCCCTGCTGTGGGGGGACAGGGGCCGGAGGGAGATGATCTGGGCAACGTGGAGCTGGAGGGGGATGGGGCGGGTGCGGGGAGGGTTGTGCCACATGTCCCTCCTGTCCCTTTCAAGAGCCAAGCCGTAAGCGAGAACCGATCCACCTGCGGCATTAGAACGGGCCCCTGGTACAGAAGATTCATTCGAGACGGCAACCGTCACGGAGTCGCCACCAGCAGGCAGACGAGATTGGCATACCAAGGACGTCTGGGCCAATCCGGAGCTATGAGGATCACTGTACCGTCGTACTTCGCTATCCGCCGAACTACTCGCCCTATTAGCGGCCACGGAGGAAAGACATATAGGAGCTGTCCCGACGGCCAAGGTTGCACCAGTCCGTCGAAACCCTCCGACATGTTCTCCCTTCGCCTGCTGTAAAACCGTGGTGCTTTGGCATTCGCTAAAGTAGCCATGAGGTCCAACACCAGCCAACCCCACCGCTGCGTGATCTCGTGAAACACTGCGTCGTTCAGCTCCCACTCTCTGGGATCCAACGCATGCCGACTGAGATAGTCGGCCTGAATGTTGTCTTTTCCTGCCACATGTGCCGCTGATATCGCCAAGAGATGTGCTTCTGCCCATTGAAACAACAGTTGACTCTCTTCCAGAAGGCACGCACTGCCTGTGCCCCCCTGCTTGTTTATGTAAGCCACGGTGACCAAGTTGTCGGAAAACACCCACACCGCTCGACCATGGAGCTGATCGACAAACTCCATCAGCGCCAATCGTACCGCCCTGAGCTCCAAGTGATTGATTGACCAAAGGCTTTCCTCCACCGTCCAGGAGCCCTGCGCTATGTGCTCCAAACAGTGTGCGCCCCAGCCTGAGAGACTGGCATCGGTTGTGAGCAACACCCAGTCCGGATCCGCCAGGGATACCCCCACCTGTAGATGGGCTGGTATCAGCCACCATTGCAGACTGCAACGCACCTCCTCTGGACACTGCAACCTCTGGGACAGGGGATGATCCTGTGGTGACCACCTGGACAGCAGCGCTTGTTGAAGCGGACGCATATGTGTTCTGGCCCACGGCACCAGGTCCAAAGCCGCCGCCATTGAGCCTAACACCTGCAAATATCGCCACGCCGTCGGCGCTGAAATTCACAGGAATGCCGCAATCTGCGACCTTAGCTTCTGTACTTTGTCCGCCAGCAGGAAGAATGATCCCGCCTCTGTATCGAAGAAAGCGCCCAAATACGTCAGCTGTCTTACCGGTTCCAGGTGACTCTTGGACCGATTGATGACCCAACCAAGCTGCTCGAGGAACTGCACGACCCGAGCCGTCGCCGCACGGGATTCTGTTACCGACGGAGCCCGAATCAACCAGTCGTCGAGATAAGGATGCACCTGAATCCCTTCCTTCCGAAACGCCGCCGCCACCACCACCATCACCTTGGTGAAGGTTCGAGGTGCTGTAGCTAGCCCAAACGGAAGCGCTCGGAATTGAAAATGACCCATGGAAACCGCAAAGCGAAGGAACTTCTGGTGTTCTACTCTGATGGGAATATGTAAATATGCTTCTGTCAAATCTATGGACGAAAGAACCTCTCCCTGCTTGACCGACTGGATGACGGACCTCAACGTCTCCATCCTGAAGTGCAGAACCCGCAAACAATGATTGACGTGCTTGAGATCTAGAATGGGTCGAAAAGAACCTTCCTTCTTGGGAACCACAAAATAAATCGAGTATCGACCGAAGCCGCACTGGTCCGCGGGCACTGGCACAACCGCTTGCAGACGCAGCAAGCGCAACAAGGTGTCGTTGACGGCTGCTCTCTTCGCCCGGGAAACGCACGGAGACGCTACAAAGGTTTCTACCAGTGGGTGAGCAAACTCTAGCGCATAACCATCCCTGATAATTTCGAGAACCCACTGGTCCATTGTGACGTTGGTCCAGGCAGAGAGAAACTCCTGCAAACGTCCTCCTATAGGTATCTCTGCCTGGACCAACGTCCCTTCATTGCGGCTTTTTGGATGCCGACTGGTGAGCGTTAAAGTAGCTTCTCCCAAAGCCTCTGGCCCTTCGAAAGGACTGGCCACGCGGCAAAAAACGGCCTCTGTGATAGGGCGTAAAGCGGGAACCACAGAACCTGCGAAACTCGCGCCCCTGTCCTCTTTGCCCCGCCGGCACTTTAGAGGCCCGCGGACGATCCTCTGGAAGATGACCGCCCTTAGAATCTCCTAAATCCTTAACAATTTTCTCCAAGGCCTCACCAAAGAGCAGCCGACCCTTGTAGGGAAGCTTACTGAGACGAGTCTTAGACGACGCATCCGCCGCCCAACTGCGGAGCCAGAGAAAGCGCCTAGCCGCTATAACCGAAGCCATAGACTTAGCTGAAATTCGCACTAAATCATAAAAGGCATCCGCCAGGTAGGCCGCTGCCGACTCTAGCTTCGCCCCTTCTGCCGCTGAAGATAAGTCTTTCTCCGCAGCCCCATCCCCTTGAAGCCAACGGATAGAAGCCCGAGCCACATACGCCCCACAAACGGAAGCCTGAAGCGTTAAGGCACTGGCATCGAAAGTTTGCTTTAGAAGTGCCTCTAACCGCCGATCTTGAAAATCCTTAAGAGCTGTACCCCCCTCTACTGGGATGATAGTCTTCTTAGTAACTGCCGCCACTAAGGCATCCACCTTAGGCATCTGCAACAAGTCCTTCTCTTCTTGGGGAACGGGGTACAGCCGAGCCAGCGCGCGAGCCCCCCACAAGGAGGCCTCCGGACATTCCCATTCCGAATCAATCATCTGCTTGATAACCCTATGAATGGGGAAACAGCGCTGTTCAGACTTAAAACCTTGTAACAAGGGATCTTCTAGCGGCTCTTGCTGCAACTGAGGAGCTACCATGTTCAATGCCGAGAGAGAATGCGCTATCAAGGCACCCAGTTCTTCCTTTCTAAAAACGCGGAACACATTAGGGTCCTCGCCAGGCCCTAACTCCCCCTCCTCCAATTCCTTGGGCCAGCCTTCCAGCCCTGCTTCTGAAAGCAGCTCACCGTCCTCCGGCATCTGAAACCCCTCCCCAGAGGACTAGATGCCGGCCCTGGAGCCTGCAATGCTGAATTCAATGAGGAAACCCCTTCCCCAGGGTCAGCATCTGTGCTCTCACTCTGTTTCAATTGTGTTCCACTGGCAATAGAGAGGGAGCCTGCTGCCTGAGACTGTTTCACCAAAAAGGCTCTATGCAGTGCCAATATAAACTCAGGAGCAAGAAAGGACTCCAAAGACCCCTGGTCCCCCAAATCAGAACGCTGTAGCTCTCCTTCAGCTGCCGGAGCCTTGCGTTTCTTTGATTTGCGCTTTGCTGGCTAGTCCTGCAGCGCGGGAACAGAGCACGGCTGAGACAAAATGGCTGTCGTTCCCGCTCGATCAGCAACTGCCTGAGGGCAAACTAACCCCTCATCTCCAGAATTCTTAGATGTCTCCATGAAAACGCTGCACAAAAAAAAAAAAAAAAACAGAAAGAACCCTCAACCGAGGACACAAACTAAATCGCCGCCAAGAACAAAGCCTAGAGTAACGGCGCGAACACGGGAGACGCAATGACCGCTGAGCTAGAGCAACGTGCCGGTAAGCCAAAAAACACTCGTACCCAAACTGACCCAAAAACAAAACCCCTCACTAGGTAGCCTTAAACACGTACCTGAAACAACTGCCCAGCAAGAGGTTTAAGCTGCCAGGATCCTCCGCCCGCCGCCAGCGGGTTAACGTAAACTGCAGTAAGTGGGAAGAGGGATCTGGGGCTCCCAGACCTTACCCCAGCAAGCTCAGACAGCGGCACTTGAAGTAGTATTCGGAAAGTCCCCCGATGAAAAGTTCAAGGAGACGCACTGAGCGCTGAACAAGAGTATTACAAAAGGAAACGGAAGAGTGCTGAGCTGATCTGCCCTGCTAGGGCCAAATAGTCAGCGCTTCCGAGAGATTGACCACGTTGTCAAAGGACAAGAAATGTAAAAGTGCTGAGCTGATCTGCCCTGCTAGGGCCAAATAGTCAGCGTCTCTTAAAGCAATCTCATTTACTCATTATAATAAACCCCCAAAGTCAGACCAAGTGCCTTTCCTATTAGTCTCTCCGAGGAGCCTGTCAGCTATATATCCTCTTCCGCTGCTGAGGACTGAAAGACTGATTCTCTCTGACACCAGGGGGAGCTATAGTACCTGTCAGCTAAGAGTTTTTCAGTTTATCAGTCCTCAGAGCTGCTGGAAGGGATTGACTACCCTACATTCCTGGACTGGCCCGGAGAGACGAATAGGAACTGTATATAACGCTTTTTGACATAACGATAATAGCTAAACATAGTTCCATTGAATTTATAACCATTAATTAGTAAACAGTTGAGTAGTAAGTATGGAAACCTCATGTATGTAAAACATACGCTGGTCCAAAACGGGTTAAGTTCACTAGTTTGTATACTAATCTGTATCTGTTTTCCTTGTTCCTCATACTTGATGATTGTCTCCTTGTCCCTCTGGCTCTGGGATTTAGCACCATATCAGTTCAGTGTGCAGGATACTGCATGAAGTATTTTTAAAGACTTTCAGTCACACGCTGCCTCCTGTAAGTAATCGCTCTTCCTCACTTCCCATACATGGTTTGGTTCACGCTTTAATAGTTTTTTCTCAAAATACTTTCTTAAGTTCGTGTTTTAATGGTTTGAACATTTATTTATTCTAAATGTATTCATATTATTTTGGAGTTTTTATGTTCCATTGTTGTTATCTTCTGAATTTTACATGTTTCCGATCTATTTTAAGGTGAAATTAGACTTACCTGCTAATTGTTGTTCCTTACGGAACTCCAGTCTGGTCCCGAAACCTCTGGGGTTTTGCTCCTCTTCCAGCAGCTTGGAGACTGAGAAACGTCACACTTGTGATGTCACTGGTACATAAGCTCCGGAACCGCCTCCAGACACCAGTAACCTATTGACAAAGCAGACTCTCCGGAGCAACCATTAAGTAGTAACATGACAAATAACAAGAACTACTGACTAACAGAATTCAAAAACCCCCAACACACACACCCGGACCGTACTGTTCCCGAAATGCTCCTGGTCCGATCCTCCCCCCCCCCCCCACCCGGTAGGGATCATGGCATCTACTTAAACACAAAGAATGCCTGTGCCAAGGTAAACCAACTCACATGCTCTCCTCTTGCTTGTGCTACTTACTTGTAACTTCCCTGTGCTTCAGGCGCGTGAGAACTACAACCTCCAGGGAGGGATACGGGACCAGACTGGAGTTCCGTAAGGAACAACAATTAGCAGGTAAGTCTAATTTCACCTTCCTTAACGTCCCTCCAGCCTGGTCCCGAAACCTCTGGGGATGTAACAGAGCAGTAAAAGATCAATGGGTGGGATCCTGCAGACCTGCCTGAAGCACCGCAGATCCAAAACAAGTATCCCTGCCCGCCTGGACATCCAGCCGGTAATGCTTGACAAAGGAATGCAGAGATGACCAGGCCGCTGCCTTACAAATCTCCGCAGCCAGCACCGAACTGTATTCCACCCAGGATGTCGCTTGTGCTCTCGTAGAATGAGCTCTCAATCCTTTCGGTACTAACTTGCCCTTGAGAAGATATGCAGACGCGATTGCCTCCTTCACCCAACGGCGATGGAAGCAGTAGAAGCTGCCTCACCCTTTCGCGCCCCCGCAAAGAGAACCAAAAGCCTATCCGACTTCCGGAAGGGGGCTGTCCTGCGCAAGTAGAGCTTCAGGGCTCTCCAGACATCCAGGCTGTGCAAACGCTTTGAGGAAGAATTGTTAGCCTGAGACGCAAACATTGGCAAAGAAACCACTTGATTCACATGAAAAACCGAGACCACCTTTGGCAAAAACGACGGCACCAGCCTCAGAACTACCTTTGACTCACTAAAAGATAGAAAGGGCATTCAGCAGGACAACGCTTGCAATTTGGAAATCCTCCAAGCCGATGCAATAGCCACCAAGAATACCACTTTCAAGGTAAGATCCTTAAGCGAAGCCCTGGACAGCGGCTGAAAGGGTTCACGTCCCAACGCTTCGAGAACCAGAGGCAAATCCCAGGTCGGAACCACCGGCCTCCTCGGAGGGCACAACAGAGCCACCACCCTCAAAAAACGCTTAATATCCGGATGTATGCCCAAGGCCACCCCTTGAACCTTTCCTCTATAGCAGGATAGTGCCAACTGCACCCTTAGGGACGAGGCTGCCAAACCTTTTTGAAAACCATCCTGCAAAAACGACAGGACCTGCGAAATAGAGACTCTCAATGGCTCCAGTTGCCGCTCCTGACACCAAGCCTCAAATATTCGCCAAACCCGGATATAGGCCAAAGAAGTCGACCACCGACGAGCCTTAAGCAGAGTGGCAATAACAGCCAGCGAGTAGCCCTTCGCCGTCAACCTCACCCATTCAAGAGCCAGGCCGTAAGCGAGAACCGATCCACTCAAGGCATGACCAGCGGCCCCTGAGAGAGAAGATCCACCCACCGAGGAAGTTGCCACGGCTTTCTGATCCCGAGCCGCATCAAGTCGGCATACCACGGTCTTCTGGGCCAATCCGGCGCTATCAATATCACCTGTCCCCGGTAGTGCTCTATGCGCTGTACACTCGCCCTATTAACACCCAGGGCGGAAACACGTACAGCAGCTGATCCTGTGGCCAGGTCTGAAGAAGAGCATCCAGCCCTTCCGACATTCGCTCCCTTCTCCGGCTGAAGAAGTGACTCACTTGTGCCGACTGAAAGGACGCCATGAGATCCATCACCGGCGTCCCCCAACGACGGACCAGCATGGCGAACACTTCCGGGTGAAGAACCCACTCTCCCGGGTCTACTCTTACCCGACTCAAGAAGTCGGCCTCCACATTGTCCACACCTGCGACATGAGCTGCCGACAGTGACAGAAGATGCTCCTCGGCCCACACGAACAACTCCGCGGCCTCCTCTTCGAGCACCGCACTGCTGGTGCCTCCTTGTCGATTGACATATGCTACCGCAGTCGCATTGTCGGACAACACTCGAACGGCTTTCCCTTCGAGAGAAGGCTGTAAAACCTGCAGCGCCTTTGCCACCGCCCTCAATTCCAGCTTGTTGATGGGCCAGCTCCCTTCCAGTTCCGTCTACCGTCCTTGAGCGAAACTTTCCTGAGAATGGGTCCCCCAGCAGGACAGACTGGCATCCATCATCAACACCACCCACGCTGGGGCCTCCAAGGACATTCCTCTTTCCAGACTCCCTGGGCGCAACCACCAGCTCAGCGCCCCGCGCATTTCCGGGAGACAGGGCAGCCGCCGCGTCAACGTATCCGTTTGATGGGACCATCTCCGCAACAACGCCTTCTGCAATGGCCTCATGTGCGCTCGTGCCCAGGGAACCAACTCGAGCGTCGCCGCCATTGTCCCTAGCAACTGCATGTAGCTCCACGCTGTTGGTGCCGGTTCGCGTAAAAACTCCGGGACCATCAGTCGAAGTCGTTGTGCTCGAAGCTTCCGTAGAAAAACTTTTCCTAAGTTCGTATCGAAGCGCGCTCCCAGATAGTCCAGGTGCTGCGATGGGGTCAACCTGCTCTTGGACCTGTTGACCACCCAGCCGAGACTCTGCAGAAACGCTACCACCTTGGCTGTCGCCGCCTCACTTTCTGCCCTTGACTTTGCTCGTATCAACCAATCGTCTAGATAAGGGTGAACTAGCACACCCTCCTTTCGCAGAGCCGCTGCCACGACCACCATCACCTTGGTGAACGTGCGTGGCGCTGTCACCAGTCCAAAAGGGTAACGCCTGGAACTGAAAGTGCCCCAAAGGCACAGCAAACTGGAGAAACCTTTGGTGCTCTCGCTGTATCGGGATATGCAGATATGCCTCCGACAAGTCCAGGGACATGAGGAATTCCCCTCTTTGTACCGCCACTATCACGGAACGCAAGGTCTCCATCCGAAAATGGGACACTCTGAGACAGCGGTTTACCCACTTTAGGTCTAAAATTGGCCGAAAAGTACCCTCCTTCTTTGGCACTATGAAATAGATGGAGTATCGACCGCTGCCGCTTTGGTCTGAAGGTACCGGAACTATTGCTTTGAGGGTTAATAGCCTCCGCACCGTGTCGTGCACTGCCCTTCTTTTGAGCCTTGCCCCACTCGGTGAGCGCATGAAAGAATCTCGTACTGGTCTCTGAAACTCTAAGACATATCCCTCTCAAATCACTTCTAGCACCCACTGATCCGACGTGATCTGGACCCAAGCAGGGTAAAACTCCCGTAACCGACCCCCCAAGGGAACCAACCCCACCTGGGCCCCCTCGACTTCATTGGGACTTCCGTGCGCCTGAGGAAGCGGAGGAGTAGGCGGCGCCAAATCCCCGACCTGCTCCTCGAAACCCCTGGTTTCTATAGGGAAAGCGCCCCCGCTGAGGTTGTCCAAATCTGGGGAAACGAAAGCGGCGAAATTCCCGAAGTTGACCCTTAGGCCCGGAAAAAGGACGCCCCTGTTTTTGTTTGTCCTCCGGCAATCTGCCGCCCTTAGACTCTCCCAAATCCTTTACTAATTTATCCAAGTCCTCTCCAAACAATAGCTTACCCCTAAAAGGAAGCTTACTCAACTGAGCTTTGGACGCACCGTCTGCCACCCAGTTACGAAGCCAAAGGTACCGCCGAGCAGCAACAGCCGACGTCATACTCTTAGAAAGGCCCCTGATAAGGTCATAATGAATATCCGCTAAATAGGCTGCCCCGGATTCCAACCTGGCGGCCTCCGCCATAACCTCCTCGGCTTTATCAGTCTGGATACGCTGTACCCATCTCAAACATGCTTTCGCTACCCAAGCCCCACAAATAGATGCTTGCATCGAGAGAGCATTGATCTCAAAAACCTGTTTTTAACAGCGCTTTCAATCTACGGTCCTGGGGGTCTTTAAGAGCTGCACCGCCTTCTACTGGAATGCAGTTTTCTTGGTAACTGCCGATACCACGGCATCCACTCTAGGAGACCTAAACAACTCCCGATCTTGATCAGCCAGCGGATAGAGGCGCGCCATCACGCGAGAGTCCTTTAGGGCAGACTCTGGTAAATCCCATTCTTCCTGAATCATCTCCTTAATCACTCTGTGCACCGGGAATGTACTCTGAGTCTTGTGAACAGCCTGCAACAACGGATCCTCCAGGGAGGAATCTGCCGACGGCCCCCCTGACGGCATATTCAGCGCTTTCAGCGTTTCCGAGATAAGTGCCGACAACTCCCCTCTCCAAAAAACGCGGACGACCCTGGCCTGATCTTCCTGCTCCACAATTTCGTCTTCTTCCAGGTCGTCCTCCAAATCCAATTCCATATCCTGCTCCTCCGAGCGGAGCCCCTCAGATACCACCGATTGAGCCTTCTGCTCCCTATCGGACATTTTCGCTAACACTCCCGTCACGTCCGTATCCATGGGCGTACCTGGGAGTTTCAGCGCTGAGGTCCCCTCGGAGGCCCCAGAGACCAGCGTATCCGAAGGATTGCCAAATGCCTTCTAAAGCAGCGTCACGAAATCCGAAGAAAAAAATCGCCGCCACGCCTCCTGATAGGCCGGGCTGCGCGCAAGGAAGGTCAGAAGACGTACCAGGCATGGGCTCCATAGACGGGAAGCTTGGGGAACCTGGTTGCTGAGGGGAAATGGGTACCTTCCCCCTAGCATCCTCTGCCTGCTCTGTGGCCAGTTCCAGCCAGGGCTGCAGTCTCCTGAGTGCAGGCCTTACAAATCCCCATTTCTGACACTGTGCCTTTTTTAGTCCCACAAATCAAACAAAGTGGTCTAGGCATTTTGCCTTCTGAGCTATGCTCCAACACCCACCTGCACCGTACTGCCACGGAGATGAACAAAAGCTCCTGAGTTCTCCGCCGCTGTAAAGTGTGGTGGTAATATATTATTATTTGGGGGGGTTTTGTTGTTTTTTTTAAACAAATGAATTTAAATTAAGCGCTCTCCGCGCCCCACAAGTAATCTCCAGACCCCCACTGAGAAAAACGAGGCTGCCCGAGCTCTGCACACCGCTAAAAACAAAAGAAAACTAAACGTGGTGCTTTCCCGCGCTTTCACCACGCGGTTCAGCTTTCCTGCCGACGCCGCAGCGCTGCGCTGGACTAAACCCCGAGCCCTCCGGCTCTCTTCACTACCAAGGCACCTCTTACCTGTGGCCTTAACGCCAGTGAAAAGACTTCTGCTGCTCCAGGCTCTACCGCTGAGCGCAGGAACCGTCGAGCCGAAGCTCTCAGTAGCACGCAGGAACGTGAGGAAACCAGCGTCTCTCCTGCTGTACTGCCTGTCTCCCCGACGGCCTCAGTAGCTTTAGCAGGCAGACCTTCTGCACGCTACGGGCCTCTTAACCGGTCTTCACCCCCCCAGTCAAGCAGATGCCATGAGGGAGGGGGGGGGGAGAGGAACTGCAGCACTCCCAGTACAGCACACACTCAGCCCAGCCTGAGAATTAAAGTAACTGAAAGTAAATTAAATAAATTAAATTAAAGAAATCCTTAAATAAAACAACAAATCCTCTCTGCACTGCCAGTAACCAGCCCAACCTAACCCTCACTGGCTGCTAACTCTCCTTAATTGCTCCTCCCCCTGGCTCACCACCCTCCAGCTGCTTGGAGACTGAGGTAACTGGTGTCTGGAGGCGGTTCCGGAGCTTATGTACCAGTGACATCACAAGTGTGATGTTTCTCAGTCTCCAAGCTGCTGGAAGAGGAGCAAAACCCCAGAGGTTTTGGGACCAGACTGGAGAGATGTTAAGGAACATAGTTTTAGCATTGATTTAAATGACTATTCTTGTGGCTATGTTTTTTACATGTTCTTAAGAACGTATTATTTATTTATTATTCAAAAACGTTTTATGTTACTTATGTTTTATTGTTTACATTATGTGTTTTATTTGAAGATGTGTGCCCCCTGAAGAAGACAATCCTGCCGAAACGTGTTGGGGCTGTTTTTTCAATAAATTGGTGACCTCCTACACCCTTGCTCTTTGTGCTTTTGTTTGGACTTTTGCTGCGAGGGCCTTTGCTCTCCTTGTGTTGCTCATAGCTCAACCCTGGACATGCCTATTTAGGAATCCTGTAGCGTAAACATCTAAAAATCCCTTCTCCCAAATTGCTCTGGGGACATCTCCATGATTTGGATGTCCCCATATGTGTTTGCGGATGTCCCAAAAGTAAAGACGCAAATAGGTCTTATCAGAATATTTAGCAGTATTAGTCAACTGCAGAAACAATTCTAGTCTCAGCTTTTAAGCCTGGTTTCATTACAATATTTTTGCTGGCCACAGATCACATGTGGATGTAACAGTTGTAATTATTGGTTTGAATTATTCTCTATACTCCAGAGTTATCAGATGATTACAACTCTTCAAAAACAGCCAAAATCATTATCCTTGTTACTGTCCTGATTGTATCCTGTAATATTAATTTACTGTTAATAAAGTAATTAAAAATGGAAAATATTAGTATTATGTATTTCTTTTGCAACACGGTCATGCCAATAAAGTTATCAGAATCTGATCTTGCCCCATTGTTTCTGTAAGAGACTTATTTCCAATTTCTATATTATTTAAAGAAGAAAGGACAGGGAGGATCTAAAACTTTGTAGCACTACTCTTCCTTACATATGAGCTGCAGGAAGAGAGGTGCTAGTGCTTTAGTTTGCTAGGCCCTTCCTTTTCTCAAACGAGGACTCCTGACAGCGGAAAGAAGGGAAAAACAGCTCTATAAAGGCAGCTATCACTTTTCTAAGTTCTCAGGGGCTCTCCTCTTCCTCCTTTCTGTGTCTCTGTGACTAATTTAAAGCTGAGGTCAGAGAGGCTGTTGTTGCCAAAAAAGCATCTTTCAAGAAATGGAAAAAAGAGCCAAATGATGAAACCTGGAAACAGCACAAGCACTGGCAAGTCAAATGCAAGGCATTGATAAGGCAGGCAAAGAGAGAATTTGAGAAGAAGCTTGCTGCGGAAGCAAAAACGCGAAATAAAGACCTTTTCAAGTACATTCGTAGCAAAAAACCCGTGAGAGAGTCAGTTGGTCCATTAGATGATAAAGGGGTTAAAGGAGCACTAAGAGGCGACAAGGCGATAGCGGAGAGACTGAATGAATTCTTTGCTTCGGTCTTTACTGAGGAAGATGTAGGGATGTTACCCACGACTGAAGTGGTATTTAAAGGTGTGGAAGAATTGAAGGAAATATCGATACATCGGGAAGATGTCTTACAACTATTAGATAAACTGAAGAGTAGCAAATCACCTGGGCCGGATGGTATACATCCAAGGGTGTTGAAAGAACTGAAATTTGAGATTGCAGACCTGCTATCAGTAATCTGTGAACTATCATTAAAATCATCTCTAATACCTGAGGATTGGAGGATCGCCAATGTAACACCAATTTTTAAAAAGGGTTCGAGGGGTGATCCGGGAAACTACAGACCGGTGAGCCTGACATCAGTACCGGGAAAAATGGTAGAAACCATCATAAAGAATAAAATTACTCAGCATATAGATAGTCATGACCTAATGGGAGACAGCCAACATGGCTTTAGACAAGGAAGATCTTGTCTTACTAATCTGTTATGTTTTTTTGAAGGAGTGAATAAACAGGTGGACAAAGGTGAGTCGGTTGATATTGTGTATCTGGACTTTCAGAAAGCCTTTGACAAGGTCCCTCATGAGAGACTTTTGGCAAAACTAAAGAGTCATGGGATAGGAGGCAGTGTACTACTGTGGATCAAGAACTGGTTAAAAGATAGAAAGCAGAGGGTAGGGCTAAATGGCCAATTTTCCCAATGGAGAAAGGTGAATAGTGGTGTACCCCAGGGATCTGTGCTGGGTCCGCTGCTTTTTGACATATTCATAAATGACCTGGAAAGTGGAATAACGAGTGAGGTTATCAAATTTGCTGATGACACAAAACTATTTAAAGTTGTTAAAACCCAGGAGGATTGTGGAAAATTGCAAGAGGATCTTGATAAATTGGAAGACTGGGCATCAAAATGGCAGATGAAATTTAATGTGGAGAAGTGCAAGGTTATGCACCTAGGGAAGAACAACCCAAACTATGGTTACACGATGCAAGGTTCCACATTAGGAACCACCACCCAAGAAAAAGATTTAGGCGTCCTTGTGGATACCATGTTAAAACCCTCGGCCCAGTGTGCAGCGGCGGCCAAGAGAGCAAATAGAATGCTAGGTATGATAAGGAAAGGAATGGAAAATAAAACAAAAGATATTATAATGCCTCTATATCGTTCCATGGTGAGACCGCACCTTGAATATTGTGTGCAATTCTGGTCGCCATATCTTAAAAAGGATATAGCAATTTTAGAAAAGGTTCAGAGAAGAGCCACCAAAATGGTAAAGGGGATGGAAGGCTACTCCTATGAAGAAAGGCTAAAAAGGTTGGGGCTCTTTAACCTGGAAAAGAGACGGCTGAGGGGAGATATGATAGAAGTCTATAAATTAATGAACGGAGTGGAACGGGTAAACGTAGATCGATTGTTTACCTTATCAGAATATAGAAAGACTAGGGGACATGCAATGAAGCTACAGGGTAAACTATTTAAGACTAATAAAAGAAAATATTTTTTCACTCAACGTGTAATCAAACTCTGGAATTTGTTACCGGAGGATGTAGTAAAGGCTGTTAGTGTAGCTGGGTTTAAAAAAGGTTTGGACAAGTTCCTGGAGGAAAGGTCCATAAACCATTATTAAGAAGGGACCCAGGATATCAATGCTTGAACCAATACAAGCATTGTGGAACCTGTGTCCCTTGGGGAAACTGCTAGGTACGTATGACCTAGATTGGCCACTGTTGGAAACAGAATACTGGGCTTGATGGACCTTGGTCTGACCCAGTATGGCATATCTTATGTTCTTATGTACTCCTCGTTTCCTCGGCTCGCAACCTTGGGTCGTCTTTGACACCTCCCTCTCCTTCTCCACACACATCCATCTGATAGAAACGGCAGGTCTTAGCTTTCTCTAACATCAACAAAATCCACCCATTTCTTTCTGAACACACTACTAAGATACTTATCCACTCCTTAATCACCTCCTATCTTGACTATTGTAATCTACTCCTTGCTGGTCTCCCACTGAATCATCTCTCTCCCCTTCAATCTGTTCAATGCTTTCCTGCACAGCTAATCTTCCACCAGCCTCATCATGCTCATATTACCCCTCTTCTCAAGTCACTTCATTGGCTATCAATTTCCACATCCAGTTCAAACTTCTCCTGCTGAACTATAAGTGCATTCACTCTGCAGCTCCTCACTACCTTTCCTCTCTTATATCTACCTACACCCCTTCCCGGAAACTCCGCTCTTCTGGCAAATTGATTCTATCGGTGCCCTTTTCTTCTATTGCTAACTCCAGACTTTGCTCCTTTCACCTTGCTGCTCCTTATGCCTGGAACAAACTACCTGAGTCTGTATGACAGACGCCTTCTCTGGCCCTTTTCAAATCCAGGCTGAAAACTCACATCTTTGCTGCCACTTTCGGATCTCGACTCTCCTGATCTCCTTTGTGTTTCTTTACCATTCCCGCTAGATGTATCCCTGTCTACACCTACTATGGTGTCTGTTTGACTAGATTGTAAGCTCTAATAAGCAGGAACTGTCTCTTACATGTCTGTGCAGCGCTGCGTACATCTTGTAGTGCTATACAAATGCTCAGTAATAGTAGTGGCTTCCAAAGCCCCATGTTAGTAGGGCAGGTTTGGGTTGCACTACTAACATGGGGCACTGCACTAGATGCATATGGAGGGGTGGGGAGGGGACAGTTGTCCCCTTGAATTTAGCACAGTTTACTGTGGGAAGCAACTACTGCCACCCATTGTGCTGGCAATAGTTGCTTCCTACCAAGTACTGACAGAGCAAGCTTTCAAGTGCTGCGAGAACACACAAACCCCTCCCTGACACAAGCTGCCCAGGCAGCACAGGTTTTTTTAATTCTTTGCAGCACAGTGCCAAAAAAGTGCCCTAACTCTGCGCTAACTGAGAAGCATGCTTTAGTAAACCGGCCCCTCACTGTCCAAGGGGAATTCAACCTACTGCTACTACTTCTCAATACTAATAATAAATAAATAAATAAATAAATAAAACCAGACTCTCTAAGACTTTACCAGACCAGGTAACACAGGGTTCTGTCAAAAACGTTGTTGTTAAGTGCCGTCGAGTCGGTGTCGACTCATGGCGTCTCTGGATAGTTATCCTAAACTGTATTCGGTCTTCAATCAGGCGGCTCATTGTTGACAGGTCAAAAACGTATGAGTATTTATATAGTGCTACCAGTCGTACGCAGCGCTGTACAGAAACATGTAAGAGACAGTCCCTGCTCATCAGAGCTTACAATCTAATTAAGGCAAACACAGAAAACAGGGGAAAGGAGAAGGAGATCAGGTGAATCAGGATCCAAAGGCAGCAGCGAAAACGTAGGCACCGAGAAAATCATCAAACACATATGCACAGTCGTAAATACATAGAATAAACGCAAAGACATTAAATTCTGAATGATGTGTGGTTTCTAATAAATTCAAAGCAAATGAAAGCTTCGTTAGCACTACGAGTTTATGTTGCTGTTAGAACTTAACCAGCTGCCCTACTAGTAGTAACGCCGAAAAAGTCAGCATTTCTCTCCCCTCCCGCTAAAAGAGGCCTGACAAGCTACTACTCTCCAAACACCGAACTATCTTGAGATATAAGTAATTTAATAGCAGCTCTCCTGCGTGTCTCCGAAGCAGGATTAGTAACGCCGTTTCCACCCAGAAGCGGAAGTAGTGCGGCGTGCCTGACGAGGGCACGAGCTGAGTGTCAGCTGACTGTGGAACCCGGAAGGGAGAGGAGCCAGCGCTTGGGACTCACGATGGAATCAGCGTTGGAGCAGCATTTGGAGGAGACGTAAGTGCGGGCAAAGCTCTCGGATGATAACAAAATCTGTAGTAGGATGAAGAGGGTATTTTTTTTAACGCTAGCCCGCAGCCTGGTAGCTGTTAAGCGGTTTATAGCTCCGATCTCTTGCTTTCATTCTGAACTTGGCTTCTTCATCAGTATATCCCCCCATAAGAGCTATCCCTCTTTCTCCGATACTGGGATAGTAAAATATCAGATATGCCTTTGTCAAAGCGGCTGCTGCTTCTGTTTTATAAGATACTGGACTCTGTAGCCTGAGTTTCTACCCCAGAGGTATGGATGTAGTATTCTGCCATAACTGTACGTTCGAATGAAAAACGGTATCTAAATCGATGCTGTTATTGTCATTAGTCAGTGTTTCTCAACGATCACGCAGACATTATTTTTTTTTTACAGATTATTTATTAGGAAAACGTAGTAACATAGTAAATGACGGCAGATAAAGACCAGTATGGTCCATCTAGTCTGCCCATTAGATAGTTACGTTTATTTTGATTTTATCCTGTTGCTGTAAACTAGGGATCCACTGTGTCTGTCCCATACCATTTTGAATTCTGTCACTATATTTGCCCCCACCCCTTCCATCGGGAGGGCGTTCCAAGCATCCACCACCCTTTCATTGAAAAAGTATTTCCTGACATTGCCTTTCAATTTACCCTCTTGCAACTTCATGTTATGCCCTCTAGTTTTACAGCTTCCCCTTCTTTGGAAGAGGTTTGTTCATTATTTCTCTTTAAGTATTTAAAGGTCTGAATCATATCTCCCCTATCCCTCCTCTCCTTCAGAGTGTACATATTTAGGTCTTCAAGTCTCTTCTCATAAGGCTTCTGACACAGGCTCCAAATCATTTTGGTCGCCTTCCTCTGAATAGTTTCCAGTCTTTTTACATCCTTTGCAATATATGGTCTCCAAAACTGAACACAGTATTCCAAGTGAGGCCTCACCAGTGACTTATACAATGACATTAGTACCTCTTCCTTTCTGCTGGTAATTCCTCTTTGTATGCAACCCAACATCCTCCTGGCTTTTGCCACCACCTTGTCGCACTGTTTTGCCACCTTGAGATCCTCAGAAATAATCACACCTGGTCCGTGCACACCAACCTCTTGCCCCCTATCGCATATATTTCCCTTGGATTTCTGCTTCCCAAGTGCATGACAATGCACTTCTTCACATTAAATCTTAACTGCCAAGCATTAGACCATTCTTCCAGCTTTTGTAGATCTTTCCTCGTTATCCACTCCCTCAGGGGAGTCCACTCTGTTGCAAATTTTCGTGTCATCTGCAAAAAGACAGACTTTTCCATTCAGTCCTTCAGCAATATCACTCACAAATACATTGAACAGTGCCGGGCCCAGGACCAAACCCTGGGGCACCCCACTAATCATCCTCCTTTCATCCGAGTGAGCTCCATTCACCATTACCCTCTGTCATCTGTCAGTCAACCAACTTCTGATCCAGTTCATCACCTTGGGACCCATCCCCAAACTATTGAGTTTATTGATAAGCCTCCTATGAGGAACAGTATCAAAGGCTTTGCTGAAATCCAGGTAGCTGACATCCATCGCATGCCCCTGATCTAGTTCTCTGGTCACCCAGTCAAAGAACTCAATCAGATTTGTTTGGCAAGATCGTCCTTCGGTAAAACCATGTTGCCTCGGATCATGCAGCCTGTTGGTTTTGAGAAAGTCCACTGTTCGCTCTTTCAGGAGCACCTCCATTACTTTTCCCGCCACCGAGGTAAGGCTCACGGGCCTGTAATTTATCACTTCTTCCTTGTCACCACTTTTGTGAAGAGGTACCACATCAGCCATTCTCCATTCCTGAGGAACGTCTCCTGTTTCCAAGGATCTGTTGAAAACATCCTTTAACGGCCCTGCAAGAACCTCTCTGAGCTCTTTCAGTATCCTGGGATGGAATAGATAAAGACCAGTTAGTGCATGTTAATATTATGCAAACATTTATGCAAATGAGACCCTGCACCCAATTTCCGCATCCCCTTGGGCCGCCCCTGGTAGCAGGGAATTAGGTGTTGAATTTGGTATGAGATTTTTTATGATCATCAATCCAGGATAGTAGAGCACATAAGAATTGCCATAATGGGTCTGCCCAGCATCCTGTTTTCTAAAGGGGCCAATCGATTACAAGTATCTGAGAGGATCTCAAAAAGCACAGAATCTATGAAGAGGAAAATAAAAACATGCTTGAATAAGTAGTGATATCATAGAAATCGGCTAGCAGCTAGGGTGTATACTTGATAACATGATACAATTTGGCAGACTTGGTGGGCCAACCTTTAGTAAACATGCCTCTTTATGAATGTATGGATAAAGAAAGACTACCATATTTCTACATTACTATACTCCAGTGCCAACTGCCAGGCACATTAGGAAGTACTACAAACATTTCCCATTTAGACCCCATGGCAAACCCACCATATCATAACAGTACTACCAGGACTCATAAAGTACCATACCCTACATATCAAAAGGCAGCATTGCAAATATTAAACCAATACATCTCCGAGAATACCAATACATCTCCTACTGGAGAAAGAGAACAAGTGGCACTGTCACAAATAAACTACATGAACAGAATACCTCAGCTCAGTTACACCATCGGAACATAGACCATCACCAAACAAAGAACAAGGGATCATAGTTTAGAAATAGGAAGACAATAATTAAACTGGGAATCCCAAAAGCCAAACTTGGAATATACAAAAACACTGCAGAAGTAAAATTATAAATTAATTTCCTCTTCTACTAAACAAAATGCAGATGTTAAAGATGCACATTTCCCAGAGCTGACATATTCCAGTTAATAAATTCAAATAAAAAACAAATATTTTTCTACCTTTTGTTGTTTGTGCATTTTATTTTTCGGTTGCAATTGCTCCAGTCACTTTCTTCTGGTTTCTTCATGTCTTCTGCTGACTCTCCATTGTCTGCTTTCCATTGTCTGCTGTCCATTTGTCCTTTCTTCTCTCTTCTAGTTTTTTTTTTCCATTTTCTCTCTACATCTGCTTTAACATACTGATCTTTCTCTTTTTGCTCTTTCCTCCATCTCTTTCTTTATTCCTTTTTCATCCAATCAAATTTTACCCCTCCATCCTCAATCCCCACTTACTTTCCCAATACCCAGCCAATTGTAGATTTTTCTTCCCTCTCACACAAAATATTTTTTCCACTCTCTATTTCACTCTCCTAGCCCCATTCCATTCTAGTCCTCCCCCAACATCAGCTCCTTTCTAGTCCCTGCATCAGCCCATTTCCAGTCCTAGCTCCCCCATCAGCCCTTTCCAGTCCTATCCTAGTCCCTCCATCAGTTCATTTCCAATCCAAGCCCATTTCTAGTCCTATCCTAGCCCCTCCATCAGCCCATTTCTAGCTCCCCCCACACATTCAGCCCATTTCCAATCCAAGCCCCTCCATGAGCCCATTTCCAGTCCTAGCCCCCCATCAGCCTATTTCCAATCCTAGCCCTCCATCAGCCCATTTCCAGTCCTTTCCTAGCCTCACCATCAGCCAATTTCCAGTCCAAGCCTCCCCCCACTCAGCCCATTTCCAGTGCAAGCCTCCCTCCCCATCAGCTATTTGCAATCCTACCTCCCCTCCACTCAGCCCATTTCCAGTCCAAGCCTCCACCCCATCAGCTGTTTCCAGTCCAACCCCCCCACTCAGCCCATTTCCAGTCCAAGCCCCCCTCCCCATCAGCTATTTTCAGTCCTATCCTAGCCCCTCTATCAGCCGATTTCTAGTTCTAGCTCCCCCCACTCAGCCCATTTCCAGTCCAAGCTACCCGCATGAGCCCATTTCAAATCCAACCCCCCCCCATGAGCCCATTTTGAGTCCTAGCCCCCATCAGCCCATTTCTAGTCCAAGCCTCCCCCCACTCAGCTAATTTCCAATCCAAGCCCCCCCATGAGCCCATTTCCAATCCTAGCTCCCCCCCACAGTCCATTTCCAAGCCCCCCTTCCCATCAGCTGTTTCCAGTCCAAGCCCCCCCCCCCCACTCAGCCCATTTCCAGTCCAAGCTCCCTCCCCCTCCCCCTCCCGAAGAGCCACCGACTGTCTAAAAACTTTAGAGGGAGCCGGAGAGGTGAAGAGCACCTTTTTTCTTCACTTCGGCAGCTGTACTGTAGTTTACAACGCTGGCGATCTGAGGTCAAAGGGAACTTCCTGTTTCCCGGCACTCAGCGCGGCAGCGTCCTAAACTTCAGTACAGTTGCCGAAGTGAAGATAAAAAGCTTCCCTGCCTGCCAGTACTGAATGTGTGATGTTGTTGGTGCTGGGCCCCCGGAAGCATGGGGCCCTGTGCGAACAACATTCTCGCACAATGGACGGGCCGGCCCTGCCCACCACACTGTATTTTCAAACTTTGAAGTAATATAAATGGCTAAAAACTAGAGAAGCTGCTGGTGAGCAGCCAGCCTTGTAGGTTCCCATGATCTATCTTTTTATTTAAGCAAGGTTTTAGTAAACAGTTCACAAACAATGGTATCTCAAAACAATGCCATAGTGTCTGGGGAAATATACAGCAGATCAAACATCTCAGTGGATACAGACTACCTCTAAGAGATAAATTGATAACCGCCATATGTGTTATTTCCTTTCTTTTCTATGCATAGTGATGTAACAAAATAACACTAAAAATTATTTAGGAACACAAGAACAAGAGATGCCATTCTGGGTCAGGCCCAGGGTCCATCTAGCCCGGTATCGTATTTCCAGCAGTGGCTAGTCCAGGTCACAGGTACATGTTAGGTTCCCATAAGGTACACAGATTCCATGTCCCAGGGGTAAGCAGTGGATTTCCCTGTTACACTTTAATAATGGTTCATGGGCTTTTCCTTCAGAAACTCATTCAAACTTCTTTTAAACCCAGCTACACTAACAGCTTTTACTATATCCTCCAGTAATGAATTCAAGAGTTTGATTACGCGTTAAGTGAAAATATATTTCCTCCGATTAGTCTTAAATGTGCTACATTGTAGTTTCATTGTGTATCCTCTAGCCTTTCTACTTCTTGAAGGAGTAAACAATGATCTACGTTTACCTCTTTACCTTCATTCATTATTTTATAGAGCTCTATCATATGTCCCCTCAGCCATCTCTTTTCCAAGTTGGAGCCCTAACCTTTTAAGCCTTTCCTCATAGGAATATCCTTCCATCCCCTGTGCCATTTTGGTTGCTCTTCTCTGTACCATTTCCATTTCCGCTATATCCTTTTTAAGATATGGTGACCAAAATTGTACACAATATTCAACGTGTGGTCGCACCATGAAACGATACAGAGACATTATAATATCTTTGGTTTCATTCTCCATTCCCTTTCTTATGATTCCCAGCATTCTATTTGCTTTTTTTTGGCCATGGCTACACACTGGGCAGAGGGTTTCAATGTATTATCTATGATGATACCCAGATTCTTTTCTTGTGTTGATTCCTAACTTTGACCCTTATATCGTGTAACTGCAGTTTGGGTTCTTCTTCCCTAAGTATATAACTACACTTGTCCATTTTAAATTTCATTTGCTATTTGAACACCCAGTCTCCCAATTTATCAAGGTCCTCTTGCAGTTTTTCATAATCCTCTTGTGTTTTATCAACTTTGAATAATTTTGTATCAACTGCAAATTTGGTGACCTCGCTCATTATTAAGAACATAAGAAATGCCATACTGCGTCAGGCCCAGGGTCCATCAAGCTCAGTATCCTCTTTCCAACAGTGGCCAATCCAGGTCACAAGTGCCTGGCAGGTTCCCAAAAGGCATCCATGTTCCATAATGCTTATCCTAGGGCAAGCAGTGGATTTCCTGGATCATCTTTAATATTGGTTTATGGATCTTTCCTTCAAGAACTTATCCAAACCTTTTCTAAATTCAGCTACACTAACTGCTTTTACTACATTCTCCAGTAATGAATTCCCGAGTTTTATTACACATTGAGTGAAAAAAATATTTTCTCTCTTATTAGTCTTAAATGAGTTACATTGCAGCTTCATTACATGTCCCCTAGTCTTTCTGCTTCTTGATGGCGTTAACAACCGATCTATGTTTACCTGTTCCCCTCAATTCATTAATTTTAAAGACCTCTATTATCTCCCCTCAGCCGTCTCTTTTCCAGGTTGAAGAGCCCTAACCTTTTTAGCCTCTCCTCATATGGGTATCCTTCCATCCCCTTTACCATTTTATTTGTGACTCTTCTCTATACCTTTTCTAATAACGCTATATCATTGTTAAGATATGGCGACCTGAATAGAACACAGTATTCAAGGTGCAATCGCACCATGGAACAATACAGAGGCATTATAATATAATTTGTTTTATTCTCCATTCCTTTTCTTATGATTCCTAGCATTCTTGTTTGCTTTCTTGGCCGCCGTCGCTGCACACTGAGCAGAGGGTTTCAACGTATTATCCATGATGACGCCTAAATCTTTTTCTTGAGTCGTGGTTCCTAATGTGGAATCTTGCACCATGTAACTATAGTTTGAGTTGTTCTTTCCTAGGTGCATAACTTTACACTTGTCATATTAAATTTCATCTGCCATTTGAATGTCCAGTCTTGCAATTTTTCACAATATTCTTGTGTTTTCACAACTTGAATAATTTTATATCATATGCAGATTTTATCACCTCACTCGTTATTCCCATTTCCAGGTTATTTATGAATGTTAAAAAGCAGCGGACCCACCACAGATCCTTGAGGTACTCCACCATTTATCTTTCTCTATTGAGCAAATTGGCCATTTAGCTCTACTCTCTGCTTTCTGTCTTTTAACCAGTTCCTGATCCACAATAATACACTGCCTTCAATCCCGTGACTTTTTACTTTCGCCAAGTGTCTCTCATGAGGGACCTTGTCCAAGGCTTTTTGAAAATCCAGATAACCTGTGTCATCTGGCTCACCTTGGTCTACCTGTCTATTCACACCTTCAAAAAAATATAACAGATTAGTAAGACAAGACTTGGCTAAATCCATGTTGGCCTTCTCCCATTAAACCATGACTATTCACATGTTCAGTAATTTTATTCTTTATAATGGTTTGTACCATTTTGCCCGGTACTGACGTCAGACTCACCGGTCTGTAGTTTCCTGGATCACCTGTAGAATCCTTTTTAAAAATTGGCATTATGTTGGCCACCCTCCAATCTTCCGGTATTACAGATGATTTTAATGATAGATCACAGATTACTAATAGTAGGTCTACAATCTCATATTCCAGGTCTTTCAACACCCTTGGATGTATACCATCCAGTTCAGGTGATTTGCTACTCTTCAGTTTATCAAATAGTTGTAGTACGTCTTCCTGCTTTATCAATATTTCTTTCAATTCTTCTAATATATCACCTTTAAATACCATTTCCAGGTTATTTATAAATATATTAAAAAGCAGCAGGCACAGCACAGATCCCCATATCTTATTTTAGTGGCAGGTAAACAGCTATGATTGCTTGCAGAATGGTAATATATCAAACTAAATAAACCATAAAATAATAAAAACACAGACTAAACATAACATAGTTCAGTGCCTTCCAGTTCATACTGCTAGACCAGTCCAGACAAACGGGTTATGCACCCCTGCCAGCAGATCTTGGAGACAGAGAATTCTACCAGAGCTCTGATAGGCTGGAGCCTGGTGATATAATCCTACCCCTAGGGGTCTCCCTCAGTTTTTCTCTGTCTCCAGCAGATCTGGATGCTTTTTTTTTTTTGCTCCTTCAAAAAAATTTAAAATGCTTTATTTCTTTGTGATTTCTCTTGGAGAGATTATCCCCTGAGTTGCCAGTGTACTTATCTGAGCACCAGGATGATTCCAGCTGAAGCTCCTGTGTCCTGTCACAGTAGAGATCGCTGATGTGCAGACTCCCCAGCACTAGTCATGAGGGCTATTTAGCTGGATGGTAAGCCTCCTAAAATCCAGTCCCTGGGGCTGATTTTAGTGGTGAGGCAGCTGGCAGTGGTTTGAGCAGCGGTCCGTGGCTTCTCTGCACTTTCGGTACTGTGAGTACAGAAACTGTCTTTCTCCCACTGCTGTCTGCAACTCTGTGGTAACTCGATTTATTTTTCTTGATTTTTCAGTGATTTTAGGCATTTCTCTCATGCCTGCAACCCTCCCACCTTCTCCTTTATTTATTTATTTATTTATTTATTTATTTATTTATAGTCTTTTCTATACCGCGCTATTCAGCATCAGCGCGGTTTACAGTAAACAATGAACACACACATTTCCAATAGTACTTTGTGTTTACATATGAACAGGAGATTCAACTTGGCTAACAGGGGAACTATATACAATAACAATATATACAAATCACAGAATAGTGATTTTGACTTTTTAAGTTAATTCCTTAGCTTTTGGGGGTTTTAATTCACTCTTTTTGAGGTTTATTTTTGCCGGCGGCCATTTTGAATAGCTAATGAGCCCCGGTTTTTGGCGGGAAGCCAGATTCCTTCTCTACTGGCTTCTAACAGCTCTATTGCTGTTTTAAGTTTTTTTCCACAACACTTGCTAGCTCTGAGTTGTGAAGGGATTCCTTTTTTCTCTGCCTATGTATTAACATAATGAATAAAAAGTACGGAAGGCATGGATAGAGAACAGGATGCAATTCAGAGCCACAGTACAATGCTAAGACACTGACCAATGGTGCAGGGCTCATGGGTTCCATCCCCCACTGTGCCCAACAAACATGGCCAGCTGAGGCATTACCTATTATGGGGAATATTGTTAAATGCCTGTTCCTGTGGGACAGAGTTATTTTTTTTTTTAGTTCTCACTATGCCTTATTCAGGTTTACGCTGCATAGGCTGTCTGAAGAAACACACGGACCTCATGAATCAGCTGTGCTCTTCCCCCAGCATCTTGCTTCCCCAGATGAACTTGGGTACTCCTGAGCCTGGCTTCAGTGGAGCTCTCCCTTGGCTTTACACTGCGCTGAGTCTTTGCCACGAGAGTTTGGACATCCCAGGAATTTCAAGTATCATTTTGTGAAAGAAAACTGTGAGTAGCCTGTTTTTTTCTTACTTGCCTCAGCTGCTCTGGGATGATTTCAACTGCATCTGGACCGGCTGCCTCTGAGTTTTGAAGTTCCTACTTTAAATTTTTAATCCACAAACTGCAGCCGGGTTACTTTGTACGTTTTACTGAATATTGTACCTGTCTTATTCAATATACCATTTGATTGGACTTTTAAGTCAGTGTTTTGGATCCTGTTTTGGGCTCGGCCTAATTAAGCATACTCACTGTAATCTTCATACAGCTGGGTTTCAGCTTCTACATCCCTCCCCAGAAACACCTTTCAGCCCCTACCATGGAGGTCTGAGTGGCTGCAGAGGGATCACACTCTAATTTCCCTACTTTCAGTCACTGTAATTGCCTTACCCTGACTTTGAAAGTTTCTCTGTACCAGCACAGTGAATGACTGACAGTTCCCTTCTCAGCTCAGTGAATACCTGACAGTTTTTCTGTGCCAGTGGCCATTTTGTTTTTCTCTTCAGTGTTTCTTTTTGAAGGGAACAGCTCTAGACAGCAGTTTCCACACATTTAAACATGCTGTGGAGGCACGTGGAGTTTCAAAATCCTTTTCTTTGAAGAGTCTTGGGTTTCCCTGAGCCTACCTTGCTAAAAAAAAAAAAAAGGAGAGGAAAGGTGGTTTAAGTCTCTACAATGCTTGTTTCTCTGGCTGTATTATATGTGATATGTAATCAGCCGACGGGGGAATTAATAGATTGCTTGTGTTCCACCTGCACGCTGCATCCCGGAGACTCTTTCCCCATTCCCACTGCGCTGCTAGATGGGTTCATCAGCACCTTATCTCCTCCCTCCTCAGAGCCCCTGCTGCAGGATCTTCCTGCAGGAAAGGATTCAGTCAGCTCCCATGTCGCTTCCACAGCCGCTGGAGGCCACAGCAGCCTTGACTGACAGTGCCTTCCTCACACTCTTCCATCTGACAGGACGCCTGTGCCTTTTGGAGTCTTTTGGAATATCTCCTACGCCTGCCCAGTAGCAGGCGAGCATATGGCGTGGTCTCGCAAGTGGTCCCATAAGTCCTCAGACCTTGGAGCAGTACATCCTCCTTGGGGCGTTGCATGTGCCTTGCGGGGTACTATGGATATTCAAGAAGACTTTAAATCTTCGGAGGTCAGCCCTGACTCGTTGGAGTACTGAGATGGGGAATATTCTCCGTCTGTTTTCTTCGCTGACGGTTCTCAGCCTTTTTCGGTAAGAGGAGTTGCCGGCTCTAATCACACAGGTGATCGAGTCGCTCCCCCTAGCCGACACGCCTGCTCCACCGGATTCTCAAATCCGGTTGCAGCCGGATCCCATTTTCCAGAGCATTCGTACGGCATGCAGTATTGGTCAGTTATACCCTTGGTCTCCCTTTCACTTGGACCGTTGGCTGACATACCCGACAGTTGATGCATTCTGACCAGAGTCATCAGGCATACCACACTTCCGGTTGAGGGCGGAGAGGCGCTCCGCGACCAGCAAGACCTAAAGAGTTGGGAGGCTGCTAAAGACCGGTTTTCCTTCGCCCGCTATTTCCTTCTTGCAGGTGTGTGGAGGTCTAGCAGCTCGGGCCTCCCTTCGATGGATTCAGCAGCTTCCCGGTGTTCCCGAGTTGGTTCATTTCGAATCCATCGCTGCATTCCGGGCAGAAGCATTCTGTGATCTCTTGCGGCTGTCAGCTCGCTTCCTAGCACCGGTGTCGGTAGCTCGGAGATGGCTCAGCCTGCGTCAATGGGCAGCGGATGTTGCTTCATTTAAAGGCTCCAGCGTTTAGATGCCATTCGTCCCGGTCCACCGTTGGATGGAGGACTGGGCCGTTACTCTGTTTATTTTGGGATGCTTCAGGTCCTGGATTTTCTAGGGGCTGGGTGCGACACTCGTAGGGGACGGGTGTTTCTACCTCAGGAACGTTTTCAAAAGTTCTCTCTTCAGCTCCGCCGCTGCTTGGATCAAGCGGCGCCTCGGCCTTGGGGCTACCTTCAACTCTTGGGGTCCATGGCAGCAACGATAGCCCTTGTTCCGTGGGCAAGAGCGCTCATGCGCTGCTTGCCGACGGCGCTTCTATCTCATTGGTCGCCGGTATCGGAGAGTTATCGAATCCGGTTGCTTTTGCTTCTGCCGGTGCGCCGCAGTCTCCGCTGGTGGCTTCAGGCACACAATCTTCTACGGGCGGTCCCTCTGGAGTCTCTGCGCTGGATCTTGGTGACGCCAGTCGCCGACCTCTCCGGTTGGGGAGCGCCTTGCGGCGTGGCCTCGGCGCAGGGGAGTTGGTCACCTCGCGAAGCCCAAGGGTCTATCAATCGTCTCGAGATGCGGAAAGTGCGCTTCGCCCTTCTTCAGTTTCAGCCTCTTCTGCGGCGGCGTGCGGTTCGGATCCTGTCCGATGCCACGACGGTTGCTTACCTAAGCCGCCTAGGCGGCACGCAATGTCCGGATGTCTCACAGGAGAGGCGTTTGCTCCTCCCGTGGGCGGAGGAACTTCTTCAGGCTGTCAGCACAGCACATCGCAGGCGTGAACAATGTGTAAGCCGATTTTCTCAGCCGGCACTCTCTGGAGCCCAGGGGCTGGGCTCTGCAGCCGGATGTGTTCCGGTCCATTGTTCGCCTGTGGGGACTACCGACCATGGATCTAATGGCTACGGCGCAGACTGCCAAGGCTTCGCTGTACTTCGGCCATTGGAGGGATGAGGGAGCGCACGGCATGGATGCTCTCTCTCAACCGTGGCCAATTCATCTTCTCCTGTGTTTTCCCTCCCTGATCCGTGATATGCATGGTTCTCCAGCGGCTCCGAGACCGTCGCAACCCTGTGCTCCTGCTGGCTCCGAATTGGGCTCGCGGACCATGGTATGCGGATCTCTTCCGTCTGTCTGGGGCGTCGCTGCTCCGCCTCGAGGCGTTGCTCGGCCTTCTGATTCAGGGACCGGTGGAGATGGAAGACCCGGCTCCTTACTCGCTTACGGCCTGGCAATTCCACGCCACCAGTTTGCTCGCTACGGCTATTCGCCTAGCGTGGTTGTGACGCTTCTCGCGGCGCGGCAGTCTACCACGATGCTGACTTACGCTCGGGTTTGGCGTCTCTTGATGGTTGGTGTTCGCGAAATAACCTCTCACCCTGGCGTTGCGGTGTTCCGGACATCCTGTCCTTTTTACAGGCCGGAGTGGATAAGGGATTAGCGCTCGATTCCTTGCGAGTACAAATGGTCACCTTAACTTGTTTTCGGGGTCCTATACCGGGGCGATCGATAGCTTCGCATTTGGACGTGTCTCGATTCCTCCGCGGAGTTAGGCCTTCCGGCCTCCTCTGCGTTCGCCTGTACAGGCGTGGGCTCTCGTGCTTGTCCTCTGTGCCCTCGTTGCTCCTCCCTTTGAGCCTCTGAGGGCATGTTCTCTTCTAGATTTGACTCTGAAGGCAGTCTTCTTGGTGGCCATAACTTCGGCACGCCGTGTTTCTGAGCTCCAGGCTCTTTCGTGTCGACATCCCTATCTCTCGTTTTCCTCCGAAGGCGTTTCTCTGTGAACTGTCCCTTCCTTTGTTGCCCAAAGTGCTGACGCCGTTCGCTGTTGACTAGCCTCTTTTCTTTCCGTCTTTTCCAAAGGCGCAGTGTGACAGTGGTCGGTCTCTGTTGCGGGCGATGGACCTTACGAAGGTTCTTTTTCGGTATCTGGGGGTTGCGGGACCCTTCCATTTGACTATTGCTCTTTTGTCTTGTTCGCGGGTTCTCGTCGGGGATCCGCAGCCTCCGAATCTACCATTTCTTGATGAGTTACAGAGGCCATTGAGGCGGCGTACCTTCTTCTGGGAGAGCCAGCTCCACCGGGACTCTGTGCTCACTCCTCTCCGGCGCAAGCAACTTTGTAGGCCGGAAGGTCTCATGTAGTTCCTCTCGATATTCGCCGGGCGGCGACTTGGTCGTCGCTGTCCACCTTTGTCGGTCATTATAGGTTGGACGTTCATGCCCGTCAGGAGGTCCGTTTTGGAGTTGCTGAGCTGTCGGCGGCCTTACCCCCCCCCCCCCCCCTTGAAAGCAGGTAGCTTGGGTACTGCCCGTTTGTCTGGACTGGTCTAGCAGTATGAACTGGAAGGTGAAATTTCACTTACCGTTAATTTCCTTTCCTGGAATACTGCTAGACCAGTCCAGGACCCGCCCTGCTGTTGGTTGGAGTGCTGCTGGTGCGGTGCAGCCGCCGACCGCGGTTCTTCTCTTTGCCGGTATGCCTCGCCATGGGCAGTCCATGGGTTCGTAGGTGGATACTGTTTTCAGCTCTAGGGAGTTCTTCGGCTCCCTTGTATATAGTTCACTTGAGACCCTCTGGGGTGATGTTACAGTTCATGTTGCATTAGCTTGTGGACGTAACTGAGGGAGACCCCTAGGGGTAGGATTATTATCACCAGGCTCCAGCCTATCAGAGCTCTGGTAGAATTCTCTGTTTCCAAGATCTGCTGGCAGGGGTGCATAACCCGTTTGTCTGGACTGGTCTAGCAGTATTCCAGGAAAGGAAATTAACGGTAAGTGAAATTTCACCTTATAATCAGATGCTACAACAACCCTCTCCAAAAGTTTTGTTGAATAAAAAGACCAGAGCTGCCTGGTTAAGCTTCCCTTATCCACCCTCAGTTTTAGCATTTTCACCTGCTTTTATCTTAGAGGGTCTGAAGGGTGGATTATTTGCAGTACTGGAGCTTCCCAACAATGTTCCTAGCACTGTCCTAGAAAGCGTAGTTACTCACCTGTAACAGTTGATCTCCAGGAACAGCAGGAATTTAGTCCTCACATATGGGTATCGTCGGTACAGACGGAGCTTGCGTGGGAACGCTCCCCAGCGTCCAATAGGAACGCTTTTGGGAGCATCCCTCAGCACATACGCGCTGCCTTTCCCGCCTTTCCAACTGTCCCTCTTCAGTTAAGTTTGTAGCTGAGTGAAAGGATAGAGGGAGAGAGGAAAGAGATAAAGAGAGAGAGAGACAACTCCTAGGGGAGGTGGGTGGGTTGTAAAGAATAAATTCCTGCTGTTCCTGGAGATCACCTGTTACAGGTGAGTAAGTACGCTATCTCCAGGAACAAGCAGGAATGTAGTCTTCACATATGGGGACTCCCTAGCTGAAGATGCCAGGGAGATAGCCCCAGGAAGGTGCCACCCTAGAAAGGTAGGCATCCTTCCTCCCATGGATCTCTGGCATTCCATCAGGGTTGGTGGGTAGGAGTTGATTTAGGTCTGAAAGAGATTTTGAAGAACAGCTTGGCCAAAGAAGGCATCCCGACGGGAGGCTTTATCCAGGCAGTAGTGGGCTGCGAAGGTGTGTACCGAAGTCCAGGTGGCTGCTCAACAAATGTCATCGATAGACACAGAGTGGAGATTAGCCATGAAAGTTGCCATGGCTCTCACGTTATGAGCTGTGACATGGCCTTGAAGAGAAAGACCCTTACTCTCATAAGCAAAGGATATGCATTGGGCAATCCATTTAGATAAAGTTCTTTTGGAGACTGGAAGTCCCAAATGACTAGAGTCAAAAGCTACAAAAAGTTGCGAGGACTTTCTATGTTGCTGTGTTCTCTGTAGGTAAAAGGCTAAGGCTCTTTAAAATCCAAAGTATGAAGGTTTATTTCTGCATTAGAGGTGTGAGGCCTCGGAAAAAATACAGGAAGATAAATTGATTGATTTTAAATGAAAAGGCGAAACCACCTTTGGCATAAAGTGTGGATGAGTTCTAAGAACAACCTTATCATGGTGAAACCTAGTATAAGGTGGATCAGACACTAAAGCTTGCAGTTCACTAATGCAACGTGCAGAGGTGATTTCAATTAGGAAGATGACCTTCCAGGTCAAAAAAGTAAGGGTTGTAGTGGCTAAAGGCTCAAAAGGCGGCTTCATGAGCTGCTCGGGAACTAGATTTAGATCCCATGCTACCGGTGGTGGCTTAATGGGAGGTTTGGTTAATAGAAGACCTCTCATAAATCTGGATATGAGTGGATGAGAGGAAATTGGTTATCCATTCAGAGGCTTATAAGAAGCTGCAATTGCACTAAGATGGACTCTTACCGAATTGGTCTTTAGACCAGAATTCGATAAGTGAAGGGGATACTCTAGTATCGATTCTAAAGGTATGACAAGGGGGTTTAATCCCTTCTTGGAGCACCATATAGTAAAACGTTTCCACTTGAAGGCATAAGACCTTCTTGTGGAAAGTTTCCTAGAAGCCTGAAGGATATCCTTTACCTGTTGGGGCAGGTTGAAACCCTGGAGGTCTAAGCCTTCAGCAACCAGGCCGTGAGATGCAGGGACTGGGGACTCGGGTGCCATAGCGTCCTGTCCTCCTGGGAAAGGCGATCTGGAGCATGCCCTAACTCCAGAGGTGTAGCTTGAGAGAGATGTAGAAGCAGGGGATACCACGCTTGGCGTGGCCATCGTGGCGCTATGAGAATCATACGACCCCTGTCTCTCTGAAGCTTGAAGAGTGTTTTGGGGATGAGGGGAATGGGTGGGGAGGCATAAAGGAAGTCCTGACCCCAATGAAGGAGGAAGGCATCCCTTGCCTGACAATTGTGAGCCGGAATCCTGGAACAGAACTGGGGAAGTTTTGGCATTCAGTGGACTTGCAAAGAGGTCTATGTCTGGAGTGCCCCAAAGATGAAATATCTTTGCCACCTGGTCTAGGTGGAGCGACCACTTGTGAGGCAGCAGTACTCGACTGAGTTTGTCTGCCCAAAGGTTTTGAATGCCTGGAAGATATACCGCTAGACGTTGAATTTGATACTCTCTGGCGAGGGCCCACAGTCGTAAAGCTTCGTTGCATAACGACAGAGAGCCTGTTCCGCCCTGCTTGTTCACATAGAACATGGCTACTTGATTGTCTGTCTGGACTAGGACTGTCTTGTAGCTGAGCTGGGCGTGGAATACTTGAAGAGCTAAATAGATTGCTCTTAATTCCAGGAGGTTTATGTGGAGACCAGGTGCCCTGTGTAGAAGATGATTCAGGTGTGCTCCCCAACCCACCTGTGATGCATCTGTTGTTAGGGTGGCCTGAAAGAGGGGTTGATGAAAAGGAGATCCCACTGTCAGATTTTCTATTGATTACCACCATTGGAGGGACAAAATTAGTCTTTGAGAGTTTATTATTTTATTATTTTGTCTGATAAGTGGCCTGTGTCCACTGTGTGGATAGGGTCCACTGAGCTGCTCGCATGTGGAGGCGAGCATATGGGACTACATGAACTGTGGATGCCATATGTCCCAGCAACTGTAGTAGCTCCCGAGCAGTTAGGGAGGATTTCCCTGCTGCTTCAGAAGCTAGTTACATTATGCGAAGACACTGGGCCTGTGGAAGGGAAAGCCTTTGCCTGTCTGGTATCTAGACAGACCCCTATGAATTCCAGGCATTGGGAAGGAACAAGTTGGGATTTTGGGAAGTTTATTACCAACCCCAAGTATTGGAGGATTCGCATTGTGCGAGACAGTGCAGTGCTGGTCTCTGCAACTGAAGGGGCTCGAATGAGCCAGTCGTCTAAGTAAGGGAAGACGAATATCCCCAGGGTTTGCAGAAATGCAGCTACTACTGCCATGCATTTCATGAATACTATTGGTGCTGAAGCCAGACCAAAGGGAAGAACCCTGTACTGGAAATGTTTTCCCTTGAAAAGGAATCGTAAGAATTTCCTGTGATTTGGATGGATCAGAATGTGAGTGTATGCATCCTTTAAGTCTAGAGAGCAAAGCCAATCCTGGCTTTGAAGGTATAGCAGAAGAGTTCCTAGAGAAATCATTTTGAACTTCTCTCGGAACAGGTACTTGTTCAATTCTCTGAGGTCTAGAATGGGTCTGTGTCCTCCTGTTTTCTTTGGAATAAGAAAATAGGGGGAGTAGAACCCTGCACCCCATTGAAGAATGGGTACCTCTTCTATTGCCCCTTGAGCAAGAAGTGTTGAGACCTTGTGATCTAGCAGATTGTCTGCAGAGGTTTGAGAATTGAATTGCCTTAGAATTGTAGGAGGGGGCATGCTGTGAAAATGAAGCTTGTACCCCTCTCCTACAATGGACAGAGTCCAATCTTCTGCTGTAATCTGATGCCATCTGCTGGCAAAGTGGCATAACCTGCCTGGGATATTGGGGGGATGGGGACCCCTCAGAGGCAGGAAGGCTAAGCTCTCTAGGAAGGAGTCAAAACCCTTGAGGGAGGTGAACCTGCGGAGCTGGTTGGGCTATCGGGCCTTTTGGCTTCTTTTGCTGTCTAGTTTGTCCCTTTTGGGCAACCTGACCCTGAGTTTGACTCTGCTGGGTATAGGAAGGATAAAATTTCCTCTTTTTGCTTAAAGAGGGTTTTTTATAAAGCTTCTTTTTGGCTGGAGTGGCTGTAGATTTTGACAATCTATCTAGAGTGGTATTGTCAGCATCTAACTCGTTAGCCTTTTCCTGCAGATCTTGCCAAAGAGATTCTCTCCCCTGCAAGGAATGTTGCCTAACTTGTCCTGTACCCAAGTCTCCAAGTCTGATGCCTGAAGCCAGGCAATCCGTCGTGCCCCAATGGCAATAGCAGAGGTTCTGCTGATGCAGTCAAAGGCTGCACGATTCACAAACTTGGAGACATCTTGAGCATGCTTAACTAGAGCAAGAAAGTCTTGTCTCTTGTCATCTGGGAGAAATGGGCTCATAAGCTCCAAGTTTCCTGTAACGTCTTTAAGGAACATTCCCATATATAGTATATATGAACTGATCCTAGCTGAAAGCATGGAAGCCTGAAAGGTTTGGCGCCCAAAAGCGTCCAGAGTCCTGCATTCACGACCTGGGGGATTGGATGCATGCCTCTGCACTTTTCATCCTACGCATGGCTGATTCCACCACCATTGAATGGTGTGGCAGCTGAGTCTTTTGAAATCCAGGACATCGTGGAACTCGATACATAGTATCAAGTCTCCTAGAATGAGGAGATGTAGTCAGAGGTGTCTCCCACATTCTGAGCATCAAGTTATGCAGAATTTCATGGATGGGCAGAGTAGCTGCTTCCTTTGGAGCTTTAGGATATTGGAGAATTTCCAAGTCCTTTGCTCTGGGTTCCTCTTCAGGAGCTACCGTGATTGAAAGGCCCTTGTCTTTTCAGGATTTTATTCGTGATATGGCCATGTCCTCTGGAGGTGACATTCTGCGTTGGGGAGAAGAGGGATCTTCCAGGAGAAACTCTCTGGTACCAGCAAAATTGTCAGAGTCTTCGGAATCGGAGGATTTGAAGTATTCCTGACCACAATGCTCATGCAAAACATGGTCCCGGTATCGATTGAAGTTGGTACCGAATTGATCCGGTACCGATCTGTCGATTCCAGCCAAAGATAGCGTGGGAAGAATTCCCGCCGGTACTGTCGGTACCAGTACCAGTGTCTGTACCGGTATATGTACCGGCATCGGTATCGGTGTTGGTACCGGTGCCCGTTAAACCATAGGTGTCAACGGTGCCACAGCTGTGAGCAGAGCTGCAATGCTGCATTCGATAGCGAGGAACCTCTGGTCTATCGACGCTGATGCTGCCAATGCCTGGGTGTCGGTACCGGTGAAAACGGCCTGGACCCCTGAGCATGGCATAGGTAGTTCTTGCGAGGTCGAGGCCTCGAGAACATCCTGAAGCCCCATTGATGCTTTGGAAGCCAAAGCCTCCCGCCTGGGCTGTTTTGCTGGTGTGGTTCCCTCAAGGGCAATGCCAATGGCCTCTCGATGCTTAGCAGGAGTGCTACCCTTTGAGGACCGGCTTTTATGTTTAGTTACCTGAGATCCATGGGAGGAAGAGGAGGTCCTTGAAGATGTCGATGCAATGAATCTGGCATCCGAAGAAAAGAGGGTACTGAGCTTTGCAGCCCGGTTCTGTCTTCACCTTTTAGTCATCCCCATACAGGAGAGACATTCAGATGGAGAATGTTCAGGCCCTAAACATTTAAGACACCAATCATGGGTGTCAGTGATGGAAATGGTACTGCCACACTTAGTACATTTTTTGAAACCACTAGTTGGTTTTTCCATGTTTCAGGAATATGGGGCCTAAAGCCCAAAATGGCGCCTAGCACCGAAAAAAAAGGTTTCTGAAGAGAAACAGTTCAAGTTTTGTGTTTTGTTTTGTTTTTTAAAGAAAAGAAAAGAACCGGCGGTACCAGTAGGCGTCGTGTGGAGGCAAATGTGACCACAAGAAAACAATTTTAAAGACTGAATTTTCTGCGGTGACAGGGTATGGGTCCTGTCGGCTCCACGGAAAACGAAGAACTGAAGATGGACCGTTGGAAAGACGGGAAGGCAGCGCACATGTGTTGAGGGATGCTCCCAAAAGCGTTCCTATTGGACCAACGATACCCATATGTGAAGACTACATTCCTGCTTGTTCCTGGAGATTATGATATGCAACAAGGAGAATTAGGCCCATTCGGTGTACCTCACTTCTGTCACAGAGAAATGCTACAGACGTCAGCTAAACTCTGACCTTCCCTTTCCTTCCTTTGCCACTAGCCTTCTGTATTTATTCTATGCTTTGAGTTCTGATGCCATTTTGTTTCTTTGCCACATCCACTTAGCAATATTTTCTGATGTACTTCCTGAATTTACCTCCTAGAGCGACATATGGTGACCACCTGTTCTAGGACATACTTTCCTCTGAAAAAGGTTTGGTTCTTTGCCTGCTTTATACCTTTGGGGAATATGAATATCATATTCCCCTATCTCCCTTTTTCCTCTAGGGTGTGCTTAAGCAATGCAGACGTGCCCCATTTTGGTAGCCTTTATCTAGATCATCTCCAGCCTGGCTATGTCATTTTGATGGTATGATTTCCAGAATTGGAATACACACATTCTAGGTGAGGTCTCATCACATTGTTTTGCTAACTTGAGATCATTAGACATGATCATCCCAAGAACTCTTTCCTGGTTGGTGCATATTAGTATTTCATTCCCAACTATATGTGTCTTTTTTTTGAAAATGACACTAAGATCTGCAGTAGAGTGGAAACCCTGAAGGGGAATAGACAAAATGAGGAATGATTGTATGCTTCATTGTTAAGATTCAGTTCAATAAAGGACAGAATTACACAGATATTCAAGAGGGCAATTCATGATGAGGAGGCAACGGGTGAGACACTGATGTACAGTAACCAGGAGACACACCTCAGGGTGAAATAGAACAGTGTGAAATGACAGTGGTCAGAGAGATACTGAGATATAAAGGAAAAAGCACAGCCAGTAGAAAAAGGAGATGATCATTCTTTTTTATAGATCATTGAGGCCTTATCTAGACTGTTATATGCATTTCTGGAAGTTATACCTTTTGAAAAGATATAGACAGGTTGGAGGCAGTTCAGAGAAAGGCAAGCAGAATGGTGTAAATTCTTATCTAAAAGCCATATGAAATAAGACTTAATGGACCTAAATATGTCTATCCTAGAGGAGAGGAGAGATGGGGGGAATAAGATGAAGCATTTAAATGCATGAGAAATAAATCTTTCCATATCATCCTGCTAGACCAGTCTAGACAAGTTGGTTGTATCTGCCTACCAGCAGAGGTGGAGACAGAAGAAATCCAGACACTTTTATTTATTATATTATACTTATATATCGCCCATCCAAGACGCTATGTTCACAAAATAATACAAGAAAACAAGCAAAAAGTACAGTCAATTACATAAAACTTAGAATACAAGAAATCATATAACGCTTTCAACTGAGTCTTAAATACAATAAGATCAGGCTCTAACTGCAGAGTTAAAGGAGGTGAATTCCAAAAGACAGCAGCCTGTATCCTAAAAGTCTGACTACAACAACTAACCTTACAGACCCACACAAAGCCCCAGAATCTCTAGCAGACCAGCTGCCTCCAACCACAGAGCACAAGCAGGAACATATGGTTTAATAAGATCCATATCGTGCAAAGCCTTGAAAACTAAAAGAAGGGCCTTATAATGAATCCTGAAATTAACTGACAATCAATGTAATTCCACCAAAATTGGGGTTACGCGATTAAACCGGCCCAGGCCCTTACCAGTCTTAGTGCAGAATACGACAGCTAACTGCAGCCTAGTCATCTTCCTCGCAGGAAGACCCAACAATAAAAATTAACAGTAGTCAATCCATGGCAGCACAAAAGCCCTATTCCTGTTCGGTAATCCAGTTTAGTCCTCCACAATCGGGTAGTGCCCCTCCTCCTGCAGCCTGGAGACTGGACCAATCAAGTCTTCTGTAGTATATATGCAGACGGAGCTCCCAGAAGCCCCCAGTGTGTCCAGTCTCCTTGCAGCTTGAGGACTGCTGTGCCCTTTCTGGGCACACTAAGTGTCATTTGAAGAAGCAACACTAATTAGTTAGTTCTTTTGGGGTTTTGTTTTTGATCCTTTATTTACCATTTATTTGCTAGGTAGCTGTATCTTTAAAAAAAAAAAAAAAAAAATCCATTGCCACAGGGGACATCCTGGAGGAAGCCAGACCTGCATTGGGCTCCTGCCTTCCTGCCTGGGGATTTCTGAAGCCTGGGTTGAGCTCTCCCCTAGGCTGTACGGGGAAGAGCCATACCTGCTACAGCATTGTCTGTTACCTGGAGAAGCTGGCTGAGTTCCTGGCTGTTTCCTGAGCTGGTAGGAGTTTTCATTTCCTTACCTTTCTCGGGCACTGCAGCTCCCTCCTGTTTGAATTATCAGAGGGTCTGTCAGCTCCCCTGCCTCGCGATTTGTACTTTTTCCTGAATTTTTTCGCTTGCCCTGTATTTAAGGGTCGTTTTCTTTCTTTTCCTTGTTCTTTGGTTGCCTTTGTATTTTCGCGCCGTTTTTTACCGCGGGTGAAAAAGTGCGGCGGCCATTTTGAATTTCTAAAGAGTGCTTTTTAGGGGCATTTTTTAACACTTGTGCACGGGTTCCCCTGGCATTTTTGGGGTTTCTTATGCTGGCGATTTTGCTCAGGGCACCCCTGGGATTCTGGGGAGTGTTTTATTTTCTGTAAAAAAAAAAAAAAAAAAAAACGTTTTAAATTTGAGTCTGTACTGATTTGCAGGGCTTCCCTGTTTCGGTTCCCTTCTTTCCTGCTGGGCGGTGGTTGCCTTAGCATGGCTACCAAACCCCAATGCATGATTTGTGGGTCCCGCAGAGGTGCAGTGACTGACTCTGGCATCTGCAGGGGCTGTGCTTCAGTTTCTTCAGACCTGGAGCGTCCTATTGAAGTTAAGGAACAGCCTATCCCCGGGGACACTTCTCTGTCGGGGGACAGTGTCCCTTCAACGAGCGTCCCCCCTTCTGGATCGGTCCCGCCGTCCAATGGGTCGATACCTGAGCTCCAACATGCGGCTATAGTAGCGCCGCCTATGGACTTTTCCCCTGATTTCGTTCTCCTCATGCATCAGGCTTTCCGCTTGAGCCGGTCCGGTCAGTTGCCGGAGGCTTGGCCCGCCTCTCTCCCCTCAGGACCCGCAGGGGAGGTTCAGCGGTCTTCTCAGCCCGCTGTCAAGCGGCTCAGGTTGATGGACCAGGATCAGGACACCCTTGGTCTTCCGGATTCCGAGGCGGAGGGTGATCCTGAGACTGAGGCTGAGGAGTTAGAGGACGGGGAGATCCCTGAGCCGGAAGATCAGGCTCGGATCATTCGGGTGTTTCGAAAGGACGAGCTGATCCCTTTGGTCACAGAGTCTCTTCAAGCGCTTAACCTATCTGCGGTGCGGCCCCTGGAGGAGGAGGGTCTTGAGGATCCTCTCATTCAGGCGGTCAGGGATGCCCAGGTAGTTTTCCCCGTGCACCGCGTGGTGGAGCAGATGATCCATGCGGAGTGGGAGCAACCGGAATCCGGTTTGAAAGGGATTCAGACCATGAATCGTCTTTACCCCCTTGCCGACAAAGACAGGGACTTATTTAAGTCTCCACGTGTGGATGCTGCAGTTTCGGCAGTGACCAAGAAAACCACCATCCCGGTTGAAGGGGCTGCGGCCCTGAAGGATGTTCAGGACAAGAAGGTTGATAATTTGTTGAAGCAAGCCTTCGATACCAACGCCTTGTCTTTGCAAGCCTCTATTTGTGGGGCGTGGGTAGCTCGGGCTTGTTTGCGGTGGTCACAGCATCTGCGCTCGGGCTCCGGTCTGGACCAACAGGGTCTGTTGGACGTTACCCGCATGGAGTCGGGATCGGCCTACTTGGCGGATCTGTTTTATGATTTAATCCGCTCCTTAGCGAATAGTATGGCCTCCGTGGTAGCGGCGCGCCGGTCCATCTGGTTGCGCAACTGGGCGGCCGACGGTTCTTCCAAGTCTCGCCTCAGTAAACTGCCCTTTAAGGGCAGATTGTTATTTGGTGAGGCTCTCGATAAGTTGGTGAAGGATCTCGGTGAGTCTAAGGGTGGACGGCTTCCGGAGGATAAGCCTAAGCTCAATAGATCGTCCTCCTCGGCGCGCGGTCAGTTTCGGGATTTTCGCAGGTTTCGTTCCTCCCGACTGTGGACATCGCAGCGCGGTCGTTTTGGAACCCGTCATCAAGGATTTCGTGGTTTCAGGGGAGCGGGAAGAGGCTTCTCCGGAGCCGCCTCTTCCTCGGCCTCTTCCTTTAATCGCAAGCCACAATGAAACGAGGCGGGCTCTAGAGGGAGGCCCGGTTATCGGGGGTCGTTTGCGCGACTTTCTTCCTTCTTGGGCCCAAATTACGTCAGATCGGTGGGTGCTGCAGATTATAGAAGAAGGTTATGCCCTGGAGTTTGCGTACCCACTTCCAGATTCCTTTGTTCTGTCACCCAGCAAGGGAGCTCAAAGAACGCGGGACATCCGCGTGACCCTGGATCGGCTACTTTCACTGGGGGCAGTGGTTCCGGTCCCTCCTTTGGAAAGAGGCACAGGTCGCTACTCCATCTATTTTGTGGTTCCCAAAAAGGGCGGTTCTCTTCGTCCGATCTTGGATCTCAAAGGCGTGAATCGCGCTCTCAGAGTGCCGCACTTCCGTATGGAGACCCTGCGGTCAGTCATCGTAGCAGTGCATCAGGGGGAGTTTTTGACGTCCCTCGATCTCTCACCGAGGCCTATTTACACATTCCCATCCAGCCCTCTCATCAACGGTTTCTCCGCTTCGCGCTTCCGTGGGGCCACTTCCAATTCCGGGCCATGCCGTTCGGACTCGCCACGGCTCCCCGCACCTTCACAAAGGTAATGGTTGTCGTCGCGGCGGCCTTGCGCAAGGAGGGCATCCTGGTCCATCCGTATCTCGACGACTGGTTGATTCGAGCAAAGTCCAGTCGGGAGTGTGTGCAAGTCACGAGCAGGGTGGTGGCTCTGCTGCGGTCCCTTGGCTGGGTGGTGAACGAATGCAAGAGTTGTCTGTGTCCGACGCAGGATCTCGAGTACCTGGGGGTTCGCTTCGACACAGCACGGGGCTTGGTGTGCCTTCCGGAGCACCGCTCTCTAGCGTTGCGGGCTCTTGTCCGACTCTTCCGAGGGATGCCCGCTCCGTCGGCGTGGTGGTATCTGCGGCTCCTCGGAACGATGGCAGCGACCTTGGAAGTGGTGCCTTGGGCGCGCTTCCACATGCGTCCGCTGCAGAGTGCTCTTCTGCACCGTTGGTCCAACCAGTTCGACTCATTGAACAAGAGATTGCCTTGCCCAAGGGCGGTTCGCCGATCACTCCGGTGGTGGCTCTCCTCCGAGAACCTGACGCGGGGGATTCCCTTGGAGCCTCCACTTTCGGTTCTGTTCACAACGGATGCGAGCTTAACCGGCTGGGGGGCTCACTGCGAGACCCGCTTCGCTCAGGGGGAATGGTCTCCCCGGGAGGCTTCTTGGTCGATCAACCGTCTCGAATTACGGGCGGTACGGCTAGCCCTGTTGGCCCTGGAGACTCTAGTCCTCGGCCGTCCGGTGCGAGTCCTGTCGGACAATGCGACTACAGTAGCTTACATCAATCGCCAAGGGGGCACCGGCAGCGTGTCCTTGGAGGCAGAAGCGACGGCCTTGTTCAATTGGGTGCAGACTCGTCTTCCGGCAATCTCGGCAGCACACATTGCAGGCGCAGACAATGTCCAGGCCGATTTTCTCAGCAGAGTGCGGGTAGACCCCGGAGAGTGGGAGCTAAACCCACAGGTTTACGCGCAAATAGTCCGGCGGTGGGGTCCGCCCATCATGGATCTCATGGCGACATTTCAATCGGCCAAGACGGGGCGCTTCTTCAGCAGACGAAGGGAGCGCATGTCCGAGGGGCTCGACGCTCTCATTCAGCCGTGGCCAACGTCCGGTCTTCTTTACGTCTTTCCTCCGTGGGCTCTGATCGGCCGGGTCGTGCAACGCATCGAGAGCCATCGGGGTCGAGTGTTACTGGTGGCCCCGGATTGGCCCCGGAGGCTCTGGTATGCCGATCTGGTCCGGCTGCGCGACGGCGTTCCTTGGCTCCTGCCCGCGCTGCCGGATCTTCTTCTTCAGGGTCCCTTGCGGATGCCCCAAGTGGATCGATTCTCGCTTACGGTTTGGCCATTGAGAGGGCTCGGCTGAAAAAGAAGGGCTACTCCCCCGCGGTGATTTCTACCCTTCTGCGGGCGAGGAAAACGTCCACTTCTCTTACTTACGTTCGGATTTGGAGGATCTTTGAGGACTGGTGCTCCCGGCGGGGAGTCCGGGCGGCGACGGTTTCCGTGCCCGTCGTTTTAAGTTTTCTTCAAGATGGTTTCGATAAGGGCCTTGCGGCTAGTTCCCTGAAAGTCCAGTTGGCGGCTATCTCGTGTTATCGAGGCAAGGTTTTGGGCCGTCTTCTCGGTGCTCATCCGGATGTACGTCGTTTCCTTATGGCTGTTTTTCATTTGCGGCCCTCCCGCAGAATTTTCATTCCTCCTTGGGACTTGAATTTAGTGCTGAGGGCTCTGGTTCGTGAACCTTTTGAGCCCCTGAGTAGGGCGTCCCTGAAAGATCTCACGCTGAAGACGGTTTTTCTTGTAGCCATCTGTTCGGCACGGCGCATTTCTGATCTGCATGCATTGTCCTGCCGAGAACCTTTCTTGTCTTTTTCCGCGGATCGGATCGTCCTCCGTCCGGTCCCTTCCTTTTTGCCAAAGGTAGTGTCTCCTTTTCACATGAATCAGGCAGTGTTCCTTCCGGTGCTTTCTTCGAACTCTGTCGGGTCGGTGGACAAAGGCCTTCACCGGCTCGATGTGGGTCGTACGCTTCGTCGTTATTTAAAGGCTACCGAGACTTTTCGGAAAACTGACCGTCTTTTCGTGCTCTTCGGGGGTGCGCGTAAAGGGGAGGCGGCGGCTAAGGCCTCCATTGCAAGATGGCTCAAGGAAGCGATCGCGTCCGCGTATCTGTTGCAGCAGCGGTCTATTCCGGAGGGGCTACGTGCTCATTCCACTAGGGCTCAGGCGACCTCTTGGGCGGAGTATAGCCTAGTTCCGCCAGCAGATATCTGTAAGGCGGCCACTTGGTCGTCTCTGCATGTTTTCAGTAAACACTATCGCTTAGATGTGTCAGCGGCTCGGGATTCCTGTTTTGGTTTGGCGGTTCTGCGCGCTGATGGCAAGGTCCCGCCCGGTCTTGACTGCTCTGTTACATCCCGATTGTGGAGGACTAAACTGGATTACCGAACAGGAAATGGAAATTACACTAACCTGTTAATTGTAGTTCCTGGAGGGTCCAGTTTAGTCCTCCTTCCCTCCCGACTATCTGCTATACTAATGCGGCGCGCTTTTCCGTAAATTTGTGTAAATAGTTTGAGTATGTTATCTAGTGAACAGATCATATATCCCATGTAGATAGTTATCCCATGTTTTTCCAAGTTTATGCTCCTGTTATATGTAACACCGAACAGCCTGTTCTGGTTTTTATTTTGTTCTCTGTAAACCACGCTGATATCAAATAGTGCGATATATAAGAAAAGGAAATAAATAAATAAATAAATAAAATGACTTGACTCTTGAAAGGAGTTGGCTAATGCGTAAAGGTTATTCTCTAGTGGTAGTTTCAACTCTTCTCAGAGCACAGAGGGGTTGTACCAGCCTGGCATACATGTGGGCTTAGTGCCTCTTTGAGCATTGGTGCAGTGCATAGAAGCATGTTCCTGAGGTGGCAAAGGTACTGGCTTTATTGGCTTTTCTCCAAGACAGTCTGGAGAAGGGCTTTTCCCTTAGTTCCCTGAAAGTCCAGGTGGCAGCTTTGTTCTGTTTCAGAGGTCCAGTGGCTGGAAAGCTTTTAGCCTTGCACCCAGATGTTTCATGTTTTCCTCAAGGGGTTTGGTGTCTGCGTTTCCCCTGCTTCCCCCCCTCCCCCTCCAGTCAATTATCCCTTCCTGGGATCTCTGTCTAGTGCTCAGGGCCCTGATGTCAGAGCCCTTTGAGCCTTTGAAGCATGCTACTCTGAAGGATTTAACTCTCAAGACTGTTTTCTTGGTCACGATTTGTTCATCAAGATGAATTTCTGAGCTCAGGGCTCTATATTGCTGGGATTCATATCTATCTTTCTCAGAGGAGGCCATCTCCATTCGGCCTGTGCCTTCCTTTTTACTCAAGATGATATCTCCCTTTCATATTAATCAAATGGTTAGTCTGCCTTCCTTTTCTAAGGAGCAGTGTCGAGGGAAAGATAAGGATCTTCGCCTTGTGGATGTCCAGGCGGTGCTTCTCTGTTACAAATTCCTTTCGTAAATCAGATCATCTTTTTGTGCTGTTTGCTGGCCTGTGCAAGGGCTACGTGGCTGCCAAGTCTACAAAGGGGCACTGGATCAAGGTGTATCTGTTACAGAACTGGCCTGTTCCTGAAGATCTGCGCACACATTCTACCCAGGCACAAGTGTCCTCGTGTGTGGAACGTAGCTCTGTAGCTTCCTTAGACATTTATCGGATGGCAGCGTGGGTATCACTTTCCACTTTTGTCAAGCATTACTACTTGGATGTCCATGCTTAGGCGGACTCAGCCTTTGGCTCAAAGGTTTTGCGAGCTGCTGTGTCTTCTTCCTGCGCAGTGGAGGTGTAGCTTTGGTACGTCCTATTTGTTTGGACTGGTCTAGCAGGACGATATGGAAGGTGACATTTTACTTACCAAATAATGTCCTTTCCTTAAGTCCTGCTAGACCGGTCCAGGATCCACCCCTGGAACTGTGTTGGTCTGCTATAAAATGGTGGTACCTTTTGGTCCACTATAATCTGAATGATTGGCCCTGCAGGCTGATAACCTACTAACAAGCCTTCTATTCAAACTAATCCTGTACGTAGTTTCTTTGCTGTTTGGTTAAACATTGTTAACCTCTTGTTGTGTGAGGTTTGTTATGTGTTACCATATGCTTGGGTATGAATACTGATTTGTCCCTAGTGGCTCAGGCTGATAGAGGCATAGGAGTGATGTCATTGAAACCTGGGCATTTCATTGGTTCTGCCTTTACTCATCTGTTGATAGGGGAACATGGCACATTGGAATGGCTTGCTGGACCACCTCCACAAAGAATTAAATTTCAAGTGCTTCAGAAAATCTCTAAAAACCTTCCTTTTTGGGACTTCTTTTAACTTACCCGAGTAGCTATTATGGTACAATAGTACCCTTCAGGCATGGTAAGGAGGGCAGCCCTATAGTCTAAGGGAATTGTGTGTATTTATCTTTGTTTTATTCCATTTGCCTATCTTTTCTATGACAATCTACACTATGGAGCTCCTTTCACTTCTTTTCTTTGTAATTATTGTATACCGCATAGACTGCTATTCAATGTTGCGGTATGTCAAATAAAATATAACCATAACCATAACTTGTCTGGACTGGTCTAGCAGGAGTCGAGGAAAGGACATTATCTGGTAAGTAAAATGTCACTTTAGTGTACCTTACAAAATTTAGTACTTGCCAAATCAATTTAATGTCCATTAATCTATGAATGAATGTATTAAGTCAATTAGCATGCTTTTAAAATTGTTTTTATTAAAACAAATGTGTGAAATGGACCCAAAATTCTGAAAACCCAAATGAACTGACAGTGAGCCAGAAACATTTGACCTGTGAATATCCCTAATGAATACAGCAGTGCCTCTTACCATTTTTTTGTATCTATGAGTGTCTGACATTCTTGCTCTAGCACCATTTCTGTGGCCAACGTATTTCCTGTTCTCCAGGGCCAAGCAGGAAGTCAGTCCTCACATATGGGTGACATCGGCGCCGATGGAGCCCCCGTGCGGAGCATTTCCCCAGCTTTCAAGGAAAGCCTTTGGGAATGCAGCGCGCATGCGCGGTCCCCTTGCCGCCCAAGGGTGCCATCTTGCTCAGTCTTTCTTTTTCTGCGGAGCCCAACGGACATGAGTTTGTGTCACCTGGGAAAAGTAGATTTTTTTTTTCTGCGATTTTCGCTTTTTCTTATCTGGTTCGACGCCGGTTCCCCTTCCCTCCTGGGCTCGGTACACCGGTATCGAGTCCGGAATTTCTTTTTTCGTTTTTTGTCCTTCGTGACTAGCGTTCATGCCTTTTTTGATATTTTCACTGGCAGCCCAGTCTTTTGACCTTGCAGGGGTCCTTTTTCCCCCGATGGCTGCCAGCGGGTTCAAAAAATGTGATCGGTGCAAGAAACTTATGTCTCTCACAGACACACATGACTGCTGCCTCCAATGCCTCGGTCCCGACCATGACCCGCTGATCTGAGGCCCATGCGGCAAAATGTCGTCGAAGGCACTTTGGAGCCGTCAGCATCAACGTGAAAGAGAATATTTTCAGAGTCCGCGTCTGGCCGGGCCCGGCCTTCGTCAGAGGCCTCGACATCTCGGGAGTCTGACCCCGAGCGCGGTCGTAGTTTCTCTGAGAGGGGTCTCTCACCCTGGAGCACAAAAGGAAGAAGAAGCTCGTGAGGGCGGCATCGGTGGAGGCCCCTGGGTCCTCGAGGGCCAAGTCGCACAGCCCTGACCGCCACCCCGGGCTCTTGGAGTCGGAGAGGCCATCCAAACTACCTCACATGGAGCCGGAGTCCCCGAGTCACTTAAGTTCTGTTGTCCTCATGGATTCTCCTCCGGGAGAATAGACGTCGGGCCCGACGCCATCAGGGCCCGAGTCGGGGGCTGCTGAGTCTCCTGAGCTTGGACAGGCTGACGGCCTTGGAGAGCAGCTTGGCTGCCTTCATGGAACAGCAGCGGGTGCTGATCGCTGGTCTGACCGGTGCATCTGCCCCGACCACCGGGACCTCGATGTCTAAGTCGACCCCGGAGGCCGAGCCGATCCTCGGGTCCATCAAGTCTCTAGTCAATCCTCGGTCAAGGTCCCTCTTGACCTCATGTGCGGGGCCGAGGTCGTCGACGCCGGTGCCCTCGGCGTCGGGGCGGGTGGCACAGAGGCCCACACGACCGGAGCCGCTCGACTTCTCCTTGGAGGAGTCGGCGTGGGAGACGGAGGACGAGGAGTCTCCTAACACCTTCCGGACCCGGTGCATCCCTTCGGACTCCCCGGAGTCCGAGCCCTCGGAGAAGGTCCCCCCCCCCCGGAGGTTACCCTGTTCTCGGACTTCATGAGGGACATGGCCAAGGCTTTGGCATTCCCTGCGGACGCCGAGGAGGAGCCTCGAGCCGAGGAGCTCGATGCCCTCCAGTATGATTTTCCTCTGAAGGAAGCCTTTACTGTACCAGTTCCTCCGATGCTGGAACGGCTGCTCTTCCATATGTGGGAGGCACTGGCCTTGGCGCCGGTTCTTAGCAAACGGGTCGATTCCATTTATCAAGTCCGTAAGAGCCCTGGGTTCCAAAAGGTGCAGCTACCACACAATTCCATGGTTGTGGAATCAGTCATGCACCGCCTGAAGAGTCAGAAGATGCACTCCTTGGTGCCCCCCGGCCGGGAGGCCCGGAACCTGGATGCCCTCAGTAGAAAGTGCTTCCAGGGCTCTATGCTATCTTGCCATGTCCAGACTTACCAGCTGTACATGGGCATGTACTTAATGGACCGGGCAAAGGAGATTGCCGGGTTCTCAGCTGGCCTCTCCGAGGAACCCTTGCAGAGGTTCAAAGCCTTGTCGGCAGGGATCCGAGAGTGCTCGAAGTTTATCTCTCGAGCAGCCTATGATGGCTTTGAGGCTTCAGCCCGGGTAGCCGCGGCTGGCATCGGTGCACGCCATCAGGCCTGGCTACAGTCATCAGACCTGGAGTCATGGGTGCAGGACAAGTTGGTCGATGTCCCGTGCCGAGCTGACAACCTATTCGGTAAGCCCATGACTGAAAAGGCTGCAGAAATCGAGACTGAGACTCTCACCAGGATAAGGCTGTCCAGAAAGACTTCTGCCCCTTCTCAGAAAAAGAAAGGCTCGGGAAAGAAGCCCTTTTTCCCGAGGAAGGGTGCTGTCTACAAATCCTACCCTCAGTGTCAGGCCTCTCCAGTTCCCCAGCAGGCCAAGGGGCAGAGGCATAGGGCCCCGTAGGCAGAAGACCCCCAAGCCGCCAGCTCCAGCTCCTGCACAGCAGGGAGCGGGGTTTTGACTTCCACAGCTTAGCCTCTCCTCCGCCTGTGGCTCCACTCAGCACAGGGGGTCGGCTGACCCTGTACGCCAACAGGTGGCCAGCCATCACAGGGGATTCCTGGGTACTGAGCATAGTCCAAAAGGGTTACATGCTCCACTTCCGCCAGCTACCCCCCTCCTACTATCCAGGGGAGCCTCCAAGACTCCCTCTACACAGGAACCTCCTCCTTCAGGAGTTGGCAAGTCTTCTAAAGGAACAGGCGGTGGAACCGGTGCCTCACCACCTGAAAGGGCAAGGCTTCTACTCCAAGTACTTCCTGGTACCAAAAAGGACAGGAGGCCTCTGGCCTATTCTAGACTTATGACACCTAAACAAGTTTCTGGAGAGGGAAAAGTTCAAGATGCTTACCCTTGGGATACTGCTGCCCTGCCTCCAGCAGGGAGACTGGCTATGCTCCTTAGACCTAAAGGATGCTTATACTCACATCCTCATTCATCCAGACCACAGGCAATATCTCAGATTTGTGGTGGGAGGAAACCATTTTCAGTACAGGGTACTTTCCTTTGGCCTAACCTCTGCCCCCAGGGTTTTCACCAAATGCCTGGCGGTGGTGGCGGCCTATCTCAGGAATCAGGGAATTTTTGTCTTCCCATACCTGGACAACTGGCTCTTCAGGGGCCAGTCTCTCCAGGAGGCCAGACAAGCCACTCTTCGCACTGTCTCTCTTCTCCAGCACCTGGGCTTTGTCATAAACTACGCAAAGTCCACTTTGCTCCCCTCTCAGAACCTAGAGTTTATAGGGGCAAGCTTAGACACCCTTCAGGCAAGGGCTTACTTGCCCGAAGACAGGGCCCGCAGACTGATAGACTTGGCCAACCATTTCCAAAGCAAGTCTCATGTCTCCGCCAGGCACTACCTGCGGCTCCTGGGCCACATGGCATCTACGGCATACGTGACTCCGAATGCCCATCTGCACATGCGGGCTGCTCAATGGTGCCTCAGAGATCAGTGGACGCAGGCCACAGGCGACCTCTGAGACAGAGTAAAGGTGTCCAAACCACTTTTGGACTCCTTAGAGTGGTGGCTACATCTCCCAAACCTTCTCAGGGGGGTACCTTTTCAGGCTCCAGCACACACAAGGGTGCTGACGACCAATGCTTTCTTAACGGGCTGGGGTGCACATTGCCAGGGCACGTGCACTCAAGGCCTCTGGTCCCCTCGAGAGGCCACTCAGCAAATCAATCTTTTGGAGCTGTGAGCAATCCGCTTAGCTCCTCAAACATTTTCTCATGCCCTTTCTCACCAGTCTGTCCTAGTTCAGACGGACAATCAGGTGGCAATGTTCTATGTGAACAAACAAGGGGGCACGGGGTCCAGGCTCCTATGTCAGGAGGCACTGGCCCTTTGCTCCTTTGCAGTCAAACAAGGCATGTTTCTCAAAACAGTTTATATACCTGGTCAGGAGAATTTCCTAGCAGACAAGCTAAGCAGGATTCTCCAGCCTCACGAGTGGCAATTGAATCCATTGGTGGTCCAGCAGATCTTCCTCCGCTGGGGACTTCCATCCATCGATCTCTTTGCAAGTCCACAAAACCGTCAGCTGCCCAGGCTTTGCTCCAGACAGCCGCATCCCCTGAGGATGGCAGCAGATGCTTTTCTGATCTCTTGGTCTACGGGCCTCCTGTATGCGTTTCCTCCCACGCCCCTGGTGGCCCGAACTTTGTTCAAGATTCTCTGGGACAAGGCCTCGGTGATTTTGGTAGCCCCCAGATGGCCGAGGCAGCTCTGGTTTCCACTTCTGCTGCAGTTGGCGGTGGAAACTCCATTCCCTCTGGGGTTGCAACACTATCTCCTGTCTCAAGAGCAGGGTTCCCTTCTGCACCCAATCTCAGGTCCCTCAAGTTGATGGCCTGGCTGCTGAAAGGATAGTGCTAACTCCCTTACTTCTACCTAAGGAGGTTGAGGAGATGGTCTTGGCCTCTAGGAGGCAGTCCACCAGAAAGTCATTTGCCCTCAAGTGGCGTAGATTTACGGTATGGTGTGCTCAGCGCAGTGAAGATCCTTTCTCTTGCCTTGTGCCAGTAGTACTGCAGTATCTACTTCACCTGTCAGACTTAGGCCTTAAGTCTAACTCTGTTTGTTTGGGTCCACCTCAGTGCTCTGTCAGTGCACCACTCACCGGTGGAAGGACAGTCTCGGTCGGTTCACCCCTTGGTGTCCTGATTTCTCAGAGGTCTGCTTCTTCTCAAGCCTCCGGTTCGTCCACCGGCGACTGAGTGGGATTTAAACGTGGTCTTGCAGCAACTTACTCGCCCACCGTTTGAGCCGATGGCTACTTGCCATTTGCGCTTCCTCTCTTGGAAAGCGCTCTTCCTGGTGGCCAGACATGTGAGTGAACTACAAGCTCTGGTTTCTGATAGACCGTACACACGGTTCTATAGGGACAGGGTGGTCCTACAGACCCATCCCAAGTTCCTTCAAAAAGTAGTCTTCTCTTTCCACCTCAACCAGGAGGTGGTTCTTCCGACCTTTTTTCCCAGGCCGCATACCAGCCGGGCTGAAACAGTCTTGCATACCCTGGACTGTAAGAGGGAGTTGTCTTTTTACATAGAACGTACGCGGGGGCATCGAAGGGCTACTCAGCTCTTCATCTCCTTTGACCCTAATAAGATGGGGTTACCTGTCTCCAAGCGTACATTGTCCACTTGGGTAGCAGATTGTATCGTCTAGGCGTATAAGGCAGCTGACCTCCCCTTGCAGGGTCGAGTCACATCCCACCGTGTCAGGGTGAAGGCTGCGTCAGTAGCTCATCTCCGCTCTGTTCTGTTGGCAGACATCTGCCGGGCCGCAACTTGGTCTTCAAGCCAGACCTTTGCAGCCCATTACTGCCTGGAGAGAGAGTCCCGAAGGTACAGTGCTTTCGGACAGGCAGTACTCCATAATATCTTTGAGGTTTAGGCAACTCTTACCCTCCGGCCCTTGTGTTGGGCTACCGTACGGGGGCGTTCTCAAAGGATATTCTTATCACGAATGCTGAGGCTCTTGAGAGGGAGCCATTTTTTCAGTTTAGGGTTCCCGGTAGCCTAGAGCTGGGGAGTCCCATATGTGACTACTGACTTCCTGCTTGGTCCTGGAGAAAGAGTAGTTACTCACCTGTAGCAGGTGTTCTCCAGGAGCAGCATTAATCAGTCCTCACGACCCTCCCTCCTCCCCTGGAGTTGCAGTCATATCATTGATTTGATTTTTTTGCTGTCTTTTAGCTATGTCATCAGACTGATCAAGATGGCACCCTTGGGCAGGAAGGGGACCGCGCATGCGTGCTGCATTCCCAAAGGCTTTCCTTGAAAGCTGGGGAAATGCTCGGCACGGGGGCTCCGTCCGGCGCTGATGTCGCCCATATGTGAGGACTGATTCCTGCTGCTCCTGCAGAACACCCGTTACAGGTGAGTAACTACTCTTTCCTTTTCTTGTTTCCTTCAGAATGAAGAATCCTTCCATCGTTGGTGTTTTATGCACTGACTCGCAGGGGCTGAACCTGGGCTGTGAGTGAGAGACTAAGATAATGTTATCTGATGTAGAAAGTAGGGGATCAGTCAAATAAAATATCTAACAAAATTGTAGAGCCCTTAAAGTGATATCAGTGGTTTAGTGGGAGACCAGTGAGGAGCTGGTTGTAGTAGTCTAAGTCATGTGCTATCTCCATACAGAAATAGAATAACATACAAAAATTGTCAAATTTGTGTTTCCTACAGATTTGTCCATTGTATAGCAACATTTTCAGTACACAAGTTCTCTGTGTGCACTTTGTGAGAAATTCTGCTTGTATTGTATTAATATGCATTTGATTTGATTTATTAGTATTCATTATACCGCCCTTTGACAACAAGCCGTCAGGATGGTTTACCATCCATGAGAATATCAGTTGTGATACAGGTATAAAAATAACAATAGACAAAGTAAAATAGGACAACAATATTTTACCAGAGAAAAGAAGTGACAGTATGATTGGAGTAAATATCTGTTTATCTGTTGAATGAACAGTAAATGTCTGTGTTGTGGGTCTTACGAGCATGGGCCATCTAGGTAAACCTTTGTGTTTCAGGTCGTGGGAGCCTTTCGGATGAACATGCTGGGGTGATTTCAGTTCTTGCTCAACAGGCAGCAAAATTAACATCTGACTCTACTGATGTTCCTGTCATTTGTCTCGAATGTGACAGTGGGTAAGTGTTTTCTTTTAATTCCCTTTTCCAGAATAGTAGCAGTAAATGCACACCTCAAGCATCACATTAGGAAATAGTAAGTCACGTTATTAACAGGTGAATATACCAAGGGATTTACTGTTTTAGGATATATAGTAAGTCCCTACAATGTTAAGGCAACCCAGTCATTTGTTAATTATTAAGATTTATTAACTGCCTTTACGAAGAAATCCAATCAAGAAGGTGTTCTCCCCTACTGTGTAGAAATCTGAGTTGAAATGATAGGCAAGCCTTGGATTTTTGTGTTTCTTTGTTCTTGTCCTGACTTTAAAGAGAGAGAGAGGGAGGATTAGGGGTTGGCATAATGGCTTAGTGACTGTGCTGTACGCTGTCATGCTGAGGGACCTGGGCTCAGTTCTTAGTTCAGATCTTCCATTTGCCAGGCCAGCTTGGGATGCTACAGATTAAGATCCGTAGAGACTGGATTTAGGATTCTGGATGGCACTTTGCCATGTGGTTCTGCGCCAAGGACTCGGGGATTATAAAATAGAGGAAACGGTTCTGGTGCTAGGAGCCCCAAAAGAAGGCTCCTGGCACTGGATCCTAGCCTGGGTTTAGATTGAGCTGGAAGTACGGAGGAGCAGGAGGAAACTGGTGGTCCCAAATTTTCTCTTCCAAAAAATAGAGGAGGCATATTCAGCAGCAGTGGCCAGCCTGATGAAAGAAGTTGGCCATCGCTGCTTTAAATTAGACCCACATATTCAATGTCTAGGTCATATCCAGTCACCAAAATTGAATATCCGGTGTGCCTTGTTAATAATTTTCAACCACTGTCCAGTTAGCTAAATAGGACAGCCTATATTTCGCTTAACGTTAGCCAATTTAGGTTAACTAGATAGCGACTGATATTGCTGCTAACTAGCTCACCTAGTCTCTGCCCCAGGGATACTAGCGTCGGGGTATTTAAACCCGGCAGAAAGGGGTATTCATCAGCACTAAATGGTTTAATGCTGCTGAATATCCCACTGGCAGTGATTTAACTGGTTAAATAGCTTTGAATATACCCCTAGAACTTCTGTTTTTCAATGCTGAAGCCATTATGCGTGTATAATGGGATCTGCAGCCTTTATTGGCCAAAGACCAAATAAAGGGCAACATCAGTAATAGCACTGTTGCCTTGTCACCGTGGATCCTGTAGATGTCACTTAATCTAGACTTGGGTTCCCACCTTTGGGGGGGGGGAAGTAAGTAAGGGTCTTCCCACCCCTGAATAAATCCTGCCATCCAAACTTCTGCTGCTCCCCCATCCCGCTCACCACTTGCCATGTGTAAGATCATGTTGCTGGCTTTATAGGATAGAGCAGTATGCTAGATGGTACCTGTGCCAGGAGGAAAGGCTGCCAGTCCCTTGTGTAGAGTGATGTGAATCCAGAAGGTATTTGTGTGGTTATTGTTACCACATGAAGTGAGCTCAGTGTACGCAGTCTGCAGACTGATTGCTCCCTTGGCAACTCTGATTCAAGGGAGTTCATGTACACAGGTTGATTTCCAGATTATCGGTCATGATTCATTAGATCCATCCTTCCAAAAAACTCTTTCAGAACAACTAAAAAAGATTGCCATCTGGTTTCAGGAGCATAAACTCATTCTTAATATGAAAAACTAATCTGCGATTTGCTTCAGTAAAGATGACTGTTTGATTGTGATCTGTCTACCTTTTGTGAACCTGACAGATACTTGTGACCTGGCTTTGCCACTATTAGAAACAGGATACTGGGCTTGATCGACCTTTGGGTCTGACCCAGTATGGCATATCTTATGTTCTTATGGGATTTCTCTCCTCAAATTGCTAGTTAAGGATAAGATTATTACACTGGGAGTTATGGGGTTTAAATGTCAATTCCTTATCCATTATATCTTCTCCCTAGTGCAGAGGTCTTTTTGTGTCTTAAACAGGCCTTGACAAATTTTCTTAGAATCTAGGAGCCAGCTTAAAAATTTAGGAGCCGGTCACCAAGACCTTGGTCACCGTGTGCCCCCCCCCTCCCCAAAAAAAAGTATCGCAGTTCCTTTTTTAAGGGCCTGATTTACTGTTTCCCATTTTCTGTGGGAAAAGAAAGCTTAATAAATGATGCCCTTAACGTGCCATTACACAATGCCAACAGAAGGCAGCGGCCCTTCTCCTCCTCCACCTCCCCCTCCCACCAATCCAAGTGAGAACATTGCCAGCAGCATATTGGTGACCCTTTATAGTTGCACCGGAGACCATTTCCTTTTTGCTTCACATATCACCAGTGTCTCTCTCTCTCTTTCATATAGCCCTCTCCAGCCATCAGCCAGTGTGTGTTTGTCTCTCATAGCCTTCCTACACAACCATCACCCGATGTGTCTCTGTCTTTCAGCCATCACACAGTATATATCTCTCTCTCTTAGCCCCCTCGCAGCCATCTACTAGTGTCTAATTCAGCCCCCATCCAAAGGCGGCAGAGCGGAGCCTGGCCGCGCTAACCTTGAAAGTGCAGCCCGTGAAGACATGTACAGCAAAAATACTGCTGAAGAATGGAGCAAGAGCTGCCATAAGAAGCTCCAGTTTAGCCAGATATGCAGAAAGCTTGATGTGATCTTTGAGGGCACCGGAAGTGTCTTCAAATGGGTCAATTTTACAGACATTATGGCTGTAATAGACTTCATAACCAACAAATTATGGTTTAGAAGTGATCCCAATTTCATTTACTGACATTGTGCCAAAAAGAGCTATATCTCACTGCTGCATTCTATTATGTTGGTCTCTGCATTTCTTGGTAGTTGAAGATCTGTCTCCTTTTACACAAAAGTCATTAGGCCGCAATTCTCACCATTCCCTGAGGCAAGCACTGACCTCTATGGCTGCTGGCCCAGTCCCGGGGCACCCTCTGAGTGCTTGCTAACCTTCCACATTGGCCAGGAGAATTGGGAGAGTTGCTGTGCTGGTGGCAGCAGGCAGGCAGGTAGCGTTCGGTCAAGTGGCGGCAGTTGCTCCCTCCACAGTGCGTGTCTTTCAGTGACAAATTTTCTCAGCATCAGAGTTTCGCCGATACTCATTGTGCTTCTCCATCCCCCCTTCTGACATGGCTGGGATCAGCGGCAAACCAGTGCCTCTTCTGAAACCGCGAGACCGGCTTTTCAGAGTTTGACGGAGAAGAGACGTAAGAGGCAATGGGATCCCACTGATGGCAGCTCTGCTAGAGGAGGAGAGTTGGGAGAGACCTGCAGAAAGCACCAGTGAGACTCTGACCACTAGACCAGTCAGGACTTCCTGCACTGCAGCCTACACGAGCCGGATTGCGATGCACTCAAGATTTGCAGGAAAGAAATCCCAGACACCAGGATTTGTCGAGTCCTGGTCTTAAGAAAGCTTAGGTCCATCAGAAAATATCTAGATGGGAAATCATTTAAAACCTTAAATTGTTTAGATTATTGTAGTGTGTGAATTAATATGAATGTCCTATTCCTCAGATTCCCATCCTACTCAATGAAAATGTTTGCAATTAATCCTGGACACAGGGGTGACATTGATATATATGAGCCACTCACAGGCGTCACGTTACCCCATTAGTAATTAAGAAACACTGGCTCACCAGTGCATAACTTTTAAAACCTTGATATTGTCACATTGATTTTACCATATGGGATTTCCATGGTCTCTCTTTTCCCTCCTTATTCTGTACACACCTCACAGGCAGCTAAGATCATCCCAGGTGCATCTTCTCACTGTCCCCACGTCCCAACAGCTAAGATATGAGTGGATTAGGCATTCCACTCTTGCATATAACGCCCCACTGCTCAAACTCTCAATCCTCTGGATATCTGTACTGAAACTTCTTATAAGAAATTTAAAAGACAAGACTTTTCTCTCAGGTTTAACAAGAGGACATATAAGATATACCTTGCTCGCCCTTCAGTTTACTTGACATGACCATCTATTATCTTTTGCTTCTCCCTCATGTGCTCATGTTTTTGTTCTTACATTATATGTAAGAACATAAGAAATATCATACTGGGTCAACCATCAAGACGAGTATCATGTTTCCAACAGTGGCCAAGCCAGGTCACAAGTACCTGTCAGATTCCCAAATGGTAGGCATATACCATGCTGCTTATCCTAGAATTAAGCAGTTGATTACCCCAGGAACTCATCCAAACCTCTTTTAAACCCTGCTACACTAAACACATTTACTATATCCTCCAGCAACAAATTCCAGAGTTTGATTACACGCTGAGTGAAAAAAAGCGCCTCTGATTAGTTTTGAATGTACTACATTGCAGTTTCATTGTGTGTCCTGTAGCCTTTCTACTTTTTGAAGGAGAATAATCGATCTGCGTTTATTCATTCCACTCCATTCGCTGTATAGACCTGTATCATATCTCCCCTCGGCTGTCTCTTTTCCAAACTGAAGAGCCCTAACCTTTTAAGCCTTTCCTCATTTATTATCCCCCTTTATTATTTTGGTGGCTCTTCTCCTTTTTAATGTATGACAAGCAGAATTGCACACAATATTCAAGGTGTGGCCGCACCATGGAACGATACAGAGGCATTATAATATCCTTGGCTTTATTCTCCATTCCTTTCCTTATGATTCCTAGCATTCTATTTGCTTTCTTGGCTGCCGCTGCACACTGGGTGGAGGGTTTCAACGTATTATCCTTTTCCTGAGTGGTGATTCCTAATGTGAAACCTTTCATCTTGTCACTGTAGTTTGGATTGTTCTTCCCTAACCTAGCACTCGTCCACATTTAAATTTCATCTGCTATTTGGAGGATATTGTCCTACTCATTCCTCGCCCTGATTTGTCACTGTCCTATAGAATAATAGTTAGTACTACTTGTCGATGGATGTTTACTGTAGTTTTGTATCATTGGTATACTATTTCCTTTTTTGTTTGTTTTCTATTATAACCGTGATTGTAAACTGCCATGATGCAAGCTTTTGTTTGCCACTGGTAATATAACAAATTACCTAAATAAATAAATAGTGTTGGAATGTTTGTTATAAATGCATCTCCAGGAACAAGCAGGAATGAGTCTTCACATATGGGTATCGTCGGTACCGACGGAGCCTGCGCGGGAACGCTCCCCAGCGTCCAAAAGGAAAGCTTTTGGGAGCATCCCACAGCGCCTGCGCGCTGCCTTCCCGCCTTTCCTAACCGCGTCTCTCCAGTTCTTCTTTTCCGCGGAGCCAGCAGGTCGTGTTCCTGTCACCGCTGAAGAATTTCTTTATTTTCTTTTATTTCTTTGGTCGCGTGTCTGCCTTCTTTGACACCGGACCGGTACCGCCAGTCTTTCTTTATTCTTAAAAAAAAAAAAAAATTTACTGTTCTCACTTCAGTGCATTTTTTCTTTCTTCGGCCTTAGGCCTAGGAAAATTTTTCCTCATGGAAAAGCCCGCCTCTGGGTTTAAAAAGTGCACGAAGTGCAGCAGCACTATTTCTGTCACCGACACCCATGAATGGTGTCTAAAATGTTTAGGTCCTGACCACTCCATTGCGGATTGTGAGTCCTGTTCCATGATGTCTAAAAGAGGTCTACATAATCGAGCAGCCAAGCTCAGTACCCTGTTTCCCTCTGATGCAGCTTCCGTAGCATCGACATCTTCCAGAGCTGCTTCTTCCTCCCATGGATCTCAGGTAACCAAACATAAGTCCAGCCGGTCCTCGAAGGGTAGATCTCCCTCTAAGTATCGAGATGCCTCCAGGCTTGCTCTCGAGGAATCTGCATCGGCAAAATTACCCCGGCAGGAGGCTCCGGCTTCCAAAGCTTTATCTATGGGGTCACAGGTTGACATCGATGGCTCGGCCTCGACTGATCACCTGTTGCCATGTTCTGGGGTACCGGTGGTTCCCACTGGTACCGACATCCAGACATTGGTGGCGTCGATGGATCAGAATATCCTGACCATGCAGCGTGCCATTACGGCATTCATACAAGCTGCGACGCCTTCGGTACCGCAACAAACTCCGTTGGCGGTACCGACACCGGCACTGGTACCAATATCGGTGCCGGTGCCGGTACCGATTGCATCGACATCGGCTTCGGTGTCGATTGCAGCGGTACACTGTTCTGTGATGCCCATCGGTACCGACTCGGTACCGATCACTCCCGATGTCGATACCACCCGGTACGCGTATCGGGCTCTGCAGGAGCATCCAGACAGCGATACTTCGATTCCTCTGAAGACTCTGATGAATCAGAGGCCTCTGTTGAAGCATCGGTGATCCTTCCTCTGGAGCCCTCTTCTCCAAAAAGAAGAATGTCTCCTCCAGAAGACTTGTCTTTTCAAGACTTCATCAGGGAAGTGGCCAGGGGCCTTTCCATTTCAGTGGCCCCTGAAGCAGAGCCTAGAGCCAAAAAATTAGGAGCCTTAGGATATTGTAAAATATCTAAAGAGGCAGCCACTTTACCAATTCATGAGATTCTTTATGATCACATGTTGGGCATATGGGAGACCCCTCTTACCATCTCCCCTCATTCTCATAAGTTGGACACCATGTATCGTGTTCCTCCTTGTCCTGGCTTTCATAAGACTCTGCTTCCTCACCACTCCATTGTGGTGGAGTCTGCTATGAAGAAGATAAAGAGTACAAAAAGGCACTCTTCTAATCCTCCAGGAAGAGAATGCAGAACCTTAGATGCCTTTGGCAGGAGAATTTTCCAGGCCAATATGCTTGTTGCCAGAATCAACTCCTATAGTCTCTATATGGGGATGTTTCTAAAAGAAGTTACAGATCATCTGCAAACTTTATTTCCTTTTATTTCAGAAGATAAAAGGGAAGAGTTTCTCACCTGGCTTAAACATGCCCAGGATGTTTCCAAATTTTCCAACCGTGCGGCTATTGCCATAGGTGCATGCAGAGTTGCTTGGTTACAAGCTTCTGATTTGGAACCCTAGGTTCAGGATGGACTAGGAAACCTTCCTTGTACAGGTGAAAACCTTTTTGGCAAAGATTGGCAAGCAAAGGTCACCCAAATGGATGCCGAAAATTCTGCTTTAGATAGACTCTCAAAGTCTACCTCTGCTCCTTTTAAGAAAAGGTTGTTCAAAAGGGGGTTTTTTCCCAAAAAAGGGAGATATTATTCTGCCTTTAGTCAGCAGACATCTTCTGCAGGTCGTTTTGCTACAAAGAGACAGCAACAACCAAAACAGGCCAAGCCTAAGGCTACTAGGACTGCTACGGCCCAACAGCCTCAGCCTCCTCAGGGCCTTTGACTTTCAACTAAAGAACTTAGCCTTTCTGGCTCTAAAAGAACCAGAGCCTCTCACCATTCCAGGAAGGTTAGCTCACTTTGCTCCCAGATGGGAACAAATCACAGCAAAGCAATGGACCCTCTCCATCATAAGAGAGGGGTACAAGCTTCATTTCTTAAACCTTCCTCCTCACAACATGGTGAGACAGTTCAATTCTCCAACATCTCTCCTCGACCTTCTGGGTCAGGAGATTACTACCCTTCTTGCCCAAGGGGCAATAGAAGAAGTACACCTTCTTCAGCAGGGCTCAGGGTTCTACTCCCCCTACTTTCTTATCCCAAAGAAAACAGGGGGCTACAGACCCATACTAGATCTCAGAGAATTAAACAAGTTTCTATACAAGGAGAAGTTCAAGATGATTTCTCTAGGTGCTATCCTTCCATACCTTCAGAGTCAGGATTGGCTTTGTTCTCTAGACCTCAAGGATGCGTACACCCATGTCCTCATCCATCCAACACACAGAAGGTTCCTTCGGTTCCTTTACCGAGGAAAGCACTACCAATACAAAGTGCTTCCTTTCGGTCTAGCCTCTGCACCAAGAGTGTTCACAAAATGCATGGCAGTAGTAGCTGCATTTCTACGCACTCTAGGGATATTCGTATTCCCATATCTGGACGACTGGCTCATCCGAGCTCCATCCCAGTCAGAGGCCTAGACTTCCCTGGCCTGCACAAGGCGTGTTCTTCAGTATCTGGGACTTGTAATAAACATTCCAAAATCCCATCTCACCCCTACTCAATCTCTAGAGTTCATAGGGGCCTTGCTGAATACCACAACTGCAAGGGCCTATCTTCTCCAGGCCTGTTGCCTACGCTTGGTGCAGTTAGCCTCACAGATTCAGTTAAAATCCCATTTAACTGCTCGAGAGATGTTACAACTGTTAGGCCACATGGCATCCACTGTGCATGTGGTTCCTTATGCTCGCCTTCACATGAGAGCAGCTCAATGGACTCTGTCCACCCAATGGACCCAGGCATAAGGGTGCCTGTCAGACAAAATAGCAACCTCCAGTCGCCTCTTTTGCTCTCTCCAGTGGTGGAAGTCCACTCAAAATCTGTTGCTGGGGTCCCCCTTTCAACAGGTGTTACCCCAAGCAACCCTTACAACAGATGCCTCTCCAAAGAGTTGGGGAGCTCATCTACAAGATCTCTCCACCCAAGGCATCTGGTCTCCACAGGAGACATCTCTAGATATCAACCTCTTAGAGCTCAGAGCAATTTTTCTAGCTCTCAGAGTTTTCCACACCCTGCTCAGCTACAAGACAGTCCTCATCCACACGGACAACCAAGTAGCCATGTTCTACGTGAACAAGCAGGGGGGGACTGGCTCTCTGTCACTTTGCAACGAAGCTCTAAGATTGTGGGCCTTCGCCAGAGAGCATCAAATCCATCTCATGGCAGTGTATCTTCCAGGGGTTCAAAACTCTTGGGCAGACAGACTCAGTCGAGTTCTGCTTCCACACGAATGGTCCCTCCATGGGGACCAGATCCCCAAATTCGAAAGATCTTGGCTAACCCCAGACATAGACTTGTTTGCAAGTCCGTGGAATGCCAAACTTCCCCGGTTCTGTTCCAGAATTCCGTGTCAGGGAGTTCAGGCCAGGGATGCCTTCCTCCTCCATTGGGGGCAAGACTTCCTCTATGCCTTTCCACCCATTCCCCTAATTCCCAAGACACTGTTCAAACTTCAGAGAGACAAGGGGACTATGATCCTCATAGCACCACATTGGCCACGCCAAGTGTGGTACCCTCTACTTCTGCATCTCTCTCAAGCTCCCTCCCTGGACTTGGGATATGCTCCAGACCTCCTGTCCCAGGAGGAGGGAACTTTGTGGCACCCAAATCCCCAGTCTCTTCACCTCAGAGCCTGGTTGCTGAAGGCCTAGACCTTCAAGATTTGCATCTTTCTCAGCAAGTGAAGGGTATCCTTCATGCTTCCAGAAAGCCTTCCACTAGACGTTCCTATGCTTTTAAATGGAAAAGGTTTACCATTTGGTGTGCAGAGAAGGGTCTTAACCATCTTGCAATACCTCTGAATTCTTTACTAGAGTATTTGCTGCATTTATCCCATGCAGGCCTTAAAACAAATTCAGTAAGAGTCCATTTGAGTGCTATTGCAGCATTCCTTAAACCTCTCAATGGACAGCCTATTTCCTCTCATCCTCTTATAGCAAGATCCATGAGAGGCCTTCTTTTAACTAAACCTCCCATTAGACTTGAATCTGGTTCTTGGCCAGCTTATGCTGCCACCCTTTGAACCCTTAGCCACTACCTCCTTGAAATTCCTTTCCTGGAAGGTTATTTTTCTCATTGCTGTCACTTCAGCTCGCCGCATCAGTGAGCTGCAAGCCTTGGTGGCTAATCCTCCTTATACAAGGTTCCATCATGACAAGGTAGTCCTCAGGACTAATCCACACTTTATGCCTAAAGTGGTCTCACCTTTTCATCTGAACCAGGAGGTTTATTTACCTGTCTTTTTTCCAGGACCTCATGCTTCAAGTGCAGAGAGGAATCTTCATACCCTGGATTGTAAAAGAGCTCTTGCTTTTTACTTACAAAGAACACAGCAACATAGAAAGTCCTCTCAACTCTTTGTTGCTTTTGATCCCTCTCATTTAGGACTTCCAGTCTCTAAGAGAACTCTGTCCAATTGGATTGCTCAGTGTATTTCTTTCGCTTACCAGAGTAAGAACCTTTCTCTGGAGGGCCATGTCACAGCTCACAATGTGAGGGCCATAGCAGCCTCTATGGCTCATCTAAATTCTGTGTCCATCGACCAGATCTGTCGAGCGGCCACCTGGGCCTCGGTTCCTACCTTCACAGCCCATTAATGCTTGGACAAGGACTCCCGCCGGGATGCCTTGTTTGGTCAGGCTGTTCTCAAACACCTGTTCCATACCTAATCAACTCCTACCCTCCATCCCTGGCTGGATGCCTGAGATTCATGGGTGGAGGTAAAGCCCTTCCCAGGGACTCACAACCTGGGTGATCTCCCAGGCATCTCTAGCTGGGGAGTCCCCATATGTGAAGACTCATTCCTGCTTGTTCCTGGAGATAGCACAGTTACTTACCTGTAACAGGTGATCTCTGGGAACAGCAGGAATAAGTCTTCACAACCCACCCACCTCCCCTAGGAGTTGTATCTCTCTGTCTTTCTTTCCTTTCCTCACTCTCTCTTTGTCTCAGCTTTGAAACTCGAACTGGAGAGAGGTGGGAAGGCAGTGCGCAGGCGCTGTGGGATGCTCCCAAAAGCTTTCCTTTTGGACGCTGGGGAGCGTTCCCGCGCAGGCTCCGTCGGTACCGACGATACCCATATGTGAAGACTTATTCCTGCTGTTCCCAGAGATCACCTGTTACAGGTAAGTAACTCTGCTATATGTTTTAAAATGGCATAAAGTCACTGTGTTCTTTTGCAGGAACATCATGATCCAGAAACACGATGGTATTACTGTGGCTGTTCATAAGATGGCATCCTGAGAAAATTCTGCAAACTCTGTTCTCTTAAACCATTTCCCAGATGTAGACTCTTAGCATCTCATTCTTCAGTGTTTTCTGAATGATAAAAAAATGCTAAAACAACTTGCTTTCAAAAAATGAAGAGATCCGTGTGCTTCTCTAGCAAGACAGCTAAGCAAATTAGTCCAAAATTGTGCATACCTAGAGATGTTGAATTGTTTTTTCAGTTTATCCTATTGAAAATAGTGATAATTTACTGAGGTTCAAGTCGTTTTAATTAGAATAATCATCAGGATCATAACTGGCTTTCACACCAACTTCGAAAGTAATAGATCACCGGAATGAAAAGTCATTGGGCCTATGGACGGACTGCCTTTCAGATGTCTGTTTGAAATGTGCTAGAAAGCATGTTGTCTGAGATCATTTTGTGTTTGCTTTCTGTATTGTCTCCTGCTTTGAAGTGAACATCTGTCGCCTTTTAAGAAAAACAGTTAGTTCTTGTTTTTCAGGAGCAGCTGGAGCTCTACTTAAGGAAATAAAATAATCTTTCTTGGCACATTTGCTTTGGCATTCAGGAAGTTTTGAGCTGAGCAAACCTCAGGCTGTCTGAAGGGTTTTACTCAAAACACTCTGCTGTGTTTCTGCAACCTATATAGCAAACCACCTATATACCATGCTAACTGTCAGGAGCCAAATAGCAACAATCTTACCTATGTAAATGCAGCACCTCAAATATTACTGGGCAATAGCAATACACCTTCTGTTGACAAACACAACAAGCTACCGGCTTTTACATAGAAACTACCTTATCTTAGTGACCCATGCAGAGCACAGAGCAGCTCACACCAGAACAGGATAAGAAACAGATTAGAAATAGAAACCAAGAAGCTAGGCAACACTGGTAAAAGAGAAACAAATGTATTTCCTCCAGAACTGAAAAAGCCAAGCTGACAGGGTGAATAAGAAACTTCCAACAAAAAAATCATGAGTGGGAAAAACTCAGTTCCGTACTGAGGAAATAACAGAAAAACGGAGTTACTTACCTGTAACTGGAGTTCTCCGGGGACAGCAGGATAAGTCAGCCACAATTGGTGATGTCATCCGACGGCGCCGAGACGGAAGTACTCTCCATAGCTCAGAAGGGCTTTTCGCCCTTCTGAGCATGTGCCAACTGGCCCCACCCCCCTGCCCGCCCCTAGCTAGCCAGTATGTCCCTAGCTGAGCCTTTTGCCGCTAGGAGGCGGGCACCAGGACGGACGCTGACCCCTTCCCAGGGGAGGTGGGCGGGTATGTGTGGCTGACTTATCCTGCTGTCCCCGGAGAACTCCAGTTACAGGTAAGTAACTCCGTTTTCTCCTAGGACAAGCAGGATGAGTCAGCCACAATTGGTGCCTCCCAAGCTGCCATGAGCTGTGGTGGAAGGGGGAGGCCGAGGCATTTCTTCAGGTTAGGCTAGACACATCTACAGGCTAGCAGGCAGCCTTGTGGTGCAGCATGTTGCCACAAGAGCATGTAGGCCTGCATGCATGCCAACGCATGTGCAGTGGTAGCGTCGAGGGGAGTGCAGCTATAAGGCCCCGTACGCTGGCTAGCAGATGCGAAGCACGTATGTGCAGAGGGTGTGGTATGAGGCACACTTATGAGGTAGATACGATATAGGCCCGTCGGGCAACATGAAGAGACCAGCCACAATAGCGCTGGATATGGGAAAGGTGCAAATGGAGCGTGAATACCTCGCTAATAAGAGAGGTGTCTCTTATTATTTATCTATTTATTTATTTATTTATCTATTTTTTGTGTGGTCCACCCCTGGGATCTGTCGAGAACCATTAGCGTAGCAGGGTATCCGGAACCGTGGAATCACTGCTGGATCCAGCCTTGGGAACCTCTGTCTCTGGGGAGACATGACCTGAAATTGGCCAGTGCTGTACATGACCTGCGTTGGTCACTGTTGGAACGGAATACTGTGCACCGCCATGCTACAGGCTTGGCAATCCAGTCATACCTTGCTTTCAGGGTGTGTGTTCTCATTCCCTGCATGCTTGCGCATCTCTGCTGGCATTTGTACTGCCGCCATCTGCTCGCACAGCCAGGTTGGGGGCTACAGACGCAAGCCGGGTGCAGGACTCGGGTGTCTGTAGCTGGTGCATTATTCTCATGTCTGCAAGGAATCCTATCAGCCTAGGCAGAAGGTGCTGCTGTAAGCTGTCTCCTTGGTGGAGGGTGTCCTGTATAGAAGGGTCGAAGAACCCAGGTTGGATCCCTTGACATCGGTGCATTATCCCGTGTCAGTGGGTGCGCAGAAAACAGGTGCAGGGTCTCTTGGGGCTGATGCAGGGTCTCTCGAGACTGGTGTAATTCCCTGTTAGTAGACGCACAGGGCCCTGATGCAGTCTAGAGTGTGGAGTCCTCTTCCTCCAAAGAAGCGTGGTGTGCTCCTGATCTGGGAGGCGGCTCAGTCCTGGAAGGACTGCGCATAAGAAGGGTACACCATAAGGCTTGTGGTTCCCCGATCCTCGCCTGTCGGGATAGGAGGCCTGTCTAGGGGAATCATTCTGCAGAGGATCACTACAGGTGCAGCAGCTACGGGCCCGTCTGCCACAGATGGGCCGCCGGAGAGGAGACCGAAGGCTATTTCGGACAGCTATCCCGAGGGTCGTAAGAGTCGGCAGGGACTCGATGGCACTTAACCACGACAACCACTTCATCTCAGCAGCTTACATGAGCTGGCATGGCTCACGCCCCAGAAGATTGAGGGCGATGTTGAGCTGATAGAGGCCGGATAGTCTGTGCTAGGTCCCTCTGGGCAGTGTTCTCAGCAGCTTACATAAGCTGGCATTGCTCACGCCTTGGTTAATTGGGGGCAATGAAGAGCTGTCCCTCAGGACAGTATTTAACCCTTTGAAGGCCTACTTACTTTTTTATCCACATTCTGCAGCCGGGTTAATTTTGCATATTTCAGGGAATTGAACCCATCTTATCCAATATGTTGTAATAGTGATATATATACATACGCTGTAGAAGAGATTTGTTCTTAGGTGTTCAAAGAAGTTAATTTGGTGGAGAGTAGAAAAGTCCGTCTTGATGGCAAGGCGGAAGAACTGAAAACTGGCTAGCTAGGGGCGGGCAGGGGGTGGGGCCAGTTGGCACATGCTCAGAAGGGCGAAAAGCCCTTCTGAGCTATGGAGAGTACTTCCGTCTCGGCGCCGTCGGATGACGTCACCAATTGTGGCTGACTCATCCTGCTTGTCCTAGGAGAACCACAGCTCTAGCAATAAAATGTATCTTGTCAGAAACATCATCTGAGCAGAGCCAGTAGTGGATGTTACCAGATCCCAGGAGTCATCTTTTGTTAGTTCTCTTTTTCTTATGGATTTCTTTGGCAGCACAAATGCAAATTATTATACTGATAAACTTTCTTTGAATTGAACAGAGGCGCAGAGTCTCCTTGCTCGCAACATTCGGTAAGAGTGCTACTTTCAAATTTCTAATGAACCCTGACTTTGGATCACATCTAGCCATTATTTTATTTAAACTTGAAAGCAGTTGGAGCCTACAGCATAGTTTGAGTTTTGTCTACAGCTGACATGAAACGATGGGGCACTTGTTTGATGTCAACAGTGAATGATGTCATCTGCCTGATGGTATCAGCAGAGAAAAGTAAAGTCCGGCTCTTACACACAAAACCAGATCCAGTCTGATTTGAGTCGCACCTTCCATCCACCGGGTTAGCAATGCTCTGAATTGATTTACTACGTTGCATCCAGACAGCTTACCACATATGCAGCCACCTTCAAGGTGAATGGATGGGCAGCACGTTGCTGGAAGCTGTACTGCAAGAAAGCACCTAAAGGGTAAAGAGAAGGACATTTTTGTTAATATTAATTCCATATTCTGTTAGACCAGTCCAGACCAGCAGGTTGTGTTTTCCTACCAGCAAATTGGTGAAGACAAAGAACCAATTAAAAGCCCAGGTTTCAATGACATCACTCCTGTGCCTCTATCCTCCTCAGCCACCAGAGGTCCCTTCAGTACTTTTTTTGTTTCCAGCAGATGGATGAATTTTCTTCTGTCTGTAGAAAATCTGAAGATTGAGAGGAAAAGAGATTAATTAATTGCTCGTGAACGACCACCTTAAGCCCTAAAAAGGTGACTCACTTGAGTGCAACATGGGAGGCTCCACTAGACTTTTTGGTAGTCATAGGAGGAGGGAAAATTAGTTCAGCTCAATGCCCTTATCATGATAAGGACCTGTTGAACAGACACAAATTGGAAGAATCTGGAAAGTACAGCAGCCTCACACAACCTCAGCGCTCCCTCCCTCCTCCTCTTCCCCCCCCCCCCCCCCTGCTCTCTCCTGAAGATTGCAGAAGGCTCTCGGAAGGATCTGCTTGCCAGCCACCTTTCACACAATGCTGTTAAAATAAACCCAGTCAGTGAAGCAGTTTCAGGGGAGTAGAGTAGAGCCGAGCCCAGCACAGATCCTAATCCTGGGGCTCTTGGGGTGAGTACCAAGGCTTGACCTTGTCATTGTCCTTGTTGGGGGCTCCCAGTTCCGTCTCTGAGGGATGCAATTTGGGGTGGACTGCTAGCGACCGTTGGCACTCTGTGGAGGTTTCCTGCCATTTTCTGCATGTGTTAGTAATATTTTTGCCTATTATGCGACAGGGGGGGGTCACTGAGTCCTAATGCGCATTCACCCAAGTGGATCCAACATGTGCTGTTTCCCTAGCGCCTTTAACGCATGTTAACCAAAAGGGCAGTTAACACACGCTTGTGGACCTTAGTGTGCACTCTTGTGGAGTGGAGGAGTAGCCTAATGGTTGGAGCACTGGCTTGGGAACCCAGAGACCAGGGTTCAATTCCCACTAGCACTCCTTGTGGCCTTGGGCAAGTCACTTAACCCTCCATTGTCTCAGAAAAATCCAAGTTATCAATGTCCCCGTTTAATGTACATTACCAAGTTTAAGTTTCAATGTAAACAGCTTTGATTGAAATGATAAAGCGGTATATAAAACCTGTTAAATAAATAAAATAAATACCCTAACTCTCTGTCATCTTCCAGGCAAGGAGCCTTTCCTGTATGGCAGCTTCTGAGTCACCCCTGGAGGGCATACTTTCCTCTCTCAACCAGGGGATGTAGTTAGTCTACTCTTACCTGAATCAGGACAGGAGGTGCAGGATGGTGCTAAGGGTAAGGATGCTCAGCAGGCCAGAGGCTCTGGTGGCCATGCTACGAGCCACTCTTCATCCTCTAGGGGGTGGGGGGTCTGTGGTGGCTATGACCCCTGGTGTCGGGGAGTCTTTTCCAAGAGGAGAGCTTCCAGAGTTTGGATTGTCCTCCCTGGAATTCTTTTCTTTTATGCAACAGGCCTGGTCCTTTTGGCATGGAAATTCAGACCCTATGGCATCTAGGTGCCCTGGATGCAGTCTTGTACCAGGCAGGCTGAAAGTAGAAGCCCTGTTCAATTATCTTTGGCTAAGCGTACCAAGCATGGGACACTTGCTGAAGATGAGGAATAGTTGGGAGCTATCCGAGATGTTGACTATGCCTCAGACCCAGATGAATCGATATTGGGCTCTGATGTGGATGAGGACCTACTCTCACCTTCAGAAGACTATGCAGAGGCTGGTGTAACCTGCCTGTTTCAGAAGGAGGAGCTGGCAGCACTGATTTCCAGGGTCTCATCTGCCTTGAACTTGACAGATGCTTCCAGCATGGAGAAGGAGCCGAAAGTACACCCACTTCTTCAAAGGATGTGGAAATCCACTACTGTCTTCCCATTCCTGGAGGTGATCAAAGATATGATCCAGTCCAAGTGGGATTCTCACCCAATTCCTTTCCTAAAGTGTTATAAGAAGATCTACGCTCTCCCTGAGGAGGAGCATGACGAGTGGTTTGAAATTTCCAAGATGGATGCACAGATCACAGTAGTTACCAGACGGACCAAGAGTCCCATGAAAGGTAGATTGGCCTTAAAGGATGTTCTGGGCTGAAAGATTGATTCCTTGCCGAAGAAACAGTTTGCTGTGGTGGTGGTGGCTATTCTACAGCTGGAGGTATGTACCAGCTTGACATCTCAAGCCTTGCTCCAGTGGATTCAGTCTCTTCCACCTGATGATACTACTTCTCTCTTGGAGTTGGCTACGGCCTTCCTTTCTGATACTATGTATGACCTGGTGTGCTTGGCGGCCAAGGATTGTGCCCTGATAATGGTGTCATGGCATTGGATTTGGCTCCATCACTGGGCGATAGACACATCCTCCAAAGCCCATTTGGCTCAGTTGACCTTTAAGAGGATGCTCCTGTTTGGAACCAATTTGGAGAAACTGGCGAAGGACCTAGGAAAAAACAAAATCTTACTGCCTCCTGGAGGACAGGTCCAGGGGCCTGTGAAGTGGACTAATGCCCCTTTCTCATCAGCCTCTGTCTAACTACCAAGGGATTCTCAGGGTTCTCTGGACTATCGTTACTACTGAACTGGAAAACCTTTCTTCCTCTCTGCTTCAGGGCCTTGGGCTTGGTCTCAGTTCTTTTGTGGAGAACATGGACCCAGGGACTTGGCCCCATCCAGAGGAGGGCTCTCCTGGGCCACACAATAAAGGTTTGGGGACCCATTCCCTGGTGCCTCTATTGGGCGGCAGGCTTTGCCTCTTCTTTCAGGAATGGGCCTGGGTTATCAAGGATCGCCGAGTGCTAGACGCCATTCAGTTAGGCTATGTCCTGGAATGCAAGGAGCCAATTCTTGATGCCTTTGTTTCCCCTTGTGGGTCTGCAATCAAAGTTGCTGCAGTGCAGATAACCTTGGACAAGTTGCTTCGCCTAAAGGCAGTGATGGCCATTTCCACCCCCCCCCCCCCCGATGAGCAGGGCAAGGGCAAATAGTCCATCTATTTTGTGATGCCAAAGGAGGATGGTTCCTTCTGGCCCGGTCTGAACCTCAAGGGGGTCAACGAGCACTTGCATATACTGCCCTTTCAGATGTAAACCTTATACTCTGTGACTCAAGCAGTGTGACAAAAGAAATTCTTGGCTTCTTTGGATCTGGCTGAGGTGTATTTTCATATCCCGATCCGGGCAGATCAGCAGAAAAATCTGTGCTTTGCCATGCTTGGTTCTTACTATCATTTCACTGCCCTTCCTTTTGGGCTCTTCACCACCTCAAAAATGTTCTCAAAGGCCATGGTGGTGGCAGCTGCATCACCGAGGAATCTGTGTCCATCCCTATTTAGATGATTGGCTTATCTGAGCCCATTCCCAGTCAGAAGCATCTCAGATGACGTCCCAAGTGGTGTCCTATTTGGAAAGCCTCGGCTGGGTGATCAATCAGGAAAAGAGCCGGCTTTTACCTTCCCAGACCTTGGAGATTCTGGGAGCACATTTTGACACTCAAGTGGGCAGAGTTTTCCTGTCAGTGGAAAAAGTCAGAAAACTGTTGAATTGCCTGGGGATGTTCTGTGTGCAGCAGGCCCCCAGAGACTGGAATTATTTTCAGCTCCTCTGATTTATGGCGGCAACCATGGAGATGGTCCTGTGGGTATGTGCTCAAAAGCACCCGCTCCAGCGGTCCTTATTGACTCAAAAGTCCCCACGTTCTCAGGAGTTCGAGCACAGGCTTCCACTCACATTGAGAGTGAGGTCCAGCCTGTGGTGGTGGCAGCAACCCTGTCATCTGAGAAAAGGCGTACCGCTGGATGATTTCTCCTGAATCCTGTTAACAGATGCCACTCTTGGGCTGGGGAGCCCAATACCGAGACTGTACGGCCCAGGGCCATTGGAACTACAGGGAAGTGGTGTGGTCCATCAATTGCCTCAAGGGGAGGACCATCAAGTTGGCTCTTCTGTGTTTCCAGCCCCTGGCTGAATGCCAGGCAGTTTGAGTGTTTTCAGACAATGCCATGGTGGTGGCTTATGTCAGTCGGCAAGGTGCACAAGAAGCACTGGAGTTGCCCTGAAGATGGATCTTCTCTTTGCTTGGGCGGAGAAGAACCTCCTAGCCTTTTCAGCTCAGCACATTGCCAGAGTGGACAATGTGGAAACGGACTTCCTCAGCCAGCACTTTCTGAATCTCGGTGAGTGGGAGTTGAATCAAGAGGTGTTTCAGTTGATTCTGCCCTGCTGGGGTCACTGCAAAATGGATCTGATGGCGACCCACTCCATTGCCAAAGTGTACCACTTTTTCACTCGTCACATGGAGATGGGGTCCAAGAACATCAATGCCTTGACCCAACCTTGGCCCACTCAGAAGCTGCTGTTCGTGTTTCCTCCATGGCCCATGGTGGAGTGTGTGATTTGGCATATAGAGCGCCACCCAGACAGGATTGTTCTAATAGACCCAGATTGGCCACAGAGAGCATGGTTCAGAGACCTTATATGGCTCCTTCAAGCACCTTCTCTTTGACTGCCTCAATCTCGGGAGCTATTGCAGCAGGGACTGATTGTCCTGGAGGACCCGGCTCTCTTCTCGCTTATGTATGGCTCTAGAAAGGAGATTGCAAGTGAGTTAGGGCCACTCTCCAGCAGTAATCTCTACCATACTTGGTCACTGTTGGAGGTCTACCAAGCTGGCATATGTATGGATATGGTGCCTCTTTGAGCACTGGTGAGGCGCACGGCACTTGGCTCCTCAGGCGGCCAGGGTGGCCTCCCTGTTGGCCTTTCTGCAGGATGGCCTAGAAAAGGGACTCTCACTTAGCTCTCTGAAGGTTCAGGTCACTGCTTTGGCCTTTTTCTTTTTCTTTTTTTTTTTTATTATTTTTAAAGGAACATACAAACTATAAACCATACATTTCAAAGAGGGTGGGAAACTCCCAACCTCCACAATACAGCAGCATCCAAGGAAAGACATGTATTAGCCCACATCCAGGAGGAGTACTATATCAAACAAGAAAACAAACCTCCATCCCTGATCAGAGCTGGTAACAACCCCAACGAAGAGAAAGGGGAGAAAAGTAAAAAAAACACAGTAATCAACCAAACCAACAGGTCTTAACCTTTACCCTCTAAAAATTCCACAAGTTGCGCAACCTCAAGAAAAATGTAACGAGTACCTTGATAAATGATGTGGCAACGACACGGGAATTTCAAATAAAACAAGGCGCCCAGGGCTAACACACGAGGGCGGATTTCCAAAAAGGCCCTCCGCCTTCGCTGCGTAGCCCTTGAAACGTCAGGAAAGATCTGAATAGTAGAGCCACAAAACTTCTCAAGTTTTTTCTTGAAGTATGCGCGGAAAATTCTCTGTCTATCCAACTCTGAAGCTAACGTAATAAGTAATGTAGCCCTGGTGGAGATCTCGTCATGAGACGATTCCAAAAAATCAGAGATATTCAAGGAAGCTGGACTAGAGGACTCACCAACATCTCGTCCTAACTGAGACACAGCTTGGAAAGCTGTGTCTCTGGAAGGGAGATAATAGATATTAAGCAAAGAAATAGTATCTGCGTCAGAAATCAATAATATTTCCTTTAAATATTTGTAAAAAAGCATAAGAGGTGCTAGATAATGGGTCTTAGGAAAGTTCAAAAGACGAAGGTTCCTGGAACGCAATGAGTTCTCAAGAACCTCGTGTTGTGAACGCAACAAAGTAACATCCTGAACCAAGGAAGTAGTAATAGGCTGTTGAGCAGAAAGGCGAGTCTCAAAAGAGCCAACGGATTTCTCTACAGCAGCTAAACGAGATTCTTGATTTGAAATTTTAACAACAGTTTCTTTCGTGAATACAGAAATCCTTTGGAGAGAAGAGTCCAATGCCAACTCCATTCTGGACAACATAGACCATAGGTCCTTCAAGGAAACCTCATCCGGAGTATCACGAGACTCCCTAGTGCCAACGAATGAGATCACAGATGGCAGCGGAGGAGGCAATGAGTCAGTAGCAGAGTCCAAACGTAAAAAAGAGGAGGAAAGATTAGGATCCACAGTCTTATTAGAAACACATTCAGGTAAATCGGATAAAGAAGACACCTTATCACTCTTCGTCGGAGAGAGAATGTCCGCGGCCGGAGGAGAGTTAGAACCCACAGTACTTACTGTCGACCTTTCACCGAGGGAGTTATCCAGTACAACAGTCTTAGGCAACGACTTGCCAACGGAAACATGCGCATCCATGGGTCCGATAGTTTTTACCGCCTTCGGTTGGGCCTCAGGCAGCATGCGCTTCTTCCTCTTCCCCATTCACGGAACTTGCAGCACCGAAAGGCGCCAAAGGGGCAGGACCTGCCCCTTTGGTCACGCCCCTTCGGGCACGCGCCCGCTTCGCGTCCCGCGTCGGAGGCCAGCTGAAATAGCCCCGTAAGAACCAACTGCCCCAATCAGAGCAGTGGAGGCGGGACCAGCTCAATCAGGTAGGAAAAAGCTCAGGAAACTGTGAACTCCTCAGCGTCCCGCGTCGGAGGCCAGCTGAAATAGCCCCGTAAGAACCAACTGCCCCAATCAGAGCAGTGGAGGCGGGACCAGCTCAATCAGGTAGGAAAAAGCTCAGGAAACTGTGAACTCCTCCTGCTTTGGCCTTTTTCTGTGGTCCAGTGGCGGGCAAGTCCTTGGCCTTGCACCCGGACATCTCACGTTTTCTCCAAGGGATTTGACATCTGTGTCTTCCACTTCAGTCTGTGATCCATTCCTGGGATCTCTTTCTGGTGCTCAGGACCCTGAGGGTGGCCCCTTTTGAGCCATTAAAGCACACTACCTCAAAGGATTTGATGCTTAAGACTGTCTTCTTGGTGGCAATTTGTTCTGCAAGGCAGACCTCTGAGCTGCAGGCTCTGTCTTGCTGAGATCCTTATCTATCCTTTTCAACTGAGGCTGGTTCCATTCACCTTGTGCCTTCCTTCTTGCCTAAAGTGCTGTCCCCTTTCATGTGAACCAGGTGGTTTGCCTGTTTTCCTTCTCTAAGCAGCAGTGTCGGGGGACAGATAAGGATCTTTGCCTTATGGATGTCCAGAGGGTGCTTCTATATTACTTGGAGGTTATGAAAGGAATTTGTAAGTTGAACCATCTTTTTGTGCTGTTTGTTGGCCCTTGGGTCCGTTATGATTCTATATTTGGCTCTGAAGGCTCATCTTCTACTGACAGCCTTTTATTTCTACCTTTCAGTACATAGGTGTTGATATGGAAGGGCAGACTAGATAGGCTATATGGTCTTTTTCTGCTGCCATGTTTCTTGTTCTCTACTGGTGTTTACTCATTGTTGCCCACATTGAGGTTGTGTGAGGTTTGCTCTGTATCTCCCATTTGCTTTAGGATGAATACAAAGGGACCTCTTGTGGCTGAGGCGGCTAGAGACACAGGAGTGATGTAATTGAAACCTGGTTCTTTCATTGGTTCTTTGTCTCCACCAATCTGCTGGTAGGGGAACACAACCCACTCAAGGAAAGGACATTATCTGGTAAGTAAAATGTCAGCTTCCTATTAGGTATCCTGGGATGACATCTTAATCAACTTTATGGTATTGCTGGAGATGATGAAGTTATCATATTTTGGAGTACCCCACACATTAATGTGCATTATTTACTATACGGCCCATATTATACAATGGGACCTATTTTCTAATCATGCATGTTAATGTTGTTAGCACTTTTTTTTTTTTTTAATTCTTTATTTTCGTTTTATAACAACAAAGGAAAGGAAGACATACAGCTAAAAGACAGATACATACATAGAATGTGATACATACACCAAAGTAAACCCCTACCACCCCCCTCCCCCCTGCTTCTTCTCTAGAAAACTAATCATTCCCGAAACGGGCGTGTACTGACATTATTGTGTTACAAAACCTAACGGTGATCTGAAACATGATGAGTGTACATTAAACAGACATGTCGGAGCAATGAGCAGATTGTACATAATCATTGAGCATCTGCCATTTAGACAAGCGAGAGTGAGTTTGGGTATGGGGAATAGCTCTCCGAGATATCTGCTCATATTTACTATATAAGCAGACAAGGTTCCACCATTCATTGACAGTAAGTCGAGAGCTATCCTTCCAATTCCTCGTGATTAAACATATGGCTATACCCAGCATGAAATCAAGGAGAAAACGACCCTTCTTAGGAAGAGAGGGGACCTCCGCCACCGAGCGGAGTCCCACAATCTTCCAAGAAAGAGGCTCGTGGAGGTGTAAGATAAATTGAATACGACCCCAGACCCGCCCCCAGTAAACCTGTAGTTGAGGACATTCATAAATAACATGAGCGAGGGTTCCCACAGCAGTATGGCAAGACCAACACTGGTCCTAGCAGTTGTGTTCCATTTGGCAATTTTTTCTGGAGTATAAAAGCATCTATGTGCAAAAAAGAAGAGAGTTTGGGTAACTGAGGCAGATCGGGAAACCCGCACGACTTTGCTCCAGAAAACGCTCCATTGCACAGGGGTTAAAGTGGTTTGCAGTTCGCGCTCCCAGGCTTGTTGGGCTCTACAAGTAGCAGTATCTGTACCCTGACATAATAGTTTATAAAAGTTAGAGGCTACCCCATGTGTACTACTAATAGAGTGAATGAGATCTAATAGCCCGTCCTCAGTAGGGACAGAGGGCGGCAGGATTCGAGCACTTTTGAGGCAGTGTTGAAGCTGCATCAATTGAAAGTAATGTTTCGCTGGTAACGCAAATTCCTTTTGTAAATCAGAAAAGGTTTTCCAACGAGCTGCAGAGAAGAGCTGTTGGGGTGTCCAGATCCCTCTAGAATACCAGGGTTTCCATGCTATCGTTCTATTTAGGACTTGAATTCTGGGGTTATTCCACAGCGGGAGTCCGTCCTGAGGACATACGGTTGGGCCCAGTGATAGAATGAGAGTGTTAAAGGCCGCAAGAGTATCGACAATCATTGGGGGATGGCGGGTGTCTACTTGATGGGACATACCGGGGAGATGGATCAACGGAATTGGGCTACTAAGCTCCTCTTCTATGTCAAGCCAGACTGGTCTGCTGTCTGTTGAGGCATCTAGCCATCGGGCACCTTGTTTAAGTAGGAAGGCTTGATGATATCTGAGAAAATCAGGAAAGCGGGTACCCCCTAGTTCCTTCGCAGACTGTAGTTTTTGTTTAGCTATCCTTGGAGGTTTGCCCTGCCAGAGATAGCGAACGAGAAGGCCCTCAATATCTTTGTAGGTGTGTAGCGGGAGTAAGCATGGCAGCATTTCTAAAATATAGTTCACTTTGGGGACTATCATCATTTTCACAGTTTCTAGGCGGCCCCACCATGTAAGGGATAAGGGAGACCAACGATTTGTGAGCTCACGGACTTTGGAGACTACCTCTTTGGCATTAAAACTAATAGTGTCTTCTAAAGGAGAACAGTAATGGACCCCAAGATATTTCACCATGCGGGATTGCCAAAGGAAAGGAAAGGCCTGCATATCAGCCTCATGTACCCAGCGGTTCAGTGGGAATGCTACAGATTTGGTCCAGTTAATTTTATAGCCCGATAATTGCGAGTATCCATCAATCAGATCCAAGACAGCTGGAACCGAATCAAGAGATACAAAGAGCATAAGGTCATCTGCATATGCAGAGAGTTTAATCTCTCTGTGACTGAAGGGGACACCTCGAATACGTGCGGACTGTCTAATAAGGAGGGCGAGGGGTTCAAGAGCTAGATCAAAGAGCATTGGTGATAGGGGGCAACCTTGACGCGTGCCTCTTTGGAGATTAAAAGGCTGAGACTTAATGGCATTTACACAAATACTGGCAACGGGTTGAGTATACATGACTTGGAGGTATCGGAGGAAGCCCTCCCCAAAGCCATACCATCGGAGAACTGCAAATAAGAAGGGCCATTCTAGGCGATCAAAGGCTTTTTCAGCATCTAGGGAAAGACCCACCCATGGGTGGTCTAAATTGGCAGCACTGGATAGCACATGGCACAAGGTCCGATCATTGTCAGCGGTGGATCGGCCAGGTATGAAACCACATTGGTCGGGATGGATTAAGGTGGCCATCCTGTCAGATAGCCGGGTGGCCAAGATCGTTGCGAAGATCTTATAATCGGCATTAAGTAGGGAGATTGGACGGTAGTTGGCGGTTAGCAGCAGGTCTCTGCCTTCTTTCTCAAATACTACCACATTAGCTGCAGAAAAGGATCCCAAAGAGGATGTATCTACCGCAAGGGCAGTAAAATAGAGTTTTAAGTAGGGAACTAAATCTGCACTGAACGTTCTGTAGAATTCGGTCGGGAGACCATCAGGCCCGGCGGCTCGACCCGAGGCTGTTCGTTTTAGGGCAGATTGGATCTCTGAAGTAGAGAAGGGTTCATCCAGCGCATCCCTATCGGCTTCAGAAAGGGTCGGCCGCTGAATACCAGAAAACAATCGCTCGAAGGTCTCTGATGAGAACTCACATTCAGATTGATATAGACGGGTATAGAAATCCCGAAAGAGCTCTACGATATCGGAGTCTGTGGTCAGTATGCCCCCTCCCTGTGGGACTCGAAGGGCCGCTACGCGTTTGGCTTCTTTTTGACCTTTCAAGGCGTTGGCTAAAAGTCGACCGGCTCGGTTGCTTTCACGGTAGTATGTCCCTCGTTGAAGCTCAATACTCTTAGAAGCTGCAGTTGAGAGGATTGCATTATATTGAAAACGGAGACGCTGTAAGCGAACTAAGACGCATGGATCAGTACGTGAAGTTAGAACTCGTTCGCCTGCTTTGATTTCTTGGTCTAGTATAAGTAGCTGCTGTTTGCGTTGTTTCCGCAGGCGAATTTGATAACTAGTGATCGTTGCACGAATGGCCGCTTTGAAACCCTCCCACCAAGCCCAATTTGCAGTATCATGGGGTAAATTAAAATGGAAGTAATCCTGTATGGCTGCTCGAATTTCTAACTGGAACTCTGGCTGAGTTAATAGGGCTCTATCAAAGAACCAGGCCCCCGAATTCCCTTGGGGTGCAGTAGTGTGTAATTGAAAAGAAATAGCAGCATGATCGGAAATATGTTGGGAGTGAATCTTTGCAGTGTCCACCTGAGGAACTAACAGTTTTGATATTAGAAAGAAATCTATGCGAGACTGGGATTTATGAGGGGAAGAGAAAAAGGTAAAGTCAAGCTCATTGGGGTGTAGTAACCTCCATAGATCGACTAAAGCAAGATCTTTGATCACAGAGGTAAGCGTGGTGTGACTCTTGGGGGGACCACTTGTCCTAGGCGGCTGTTTGTCAATCAGGGGATCAAGAACTAAATTGAAATCCCCCCCTATTATCAATGAAGTATTAGCAGAGGCCTGCGCAACCTGAGCAATGGTAGCAAAAAAGGCAGGGTCATCCACATTAGGAGCATAAAGGCATATACATGTAACTTCAAGGTTACCTATCTTGAGGTGAACTCTGGACCATCTACCTGCTGTATCTGAGCTAGTCGCAATAATAGTAGCATGCAGAGATTTCCTAACCAGTATGGCAACCCCACATTTCTTAGAAACGGCTGGGGAATAGGCGGCCACCATGTAAGGTTTAATATTGAGTTTAAGAGTTTCCTTCGAATTTAAATGCGTTTCTTGGAGGAAAATCAGGTCCGCAGCTTCATGACTTAGATAGCTTAGGATTTTCTTCCGTTTTATCGGATTATTGATTCCTTTTACGTTCAATGATAAAATCTTACATGGTGCCATCAATCGGTAATAGACATTTTAGGTAAGGGCGCTTGAAAACATACAACATACTCAGAATCTGTACAACAATGATATAATCACCGAGTTTGCTGGCTAACACACCCCATATTGAAAAGTATGTACCAAAGTAACTTAGAGAAGAAGCAAAACCCCCAATGAAAATGGCGACCATATGTCTGCGGGAGGAGGCCCTAGAGAGGAAGATAGAGACATAAAAAAGAAAAGAAACACCAGAGTCCATAATTAACACTGTCTCTGATACTCATCGAGGCTACGATGGGTAGATGGAGTCGGGTCACAGATATCATCAAAATAAGGCAACAAACCGCCCTCGACAGGCTCTTTGCTGAGCCGCGGCAAATCCAATATGGCAGGTACAGCGGATATGAGAATACTAGCAGGAATATTCTGGAAGTCAGCGCATCAAGTCGGCTTCTTTAGCATCCAAAAACTCCGCTAGTAGATCAGGGTCCTCAAATGTTCTTGTCTGATTGTGAAGCGTGACTCGGAGTTTGGCCAGGTACATCAGGCCATAGCGTGCTTGTAGTTGTTGAAGCCTCGGCCGGAATTCCAGAAAGCGCTTTCGGCGGTCGACCGTGGGCTTAGCCAAGTCAGGATAGAAGGAGATCTTGTGGCTCTCAAACTCCATATGGCCCTTTGCCCGAGAGGCACTGAGAATTTGCTCCACATGTTGATATCTCAAAAGTCGAAAGATGATAGGCCGCGGGGTTTTCCTGTTGAGCGTTATGTTGGTGGGTACACGATGAGCGCGATCGATCTCCAATTCTTTGGTAAAGGTGATTTGGAGCAGGGAAGGGAGGATTTTATATAAAAACTCCTTCATGTCTCCCGATTCCGCTCCCTCCGGTATGCCCACGAGTCGTAGGTTGTTGCGGCGCGCTCTATTATTGCCATCTTCCACTTCTTTCTGCAAGGCCCGCACCTGACGTTCAACTTTGTCGAGTTTGGACAGCCGGACCGCGTGGGAGTCTAATATGCCCTCCATTTTGTCCTGACGCGAAGAGAGCCCCTCTAGTCTGCCTTGCAGTACACCAAGATCTTCCCGCAGCGCTCGGAGTGCTTCACCGTTTGACTGCACGAGGTCCTTAACCCCTCTAATCTCTGCGAGGATTTCCTGCTGCATTTCGGGGCCCTCGCGCAAAGCCAACCCCTTCTGCGGGGACGGGGGTTCAGTTTTGGAGCGTTTGCCGTGAGAAGCCGCTGGAGATCCAAATTCCAGGCGCGTAGGTTTGGTCCCCGCCATCTCACCAATGTGCCCCGGCAAGATCAGAGCAGAAATTCAAGTATGTCCGGTGTTAATTCAGGATTCTGAGTAGGCCTCTCGGGAGCCTCAGCGTTATGCGACCATCCCGCTGGACATCGGGCTCCGCCCCCCCCCCCCCGTTGTTAGCACTTTTTAGTAAATCTAGTCATGTGTGCTATAAGAGGTCCCTGTTATTGTATAAAAAAATTATTTATTATACTAGTGCCACATGCAGGGGATTTTAGAAGGGATGTCCAAGTGCAACCTTGGGACATCTACGTAAGCTAGAATGAAAAAAAAAAAAGATATCCAGTTGCAGACATGATTTCACAAACCTAGATGTGCCTAATATGGACACCTGCAGGGGCATCTAGAGAGATGTCCAAGAGCCTGGATGTCTAGAATAGTCTAATGATTAGAGTGGTGGGCTAGGAACATGGCAGTCATCGTTCAAATCCCACTGCTGTTATCATTGATGTTGTGCTGAGTACTGGAAATTCTTTACACCCTCTGGATGGTTTTTTTGTTTTTTTAGCCAAAATGAGCACGTTTCAAATGCCTGTTCATGCCTGGAGCAGGTCTAAACTTAGATACAATGCTGGACTTCCATGAAGTTTCTGAGAACACCTTGGCCATGCCTCCATCACTCCCCCATTCAGACTTGGATGTCCTCAGCATGAGAATGTCCCCAGAGCCATCTTCTAAAATGGCTCTGGAGACATCTGTGGACTTTGGACATCTCTGTGCCCATTTGTTGGATATCCAAAGCAGGAGTAGGGCTTCCAAAATGACCCCCTTAGTGTTAGAAGGAGCGCTGGGGTGTGTCCCTCTGTTCAAGACCTTCACAGCAGTGACTGGACTAGGTGAGCTGAGAGGAGGATATAAAATGCAAAAAATCCCCGATATGTGTAAATGAAAGCTCATTATGCCAGATTCGAGGCTCTGATTCTGACTGAGCTTTAAGCTCAAAGGAAATTGCCAACATCCTTCCCTCCTCTCCCCCAAAAGTCTTTCTATGCATTATGGACAGTGAGGAACACTCCATTGCTTTTGCCAGTCCTCTCTTCTCAGGCATAGGTACGTGCCCACAGGCCCTGCAATGGCTCTGCCCTTGCAGTGGTTTCCTTAGTATTTTAGTCATGGGAAGCCTTGTGGAGGAGAGAACAAGACTGCCACAGGGCCTGTGAGTGCACGTGTGCTTATAGTCTCTGTGCTAATTTCTTTCCTCTGCTGCCTCAGGCTGGACAGAAGAGGAGAGCAAAGAGGTGTGTAGGGATGTGTGTGCAGAGAGGGTGAACCTCATTAAGGATACGCTTGGGGACCCCCCTCCTGTTCTCTAATGCTTATGACCCTCCCATCTCTCTTCCCTAGGGAGTACCTATGAATGCTGAAGACTCTAATCTATCTTCTGTATATGTACTGCAATATATATTGTTGACATCCTGAAAACTAAACTGGATAAATGGTCCTGAAGGACTGGGGTGAGAACTATGCCATTATGGAGCATGGAGTGGAGGATTAGTGTAATGGTCAGAGCATTGGCTTGAGAACCAAGCGACCAGGGTTTGAGTCTCACTAGCATTCCTTTTGGCTTTGTGCAAGTCACTTAACTCTCCATTGCCTCAGAAAAATCCAAGTAGAAATGTTGCTGTTTAATGTACATTACCAAGTTTAAATTACAATGTAAACTGCTTTGACTGAAATGATAAAGCGGTATAAAAAATGTGAAATAAATAACTAAATAAATGTTTACTAAAGTGGCACTGCACTAACCAGCACGCCGGTGCACTTAACACCACCCACTGAGATAGCGTTAAGTGCACCTGCCCTAATGACAATAGCTGCAGTTAGTATGCATCAGAGATGCCCGCACTAACAACGCTGTTCCATCAATGCCCACATTCTGCATCTAACCAATGTTCCTGCTAAGCTGTGCTGAGTCCTCTGCTGGTGGGGGGGAGGTGCAAAGTGATCTCACAGCATTGCCAGGCCCTCAGAATCTGCCTATGCCACGCGATCCTAAGCGTGATTGCTTTGCACCTCTCCCACAGGTAGGAATTCCAGCAGAGGACTCAACGCAGCTTAGTGGGAACATTGCATCTAACCCACCCAGTCTTTGCTCAGTCGTTTGCTATCCAGTTCGCATGCGATTTTTAGCATGGGGCCCCATGTTAAATGTTAGTACGGTATGCTTACCAGACACTAAACCCCGTGCTAGCAGTTAGGTACTTTAGCAGACATGCCCCATGTGCCTTCCTTTGCTACTATAATAAAAGACTTGAATATAAGTACATAAACAAACATTAGAAACTTGTGATATTGTGTATATTGCAGCAGAAGATGTAGTACTAGGGATAGGCATTGATTAGCTTGTATTCAATTCACAAATAAAAAAATATCTACTTGCGTGCAAAATCAATTGAATGCACATTACTCTGTGAATCTCATGTGGATAAAATCAATTTGCACACAATGAAAAGTTCTAATGCAAATTAAAATGTTTTAATGAATGCCTGAAATTAACCAATAAAAAAAAAGTTTGAAAATCTGAAAGCATAACGAATTTGTTTTGGCTGTGCATATCCCTAATAACTGCTGGAAGAAACCTTCATATTGTGGCATTGTAGTGCCACCTGCTGGCCAACATCTTAACATTAAGAAGGCAATTTCCTAGGGATGTGCATAGAGCAAAAAAAGTTCAGTTTGAGTTCATTTAAAGCACAGTTACTTACCTGTAACAGGTGATCTCTGGGAACAGCAGGAATAAGTCTTCACATATGGGTATCGTCGGTACCGACGGAGCCTGCGCGGGAACGCTCCCCAGCGTCCTTAAAGAAAGCTTTTGGGAGCATCCCACAGCGCCTGCGCGCTGCCTTCCCGCCTTTCCTAACTGCCTCTCTCCAGTTCGAGTTTTAAAGCTGAGACAAAGAGAGAGAGAGAGGAAAGGAAAGATAGAGAGATACAACTCCTAGGGGAGGTGGGTGGGTTGTGAAGACTTATTCCTGCTGTTCCCAGAGATCACCTGTTACAGGTAAGTAACTGTGCTATTTCCAGGAACAAGCAGGAATGAGTCTTCACATATGGGGACTCCCCAGCTAGAGATGCCTGGGATATCACCCAAATTGTGAGTCCCTGGGAAGGGCTCTACCTCTACCCATGAATCTCAGGCATCCAGTTCAGGGATGGAGGGTAGGAGTTGATTAGGTATGGAACAGGTGTTTGAGGACAGCCTGACCAAACAAGGCATCCCGGCGGGAGTCCTTGTCCAAGCAGTAATGGGCTGTGAAGGTATGAACTGATGCCCAAGTGGCCGCTCGACAGATTTGGTCGATGGACACAGAGTTTAGATGAGCCATAGAGGTGGCCATGGCCCTCCAGAGAAAGGTTCTTACTTTGGTAGGCGAAGGAAATACACTGAGCAATCCAATTGGACAGAGTTCTCTTAGAGACTGGAAGTCCTAAATGAGAAGGATCAAAAGCAACAAAAAGTTGAGAGGGCTTTCTATGTTGCTGTGTCCTGTGTAAGTAGAAAGCAAGTGCTCTTTTACAATCCAGGGTATGAAGATTCCTCTCTGCACTTGATGCATGAGGTCCTGGAAAAAAGACAGGTAAAAAGACCTCCTGGTTCAGATGAAAAGGTGAGACCACTTTAGGCATAAAGTGTGGATTAGTTCTGAGGACTACCTTGTCATGATGGAACCTTGTATAAGGAGGATTAGCCACTAAAGCTTGCAGCTCACTGATACGTCGAGCTGAGGTGACTGCAATGAGAAAAATTACCTTCCAAGAAAGGAATTTTAAGGAGGTAGTGGCTAAGGGTTCAAAGGGTGGCTTCATAAGCTGGCCAAGAACCAGATTCAAGTCCCAGGCCACTGGAGGTGGTCTAATGGGAGGTTTAGTCAAAAGAAGGCCTCTCATGAATCTTGCTATGAGAGGAAATAGGTTGTCCATTGAGAGGCTTAAGGGATGCTGCAATAGCACTCAAATGGACTCTGATTGAATTTGTTTTAAGGCCTGCATGGGATAAATGCAGCAAATAGTCTAGTAAAGAATGCAACGGTATTGCAAGAGGGTTGAGACCCTTCTCTGCACACCAAATGGAAAACCTTTTCCATTTAAAAGCATATGAACGTCTGGTGGAAGGCTTTCTGGAAGCATGAAGGATATCCTTCACTTGCTGAGAAAGTTGTAAATCTTGAAGGTCTAGGCCTTCAGCAACCAGGCCCTGAGATGAAGAGACTGAGGATTTGGGTGCCACAAAGTTCCCTCCTCCTGGGAGAGGAGATCTGGAGCAGACCCCAGGTCTAGGGAGGGAGCTTGAGAGAGATGCAGAAGTAGAGGGTACCACACTTGGCGTGGCCAAAGTGGTGCTATGAGGATCATAGTCCCTTTGTCTCTCTGAAGCTTGAACAGAGTCTTGGGGAATAGGTGGAAAGGCATAAAGGAAGTCTTGCCCCCAATGAAGGAGGAAGGCATCCCTGGCCTGAACTCCCTGACATGGAATCCTGGAACAGAACCGGGGAAGTTTGGCATTCCACGGACTTGCAAACAGATCTATGTCTGGGGTACCCCAAATCTGAAAAATTCTGGCTATCTGGTCCCCTTTGAGGGACCATTCGTGTGGAAGCAGAACTCGACTGAGTCTGTCTGCCCAAGAGTTTTGAACTCCTGGAAGATATACTGCCCTGAGATGGATTTGATGCTCTCTGGCGAAGGTCCACAATCTCAGAGCTTCGTTGCAAAGCGACAGAGAGCCAGTTCCCCCCTGCTTGTTCACGTAGAACATAGCTACCTGGTTGTCCGTGTGGATGAGGACTGTCTTGTAGCTGAGCAGGGTGTGGAAGACTCTGAGAGACAGGAAGATTGCTCTGAGCTCTAAGAGGTTGATATGAAGATATGTCTCCTGTGGAGACCAGATGCCCTGGGTCGAGAGATCTTGTAGATGAGCCCCCCAACCCTTGGGAGAGGCATCTGTTGTAAGGGTTGCTTGGGGTAACACCTGTTGAAAGGGGGACCCCAACAACAGATTTTGAGTGGATTTCCACCAGTGGAGGGACGAAAATTGGCGACTGGAGGTTGCTATTTTGTCTGATAGGCAACCTGATGCCTGGGTCCATTGGGTGGATACGGTCCACTGAGCTGCTCTCATGTGAAGGCAAGCATAGGGAACCACATGCACCGTGGATGCCATGTGGCCTAAAAGTTGCAACATCTCTCGAGCAATTAAATGGGATTTTAACTGAATCTGGGAGGCTAACTGCACCAAGCATAGGCAAGATAGGCCCTTGCAGTTGTGGTATCCAGTAAGGCCTCTATGAATTCTAGAGACTGAGTAGGGGTAAGATGGGATTTTGGAATGTTGATTACCAGTCCCAGATACCGAAGAACACGCCTTGTGCAGGCCAGAGAAGTCTGGGCCTCTGACTGGGATGGAGCTCGGATGAGCCAGTCGTCCAGATATGGGAATACGAATATTCATAGAGTGCGTAGGAATGCAGCTACTACTGCCATGCATTTTGTGAACACTCTTGGAGCAGAGGCCAGACCGAAAGGAAGCACTCGGTATTGGTAGTGCTTTCCTTGGTACAGGAAGCGAAGGAATCTTCTGTGTGTTGGATAGATGAGAACATGGGTGTACGCATCCTTGAGATCTAGAGAACAAAGCCAGTCCTGACTCTGGAGGTATGGAAGGAGAGTTCCGAGAGAAATCGTCTTGAATTTCTCCTTGCATAGAAACTTGTTCAATTCTCTGAGATCTAATATGGGTCTGTAGCCCCCTGTTTTCTTTGGGATGAGAAAATAGGGAGAGTAGAACCCTGAACCCTGTTGAAGAAGGGGTACTTCTTCTATTGCCCCTTGGGCAAGAAGGGTAGCAATCTCCTGACCTAGAAGGTTGAGGAGAGATGTTGGAGAATTGAACTGTTTCACCATGGTGTGAGGAGGAAGGTTTAAGAAATGAAGTTTGTACCCTTCCCTTATGATGGAGAGGGTCCACTGCTCTGCTGTGATTTGTTCCCATCTGGGAGCAAAGTGAGCTAACCTTCCTGGGATGGTGAGAGGCTCTGGATGTTCTAGAGCCAGAAAGGCTAAGTTCTCTAGTGGAAAGTCAAAGGCCCTGAGGAGGCTGAGGCTGTTGGGCCGTAGCAGTCCTCGCAGCCTGTGTTTTGGCCTCTTTTGGTTGTTGCTGCCTCTTTGTAGCAAAACGACCTTGAGAAGAGGCCTGACCATAAGAAGAAAATTTACCTTTCTTTGGGAAAGATCCTTTTTGAACAATCTCTTTTTGAAAGCAGCAGCAGTAGTAGACTTTGAAAGTCTATCTAAAGCAGAATTTTCAGCATCCATCTGGTTGGCCTTTGCTTGCCAATCTTTGCCAAACAGGTTTTCGCCTGTACAGGGAAGGTTACCTAGACCATCCTGTACCCAGGATTCCAAATCAGAGGCTTGCAACCAAGCAACTCTGCGTGTACCTATGGCAATGGCCGAGGCTCTACTGACCCCCTCAAAACAGTCAAAGGCTGCACGGTTGGAAAACGTGGATACATCCTGTGCCTGTTTAAGCCAGGTGATATATTCCTCTCTCTTATCTTCTTGCATAAAAGGAGATAAGGTTTGCAGATGATCTGTAACTTCTTTTAGAAACATCCCCATATAGAGAGTATAGGAGTTGATTCTGGCTACAAGCATACTGGCCTGGAAAATTTTCATGCCAAAGGCATCTAGGGTTCTGTATTCTCTTCCTGGAGGAGCAGAGGAGTGCCTTTTTGTACTCTTGATCTTCTTTATAGCAGACTCTACCACAATGGAGTGGTGAGGAAGCTGAGTCTTATGAAATCCAGGACAAGGAGGAACACGATACATGGTGTCCAACCTTCTGGAATGAGGGGAGGTGGAAAGAGGAATCTCCCATATGCCCAACATGTGTTCATAAAGAATCTCATGTATTGGTAAGGTGGCTGCCTCTTTAGGAGCCTTAGGATATTGTAGGATATCTAATTTTTTGGCTCTAGGTTCAGTCTCAGAGGTTACTGAGATGGACAGGCCTTTAGCCACCTCCCTAATAAAGTCCTGAAAAGACAAGTCTTCAGGAGGAGACATTCTCCTTTTTGGAGAAGAGGGTTCCTGAGGAAGGATCCCCGATGCTTCAATTGAGGCTTCTGAAGAGTCAGAGTCTTCAGAAGAATCGAAGTATCGACTGTCTGGATGCTCTCGTAGAGCCCGATACGCGTACCGGGAGGTATTGACATCGGGAGTAATCGGTACCGGGCCGGTACTGATAGGCATCACTGGATAGCGTACCGCTGCTGTCGATGCTGATGTTGATGCAAGCGGTACTGGTATCGGAACCGGAATCGGTACGGGTACCGACAACGGGGTTTGTTGCGGTACCGTAGGCATTGCAGCTTGAATGAATGCTGTGATGGCACACTGCATGGTCAGAATATTCTGATCCATTGACGCCACCAATGTCTGGATATTGGTACCGGTAGAAACTGCCGGTACCCCAGAACATTGTAACAGGTGATCGGTCGAGGCCGAGCCATCGATGTCAACCTGTGACCCCATAGGTAGTGCTTTGGAAGCCGGAGCCTCCTGCCGGGGTAATTTTGCCGGTGTGGTATCCTCAAGAGTAAGCCCGGGGGCATCTCGATACTTAGAGGGAGATGAACTCTTTGAGGACCGGCCAGATTTAAGTTTGGTTACCTGAGATCCATGGGATGAAGAAGAAGCCCTGGAAGACGTCGATGCCACGGAAGCTGCATCGGAGGGAAACAGGGTACTGAGCTTAGCTGCCCGATTCTGTAACCCTCTTTTGGACATCATAGAACAGGACTCACAATCCGCAATGGAGTGGTCAGGACCTAAACATTTTAGACACCAATCATGGGTGTCGGTGACAGAAATAGTGCTACTGCACTTTGTGCATTTTTTAAACCCGGAGGCGGGTTTTTCCATGAGGGAAAAATATTTCTGTAGGCCTAAGGCCCCAGAAGAAAAATGCACTGAAAAAGTTGTTGGTTTTTTTTTAAAGAAAGAAAAAGAACCGGTAGTACCGGTGCGGAATCGAGAAGGCAGACACGCGACTAAAGAAAAATAAAATAAAATAAGAAATTCTTCAGCGGTGACAGGAAACACGACCTGCTGGCTCCGCGGAAAAGAAGAACTGGAGAGAGGCAGTTAGGAAAGGCGGGAAGGCAGTGCGCAGGCGCTGTGGGATGCTCCCAAAAGCTTTCTTTAAGGACGCTGGGGAGCGTTCCCGCGCAGGCTCCGTCGGTACCGACGATACCCATATGTGAAGACTCATTCCTGCTTGTTCCTGGAGATAACACATTTTCCCAGTTTGGGGGCTTTTTTGTGTTTAACATATTTGCATTTTTTGCATATTTGCATTTTGCATATTTGCATTTTTTGCATATTTGCATTTTGCACATTTTAACTGTACGCATGTTAATTTGTAGGTATACACGTGTACAAGCAACTTGAGCAGACTTTAATTTTTTAGGTGCTCAAACTGAATGCTGCTCATGAATTCACATCCCTACAATTTTCTATGATGTTTCTTTGGGTAAATTGAATTGTCTGAAACATTTCTACACCCCATGCAGTTAACAAACCTCATGTATACTGTTAGCACAAATGCTTTTAGCCAAACTGAAAGGTGTTCCTTATCGTCACTCCAGTCCAGTCCCTTTACTTCTGGGTTGCGTAACCCTTCCAGCAGCTTGGAGGCTGAGCCCATCCTTTTTGAGGATGGTGCGGTATAAATACCACTGGCACCACCCACAGATCCCAGTATTCTCAGCCTCCAAGCAGCTGGAGGGTTCCGTAAGCCAAGAGCTTACTGGAGTCTCCTGTTTTTAATTTCCCTGTTAATTTTAGTTTAATTTCAATTTAATTTCAATTTATTTGTATTTATTTTTAACTTTGCCTTCTTGCATTTCATTTGGCTATCCATAGGCTACTGCACCTTTAAATTTCTTTCCTTCCTCCCTCCCCCTCCCCCCCTCCCTGGTCCGTTGCAAGGCACCACAGAGGAGGAGGTTTACCGGCAGCAAAGAGGAGGATCGCGAAGGCTCCTCTCTCCTCCAGGTCGGCCGGCTTCCCGCGGACCTACCTTCTGGCCTGCCCTGCCTCACGCCGAAGCCCTCCGGTGGCTGAGCACTTGAGGCAGCAACGCGTGGCTCCCCCGCATCCTCCGCCGTCGCGGATCAGCACCGGAAGCCTCGGGGGTGTTGAAGCCTGCTCCGGAGCCCGGTCCCTAAGCCGATCAGGACTCAGCGGGGTGAGCTGGTTTGGCGGCGAGAGCAGAGCCGCCGACCGCCGGATAGGACTCCACGTGGCTGCTGCCTACCATGTGTGAGCCTCTGGAGTGCTTCTCTTTCCGCGGTGCATCGCAGTGCAGGAGCAGCAAACCGCAAGTATTGGGAAGCGATTTGGGGCCTGATTTCTTCCAATTTGGACGTTTGCCTTTAATTTAATTTAATTTCTTCTTTTTCTTTATTTCTATATTTCCTGGCCGGGTTAGTTAATAGTTTAGGGGGTTGGTGAGGGCCCCATTGGGTTTACTGCCTAGAGGCTTCGCTATTGAGATTGAAGACATCTTTGAAAGTATATTATTTTATTATAAGTTGCATACTGTTTATCAGGCAGAAAAACTTGTCTTTAAAGTCATGACTGGCAAACCACGGTGCCCGTCTTGTGGCACTGACTCCGAATCAGGAATCTGCAGGGGTTGTGCTGCAGAAGCTGCTTCGGCGGAACAAGGTATTCAATTGCCCATGTCCCAATCTACTCAGGGGTCAAGGGACCTTTTGGAGGGGGTAAGGGTCTCCCATCCTCTCCCCTCTCCTTCCACAGTTTTGCCGGGCTCTTCTCTTCCCCCCTCCCCCCCCCCCCCACTGCAGTGGAGGAGGAGAGTACCGGGGACCCCTTCTCCCCCGAATTTGTTCTTTTGCTGCACAAGGCCTCTTGTTTGCGCAAGCAAGGCCTCGAAGCGGGCGAGTTGGGGGTGGTGAAGGGGATCGAGGGGTCCCGACCTTGGAAGACAAGCTCCCAGGACTCAGGTGTCCCTCCCAAGCGCGCAAGGCTGGTGAGTGAGGAGCCTCTCTCATTCTTTTCGCAGGATACTCCGGAGGAGGAGGCCTCGGACAAGGATTTAGGTGAGGATGGGGAGGAGCTTGAAGAGGGAGGGATTCCAGAGGAGGATCAATCCCGCATAGTACGCGTTTTTAGGCGTGAGGAGCTCCCGGCGCTGATTAATGAGTCCCTCAAGGTACTCAATGTGACTTCGGATGTTCCAACAGAGGAGGAGGCATTGGAAGATCCTTTAATCCAAGCTGTGAGGAGGTCTCAAAAGGTCTTTCCGGTTCACAGGGTAGTGCGTCAGATGATCCAGGAGGAATGGGATCAACCAGAATCAAGCTTGAGAGGAGTACGTTCTATGTCACGGCTGTACCCTTTGCCAGAACTGGATAAAGAACTGCTGAGGTCTCCCAGGGTGGATGCAGCAGTATCCGCAGTGACAAAGAAGACGACTATTCCGGTCGAGGGTAGCGCGGCTTTGAGAGACTCTCAAGATAGGAAATTGGACACGCTACTGAAGCAAGCCTTTGATGTTAGTGCTCTTGCCTTACAGGCCTCAGTTTCTGGAGCTTGGGTGGCTCGGGCCTGTTTGAGGTGGTCTCAGCAACTTTAACTAGCGGAGGCTCCCTCAGGTGACGCCCAATCTATTTCAGCTAGGTTGGAGTCTGGGGCTGTCTACTTGGCGGATAGCCAGTACGACCTCATCAGGAGCCTAGCTAAGAACATGGCCTCTGTAGTAGCGGCTAGGCGATATTTATGGCTTTGTAATTGGGCAGCAGACGCCTCTTCGAAGGCGCGCCTGAGTCGTCTCCCCTTTAAGGGGAAGCTACTGTTTGATGAAGACCTAGATAAGTTGGTAAAAGACCTTGGCGAATCTAAGGGAGGCAGACTCCCGGAGGACAGACCAAAACAAGTTCGCTCTCTAGCTCCAGTCCGCAATCAGCCAAGGGATCCCCGGAAATTTCGTCCAGCCAGATCGAACCCCTTCCCTAGAAACCGTTTCCCTTCGAGGGGTCAAAACTTCAGAGGGTTTCGGGGGGCAGGGAGAGGCTTTGGGACCTCCTCCTCCTCCGCGGGACCTAGAAAACCTCAATGACAAACCGGGGGTCCAGGAGGGCGGACTGCTGGTGGGGGGCCGTTTAAGGCAGTTTCTTCCCGCCTGGTCCCGGGTCACGTCCGATCAATGGGTCATGGAGGTGATCCGAGAAGGTTATGCTCTCGAATTTGCAAAGCAAATACTTCCATCCTTCATTCAGTCTCCCTGCGGTTCTCCGATAAAGGGGGCGGCGATAGAGACAACTCTTTCATGACTCATAGCGCTCGGAGCTGTGGTCCCTGTTCCGCCAGACCAATGCGGTTCCGGTCGATACTCGATTTATTTTGTGGTGCCAAAGAAGGAAGGCTTCTATCGCCCGATCCTGGATCTAAAGCAAGTCAATCGCTGTCTCAAAGTGCCTCATTTCCGGATGGAAACTCTAAGATCCGTTATCGTGGCCGTAAGGAGCGGGGAGTTCCTGACGTCATTGGATTTGACGGAAGCTTATTTGCATATACCGGTCAAAGTCCCATCAACAGTTCCTGAGGTTCGCGGTGCCCAGAGGTCATTTTCAATTCCAGGCTCTGCCCTTCGGTCTAGCTACGGCTCCAAGAACCTTCACCAAGGTGATGGTGGTGGTGGCTGCGGCCCTACGAAGAGAAGGAATTGTAGTACATCCCTATCTGGACGATTGGCTGATACGGGCAAAGTCAGAAGAGGAAAGTCGCTCGGCCACTGCCAGAGTGGTGGAAGTTCTGGAAGAATTAGGGTGGGTCATCAATCAGTTAAAGAGCAGGTTGTTGCCCTCCCAGGAGCTCGAGTATCTCGGAGCGAGGTTCGACACCAACAGGGGCAGGGTGTTTCTGTCCAAGTCGAGATCAAGAGACCTAAGGATCCTGGTCACGCAATTTCTGAGCAGGCGTGGCATTACCTTCAATTGCTGGGTACCATGGCTGCAGCAATAGAGGTAGTACCATGGGCCAGGGCTCACATGCGGCCCTTGCAGCGGGCCCTGTTGCGTCATTGGTCCCATCAGCATCATCCTTTGTCCATACAGTTGCCCTGCGCTCCTCGAACCAAGAAGGCCCTCCAGTGGTGGCGGTCCCCAAGGAATCTGGATTGCGGGATGCCTCTCGAGCCTCCACAGTGGTTACTGTTGACGACGGATGCCAGTCTAACAGGCTGGGGAGCTCATTGCGAGGACCGGTTCGTCCAGGGACGCTGGATGTCGTTGGAGTCACAATGGTCCATCAACAGACTGGAATTACGGGCGGTAGCCCTTGCGCTCAGGGCATTCGAGTCCTTAGTGCTACGAAGAGCAATTCGCGTCCTCTCCGACAATGTCACCGCAGTGGCTTACATCGACCGCCAGGGTGGCACAAGCAATCCCGCCTTGGAGAAGGAAGCGGACGACCTATTCCAATGGGCCGAGGTCCGCTTGGAGGCTCTTTCAGCTCAGCACGTGGCCGGCACGGACAACACTACGGCCGATTACCTCAGCAGGTTCAAGATAGACCACGGGGAGTGGGAGCTGGACCAGGAGGTCTTCGACCAGATAGTAGCCCTTTGGGGTCCACCAGTCATGGATCTCATGGCACGGTATTCTTCCACCTAGGCAAGCCGATTTTTCAGTCGAAGGAATGAAAGGATGTCCGAAGGCTTAGATGCTCTGGCCCAGAAGTGGCCTTCGGAGGGTCTCCTGTATGTGTTCCCCCCATGGGCTCTCATCGGAAAGGTTCTTCAGCGGGTGGAAGCTCACCAAGGGTTGATAATCCTCATAGCTCCGGATTGGCCCCGCCGCCCTTGGTATGCGGACCTGGTGAGGTTGATCGCCGACCGGTCTTGGCGGCTGCCCTGCAGAAGGGATCTGCTGAGGCAGGGTCCGGTTCGGATGCCTCACGTGGATCGATTCTCGCTTACGGCCTGGCTATTGAAAGGGCACGGCTCCTGAAGCGGGGTTATTCGGGATCGGTAATCTTGACTCTGTTGAGTGCTCGAAAGCGCTCGACCTGTCTCTCCTATGTAAGAGTTTGGCGCATCTTTGAAGCATGGTGTGTAGAGCACCGGAGGAAACCTCTTGCGGCCTCTATCCCGGAGGTTCTGGAGTTCTTGCAAGCGGGTTTTGACAAAAGCCTAGCGCACAGTTCCTTACGAGTCCAGTTGGCAGCCATCTCTTGCTATAGAGGTAAGGTCCGCGGAAAGTCATTAGGGGCCCACGTGGACGTGTCCAGGTTCCTAAGAGCAGTCAGGCGTCTTTGTCCTCAGCAGAGATCGGTCATCCCCCCTTGGGATCTCAACCTGGTACTAAATGCCTTGACCAAGGAACCTTTTGAGCTGGCAAAGGAAGCCTCTCTAAAGGATTTGACACTGAAGACGGTGTTTCTGGTCGCTATTTGCTCGGCCAGACGTGTCTCCGAACTTCAAGCGCTGTCCTCCCAGTCCCCCTTTCTTTCATTCTTCAAGGATAAAGTGGTCTTACGGACGGTACCTTCTTTCCTGCCCAAGGTCATCTCCCCCTTTCATGTGAACCAGACAGTTACGCTCCCATCGTTTTTGGCGGAGGGGCAGGAGGGGAGGGACAGGAAGCTGCGCCTCCTGGACGTTCGGAGAGCCTTGAAGCGTTACCTCTCCCGCACTGCGCTTTTTCGAAAGTCTGACCGTCTATTCATTCAGTTTGGAGGGCCGCACAAGGGGGAGGCGGCGGCCAAGGCTTCCATCTCCAGGTGGATCAGGAAAGCTATTGCTTCCGCCTATATCCTCAAGGGGAAGCAGGTTACGGGGGGGCTGCGTGCTCATTCAACGCGGGTGCAGGCTACCTCTTGGGCAGAATATAGCTTAGTTCCACCGCTGGACATCTGTAGGGCGGCTACGTGGTCCTCGCTCCATACCTTTACCAGACACTACAGACTGGACGTCCAGAGTTCAGCTGACTCTCAGTTTGGGCACGCAATACTTCGGTCCAGGTTATCGGATCCCACCCAAGCTTGAACTGCTCTGTTACATCCCAGAAGTAAAGGGACTGGACTGGAGTGACGATAAGGAAAAAGTAATTAGACCTTACCTGCTAATTAATGTTCCTGAAGGAACGACAGTCCAGGCCCTGATCCCACCCGGTTCCTCAATTGGCGTAATGTCCTAGTGGATATGTGAGGATCAGCGGACCGAATTCAGGACCAGGACAAAGTGGAAAGGTCCTTTGGGGCAGGTCCGGCAGCCAGGGTGAAGGATGGCTCGGTCAGACTCAGGTAAACCTCCTCCTTCCCTCCCCCTCCCTCTTTTCCTCCTTGACCCTTTAAAAAGAGGAAAACCTTGGGAGAGTTAGGTGTGTGTTTTGGGTTGTTGTTTTTATATAGGCTATTAATTGAATTTCGTTAAGTCTGCTTTTTCATTAGATTACTGGGATCTGTGGGTGGTGCCAGTGGTATTTATACCGCACCATTCTCAAAATGGATGGGCTCAGCCTCCAAGCTGCTGGAAGGGTTACGCAACCCAGAAGTAAAGGGACTGGACTGTCGTTCCTTCAGGAACATTAATTAGCAGGTAAGGTCTAATTACTTTTTCTTGGGGGAGCATTTGGTGCTTTTTCCAGCCAAAATCTACCAACAGGGGAAAGGTCTGTCCATTCTTTGCATCCATGGACAGTTTTCAAAGAGAGAAATATGCACATACCTTACTTTTGAAAATTAGGTACAAAGAAGCTAGCCATTTGAAAATTTCACCTTAAATTAAGATTCAGAATCTGGCTGCAGTAAGTGCTATGGAATACCACTAGCACTGATTTTGAAGAGCCCTCAAAGCTCATATGCTGCAAGGCTTCCAGGCCCAATTCCACTGCCATCACTCACTGAAATGAACCATTTCAGATTCAGGCTTGACATTCTGCATTTCTCCTGAAAAAGTAATCTATTCTTAATATAATTTTTCAACACCATTTATCCAGATAAATAGTGATTTGCCCAGGTAAATTGCTTGGCTAGTCAAAAGTAGGTGCCACAGGCTTCCAAATTGAGTGGAGGAGAAGTTTAATGGTTAGAGCACTGGTTTGGGAACCAAAAGGCCAGGGTTTGATTCCCACTAGCATTCCTTGTGGCCTCAGGCAAGTCACTTAAACCTCCATTGCCTCAAAAAAATCCAAGTTTTCAATGTCCCTGTTTAATATACATTACCAAGTTTAAGTTATAATGTAAACCACTTTGACTGAATGATAAAGTGGTATAAAAAAGCCTGCAACACTAGAAGCCCCAAAGTGCGTCAATTGACACAAATGCATCTTCGAAGTTGTATACCAGCGCCACGGCTAGAACCATGTCAGTCATGTTCCATGACTTTGTTAGCAAGGTCAAGATGATCAAATATGTGCATCGAAAATGATTGACAGATGCACCACCTAGCGGGAAAATTAATTTATACCTAAAAGCCCCAAAGTTTATCAATTGATGCACTCAATTGTCTTTGATTCGTCAATTGACGTACTTTAGGGCTTCTAGGTATAAATTCATGTTCCCACTAGGTGGCGCATCTCAATCACTGTTTACAGTTTTACTCCGACATTGCAAACAATAAACACACGATGTCATGTCATGACATCACATACTGCACATATTTAACAAATAAGTAACTTCACATTAATTCACATCTGTATTTCATGCTAAATGCAGTTGTGATAATTCGTCAATTGACGCACTTTGGGGTTTCTAGGTAAAATTCCTTTTGCGGCTTCTAGTGTTAAATAAATAAACAAAGCTTGTAATAGACTGCAAGGAAGTGTTCTAGGCAGAGGGAGGGCTTGGGAAACACCCAGCAAAGATATGATCTTTATCAACAACCACCCCCCCCCCCTGCAGAACTACAAATACAACCAGTCCCCCGACCACTGCCTCATCCACTTCAACCTCTCACTCCTCCTCCTCCAACCCCCTAACAAAGAGAAGATTTAAGCAATTCAGCAAAGATGACTTCCTCAATAACATACTACCTCAACTTGATGACGAAGCCAACGACCCTGAAGCTTTCCCATAACTATGGAACAAAACCATCCACACAGCTGCAGCAGCCCCAACCAACCTACATCACAAATTCAACACAATCCCAAAAACCCCATGGTACACACTGGAACTCCAGAGAATTAAAACCCACCTACAGAAATTTTCCTTATTTGGGTGTTTTTTTGTTTCACACATTTGTTTTAATGGGGAATTCTTAGCATTTGCCAAATTGATTTAAAGCACACCAACCAATGAGTTTGGATGCACTAGATCAGTAGTGTGCAGTTTAGCACACACAATTTTTTAAGGCATTCTAACAAACCAAATGCACATTCCAACTGTCTATTTTCTTGTTGACATTCCAGACGACAGCACATTTTTTCTTGGAGAACATGAAAAAGCAAATGGCAAATTCCATGAAGAGGCCAGCTGTTGTAGTTAAGTGCCATCAAGTTGATTTCGACTTCTGGCAAACCTGTGGATAATTGCCCATCTTGACTATCCACTTGGATTTTCTTGACTGGATGTAGATTGCCAGGATTTTCTTCTGCACAGTAAGCCTACACCACCTGGTATTTCAAGGTGGTCTCCCATCCAAGTACTAATCAAACCCAACCCTGCTTTGGTTCTAAGATCAGAAAAGATCAATGGACTGTAGCTATGGAGACATGGTGGAGTTGGAGATGCACAAGCAAGAGGTCCAGGGGCCCTTAACTAGAGATTGAGGGGAGGAGGAGAGGGATATCATAGACCTTCTGTAGCCTTCTAAAGATAGTAGCTAAGGGGCCATCAGTAAAGATAGGGAGCCATGGTCCTTCTGGCCCCACTGTGATTCAGGCATCAGCACTAACTAATGTGCTATGACTGTATTTTAATGTAAAACCAGAGTTCTATTGGTGATGCAATCTTACCTACAGCTGGTAGTTATGTCACAGTTGGCCAAATTGGATACCTTGGAGAGAATAGGTAAAAATTGAATCCTCTAGATGCCATGCTTTCCACCTTAAAACATACTGCAGAGAGCTGCCAAATCAAACAAACCTGGCTGCCACCGCACTCTAGCACTGCAGAGAGGCTTCTCCTGCAGGATTCAGGAAAAAAAATGGATGCTCTGGAATTTGTTTTAAGGTGGAAAGCATATGATCCGGAGGATCCAGTTTT